>OY728152.1:1179673356-1180298356 GCA_963277665.1 Viscum album | reverse complement strand
TTATAAAATGACCACATAAGGTGTTATAAACATTATTATTCTTTTGTAAAATATTAATAAAATCATTTTAACCATTATACAAGATTTTTAAACATGTTTTAAGTAATAATAACATGAGGTAAGGGAATTCTTAACCCAATTCACATTTAATGGGTAAACATTCCACTTCATTTATAATATGGTTCTGGTATTGTTTGTGTAATTATTTTTAATTTATATTATGTTTTATTATGTGAATTTATAGCCTATACACATAACCCAGTTATTATATTAATCCTTAAATCAATTATATTATTTTTTTAATGGACTTTCCTTTATGAATACTATTTTAATTTTCTATTTTTCAAAATTGAAAAGAAAGGATTTTATTTAATTATCCATGTTTTATGATTTTTTTATGGTTCTTGGTAAATTTTTATGTTGAATTTTGGGACCTATATCTCCCTCTAATTCATTTGGCATCTATATGTCGGAGGTCGATCGTATGGTTACCACAAGTGTAATTGTTATTGTTACATCATAAGGTAGCCACAAGGGATACATTATAAGGTAGTCATGAGGATTTAAATTTATGTAAGTTATTCCCCAAGATACCATTAAGGTTTTATATATGTTATTTAATTTTTATGGAAATATCATGTTTCATAATGTATGTATATGTGGGTGAGGAGTATGTATTTTTGAAAATAATTTCATATGTTTATTAGTATTCATTGACTAATAGTTTCTTTCCTAATTTTTATATCCCTTATTGATATTTTTATGATAATCCCTTGTTTTTCACAAGTTATATGGATCAGTAAGATAATGAAGGAATTAAACTTAAAATGTAATGAGTATTTTTCAAAGAAATCTTGTTTTTTAATATATAATGTTTTGGAAGAAGTGGTACTATTTTAGTGGTACCCACATTGTATACTTATTGGATGATATGTATGACTTATGCCTTAGCATTCATAAAAAATTAACTGAAAAGACCATTGAGAATTTAAAGAAGTGAAATCTAGTTGAAATATCTAAATTATGTAATGTTTAAGGCCAGGTCAATATATTAATACTCATTTACAAAAATAGAAAATATTTTTTTTATAAATTTAAACTAAATTATAATAAATTATATGCATTTATAATAATTTTTATTAATTTATACAAAATTAAAACAATATATAATAATCTATGTTAATTTTACCAATTATTTAATGAATTAATACAAAAATATACTAATTAAGGTTAATTTATAATAAATTCTACAAATTTATTATTAAGTATATTAATTTATACTATTATATAGTATTTTTTATGTACTAAATTATAATAATTTATACTAATATATAATAATTTTTATTAATTTATAATAAATTATTAACAATTAATCCAATATTTTAAAGAATTTCAAAGATTTATAGCAATTCAAATTAATTTAAACTAAATTAAATCTATTTAAAGTAATTTATGTTAATTTATAATAAATTATAAACATTTATTCAAATGTATAGAAATTTATATCAATTTAGAGATGATTATATCAATTTATATGAATTTATGCTGATATATAACATTTTTTTATTTTTTTATAAAAAATTACACTAATTGATACAAATATATAATATTTTTTTGTAAATCTCTAATAAATAATACTTATTTAAACTAATTTATTCTGAAATATACTATTTTTTTATTATTTTTTACTATATAATTATAATTCCTATTAATTTACACTAAATTATATAGATGTATAATGATTTTTATCAACTTATTGACAGTATATCAATTTATATCACTCTGTTGTAATATATAATATCTTTTTTTTTTCATTTATACTAATTTTTACTAATGTAACACAATCTA
The DNA here is from genome assembly GCA_963277665.1 of Viscum album. Classification (NCBI taxonomy): domain Eukaryota; kingdom Viridiplantae; phylum Streptophyta; class Magnoliopsida; order Santalales; family Viscaceae; genus Viscum; species Viscum album. The sequence continues at coordinate 1,180,296,508 of OY728152.1, read as the reverse complement.
TATTTATTTATACACATTTATACTAATATGTAAAAAATATATTAATATATAATTTATAATACTTAGTTATAATAATTTATATAAATTAATAATAAATAATTTTAATTTATTCTTTATTATATAACTTTATAATAATTTATATTAAAATATATAAATTTCTTAATTATATCAATTTAAACTAACTTATGATAATTTATATGAATATATATCAATTTTAACATATTTATACTAATATATGATAATTGTAATAATTTAAAAAAAATTTATAAAAATTTATGATAAATTATTCTAAATTGCATAACTTTATTGTAATTTATATAAATTGATATAAATTTTCAATTAATTTTTTCTAATATTTAAAATATATTTTAATTAATATAAAACTATTTAAATTTATTTAAATTTATATCAATCTATAGTAATTAATACTAATGTATATTAATTTTTATTAATATATATTAATTTATACAGATGTTTATTAATTTATTATAATTTAATTTTAATTTATAAAAATTTACATTAAATTATAACAATTTAAGTTAAACTATTCCAATTTAGACTAAGGGTAATGAAATTTTAATAAAATTCAGACAATAAAAAACAAAATAAATTAAAATGGTTAAATATAAACAAACAATGATAATTATAAAAAGTATGAAAAAAACTCAAAATTGGTTCTTGGACAAAAGATTTTTGATACGGACCAAAAACTAATGAGTTGAATGTTAGATATGAGATCACATAGTTTCCTTCTTGTGAAATGGATGGTGACCGAATTGAATATGAGGAGGGGAAATGTGGACTCTGATTATTTATAGGTATCTTTTTCGATATGACTTTTTGAGGCAATTGTTCAGTAGAAAATGGTTTTCCAAATAGACTACTTTTATGGATATTTTCAATGGGATGATTATATGCGAAGAGTAATTTATTCATGAGATATAGCCTCCTAAAAAATAATTTTTCCTAGTCATGGAAATTTCCTTATGATGGAAATGGTCCATTACAAGAAAAACTGCCAACATATTATTTTCGTTGGAACCATAAAAAATACTCATTCTATAAATGCGATATTTTCAGCTGACTTCCCATCCCACTACAAATAGTTTTTGTGAAATGAATTATTGGTTATAAAATTTTAATTCCATATCACATATTTTCTTCCTGCTACCACACACACAATCATTCTAACAATTTGTGTGATTGAATTCTCACTCATTGAAACAACCCATAAAAAATCATGGTTTCTATATCTAGATATCTCTGTCTCATATAAGTTCATCCAAGAGCAATTCGTGGTAGAATAGTTGTTATCACAAATAACTGATCACTAAAAAATTAATTTTACAAATAACACATGACAAATTTTAGTCCACTTAACCAGAGGAAGTAGTCGAATTGAATGAAGCAAATAAACGAAAAAATATATATATTTTTTACGAATAAAATATTCAAAAAACTATAGAATATAATTATTAAATAATCAATGGGTGATTGAAACCACCACTAGCAACCCAAATTCCCTCTAAAACTCAAAGACAAATGAGTTTTGTTTCACAACATTCTCAAAATTGGTGTCATCACCAATAATAATATAAATTGCCTAAGGAGGAACCCAAATGGGTCCCCAAGATTTTATAAACTCTCATACACTTCATTAACGCACTATTGTTTTGTAGAGAAACATTCTTTCAAATAAAAAATTCCATGGGTTATGGAATTCAACATGTTTCTATCAATGTGATATGACTGATAGACCAATATTCTTCTAAATTGGAATTATATTAAAAAGAATTTCTAATAAAAAATTATAGATGATATATCTTGGGATGTGGAATAATAACCTGATTTAAATAATAGCATCAATACTTTATCATTGATAAAACTATATATGCTACAAAATCCTGGAGAAATACACTTTAATAGGCCCAATTGAATCATTTGTCAAATTCTAGAGGCTCTGATTCTCATCCCATAAATGTTTGAGTGGTGAATTAATTACATGGAATAAAATCAACAAGATAAAATCACAATAAAATATTGTAAATCTATTTCCATCTATATTTAATAAGAACACATTCACTTATAGGAAAAAAGAATTGCCTTTGTAGTCTTCTCAATAGGAAATACCTGAATATTAAAAGAAAACTCATAATAGAAACAACACACCAAATCTAAAAAATATGATGCATTGAATTATCACATTAATATTATGGCATGACTCTAAATTTTTAACACTCATCACCAACGTAAATAACTCATCGCTGTTCTCATTAAGGAATTTTCATAATATCAATATTGTTAGAATGAAGTGTATTCAAGTGAGAAATATTATATTGATAATGAATCTATTGAATGAAATATAATAATATTATTTATAAATAAGGAACAAGAATTATCCATATGATGGAACTTCATACCCTTATAAATGTATGAAAATCTATACAATACAAAAATTTATCAATCTATTGATGGAAATGATTTAAGAGTCAAACTCATTATCCCATAAACCATCTACTTATAGGAATATAAATAAATTAATAAAACTCCTTTTCATTAAACAACTCAATTATTTTATATTAGTGAATAGAAACCCCTTTGGAAAAATCATGTTGATGGAATATTTTTGGGACCTCATATCTAATTTTTCGTTCATAGGGTTTTTTGGAAACAACCATTAATTACCTATTTTAGTGGACATGAATTTATTTATACATAGAAATGCCATTTTCATGCCACTAATGACTGAATTATTCAATTTATTATCCAATTAGAGTTTTTGTAGTGAAAATTATCCCTTTGATTCGTATTAAGCTCAATATGTCAACATGGTGTATTAAAAATGATAAGGGAAGTAACCACGACTAGAATATACCACACATGGCGAAACACACCTAAAAAGTTAGAGTCTATTCTAAAAAACCAATGGAATTAGGTGAAGATAATTTCATTACTTTGTATATATTGTATTAAAGTAATAAATATAGACTTTAGAGGTCATAGGGTGCTACAATGTAATGACAATGATTCCTAGATCCTATTTTTCTTTTATTATGAATATGATAATGTTCCTATTAAAGTATATATATCTTTGGATATAGTTATTAATTTATGAAAATAATTCAATGATCCTAACATTTGCTGTCTCTGTGAGAAAATATGATTGAATGATATATAATTAACACAATTGAGAAGATTTAATGATATTAGGATGTATCCCTAGTTGATGACCCATGTATTAGGGGATTTTATCGTTATTTAAATTATACCATACATTCCCAATAAATGAATAAATTTTCTCAAAAAGTACAACACTAACAAGAATGATGATCTCCTTTCATAATTCTGTAATACATGGTAGGTTTTCCTAAACATTGTATCTGATGAAAATGAGGATGTTGGTTTGAGAGATTCCTTGTATACCTTTGAAGAGGGAATCTCCAAAACCGTTAATAAATATAATCAAGTAAACATGTCTACTGAGGAAGACCCACAGCCTAGGTTGGTTACTATATCAATGGCTCCCCCTTAGAAACCGAATTATGTATCCTTTCCCCAAAAATATTTGTAGACTTTTTATAAAAGATACATCAACATTATAAGTTTAGATACACATTCCATTGTTCATTACTTGAGATTACAAACCAACCACTAATGCTATACAAAGTGAAAAAATAAAATTTTTCCACCACATAGTTTAAAAGGAGAGGAAGAAGTGGTAAAAGTAGTATCGGTTAATTTTAGCTAATAACTATAGTAGACTAAATGGATTGAAAAATATTTCCCCATTAAAAATAAAATTCCAAACATCTTAGTCTTTATTAACATTTAGTATTTTACTAATTGTTTTCTAAAACATTTAATTCTATTCCCAATCATATAATTGCTGATTTATGTGATAGTTTTCTTTTAATACCAATTGTACATGGATGTTATTCAGGTGATAATGAAATTTAAATTTATCTTTATGATAACGATGTGACTACCTCTATAGATGAAAATGGTTGTATTTCTAAAAATATATTCCATTTGGCATTATAAAAACATGATCTACTTGTTATTGAGTGATGAAAAACATTGAAAAACTAGTATATAGAATCACAATGGAATTATATGTAAATGATTTTATTTTATATATATTATATTATCAATCACATTTTAATAATTTGACATAGTTTTTTTCCAAACTATTTCCATTCAATATAAATATAATACCACTAAAGTGTTAATTAATATTGGATTTATGAAAAATACAAGGATTTATTGATGATTACCTTGTTATTAATGTATATCTGTAGAAAACCACTTTGGAAATCAAGATTATCCCTCCTTTAATGATTGATAGTTGAGAGAGAATCAAAGGAGGCTTCTTATATTACGCACTTAATCACATTTCGTATTAGAAGGTGTCTACCCTTTACTAAGATGGAGAAGAAGGGTATAAAATTCTAATGAGATTAATATTTCCAAATTTATTTTGACAGCCTAATGAAAAATGTTTCACACTCTACAATATTGTTTCCACCCATTAAATGAAAGACTCACATCCTCTACATGGAATAATAATAATTGTCACCAGGTTCCCTTATTACTCAGAATAATTTTACAGAGACGGAGAAGATCCATTACAATCTTAGTTGATTATTTTGTTTGCAAAGGAATGACATATCAAAAGTGATTAGGATTTATTTACAATGATATTTGGGGTATAGAAACGACATCATTTTATGTAGTATAACAATGATTTCATAATATTTTATATGAATCTATTAAATAATATATATGGGCATCCTATATATATTGGGCGATTGATAACATTTGTTATCATCCTCGTATTGTTTTATATCGATTTTTTATCAAATGATTGGAACAAAGGGACAATCATTGACATTTTCTCTATTAGTAAAAATTTTCTTTCAGTAATTACTTCTAAATAAACAAATCTTATACCATTTGGATTTAATTTTCCATGAATCTTCTCAAAAAATGGAAATGAAGGTCAATTATACATTCCATGGTATATCTAGTGAAAATATAGAGGATTCATGACTCAACCGTGTCGGTTTAACAGTAATATTTATATCATCAAAAAAGAATTTATCCTATAAATTTTGTCCCTCTAGAGGGATGAACCAATATTAAGGGGAACAAATCCTTCACTATTGGATTACAATTGTCCATAATGATATAGATCTTCCAGATAAATGTCATTACTGAGTCTAAATTACTAATTAAGAAGATAAATATGAAATACACTATTAATAAATGGTGAATAATACCTTTACATTGCTATAGATGGGAATTTATTTTTCCATTTCGTTCAAAACAAGAAATATCTCAGGTTCCATAATCACACAATTCTCAAGTATATGAACAGTCTTTATGGCCAATACAATTTTTAATCAGGATCTGGATGAGAAAATAATCCATATAAAACATCAACATGAAACCATTCATTTTCTCTTAAATGTGGTGGATGAAATAGATGATATTTATTAAAACCTAGTACAAGAAGACTCCTCACAATTTACCTCTAGTAAAACTCGAAAATATATTTCAATGATAGTTTAGTAGTGTAAAAAAAAATCACCCCAATACATATCATCTAAAGTTTAGGCTAATATGTTTGTAGAAAACTTTATCCTTTGTCACTGCTCGAAATATAAAAATTTCATCTATAAATGGGATTTTCCATTTTTACATTATCATTTTCATATAAGGGAAGTAATATTAACCATTACTATTGAATTATATTCTAGAACATGTGTCTCATTTTAAATAGGAACCATATTTTTTCTTAAAATTAAGATACTTGAGTATTTTTATCTATCCATGTTGCATGATTGTGTGGAATTGACAAGGATGTGTCAACCATGTCAGGTTCATTCCAAATTTATTTTTCAACCACCAAAGTTATTTAAAAAATAAAAACATTTAATGACTTTTTCTATATTAGTGATATATGTAATCGGACCATACCTTCCAACAATCATCATAAAATTCAAATTTATTATGACCACTAACAAATTCATTTTAAAGTGGGATAAAACCTCAACCTTTGAGGATATTTGGAAGCAATCCATGGTAAAATTTTGGAGGTCTCATAATATCAGAGTATTTTGAGTTTCTCAAAGTATTATAATATTTAATTTCACAAAAATATATGGCTCTCAGTTAGAAATTTTACATTCATGGTAAGCCACTGGTTGAGTCATGCGTATCACTATCACAATATTGAAAATTGAAAAATAGAGGAATATAAAAATAATATTTCAAATATCGAATAGAAAATGGTATATGGGGATAGAAAATATTTTTCTCAAAAAACTAATCCCACAAAATTGAATATACCTTCAGAAGTGACCCTGTATTAACTAGTTCATGGAAAGAATGTGTAATTCACCATTTATGTTTAGTTTGTTTCACTCTGAATAGTTATTCATGTCCAAATGATTAAGGAAGAATGATTTTAAATCTAGTTATATAAATTATATTAGCTTGATGAGAAAAGGTTCTAGGCACTAAATATTCTTGAATTTAATCAGAATAATGTTTCCTTGGAATAAAATAAGAGGTTTCATCTATGATAATTAGTTCATGGAGAGTAGGACTTAGCAAAGAAGACATTTATGATACCCAAGAATATTCCCCTAAACTTAGAATACAAGTGGGATGGATATTATATTATACAAATGGTATAATCTAAATGTGTCTACACTCTAGTCAATTGTGATTGATTAAATTTAACCAATGAGTGGTTTCTCAATAATTAAATTCCATACATTCATGTTGTATTTACTAATTAACTATCAAAAAAATCCATGTTTCACAATAAATCTTCTTAGTCATATAAATAGATAGTGAATTATATGATATATTTTCCAAAAAACATATTCTATAAGGTTGAAAGTCCTCACTAAGTGATGATAACCAACATGAAATATTGTCCATACCATATAAGTATAAACTACATAGATTGGTCCTTACCATATGACCCCAAAATGATTGTAGTTGTCCCTACCAGATAACCATAAAAGAAATTGTGTGGTTATTATCAAAATGAAATTCAACTAATTGAAACATCACATTCACATAAATATCATAAAATTTAAATCATGTATCTCTACTAGTGAATATTCAAGATGTATATGTTTTCTAGTCAAAACCATTTTCCAATTATTTTCATTTTCCATTAATTTTATGAGTGGATGAGCTCCCACTAATTCAGATCATATTTTCTTAATTACAACCCTACACCAAATTATATTTTGAAACAACAAGTGTTCAAATTTATTTTAAATTTATAAATATATGGTGACCTTTGTCACTTATCATGGGCACTACTTAAAACTTCACATTCATTCTATTTTCTCTATAATAAAAAACCAATGGGTGAATGGTCTTTTATTTATAATCATGTTTTCACCATCACTAATTATCTTGTACATAACATCCGATTCCCATGAATCTTATGTGTCTTAATTCATGTTCCTACATGATAAGTAGTGAGGTATGCATGTCGTATCCTAGAAAAATTCTTAAAAACCAAATTCCCCTTTCCTATTCATACCCTTAATGTATCGAATATTAATTCAGATTGATTATTCTACACCAACCATACAATATAATGATAAATTTCTTCATCCAGTTCTTCTATCATAGGTATAATAAAATATCCAAATTCCATTTCATTCTTCTTAAAACATACACTATCCTATTGTATGAATCAACTAATTTATGGAATGATTTATATGTTGAACCTATACTATAATAAATTATCCTTCATTGTAGACCTATTTTTGGATTGATTGATATTCCCATAGGATATATAGAGATTCCAATAACTTTTATATTATTCTTAGAAACAATATCCTCACCATTTTCATCCCATTCCTAACACAAGTTTTCAACACAATTTTATTGTCATTGGTGTGGAATAATTTGATTTTCCTTAAATATCTCCCCCTATATACTATAATTAATTTATTGATTATATGAATTTCTTCAAACATTTCACGACTTTTGGTGATGATTACATGTAATCCAGAGGTGCCCCTTATATAAGGTGATGACACATATTCTATAAATATATCAAATCTGAACCCATTAAAATGAATATATTTATGTTATGAAAAATCCATTCAAACACCATATTTTATGAAAAAATTATATCGGAAGTAGTTATTCAAATACGGTCAATGTTCATCCTCAGTATACCTATCTAACAAAACAGTAGAAGGAACAAAATTCAAATGTGGTGAGTGGTAAACCATTATCTTATATTATCATTTAATTATAACTATTTAAAAATACCATAATATAATATTTATTTTAATTAAAAATATCTTATTAAATTTATTGGAAATAGTTTTTACTCTCATTCCATTATTTGGTTTTCACCTGGCACAAATAAACCCATCACATGATCCAAACTTAGACAATACCCTTTATTATTTTTTTTACTAATGTCACTTTAATTCATAATAGGTCATTTACCCCCTTTTCTAGATAGATGGACTCACCTTTAATCCAGTGCCTATGACCATAAAAAATACCCATAATTTGGTTGAAGACACGTGGCCTTAAATTTTATTAATATTTTCCCAAGGACAAAACCTATGTTTCTTTAATAAAAATGGGAATCTGAATTCACAAAACATTAGTTAGAATTATGCTAGTAAAATAATAATCATTTAGTCAAATATTAATTCCCATTAACTCTATGTGTCATATTTTGGTCTATATTGAAGAAAAATAAACTATAAATAGAAAATACTTCTTATATGCTAGTTTTATAGTTTTGTAATATATAGGGTAAAAAAATTCAAGTTTTGACCCACTAATCCTTTATCCATTAATGAATTATTAAAATGTAAGAGCATTTCAATATTCCAAATAACATGTCAGGTTGAGAATATAAAATATATTTCCAATGAAAAACTAAATCTTAACTCTTTATCCATTCACTGTTTAATGTATTAGGAAAACATAAAAGTGTTATAGGGAATAGAGCTTGTAGGTACTGATATGTGTCTATACAATAACACTATCAATAATCACTATATATGAATATAGGTAAAAATAACACCATTATCCATTCTCAACATGGATTGATGAAAATAAATTTTATAACTTTAAAAATGATATATGTTCAAGGCACCTCAATTCTTTCCAAAACAATGATTTATTCAATATTAACTTCGTATGTGATATAATTATCATTATTTAGCCATTTCATCATATATGAAGAGACATACCGTGTTCTATATTTATTAATCAGGTATGACTCATACTACCCCCAATTTCCATAAAAGGGAATAATTTTATGAGGAAATAATATATTTTTCATCTTTTATTTAACATGTAATCCTTATCCTAGAGTGATGACAATATTCATTATTTATATTCCACTTATACCTATCCATGATTATATTACATAGGATATGATTCATTGGGAAATATTTTAATCATTCACTTAAGTACATTAAATCATGATATATATGAGCTATAATCATTTCAATGTCTATATAGATCTAATTACTCTGATATAACTCTTTTTATAATTTCCCGGTTTATTTGATGTGAAATTGAAATAAAATTTTACAAATTATTAGAAAAAGAATTTAGAAACCAAAGCATCATCCCAGTTACAATCTCCTAAAATTAAATTAAATAAATAAATAGATAATTTTTCCATAGGAAATAATCATATAAACCATTCACAAAAATTTGGGAGCATCATCCATAATATTGAGTCTCTCCCTCACTTTAAAAAAAGTAGATAGACTGTTTTATTGATCTAAACACTTTCACAAAGGAAATTCAATCTATGATATATGTGGATTTAGTTACTGAGTTGAATCATTAGTGGCTTATTATATTTTGGTTAGTAGTGTAGTTTTATGGGCCTATACGGGATATAGTTTCTAAACCCTTGGAGTAGTATCACTCTCTATATTTTTGGCCCCATAAATGGTTTTATGATTTCCTACCACTTTCTCTCAGGACATGAATAACTCTTAATGTGAGTGATTTTAAATGGAAACCCCATCATTATAAATGTATTTCTATTTTTCCCTATTTTTACATGATGGGATTTGTCCGAGAAATAAGAATCCAAAACATTTTAAAAATGAGTTTTGGATTCCTCCATGTAAATATACGATTACAGAACCCTCTCTTTCTCCTTATTAATGATTATATTTTTGTCACAAACATAAATTTTGATGATTTCATTTCCCCCATTTTCAAAGGGGATGAACCTGTACTATTGATTATGTAGTTTCTCTCCCAACTTATCCAAAAAGGTCTTGATGATCAACATCCAAATACTCTTCTACAAACATTTTTAAATAATTAATTAAAAAATGATATCGTATGGTTATAGAGTCCCAAATAAAAAATTTATTAATAATAAGATGACGCCATGGTTTAGTTAATACACCACACTAATAGTCACACCATCAAATAAAAAATGGTTTAGAGTATTAGATTTTATCTATATAGACATCATAATAAACAATAATTTATCCAAAATTAAATTCTTTTCGACTCCCATTTATACATTCCACAAGATATACTTATTTTTATAACATAGGGAAAGGAAAGCATAATAAAGTGGTAAGATAAAAAACACAGTAAGTGGAAATGTTTCAATATGTAGTCTTGGGTTAAAACATAAGCATACCTGAATACATTAGAAGACGGGAATTTTTTTTAAATAAAAAAAAATTAAAAAAAATTGTTTCCCATAATTAATGAAATAATTTCATGTAATTTGAAATGAGAATAAATTTACCAAGGAAGAAGTGTGAGGAATCGTATGAAATTAAATACGAGTCATTAAGTATATTAATAGGAATTATATTTTGATATAATTGAGTTGCAAAAATATAATAATAAAATACTTATTCCAAGGATACCCACCAATAATTTCATCATATAATAGGATTGTGCTAACCACTCGTTTACCTTAGTGGGATTTTTATAATCTTAAAGTGTAACCTTAGTGTTGGGATAAAACCTCATGTTTACCCCATTAGATAGGGATAAATCATTCCATGTACCTTTTAGATTTGCATAAAACCTCCCATGTACGCCTATGAATCTGTTAAATCCTCTCTATACCATTTTGATTCAGATAAATCCTTTCATATATGATTTTTCATAGGAAATTTCTCCCTATGTACCCATTACAGGTAATGAGATAAAAACATAAATTGATACATTATAAGGTTTTATAGGACCCAAACCATCATTATCTATACATATATGTGTCATAGAATCAAGTCATTCATCATATCACAAAAAACCCATGTAATGAAAATGAGTTTTATAACTTTTCCAATTTGTATCTCATAAAAAAAGAAGTGTATATTAGAAAAAAAAATGATCACCAAAAAATATTATTTAACACAAATAATTATATTGAGATTTATGAACCATTAATTCATTAGAGAAGAATTTTCTGAATAAAGTACATAAATTTAAAAAGTGATTTTTTAAAATTAATTTTATTATAACATATTAACATTACAAGACTTTTGAGTCACATTCCAAAGATAATTTCATTGAAAATGAATAGAAAACCGAATAAAATATTACATCAAAAAATTAAAAATGGTGACAATGATAAGGAAAAAAAGATATGTAAAAATGTGATGTTCTAGGGAAGAATATAGAATTATGGTAGGGGAAAAAATTTAGTTATTTTAAAATTCCTTTTTTGAAAACCCACATCATTAAAAAAAATGAAAACATTTTAAAAATATAAAGTGGAATATAATGATCATTTAAGTTAAAAATAATTCGGAGAACAACACGTGTGATGGAAGAAATTGGAGACCGCATTGGTCACTTCTTAGAGTGGGACTGCTCAGACCCAATTCAATGGGGCCCCTTGGTTCGGATAAAAGATGAAGTCGATGTGTCAGAACCCCTGATGAGAGGCATGTTCTTGAAAATTGATGACTCCAACATCTGGATCGCATTCGAATTCGAGAAACATCTAATTTTCTGCGTCTATTGCGGACACATCGGCCACCTTGAGAAAGCGTGTGATTCAAAGACAGAGAATAAAGTAGGAAATATTATGTTGCAATACGGTTCGTGGCTCCAGGACAAAGCATTAAGAGATGCCTACATCCCTGAGGTGGAGAGAAAAAAGGATCGTGACCGCCTCACGACAGCGCACCTTAGGCGGCTGGAATCTGAAAAACCTACGATCATAATGCTGGGACCACCAGATTTCCCTAAAGAGTGCCCAGCTGATCTTAGGGAAGATGGAAATGCCTCCTAGGATATTATCTCCAAATGCAACGATGAGATCCGATAGGAAAGTCACTTGATTCAGGGGTACACCAACTCGGGCATTGACTCCACACCACCAGAAACCATGATCTTCACTGCAATAGAGCCGTTACCTAAACCAAAAGAACCACCAGAGAAAATCCCGAAGCCGAGATATGTGTCCTCTGAACCGACTGATGCTGAGCAGACATCAGATATGGTCCTGACATGTGTCCTTCTTCAAACTGATGTCTGGGATGACAGACATCACATCTTCAGGCCCTGTTACTCATCGAACGTGGAAAAGGGCACATGGTGCTGATAGAGGCGGATTTTCGGTTAATCTAAATCTAGGGGAACTGAAACGACAAATCGAGTCTAGTAATTAGGCTGCAAATTCCCCCAAAAGGAGGAACGAAACATGCACTATAACGACCCCAGATGAATCAAAGGTGGAGGCGGGTACGGCCCAACCCCGCCTAGAGCTATGATTGTGTTATGCTGGAACTTTCGTGGGCTTGGAAACCCATGGATGGTTCGTATGCTTCAGCACCATTGAACTCAAAGATGCCCTGATATGGTTTTCCTATCCAAAACCATATTGGAAAACAAGGAACCACAAGTATTGCTCAGAAATGCGGTTTCAAGGGATGTCTCCCGATCCCCCGACAGGTTCGATAAGGGGGATTATGTCTCCTTTGGAAGGCAAATGTTGATGTCAGGATCCTATCCTTCTCCCCGCATCACGTGGCTGCAACCATTCACGATTACCACAACCCCCTGGACTTTTGTGGGGTTTTATGGTTGGTCTTCCCAGATTGAAAAGTGGAAATCATGGGACCTTCTTCGTAAGCTCTGTCGTGACCTGCCAAGACCTATTCTGTTTGGAGGGGATTTCAATGAGGTCCTGTTTCAGAAGGAGAAAAGAGGTGGAGCTATGCAATCCTCCACATCAATGTCAGATTTTAAAGAAGCAATTATTAGGGTGGATCTGGTGGATCTAGGTTACACGGGCAATCCGTTCACATGGTTCCAAGGAAATTCAGATGAGAACAGTATCGCTGAACGTTTTGATAGATTCCTTGGCTCAAAGGATTGGATGAACCTTTTCAAAATGTACCACGTCGGACACCTCACGCTCAACTGCCCGGACCACTGCCCGATTGTCATTAACTGCACCCATGATGAGCGCACTAATAAAATCAGGAAACACTTCAGGTTTGAAATCTTCTGGTCAAAAGATCGCGAATGCAAAGAGGTTATCCGATCAGGCAAGAATAGCGGGCAAGCTGACTTTAGAACCAACCTTCATCAAGTGGCATCTGATATGAAGACATGTAGTTCCTCCAAATTCCGTCAACCTGATCGACATTGCAATTTTCTTGAAAGGAAATTGTCCTCTCTGCTCAGCAAACCCCCAACCAGCAGCACACTCTCCAAAATCAACGAAACCCAATGAGAACTGTATGATGCCCTGCACATCAAGGAAGGCTTTTGGGCTATGCGAGCACGTGATACCCATATTACAGAAGGGGACAATAATACCTGGTACTTACACCAGAAAGAGTCACCTAGACGTCGGAAAAACTTTATCTCGTGTATCTTGAACCCAGACGAGAGTAAAGTGTCCGATGCAGCGGGAATCCAAGATGTGTTCTTGAGATACTTTTAGGTTGTCTTCTCTGTAGGACACTCCAACTTTTCTACTGATGTTGAGGATTGCATAACACCTGTGATTTCTGATGAGATTAACAGACAGCTCTCCAAAGATGTGATGGATGATGAGACCCTCCAGGCCTTGAAACATATCCACCCTACTAAGGCCCCGGGTCCAGATGGTTTCCCTGCCCTCTTCTTTAAGAAGTACTGGCACATTATTGGACCAGACATCTGCAATTTGATGAAGAATATTTGGGCGGGGAAAACGGACCTGTCTGATATTAATGAAACAGTCCTTAACCTCATCCCCAAGATGAAAAACCCCCTAGCGGTCTCGAACTTTCGACATATCAGTCTGTGCAATGTCTCGTACAAGATCTTTTCCAAGATCCTTGCTAATCGGCTGTGTCCGTGGCTTCCTGGCATAATCTCGGAGAACCAACGTGCTTTTGTGGCAAAGAGATTAATCACTGATAATGCCATTGTTTCCCATGAAGTTTTTCACACCATGAAAACACGTTCACAAGCGAAGAGAGGTATCATGTCTTGGAAATTGGATATGGCTAAGGCCTATGATAAAGTGGAGTGGAACTTCCTCAGATTCATGATGCTTAAAATGGGATTCTTCTCCAAATGGATTGACATGATCATGCATTGTGTCTCGTCTGTGTCCTTCCCTATTAATGTCAACGGGGTGCTCACCCGAGGATTCTCCCCATCCCGTGGCCTACGCCAGGGAGACCCCCTCTCACCCTTCCTTTTTATTCTGGTGGCTGACGTTTTATCTATCCTCCTTTCCAAGGGAGACTCCTCGCATAGAATTCATGGGGAGAAAGTTTTCCGCACTGGTCCACCGGTTTCCAACCTCTTCTTCACCGATGATTGCCTTCTCTTCTCCAGATCTACCCACAATGAGTGCAGTGCCATCTGCCAGGTGATTCAACCGTATGAGTGGGCTTCAGGAAAAACGATCAACCAGGGAAAGTGGGAAGTTTCGTTCAGTTCTGGAGTCCCTCAACCCAAAATAGAAGAGCTCTTCTCCACATTAGGCATACTTATGGTTGAAAAGCATTAGAAGTATCTTGGGCTCCCAACGGTGGTTGGTCGGTCCAAGAAAGAAATTTGTACAGCTATTATGGATCAAATAGAGAAAAAAATCCAAGGCTGGACTCCCAAAAAAATCTCCAAAGCTGGCAAGGAAACTCTCATTAAGGTGGCTCTTCAATCTGTTCCCAGCTATTTTATGTCTATCTTTAAGCTTCCTGTTGCTGTGATTACCCAGATTCACTCCAGCACTTCTAACTTCTGGTGGGGTCGAAATTATGGTAGAAATAAAATCCAATGGATCGCCTGGTCTACACTTTTCCAAACCAAATCCGAGGGCGGAATGGG
Source organism: Viscum album (assembly GCA_963277665.1). Classification (NCBI taxonomy): domain Eukaryota; kingdom Viridiplantae; phylum Streptophyta; class Magnoliopsida; order Santalales; family Viscaceae; genus Viscum; species Viscum album. The sequence continues at coordinate 1,180,281,169 of OY728152.1, read as the reverse complement.
CAACCGAGACCTTCCTCTTTTCAATGATGCACTGCTGGATAAACAAGGATAGTGACTTATTAATCATCCATCATCTCTCTACGCGCGAGTTCTCTGGGAAAAATATTTCCCACACAAGGAGTTCCTGGACTCCCATCATGGCCACCTGCCCAGCTTTATCTGGAGAAGCATTTGGGGTGCCCGTAATCTTCTGAATAACGGATTAGGTAGGAGGATTGGGAATGGATCAACGGTTAACATTTGGAATGATCCATGACTTATTGATTTGGCAGGTGTGAGGGCGTCATCACCTATCCATCCAAGCTCCGAGAATGCCACGGTCCGATGCCTTTTTTCTGACCAGGGGACGGGGTGGTGCTTGGAAAAACTCTTCTCTTGGTTCAATGAGAGGGAAAGAAGGATTATACTGAGTATACCCTGTGTTCCAGATGCAGGCCCAGACCATATCTTCTGGACCAATGACATCTCGGGAGCTTATACAGTGAAATCCGGTTACCGGATCGTTCTCGGTACTTGGACAACTGAAGGGGATGAGAGGCCCTAGAAATCAATCTGGAAGCTCAATGTTCCCCCTAAAATCCGGTTTTTCTGGTGGTAGGTGTGCACCAGCATCCTCCCTACAAAGAGCCTCCTTGCCTTCTGACACTTTTCAAAAGACAATTCTTTCCCCTTCTGCCTATCTGTCCCAGAATCCTCGCTTCATACTCTCATCCAATGCCCAGGGGCTCAGGAAGTTTGGAATTACTGGGGATCTTACACGGATTTTTACCTGGATGCTGCCTCAGACCTTACTTCTCTTTTGATGCGATGGTGTTCCCCCTTTCCACCGGCTAAAGCTGGATATCTATGAATTTTGGCTTGGATTATCTGGGACGGGTGTAACGAAGCCATTTTCAATATTCTTCTTAGGCCCCCCAAATTTTGGGTTGACCGGTAATCATCTTGGATTGCGGGTTGGCAACACCACACTGAGCAGCAATGATTTTTTTATCCCCCTCCTCACTCCCTACATTGGTGCCCTCCACTGGAAGGGACTATTAAGATTATTGTGGATGCTTCTCTCCCTAAGGATGGACCTGTTGGACTTGGTATGCTGGACAGGGAAAACCATGGACATATTATTACAGTCCAACATGAATCACGCCACACACTTTGGGAGCCCTCAGTTGTAGAAGCCGCTGCCATTCTCGCTGGGCTAAATTTTGCAAAAGACCGTGGATGGGACTCAATTCACATCGAATCAGATAGTCTCACCATCATCAATCTCAAAGATGGCGGGCTACAATCTTTTGGATCCATCACTCGGATTATTCACTCTCTCCTGTCAAGCTTCACATCCTGCATTTTTATATTCGTCAAAAGGGAAGGAAACGAGGCCGCTCACCAGTTGGCAGCCGTTGGCCCTCCTTACGATGATCTGCTCTGGCTTGATCACTTCCCATCATGGTTACGTGATTGTACTTCTGCTGATCTTCGTTATCAATGAATTTATCTTTTGTCAAAAAAAAGTTAATAATAATTGGGAATATAATGATCATAGATAAATAATATCACATTTTAATAAAAATATCATATCTATAAGAAAAACAAAAATATATATTTATTTTTATATATTTTTTTAATATTTTATTATCATATTTTAATATCAATGTGTAATATTATTTAAAATTTACTACATATGAATACAAATATTCATATCTATGGTTTGTTTTTTCCCAGGATGTGAAGAAGTATGTTATGAATGACCTGCAGGGATAGTATGGGGGGATATGAGTGTGGAATATGGAGACTATGTTGTTGTAGTAGTTTTTCACTTTATGATGTAATGTAAAACTTTATGAATATATCTAGTGTTTCCAAGGATACTAAACATATTGGTATTTCGAGATTTGATCTTTCTTGTGATCATGCCAATGTTATGTAATAATGCACCGACTCAAGGTAACTGGGGTCGGGGCATTACAGTTGGTACCAGAGGAAGTTTAGTACACACCTTGGAAGCTAGATTTAGATAAAATCTGATTAGAGCACGTAAACCTAAGATGAAAATTGAGGATTAGTATAGAATAACTTCCTAGAATTTTGGTATTGTAGATATTTTGTGAGTTTTCTTAGAAATACATCCCTGTCTGGATACGAGTAGCTAGAGGCGGCTCTGGCACAGATGTACATAGGGGTAAAACCCAAAAACACTGCTGTGAGCTAGACTCGAACGGGAACTGGTGCACGACAACGGGCCTTGCTACACTCTTGGTTACGACACTCTTGGGGGATATGCTTAGGATAACTCTCATTTTCTTTAAAAATCATTATAAAGGGTTTATGAGTATATACATCCTCAAAGAAAACTTTTTTATGATTATGGATTATATCCATAAACTATATAATTTATGTTATGTGTTTTACAAGTTTGGGATTAGGTATTGTTATTCATAAACTAATCTAGTGTATTCCATTGTTTAGAAATGGCGCCCAGTAGAAGGAATGAGAACTCCAGCGTTGCACATGATCCAAAGAGAAAGAAGGATCATATCATTAATGGTCTTAATCCATAATTTATAAGAGAAATAGTCTCCCATGTATTATCATCATATGAAGAAATAATATCTTGTGTTGATAAGATAAGTAAAGTGTTTACTGAGTCCTATGGCATTGAAGGGAAGCAACAGAAGAAAAGGATGGAAGAGAGAAATATGGATAAAGGGAAGAGGGAAAAGAAGAATTTTCCCATATGTGATAACTGTGGGAAGAAACACCCTAGAACATGCCTAAAAGGAATGGGAGTTTGTCATAATTGTGGAGGAAAAGGGCACAAAGCACAGGATTGCAAGGGTGAGAAAATGGATTCAAATGTACAATGCTTTATTTCCAAGGAGTTTGGAAACTATGCGAACCTATGTCCCAGTAATCAGACTATGTCGCAAATGATGCTATTGGATAATAATCATGTTATGATACTACCACAGATGAAAAGGAATGATTAGAGTTATTATGTTGATTATGTCATTTGAGTACTGTATCAACAATGTAATTGTTATAATAATTATGGAGTATATAAGGATTGTACTGCAGTACAATTTCATTAAGGACTTGAGATTGTGTGGAACAAAGAAAAGTGACTCAATAGCAGGATAATTTTTTTGAAAATATATGGTTGAGAGAATGATAAACCATAATATAGTTCTGATACCCAGGTAGTGATTTTGGAATAATACAAGATGGATTTGGATAAATTATATTGGATATTCTTGACTACCTTGAAATAGATTAATGATTTGTATATTCCATCATTTTTGGGGTTTAAAACATTTTTGGATTTAAGGAGTGTATCTATTATTCTTTAAGGAATAAGGGATCATGAATGTAATAAATAAGGTTTTATGGTAATTCAGGATGTTGTAGTGTTTTAAAAGAATACATGATTAAGGTGTTCACATTCTATTACGTGGAAAAAAGGATCATTACTGTGTTTAACTTCCTTATAAATTTTGGACTGAAGTATTTTGGATAGTTCTAGTTTGGATTATTTTGGATTGCCATAAAAGGACAACTCGGAGGTCAGGCGGCAACCCATCGTGTCCGGCAAGGCCGCGAGACTTGAACCCACAACCGAAGGGCGACAAAGGTGTATCACCTACCACTGACCCACGTGATGTCCTGGATTGAATAATGTCCTTTTTTAATGGTTCTTCTAGTGGAATTATAAATTCATTTTTTAACCATATACAAATAGGATAAATAGAATATTATTTTTAAGTTCTATTATCTTTTAGAGTGAAAGATGAGTCTGTGGTAGAAATTAGTTAAAGGATGGAACTATACTTATCAAGAATAAATTTTTCTTCTTCTCTTATTATATGAAGAAATTAATTCTTATACATTATTTACGGAATCCTAAAACAAAAAATGTGTTATCCTAATAACCTATGTTTTGTTGAACCGATGGTATTTCAAATCATCATAGATTGATGAATTTAAGGACCTTAATTTTAAACTTGTTTGTGATTGATGACCTCAATCACTACCTATAAATATTTACGTTTTTCCTCCAATTATATGTCTCTAATTTCCACCAATGTTCTCCTAATCAAGATCATAATTTGGTGGTGACCCTTTCATTTCTCTTTTCCTTATATTAAGACTAAATTTTAGTAACCCAATTTCTGATATGGGTTTTCCCACAAAGATATTTTCTATTTCCAACCTTTTGTTTTCGAAAAACAATTTCAAATTGCGAGGACGCAATTTATTGAAGGAGGGGAGAATGTAACACCCCAAGATTTCATAGTGTGTTATTTCTTCAAAATAATTCAATAACTTGCACTACACGCAACACCTAGTTCAAGCGCACTATGACTTACCAAACAAGCCGTTCAAAAGAGGTCATGAATAGTATTAACTAAATTTTGAACCTTATATAATACATATAATTTTAGAATCCATATTATTATATTCTTAGACATTATGTATGAAAAATTTCTTTTTTTTTTCAGCTTAAAGAAGTATTTTTCAAAAATTCACTTTTACCAACTTTAATTGTGAACCCTTTTTAAATCCAATATTTTAAACTTTTATATATTCGATTTGACTAAATAAATTTATTTAGAATGGGGTCATAAATAAAAATCTACAATGTAACACCACAATCTTCCACGGTACGCTTCTCTTTGAATAATACAATAGTGTGTGTTGTATGCAACTTTGAGTTCTAACACACACCACAACTAATCAAACTAGCCATTATGAATAGTAATACATAATTTTTGAAATTTTATAAATTATTTCTCTCAAAATGGACTTCATTTTTGGATTAGGAATATCGAAATTAGCCTAGGGTGAAATTTTGGTAATTTTCGGATAACTTTCATATTTTGATGAATAGTGAAAATTACTAAATTTTAATTAAATACAAATTTTTAATCAAAATAATTAATATTGATAAATTATGAATTTGTGTGGTTTTAAAGTATATTTAGAATATATTTTTACCATTTAATTCAATTTTTGTCATTGGAAATAATTTCACAACTAAACCAGACATAAACAAGTGCCAATCTTTTGATAGTTATTATCTCTTAAAAACACGCTTTTTGTTTTTACAACGGGAATTAATTTTAAATTAATTTCTGCCACTTATGTGTTTTGAACTTGACAAAATGGATACCATATTTAGAATCAGTATGTTCATATTTTGTAAATAGGTAACTTTTCTTTTTAGACATTTTGAATAATTACTGCAGTAAATATTTTATTTACCATGGTTAAGGGTAAATCCGGTAAATAAGGGTTAAACAAATAATATTATAATAATAATAAATTACCCTAAAACGTGTCCTAACCTTATTGGTGAATACATTTCTGACCATGGGAATCTTTGGGTCGATTTTGGGACCCCATGGCGCCACTTGTAGGTGATAGGGACACTTTATTTTAATTAAGTTAAAATATGTACAAAAATGACATAAGGATAAATATTTTAGAAAAAAAAATTTTATTTAGGGTTTTATATGTTGGATTTTAGACTATAAATATTAATTAGAAATATAAAAAGATTTAATACATAATTATATTTTATTTATAATTTTTAGATATTAAATAATTTAATTTATTTATGACAAAATGATGATGAAGTAATTACCATAATAGTTAAAAATTAAAATAATTGATATTATTAATACCCAAATATTTATAATTAGAGACTTTTATGGAATTAAAATAATTTTCTAGGTTAATATGACATATTAGGATTTATTTAATTGACTTTTTTAGAAGTAATAATTCTGTTATAAGTTTCAGAAAAATCAATTATTGAATAGTGTCAAAATTGACATAAAAGAGTTTTTAAAACAAATATTATATTATTAATTTATATTAAATTCCTAAAAATCTAAGGTTCGGCCAAGAGACTTATATCATGATATTGGTATCATTAATGGACCACTTGGGGGGTCGCTTGGATGTATATATTATGTTTATTAACTATATAATATAAAAATACAAAGTGACATGGTAAATGTCAAACTAATTAACTAAGAGTTAATACTTAAAGTTAAGGTTAATATAGTAACCTAAACCTGTATAAATTCTATTTGTTGAATGGTTTTAGACCTACACACACCTTAAAATTTAAATAATATACTTTGGTGCCATTAGAAACTGAATATTAATTTATTATAAATTAATATTTCTAGCTTTTCCAAAGGTGCCTCTCACCCCTCTTATAAAAGGGCACTCATCCTTCTCATTTCTTCACACCTTCAAAGCCTTTTTGTTCGGCCAGACTCTGCCCAAATACTCTCCCAACATCCCCCAATACAACCTAGAGGCCTTAGTTTGATCAGAAAGCCAACCTAAGGAGCCCTTTTGATCAAATCAAAAGGAAGAACCCGAAGAAGAGGTAATGTTTTCACCACCCCTTTTCAAGTTCCTTTCTTCTTCCACTTCTTCATTAATTGTTATTACCATTCTAAAATAATAACTCCAGTATCTTATATGTACTGTGATGTTATTATAACTATGGTACAAACATATACAATATTAAATCCACCCTTTGAATAACATGTCACCATACGTGCGTACGTACGACTTACCATCTCCACGTCGTGGTGTAATTGTTTTTCAATATATTATTATTTGGATGGGTATAATAATGATGTGTAACTCATGTAAATAATAAATATAACATGTTAATTATTCTGTATATATGATATACCATCCATTTATATATTATTTTAATATCAAAAGAATGATATTTTCGCTCGTGCGTACGTACGGACTACCGTCTCCACGAACGCGATGAGATTCATTCTCCATCGTATCCATTCAAGTATAATTATCATTTGATGATTTAAAAATAATGTTTAAGGACTTGATATCATTCTAGATATGAATAAGATACAACCTATCCATGAAAAACATGGCTTATGTAACAAAACATATAAAAGAAAATGAGTAAGTTGACACCCGAAACGATGATAATACTATGATATTATTAACAAATCAATGTTAAAAGATCATATATGATATCATATTAATGTATATGATTCTTGTATAATTTAATAAAAAAAATTTCACCATTATACAGGAGGTTAACCTACCCCAACCAAGGAAAAGTACAAAGTTAGGGTTTATTTTGCAATCTCTTCATTATCCGAGGTTGTTTATACGTAATAATCTACTGAGATCTCTTTATCATCCACATCCATGTTTCTTAAAAATGAATTTCAAAACATTTTTACTATTTACTAGAATATGGGTTAAATTCATTTATACCCTTTTTTTACTTTTTATAAGAGGTTTATAAAGGAATCCTTCCGTCTTTTTCCAAACAAGGTTCATTTTAACCTTTTCGAAAAAATTAAGGTAAGAATGTTTTTTCTAACTTATACGGCGGGTGCGGTTATTTTCCGCCGTTATAAAATCATCGAAGCTTCCCTTACAAGATTATAAGAATACTTTCAAAGAAAATGTTTCATTTTATATGACTCTTAAATGATTTCAAAATAAAAGAGATATTTCTCTAAAAAGAGTTTTGATTTCATCTATGTCAACATCCTTTGATGGATTTTAAGTTTATTTGGAGATGATTTATTATGAAACAAAACATCCATATTGTATTGAAGTTTTTGTGATATGATTGACTATGGATATGTTATTTTCATGGTTTATGGATGAAGTATTTACATTTCGTATGCTAGTTTTAATACGAATGTTTATGTTATGTTTAAACCTTTTCATATGGGAATGCATTGGAATTAATATGTGACGGGTGGATCACGCTATAGCTCCTCGATGCATCGGTAGGTCACATGAGGCAAACTAGTGTCTTGGCACAAGGCCTTGACAAAATCTTTTTTGTAGTATTGGCACGAGGCCTTGGCTATGTGGTTATGATAGTTTGGCATTATGCATTCCATCATTATGAAAGTGGTTATTGATATTGCATATGATTATTCGATTAGTAAAATATCCATGTGAATAAGTAAATGGCATTATTTCATTTTACTTTTTCCATACTATGTTGAAGTTCAAGTTTAAAAGGATTTTGTTTTAGTTATACATTGCCTTAAATGTTTATTCTTATTTTTTAATGTTTCCACTATATTGTTATTCTTACTGGGAATTTGAGCTCACCCCTTTTATATGGTTTGTTTTTTCCCAGGATGTGAAGAAGTAAGTTTTGAATGACCTGCAGGGATAGTATGTGGGATATGAATGTGGAATATGGAGACTATGTTGTTGTTGTTGTTTTTCACTTTATGATCCAATGTAAAACTTTATGAATATATCTAGTGTTTCCAAGGCTACTAAACAAATTGGTCTTTCGAGATTTGATCTATCTTGTGATCATGCCAATGTTATGTAATAATGCACCGACTCTAGGTAACTGGGGTCGGGGCGTTACAGTTGTTATTAGAGGAAGTTTAGTAAAAACCTTGGAAGATAGATTTAGATAAACTCTGATTAGAGCACGTATACCTAAGATGAACTTTGAGGATTAGTAAAGAATAACTTCCTAGAATTTTGGTATTGTAGATATTTTGTGAGTTTTCCGAGCAATACATCCCTGTCTGGATACGAGCAGGTAGAGGTGGCTCTGGCACAGATTTACCTAGGGGTAAAACCCGAAAACACCGCTGTGAGCTAGACTCGAACGGGAACTGGTGCACGACAACGGGCCTTGCTGCACTCTTGGTTACGACACTCTTGGGGGATATGCTTAGGATAACTCTCATTCTATTTAAAAATAATTATGAAGGGTTTATGAGTATATACATCCTCAAAGAAAACATTTTTATTATTATGGATTATATCCATAAACTATATAATTTATTATATGTGTTTTACAAGTTTGGGATTAGGTATTGTTATTCATAAACTAATATAGTGTATGCCATTGTTTAGAAATGGCGCCCAGTGGAAGGAATGAGAACTCCAGCATTGCACATGATCCAAAGAGAAAGAAGGATCATATCTTTCATGGTCTTAAGCCAGAATTTATAAGAGAAATAGTCTCTCATGTATTATCATTATATGAAGAAATAATATCTTGTGTTGATAAGATATGTAAAGTGTTTACTGAGTCCTATGGCATTGAATGGAAGAAACAGAAGAAAAGGATGGAAGAGAGAAATATGGATAAAGGGAAGAGGGAAAAGAAGAATTTTCCCATATGTGATAACTGTGGGAAGAAACACCCTGGAACTTTCCTGAAAGGAATGGGAGTTTGTCATAAGTGTGGAGGAAAAGGGCACAAAGTACGTGACTGCAAGGGTGAGAAAATGGTTTCAAATGTACAATGCTTTATTTGCAAGGAGTTTGGACACTATGCGAACCTATGTCCCAGTAATCAGACTATGCCGCAAATGATGCTATTGGATAATAATCATGTTATGATACTACCACAGATGAAAAGAATGATTAGAGTTCTTATGTTGATTATGTCATTTGAGTACTGTATCAACAATGTAATTGTTATAATAATTATGGAGTATATAAGGATTGTACTACAGTACTATTTCATTAAGGACTTGAGATTGTGTGGAACAAAGAAAGTGGACTCAATAGCAGTATAATTTTTTTGAAAATATATGGTTGAGAGAATGATAAACCATAATATAGTTCTGATACCCATGTAGTGATTTTGGAATAATACATGATTTATTTGGATAAAATATTTTGGATATTCTTGACTACCTTGAAACAGATTATTGATTTGTATATTCCATCATTTTTGGGGTTTAAAACATTTTTGGATTGAAGGATTATATCTATTATTCTTTAAGAAATAAGGGATCATGAATGTAATAAATAACGTTTTATGGTAATTCAGGATGTTGTAGTGTTTTAAAAGAATACACGATTAAGGTGTTCACATGCTATTACGCATAAAAAGGATCTTTACCGTGTTTACCTTCCTTATAAATTTTGGACTGAAGTATTTTGGATAGTTCTATTTTGGATTATTTTGGATTTCCATAAAAGGACAACTCGGAGGTCAGGCGGCAACCCGTCGCGTCTGGCAAAGCCGCGAGACATGAACCCACAACCGAAGGGCGACAAGGGTGTATCACCTACCACTGACCCACGTGATGTCCTAGATTCAATAATTTCGTTTTTAATGGTTCCTCTAGTGGAATTATAAATTCATTTTTTAACCATATACGAATAGGATAAATAAAATATTATTTTTATGTTCTATTATCTTTTAGAGTGAAAGATGAGTCTGTAGTAGAAATTAGTTAAAGGATGGAACTATACTTATCAAGAATATATTTTTCTTCTTATCTTATTCTATGAATAAATTAATTCTCATACATTATTTAAGGAATCATAAAACCAAAAATGTGTTATCCTAATACCCTATGTTTTGTTGAACCGATGGTATTTCAAATCATCATAGATTGATGAATTTAAGGACCTTAATTTTACACTTGTTTGTGATTGATGATCTCAATCACTACCTATAAATATTTACGTTTTTCTCCAATTATATGTCTCTAATTTCCACCAATGTTCTCTGAATCAAGATCATAATTTGGTGGTGACCCTTTCATTTCTCTTTTCTTTATATTAAGACTAAATTTTAGTAACCCAATTTCTTATATGGGTTTTCCCACAAAGATATTTTCTATTTTCGACCATTTATTTTAGAAGAACAATTTCAAATTGCGAGGACGCAATTTACTGAAGGTGGGGAGAATGTAACACCCCAAGATTTCATAGTGTGTTATTTCTTCAAAATAATTCAATAACTTGCACTACATACAACACCGAGTTCAAGCGCACTATGACTTACCAAACAAGCCGTTCAAAAGAGGTCATGAATAGTATTAACTAAATTTTGAACCTTATATAATACTTATAATTTTAGAATGCATATTATTAGTTTCTTAGACATAATGTAAGAAAAAATTCTTTTTTTTCAGATAAAAGATGTATTTTTCAAAAATTCACTTTTACCAACATTAATAGTAAACCCTTTTTAAATCCAATATTTTAAAATTTTATATATTCGATTTGACTAAATAAATTTATTTTGAATGGGGACATAAATAAAAATCTACAATGTAACACCACATGCTTCCATGGTAAGCTTCTCTTTTAATAACACAATAGCGTGTGTTGTACGCAACTTCGAGTTCTAACACACACCACAACCAATCAAACTAGCCATTATAAATAGTAATACCTAATTTTTGAAATTTTATAAATTATATCTCTCAAAATGGACTTCATTTTTGGATTCATAATATCAAAATTATCCTAGGGTGAAATTTTTGTATTTTTCGGATAACTTTCATATTTTGATGAATAGTGAAAATTACTAAATTTTAATTAAAAACAACTTTTTTAATCAAAATAATTAATATTGATATATTATGAATTTGAGTGGTTTTAAAGTATATTTGGATTATATTTTTACCATTTAATTAAATTTTTGTCATTGGACATAATTTCACAATTAAACCAGACATAAACAAGTGCCAATCTTTTGATAGTTATTATCTCTTAAAAACACGCTTTTTTGTTTTAACAACGGGAATTAATTTTAAATTAATTTCTGCAACTTTTGTGTTTTGAATTTGGAAAAATGGATACCATATTTGGAATCAGGATGTTCATATTGTGTAAATAGGTAACTTTTATTTTTAGACATTTTGAATAATTACTGCGGTAAATATTTTATTTACCATGATTAAGGGTAAATCTGGTAAATAAGGGTTAACAAAATAATAATATAATAATAATAAATTACCCTAATACGTGTCCTAATATTATTGGTGGATACATTTCCGACCATGGGAATATTTGGGTCGATTTTGGGACCCCATGGTGCCACTTGTAGGTGATAGGGACACTTTATTTTAATTAAGTTAAAATATGTACAAAAATTACATAAGCACAGATCTTTTAGAAAAACAATTTTTACATAGGGTTTTATATGTTGGATTTTAGACTATAAATATTAATTAGAAAGATAAAAAGATTTATTACATAATGATAATTTATTTATAATTTTTATACATGAAATAAGTTAATTTATTTATGACACAATGATGATGCAGTAATTAACATAATAGTGAAAAGTTAAAATAATTGATATTATTAATACCCAAATAAATATAATTTGAGACTTTTATGTAATTAAACTAATTTTCATGGTCAATATGACATATTAGTATTGATTTAATTGACTTTTTGAGAAGTAATATTTCTGTTATGAGTTTCACAAAAATCAATTATTAAATAGTGTCAAAATTGACATAAAAGAGTTTTTAAAACAAACATTATATTATTAATTGATATTAAATTCCTAAAAATCTAAGGTTAGGCCAAGATACTTATATCATGATATTGGTGTCATTAATGGACCACTTGGGGGTCTCTTGGATGTATATAGTAAGTTTATTAACTATATAATATAAACATACAAAGTGACATGGTAAATGTCAAACTAATTAACTAAGAGTTAATAATTAAAGATAAGGATAATATAGTAACCCAAACCTATATAAATTCTATTTGTTGAATGGTTTTCGACCTATACCCACCTTAACATTTAAATAATCAACTTTGGAGCCATTAGAAACCGAATATGAATTTATTATAAATTAATATTTCTAGCTTTTCCAAAGGTGCCCCTCACCCCTCTAATAAAAGGGCACTCCTCCTTCTCATTTCTTCACACCTTCAAAGCCTTTTGGTTCGGCCAAACTCTGCCCAAATACTCTCCCAACATCCCTCAATACAACCTAGAGGCCTTATTTTGATAAGAAAGCCAACATAAGGAGCCCTTTTGATTAAATCAAAAGGAAGAACCCGAAGAAGAGGTAATGTTTTCACCACCCCTTTTCATGTTCCTTTCTTCTTCCACTTCTTCATTCATTGTTATTACCATTCTAAAATAATAACTCCAGTATCTTATATATACTGTGACGTTATTAAAAATATGGTACAAACATATTCAGTTTTCTATCCACCCTTTTAATAACATGCCACCATACGTGCATACGTACGGCTTACCGTTCCACGTCGTGGTGTAATTGTTATTCAATATATTATTATTTGGATGGGTATAATAATGTGTGTAACTAATTTAAATAATAAATATAACATGTTAATTATTCTGTATATATGATATACCATCCATTTATATATTATTTTAATATCAAAAGAATGATATTGTCGCTCGTGCGTACGTATGGACTACCGTCTCCACGTCGTGGTGTAATTCTTATAGAAGCATAATAAACTATTGATTATAGTATTTTGAATAATCTCCTCCCCTCCACTATAAAAACCACCCACACCCCTCTTCTCTCCACTCATCTGAATCCTTGTGAGTTACATATATTATGCCATAATCTCTCCCCTACATCCTTACCCACTTCCATTGGCCTTTATTATCCTAAAAATACTAAAACCACTACCTTTAAGAGGTTCTCAATGGAGATAAACTCAAGAGGTAAATTCCTCTTTCGAATTCTTTTATTTCCATTCAAGTTATTTTATTTTCTTTTTTCTTTCCTCACATACCTTAACAAAAATGGTATGATAAATCTAGTGACATACATTTACTATAAATGTTTTATTATAATGCGACAATTCGTTATATTCTCTCCTTTACATATCTTTTATATGAATGAAAAGAAAACACTGTCCGAGATGTGGTAATTTATCACATTCAAGTACACCGGTTTATTAATTACTGTTATCATATTCTATTCTGGTCATGAAATAAATTTTATGGTTGAACTGGAATATTAAATATTTATTTTATATTATGTTTTGTTCTACAATCTTCTTTCACACATTATGTAAAATAATAATGAAAAAAAGTTAATTATGAGAAAAATTTCCAATTTAATTCAAATGTTTATCATTAATGTTATATATTATGATTCAACTTCACTCAAAGTGACCAAATTAAATTTTTGACCTTATGAAATTATAGATTTTAAATAATAAAATATAAATTCAGTTCTGGCCAACCACCTTAACCATACATGTTTAACCGAATATAAATATAAATGAATCGATCATTAAAACCATGTAAGCAGACAGACCCAAACAATGAAATTGAACTTCATAATGAATTAAAATGGTTATAAATGAACATAAAAAGATTATAATAATTATTATATATATAGAATATTTGATATAATTATTAATCAATCAACATAATTTTACTATTAAAGTCATTATGATCAAGAGAAGATCACTATCATACTTAAGGTATGTGATCCTTTATTTTCCACTTTTATTCAAGAATGTCCTCTTTGTTATTCCATTATACATATAATTACAAATGATGGGGTATAATTTCAAACCATACCCATACTTCCCTCATGATGAATAAAAGATGATAAATCCATTTCACTCTCATTAAGACATCCTAAGTACACTCGATACCTTCCCGATATTCCGTAAATGAATCCACCCGAACCACCTTTATTCCTTTGGTTTTCCCTATATCTCTTCTAACACAATTAAAGTTTTACTTTATTTATATTTATAAATTAAATATAATTTTTATAATCACCAATCACATTTTTCAATATCCATACCTCATTCTCTCTTTGTGATATACATATTTTTAAGTGATTCCCTCCTCAATACTTCCCGATTAGAAAACCTGTTTTGTGGGAACATCTTGAATTCTTACTAGATTTTTTTACACTATATATTATATTTTATTCCCCCATTGTATTTATAAAATAAATATTTTTATTTTTGAAACCTTCCTAGATCAATTAATATTTTAATAAAGTATTATTCGCTTTTCTATTTTAAAGGCTCTATAGTATTTTCCTTAAAAACGCTCAATAATGTTTTTATTATAAAATTTCCGAAATGCTTTTCTTACATGTGGTCACTTATAAATGACATCACATACCATGATAAATTCTTATTTTACCATATTAATTTCCATGTATATTTTAGTTCCTTTGTTTCATGATTTTTTTGATAGGACCATTTTTATGCTTTAAGACATGATTGTGTTACCCAATTCTTTCCATGGGTAACCCTTATGTTTATGTAAGATTGATTATGTATGTTTATTTATGTGGAAAACATATTCATGAAATGTTAATATGGGTGTTCCTAGATAGGGATCCAATGCATTGGGTAATGTTGAGCCTCATGAGACATTATGGGCGACGGTCTTGGCGGTTAGCCTTGGCTTGTGCTACTTTGGGAAATAGTCTTAGAGGTTAGCTTTGAATCGTACTAAATTAATTTTTTCTGTTTCTACCACATTACTATGAATTAATGTTTATATGTTATGATTCCATATGTTAGATTCCATTTTATGCCATCATGTTATGCCTTCTAACCCTTGTTCTAAATCTTTATTCTTATGTTTATTCCCTTGCTGGGATTTTTAGCTCATCCCTTTGTTCATGTGATCCCCAAGGTACCCTATGAAGGTTTAAGTGATCAATGTAAGTTAGAAGCAACTTATGAAGACTAAATAAATAGATTTTATATTTAGTTCCATGTTTTCTGGTTTTTTTACCTAGTGTTCAAAGACACTAGACTTCACAATCCTTGGATTGTACTCTGATGTATAATTATGTTTGAAATAATTTAATGTTATGTGAAAATGTTTGGGTCACTATAAATACTTTAGTTATTATTAATTTTGGGTTAATTAACATTCACTCAAATAATTCTCATTCTTGTGATTATTTTTCATGTTATATTAATTTTCGATTAAATTTTCATATTTTTTTATGTTGGATATTATAATTTCACAAACCCTATACAAATTATACATACGATGCTTTAGTATGAATGTTATCTGGATGACTAGGAAAATATAAATATTTCATATTCTCTAATAAATGAATATATTTCTTCATAATGATAATATATTATGAGCTAAATTCATAATTTAATAAATGAGGAATGAATTAATAACATTGTGGTTGGTGAGACTTGAAATTATATAGACCCATGAAGCAATTATAGTTCTCTTGAGGAAAATTTAGCTGGGAAAATTTAATGGGTTTATAGTGTATATGTCCCCATTGATAAAACATTATTAGAATAAAGTTTTTATGATGTATATGTTATGATGTTTGAGATCTTGATTTCCAATTTTATTCATTTTTTATTATGAATTTAGTTATTTGATTCTATGAGAATACCACATTAATATTATCCCTGAGTAAATTTAATTCTCATCTTATTGATTAAATGACATGAATATTTATGTATTTACCATTTTAAATTCATTAGGACTTATTAATTTGGATATATTATGCTATAAATAACACTTACAAAGCATTAGATGTCACTATGTATTTTTCATATTTTCCCCAAGATTTTAAGAAGGATATTATAAATAAAAACAATGATTCAATAATGATATTTTTATTGTCTATTTTATATTTACAATGTAATATTGGAAAATTTTAGGAATTTGGTCCTCTAAGACTACTATATTGATCGATACTATATATTGGGTTCCATTATAATGTGTAAAAATATAATGTAATGATCACTAATAGTTGGGTATTGGAGTTGGGGTTTATAATTTTTGTATAAAAGAATGTTTAGTAAGAACCATGGGAATTATATTTTAAATGAACTTATATGACATGAAAAATATGATATTCCTTTATAGTATTTGAGATTATTTACCATTATATGGATTTTTGTTTTCATGCTCAATAATTCAGATGATTATGAGCTAACTTGATTTGTGTTATTATTTATTGATGAAACCTAATGGGGGATAGGGAATTTGTACCTATTGAAAATGATGAGATTACACAACTAAGTAACACAATACATCTGGTGTTGGAGCTTATTAGATCATGGCCATATTATGGTAGTAGATACAGGTTAAGAGGATTAACCTTTATCATATATTCAAACGTATTTTTTCAAATTGTGATTGAACTATAATGGATCACCTCATGTGATATAAGCCTCAAACTATTAATATAACTACTAATCCCTTGGTATTTGGTTAATGGATTATGTCCCTTTGAAGGATATTCCTATATTTAGGATGTAATTAAAGTGAAAAGGTTATCTTATATTTTTACAATTTGAGGGGATATTCCAATAAATGTTGTTTATTGATCTAGAACACCAATGAAGATGAATATATAAAAATTAAAGAATTTTGAAAAATTAATGAGGTATTCTCTAAAAAACATCCCTAGAAAAAAACCATCAGGACTGGATAAGAAGTTCTTCACATTGAAGAAGGAATAAGAAATTGTTGAAGTGTATAAGGATTAATTTACAAGAATATCCTAGCTTACCAGGGAATTCATATATAATCATCAAATAAATATTGAATATTTCATTAATAATACAAAACTATGTTTCCAAAATCCAATATATTAAAAAACGTTTTCATCCTATGATGATATATTATCATGTGAAATTAAAGGAAGACAACTATTTTTCTATATCTTATATCATCCACAGAAATCAAGATAAGAAGAGGTCAAATATGAACCCATAAAAATAAAAAATTTTATTTAAGAATAAGGTAATAATGAAATTTCTATCATTTGACTATTTTTCAATGAAAAATATTTAAAATAATTTAAAATCAGGGGAGTTTGTTAAAATTATGGAGAGAGTGTTAATCTACAAAATTATTGTAAGGTGAAGAAAAAACAAAAAAAATCTATTTATTCAACTACACATAGTCATATAATTATTAAAACCAATTCCCTTAGTGTCAAGAGAACTAAACATAGAAGATTGCAAGGGGATATAGAAAAGCATATCGATTTACTACATTTGAAGAAAATGTTTTAAATTATTTGAAGAAAGGTATATTATCATCTACAGTAAAAGTAAAAATATATGATTTTATTAATTTTAAAACAACTCTTTTATATCTACATTATTTTAAAAAGGCATTACAGTAACACCTCAACCATGAAATGTTGAGTTGGTAGTGAGAACAAATAATGTTTGAATGATATAATATCAAGTATATTTCTCCTCTATGGTATTTGTTTTGTGGATGTCATTCCTAAATTTTTTTTTATTCTTACCCTAGTTGAATTTGATGTAATTTTGGGCATGGATATGATCTTTTCACATATATCCCATATAAATATATATGGAATGGAAGTTACATTCGATTTTATAAAATAACCATCAATAGTGTTTTATGTCATAATGACCCAGAATTAGGAATGAATATAACATCAATAGTATGGGGGTCAATACCTATTAATGTGGGATATATATCTCATATTGTTAGGGATAAACTAAGAAAATTATAATATTAATATTGTGTGACTGTTTATTGATGTGTTTTTATAATACTTGCCCAGAATTTCCCGGAATTTTGATGTTGAGTTTTCAGTTGAACTCATATGTAGTGCTTTACATTTTTCAAAATAAATAAATATAATGACGCATATTGAGTTCTAGGAATTGAAGAAGGAAATATTGAAAAATATTGATAAGGGATTAATGTAGTACTTTTATTCACCTTGGGGTTAAATGGTTTTTTATTAAGAATAAAGTTGGTACCATTAGCCTTTTTTATTGATTATAGGAAACAATAGAAGATCCTAGTAATGAAAAAGTATCCTCTACCATATATTTATGATCTATTTATTCAATTATGAGGATATAAATATTAATCTAAGATTGATATTCAATCTGGATATCATTATCTTCGGTCATGAAGAGGGATATATCCAAGGTAAGATTCTATAGCTGTTATGGTCGTCATGAATTTATATTAATTCCAATTGAAATGATTAATTATCCTGATATCATCGTGGATTTCATTCTTTTAGTTTCTAAATGTAGGAAACCAGTTCTTATTTTTGATGTACAAGTTTCTTCTATTCCCTTTTCCTTAAGTGTTTTTGAGAAAATAAGAAAAATGGGGGAAAATTCTGAAATTTTGTGGGTACATGCCTTGTACTTTTCCACATGTTGTGCACTTTGGCCGTGTGGGATCAATACACATGGCATGTAGGCCCTTCGTCAATGAAGGGTGTGAAAAATGACTACATGTAGTGTACATAGTTTTTACATGCTGTGTAATCAGTCAGTAGGTGCATTGTAAGGTTGTGGAAGCAGCTGCTAGCTGAGCGACAATACATGCCGTGTATTCAGGAATACACACAATGTACTCATGTCGACATATGGACAGTTCCGCGGTGGAAAGTAGCCTCCAGAGTAACAGTTAAATGATGGAAATTACGCACCCTGTACTTGAGAGTACACCCCATGTAGTTTGTTTTTTTTTTCACTAAAAATGGGCAGTAGCCTCCTCATTTGACAGAGGAGGCAGTGGGTTGATTTGGACCACAGGAGAGATGTCCGGATCTTGGAAGAGATCCCGACCACACAACGGGAACCCGATTCCTACATCATCGATCTCCTTTGAACATCATGAGTATGTTCTTACTTATCCATGAGTAGTTCGTGCCAATTTTTTCCTGAGGAGAAGTTATATGAAGTTAAATATGTGAACGTTTATCCCAGATCTATGTCATTCACGGGCGTTTCAGGAGGCGTCGTTCACGTATACCGATCATGGGTGATCGGGATAGGTGGTCTGATGTTTATTTTCAACTTTTTTTTGAAATTGTGCACCGTTGTGCTACGTGCCCATGCTTGGGGTGTCTTATGGCTGAGGCCTTTTCTGATAAGATATCTAGAATTATATTGATATTCTAATGATAAGTTTAAACTGCTGTTTGGGATCACTACTTAGATCCAGGACCACCTCGAGGGTGCGTTCCTTTGTTTAGCCGTTTGGCCAAGACACCTAAGTGTATTCCACATTATATTGTGTATTTTTTTTTCTTGAGAGAAAATTTATATAAATTTCTTGGTCAGGCTCTGGGCTTGGCCCGGTTACATGTGCCTGAGGGGAGTGTTCTATTTAGCATAAGGGAAGTGTTTTCTTAGCCTGTGGGCAATGCTTGGATAGCCTGAGGGTAACCATTGTTCATGCCTGTGGGAAGTAGTTTTTGTGCCTGAGGGCCATATCTCATATGCCTGAGGGCAATGATCGTTATGTCTCAGGGAAATCACCTACGGGTATTTGATTCTGTTACCTGATGGTAAGGATAGTATGTCTAAGGACACTGCTATTTAGAATATTCACCATGGTGATTTTCATATGTTATATCTGGAAAGTTAAAGAACATGCATGGCATGGTTAAATGAATATTAAAATGGAAATATAGCCGGTAGGGTTAGTTACTTTTGAGTACTGCTTAGTTTATTTCATTTAGTACTGCACACTGCTGTAACACATTTTCACTGACAATTTGGCACGAGCCTTTGGTGGTTGCCTACTAGAATTTATTTCTCACACCCTGTTTGGGTCATGTCTTCGGACCAAACAGATTGCATTTCTATAGGTGTCGATAGGGGTATGTGTCCCTATACAGGTACATTATTGTAGTAGATGAGTAGGAGAGCATGGGACCGAGCACAGGCTTGCGATGCTGCTATGTTCTGTTTACTCTGCTTTGTTTTGTTTGGATGTACCTTGTATTTTGAGTAATATTGTATTGTATTGTAGTGTATCTTGTTTTGGTTGCTTCTATATAAATAGTGACATGTTGAATTTTTATATATAACTATTGGTTATCTTTTATTGCAGTTGTTCATTTCTAGTACGTATTGTTACTGCTTCCCCTCTTGAATGTTATTTTTTTCTTCCGTTACTCTACAATTTAACAAATGAGGGCATAGTTTCCCCACTATCAGAACTGGGCCCTTGCTGCTAGTTGGCAGCCTCTGGCATTTGGGGAAATGCACTTGAGGTCATGTGACCAACCGGGTTTGGGGAACCCGTTGTGTGGCTTCTGGATCTGGGATGATACAAAGTGGTATCATAGGAGGTTCTTTTCATTGACTTATTATTTTGAGCTGTAGTCAGGGATATGATGGAAATTGTAGTTTGTAATAAGCTATGCCCGGGAGTAGCTAACCCATGTACAGGGAAAATCCAATCTACCTCGTTATATCAATTATTTTGATTTTTAAAATTTTACAGTTGAATTGATTTTCACCATTGGGTGACAGACTTGTGATTGTGCTATTTATATGTGATACATGGGTTCTATTTTGTTGCAACCCGATGAGATGAGGTTATTCCGTCTCATGCATCTTTAGGCACATGATATAAATCACATGTCATGCATTCTTCCATTCCATGTTAGTGCATTAGAAATGTCTGGTTGTTGTGATAGTTGTTGTGCTAGAAAAGGATGATGTTGTGATTAATGAATTGATAAATACCTGCTATTTTATAGGGCATTGTTGTGTGAAGTTGTTGAAATAATGAACACGAAACATTGGTTATTGGGGATTATGGGCCCTCAATGACTGGAATTTGGTAGATCATTGATGATTTTACCTTGTAATAACATGTATAAGATGACAATATTTGATTCACGGGGAGTATGGGCCCACAGGGATCAGAATTTGGCACTTTAGGGTTTGTTTCCGTGTTCTTCTGGGTTCCAGAGTAGTTTCTCAGGCTTACTATCCGGAAAACCCAGCATACACTCTATGTAGTTCTTTAGAAACACATCGTGTGTTCTTCTATTTGGGAATAAATGAAAAAAATTTAAGTATGCACCATGTACCCTCAGTACACACCATGTAGTCTCTTCCTGTGTCAAAGGTCATGTGGTCGGGGACACGGGGTAGTGATTGGCTTGGGGAAACATGCCGTGTACTTGTTGTACATGTCTTTTAGTGTTGACCCGGTGTACACCCATGTAAATAAAAACACATATGAAGAAACCTTAAGACATACATGTGGTGTCTACCTTGAACATGTCCTGTAGTTAGACCCAGGTTCCCGGCTGTGTCATGAAAAAACACAGTTCAATGCTATCTTTCCTAGTACATGCCATTTCTACATGGAACATGACGTGTAGTGTCATCCATGTAGGTGACCGTGTAGCAAGCAACACGGGTCGGTCTGGGGCTTCTTTGAATACGCCGTGTCTTTTGGGAACATGCCGTGTTGTGTGACCTGGGTACACTGGTCGTGTCCTGAACAACATGGGTCGGTGGAAGCTTGTAGAGTACACGTCGTGTACCTATGGGCCATGACATGTATTTTTGTTTTAGGATAGCCGTGTGGCTCAGCCGTATAGAAGGACTCAGGAAGGGAAGAAACATTCAAGTACATGCCATGTATTCAGAAGACATGCCGTGTGGTTGGGGTGTTACATGACCAGTTTAAGCTGGAGTACACGCCCAGATGGATGGCCTCTGGGAAAACTCCGTGTAATATTTATACACGTCGTGTAGTCAAGTTTTGTAAATCTTGAATGCTTTCTTTATCATGTTCCCTTCTTGGTCTCCTCATTTTCAGTCACTGATAATCATGAACTAAGGTGTGCGTTGACCTTGTAGATTCATTCCACCGAGACGACCACCGGTTGTTTGCTAGGAGAGCGGCGACGATTATACTTATGAGATCGTAGGCCATGGTCTACTAGTGGATCCTCCAGTAGTTCTAGATGGGGCGCCATCCATTATACCGGGCACAGGCGCGGATGCAGAGTTACATGAAGGTTTCATGTGGTTCATGCAGACCTTCCATGGAGCACCGCTGGTTGCCACATCCATGGCAGAGCAGACTTGTACACTCCAGTAACAACATCCTCCTATGTTTTCAGGGGATGACAGACCACAGGCTGTAGATTCATGGCTAGATTCGATGTAGGCAACATTCGAGCATCTAGAGATGCCTCCTGGGATGAGGGTCAAGTTTGCTAAACACAAGCTGCATGATTCCCCAAAGAGGTGGTGGGATGTTACCACCCAGACTGTGCATCACCGAGACATGGATCAGGGATCCTTCTATGACTCCTCCTTCCCGGAGACGTTGATGGGAGATCAAGCTCGAGAGTTCATGAATCTCTAGTAGGGAGCCATGTCAGTGATGGATTATTCTTCTCGCTTCACTAAGCTTCAACTTTTTTCACATGTTCTGGTGGTTGATGAGGCGTTGAGGGCTAGACGCTTTGAGGATGTTCTTCAGTGTCACATCTTAGCCCTGGTGAACGATTTCAGGTTGCCTACCGTGCATGCTATTGTGAACCAGACACTGATTATAGAGCGGAACCTAAGGGAAGCTTGTTGTGTGGGCCAGGGTGGTTCGACACCGGTTTCAGGTACTATTTCTACCGGCTAGAGGAAGAGACAGATTGACTTCTCTCACGGTGGTAGTACTAGTAAAAAGAATACTTCAGGTGGCTAGGTCATCTGCTACCAGTGTGGAAGAGTGGGGCACAAGCCACCTTAGTGTCCACGTGAACCAGTGGAGTGCTGAGATTGTGGCAAGATGGGTCATGACCATCATTTTTTAAATGCATTTCCACCAGTGGTTAGTGAGAGGGGTTCTGTTGAGACTCATCGTGCGGGAGTAGGACCATTAGCTTCATACGTTTCGGGAAACTGGAATACGTCAGGGCGTGCATGCTGAGATGGTGGTCCTGACCATGGTAGCCAGACACCAGGATCTCAGAGGCAGCATGGCAGGTCAACTCAGGGTATCCAGGCTATGTCGCAGGGCTACAACACTGGGATGGCATATGAATTACAACAGACCCAACATGAGCAGGATGTTGGACCTTTCACTATCATAGGTACTATTCTAGTAGCTTCTATTTTATCTTCAGTATATTTCGATACTGGTTCTACACATAGCTTTATATTTGTGCCCATTGTAAAGAGCCTTATGCTATGTGTTTTTTTCCTCTTCGGATGTTATGAGACTAGACACTATGTTGGGGACTAGAACGGATGGTGTGCGTCAGTGCAAGGAGTGCCCTCTAGAGGTTGGTGGGTGTCACTTTCAATGGGACATCATGTCTTGGAGATGACACTTATGATTTCATTGTCGGGATGGACTGGTTGGATCCCTTCTAAGCCTTTGTGGATTTCTATCATCACAGGGTGAGATTCAAATCACCAGAGGGCGGAGTGTTTCTATAAAAGTGTGAATGGGATGTCCAGGCAAGCTGAGCTGGACCTGAGTATCATGGGTGAGGTGGAGTGACAGCTCAAATTGCGAGCTTATATTTGGATGATCAGGGGACATATCAGAATGATTTCCCTCCAGTAGTTGATCATTTCAGGGATTTCTTCTCGAACAACTTTTCAGGTCGTCCTCCAGAGTTAGAGGTGGATTTATCTATTGAGCTTATGCCAGGAGTGACACTAGTGTCCATTCCTCCATATAGGATGGAAGCACCTAAGTTGCAAGAGCTCAAGAGGCAGTTAGAGGAGTTTCAGGAAAATGGTTTCATATGACCCAATACTTCTCCATGGGGTTCACCGGTCCTTTTGTGAAGAAGGCAGATGTTACCCTCAGATTTGTGTGGATTATCAGAAGTTGAACCAGTTAACAGTCAATAACTTCTATCCCTTACCAAGGATTGTTGATATTTATGATCATCTTCGAGGAGCATGAGTGTTCTCGAAGATTTACTTGAGATCAGGATGTCATCAGTTATGTGTTAGATCATCAGACATACTACTGATAACTTTTCGGAGAAGATATGGTCTATACGAGTACTTGGTTATTCCATTCTGACTCACAAACGTGCCAGTAGTTTTCATGGCTCAGATGAATCATGTGTTTAATCCATATCAGGATTCTTTTGTGGTTGTCTTCATGGATGATATCTTGGTGTACTCTCACACTCGACATGACCATGCTACCCATCTTTAGATTTTATTGAGTACACTGAGAGAGCATCAGATATATGCTAATCTCAAAGTGTGCCACTTTTGGATGGACCAGATTCACTTCCTGGGTCATATCATATCAGAGGCAGGAGTTACAGTAGACCTAGAGAAAGTAAGAGAAGTAGCTTCCTGGGACCATTCCATGAACATGTTTGAAATATGAAGTTTATTTGGGATAGTTGGTTACCACAAGTGCTTTATATAATAATTATCCTACTTAGAAGCACAGTTGATGGGTTCGACTAAGAAGGGTGTGATGTTCGTTTGGTCAGAAGCTTGCGGGACAACTTTTCAAGAGCTGAAGGGAAGGTTGACATCAACAACAGTCCTAATACTTCTAGAGTAAGGGAAGAGCTATAGAGTTTACTGTGATGCATCAGGTATTGTTCCAGGAGCAGTGTTGATGCAGGGCGACTGAGTAGTTGCGTACGGGTCTTGGCGGTTTAGGCCACATGGGGGAATTACCCAACACATGACATCATGTTGGCTGTAGTTGTTCATGCGTTGGGAGACATTATATCAAAGGAGAAAATTTTGTGGTTTTCATCGACCAAAAAAGTATCAAATACATCTTTACCCAGTGTGACTTGAATTTGAGACAACGATGGAGGGTTTAATACCTTCAGTCCTTCGACATCGCGCTTGACAATACACCTGGTTTGGGTAATGCAGTTGCTGATTTACTGAGTAGGAAGACTCAGACATAGGTAGTACTGAAGGCCAATGGTGAGTGGTAACTTATGGATTTTTTCTCTGAGATGCATTTGTAGGTGCATGACAGTCATGGGAGAACCTATATTTCTTCCTTAGCTGCGACTTCTATCCTCCTTGAGAGAGTGAGGATGAGAAAACTATCTAATTTGGAAGGCCTAGTTCTATGTGTGTTGGTGGAAAGTGAGGACCCTCATCCTGGTTGGGCGATAGGAAATGATAAGGTACTATGTATACCTGGATGAGTATGGGTTCCATGGGATATACATGATGATTTTATGTGGGAGTTTCTTACTTCATCTTGGGAAGTGTATCCTGGGGTTACAAAATGTATGATGAATTGAGAAGTTAGTATTGGTGACCGGGTTTGAAATGGGAAGTACCTGGTTTTGTTGTGAGATGTTTCACCTATCAGCATGCGAAGGCCGAGCATCAGAGGTAAGTTGGACTGTTAAAATAGTTACCCATTCTAGAATGAAAAATGGATTATGTCGAGATGGACTTTTTGATTGGGTTTTTGAGGTCACCTCAAGGAAATGATAACGTGTTGGTTGCTGTGGAGAAACTTACGAATGTGGATCACTTTTTTCCGATAAAGGAGACCATCAGAGTGGATGATATTGGGAAGTTATATATCACATAATTAGTACATCTTCATGGGATCCCTCATTCTATCATTTATGATAGGGACTCCCACTTTACATCTCATTTCTGGAAGATTTTTCATAGGGAACTGGGTACACAGGTTCTTTTGAGCACAACTTATGACCCTCAGACCAATGGCCAGTCAAAGCGTACGATACTTGTCCTTGAGGACATGCTGTGTGAATGTGTCCTGGACATTGGGAGATCCTGGGAGAAGCATTTACCCCTGGTTGAGTTTTCCTATAATTTTTTTCTCATGTGACAATTGCGATGGAACCTTACTAGGATTTATATGGTAGGTCATGCTGATCACCCTTGTGCTGGATGGAGGCAAGTGAGGCAGTATTACTGAGACCATGTCTCATGCAAGAGACTTTAGAGCAGGACCAGTTGATTTAGAAGCAGATGGATACCAGACATTCTCATCAGAAATCTTATACTGATTGCCGCAGACAACCCTTGGAGTTCGTGGTCGAAGATAAGGTGATCTTACGTGTTTTTCCAATGTTGGGACACAGACAGATTAGGAGACAAGGTAAACTTTCACTGAGGTATGTGGGGGCCATTTGATATTCTAGGGGGAGTCAGGCTGATTTCCTACCAGTTTTAGTTACCACAGAGGTTCTGGGCCAAGAACAATGTCTTCCATGTATCTCAGCTGCGCCGTTATCACTCAGACCCGTCTCATGTTTTTCAGCCTGGGGAGTTTGAGCATCAGGTTGATCCATCATTTGAGGAGCATCTAATTCGTATTGTTGATAGGAGCATGAAGGTTCTCCAAGGCTGCTCAGTTCCTCTCATAAGGGTGCTATGGCAGCCTGGCTGAGTGCAGGAAAAGACCTATGAGCGGGAGACTGACATACACGCTTAGTGGCTGGAGTTGTTCATAGCATTATCTTCACAACCATTGGAAGGAAAATTCAGGGATGAATTTCTTTAAGGGGGGAAGTTTGTAAGAACCCAATTCTTATTTGTGAGGTATGAGTTTCTTCTTTTCCTTTCTTCCTTTAGTATTTTAGATAAAATAAGGAGAATTCTAGAAAAACCACAAATTTTGTGGGTGCAAACTGTTTACATTTCCACATGTCGTGTACTTTGGCCGTGTGGGACGAGTACACAGGGTGTGTATTCCTGTCTGCGATGAAGGGTGTAAAAACTGACTACACGCCATGTACTTTGTATTTACAAGCCATGTAATCTATCAGAAGGTGAACAGTAAGGCGGTGGAAGAAGCTGTATGATGAGCGACTGTATACAGCGTGTATTCAAGAATACATGCCGTGCACTCATGTCGATAGATGAACAATGCCATGGTGGAAAGTAGCCTCCAGAGGAACAATTATATGATGGAAAGTACACACCTTGTACTTGAGATTACACACCCTCTAGTTTTTATTTTTCACATAAAATGGGAAGTAGCCTCCTCATTTGGCAGAGGATGTTGTGGGTTCATTTGGAGTGTGGGAGAGATGGTCGGATCTTGGAAGAGCTCCCAACTTCACACCAGGAACCGGATTTCTACGTCGTTGATCTCCTTTGATCCGAATAGGTATTTTCTTCCATTTCCTTGAGTAGTTATTTCCAATTATTTCTTGAGGGGAAGTTATTTGAGGTTGAATGTGTGATCGTTTATACCAGATATACGTTGTTCACAGGCGTTTTGGGAGGCGTCTTTTATGTATACCGATCATGGGTGATCGAGGTAGGTGGCCAGATGTTTATTTTCAATTGTTGTTTTGAAATTGTGTACTATTGTGATATGCGCACATGGTTGGGGTGTTGTATGGATGAGGCCTTTGCTGATAAGATATCTAGAATTGTATATATAATCTATTGATATATTTAAACTGCTGTTTGGGATCACTGCTTTGATCCAGGACCACCCCGAGGGTGCGTTCCACTGTTTAGCCATTTTGCTAGGATACCCGAGGGTGTGCCATGAATATATTGTGTATTGTATTTCCTTGATAAAAAATTTATATAAATTCATTTGTTATGCTTTGGTCTCGTCCCGGTTCCTTGCACCAGAGGGTAGTGTTCTATTTAGCCTGAGGGTAGTGTTTTCTTATCCTCTGGGCAGTGTTTGGTTAGCCTAGGGGTAACCTTTGTTTTTGAATGTGGGCATATGTTTTTGTGCCAGAGGACCATATCTTGTATGCCTTAGGGAAATGATCATTACGCCTAAGGGACATCACTTATGAGTATTTGATTATGTTACCAGAGGGTAAGGATAGTATGTCTGAGGATACAACTATTTAGAATATTCACTGTGGTGATTTCCATATTTTATATCTTCCAAGTTAAAGCATAGGCTTGGAATGGTTAAATAAATATTGAAATGGAAATATAACTTGTAGAGTTAGTTAATTTTGAGTACTGCTTAGTTTATTTCATTTACTGCTGCACACTACAATTTCACATTTTCACTGACAGTTGGGCACAGGCCTTTGGTGGTTGCCTACTGGGATTTTTTTCTCACACCCTATTTGGGTCATGTCTTCAGCCAAAACAGATTACAATTCGATAGGTGTCGATAGGGGAAAGGGTCCCTATACATGTACATGATTGTAGCAGATGAGTAGGAGAGAATGGGACTGGGATTAGGCTTGCGATGATGTTGCGCTCTGTTTACTTTGCCTTGATTTATTTGGATGTACCTTGTATTTTGAGTTGTATTGTATTGTATTGCAGTGTATCCTGTTTTGGATGCTTCAATAGAAATAGTGACATGTTGCATTTTTATATATAAATGCTTGGTATATTTTACTACAGTTGTTCATTTCTAGTACATATTGTTACTGCTTCCAATGTTGAATGTTATTTTTTTCTTCCACTGCGCTACAATTTGACAAATGAAGGCATAGTTTCCCCACTACCAAACCATGCCCTCGCTACTAGTCGGCATCCTCTAGCATTTGGGGAAATTCACTTGAGGTTATGTGACCAACCGAGTTCAAGGAACCTGTTGTGTGGATTCCGTATCCGGGACGTTACACTAAAGGATACCTTGATTAGTTTCTGTATGTCTTTATTGATAATATTCTTATATGTTCAATGATTACGGATTACCATGAAGAAAATTTGATAATTGTGATGAAGAACTTGAGGAATGTTATGTTTTATGAGAAATTTGGAAACAACAAATTTTGGATTTAGAAAGATAAATTCATCAGTAACATAATCTTATGTTAGTATATATATATATATTTATCATTTAAAGAAGGATGTTATAAATAAATTACTTAGTAAAACAATAATAACTAAGATAAGTTGTTTTCATAGGTTGGATTTATAATACTGATGATTTGTGATTGATTTAGAATGAATATCTAATCCACTCATCATGATGACTCAAATAAGGGTGAAGTTCTTATAGAATGATATATTTTAGGAGATGGGTTTGTGATCTATGATGATGCATCAAAGAAGAGATGAGGATATTTTATCATACAAAATGTTATTGCGATAGAATTTTACTCTCAATAAAAAATAATTTAGGAGAAAGATTATGGTGCCTCTGAATTGGATCTGGAAGTAATATTATTTAGATTAGATATATGAAGAAATTATCTGTTGGGTGAAATGTGTGATGTATATAATAATAATAAAAGATTAAAGAGCATATTTTCCTAGACAAAGTTGAGTATGAGTAAGGGAATATGGTTGATGTTGTTTAAAGATTATGACTTCCCATAATATTACAACTTTAGTAAGTAGAAAAATGTGGCTAGTGCATCGAGTTGGAAAGATCAGGAAAATTATTCCATGACAAGGATTGAAAGTAATATATTAATCACGTATTTGAAGAAGAAATCACATGAAATTATGTAGAAAGTGGAATTGATTTATAATTATTAGATTAATAATGAACCATCCATCCTTGATAGTATTTATAAGGAATATAAGTAAGATGAGGAAGTATAGAAGATGGTGAGGAATATTCCATGGATTAACCATGAAAATTTTAGAATGAAAAAAATTCACAAATAATGTATTTTTCCTGCCAATATGAAAATTTATGTAAGTAGAATTGGATGAATATTATAATTCACCATAATCTATTAATCTTAGAAGTGGATATATGTATAGTGATGTAACTGAATATTTCTATTGGGATGACATATAAAGGGATATTTCCAAATATAAATCCCATTGGATAGTGGGTTAGTATGTTATTACTGTGAGATAGTAGTATAAGGGGATGCTACAACCATTACCCACAACAGAATCGAAATAGGAAAAAATACCATGGATTGCATAATTGGAATTCAAAAAATATAATGGACACATTTTAATTTTGGATTTAGTATATTTCCTTATGAAATTAGTTTATTTTATCCCCATCAGAGAATATTTCTCAATTTTTATTCTTAAAGAGTTATAAATTAAGGATTTTACAAGAGCTTAATGAGTAAAACACTCTATTATATATGATCAAGATCCAATATTTAACTAAAATTTCTATAGATATGTATAGCAGGATCTAGTTATATAGTAGTGTTTCTGTAATTCTTGACATCCTTTGACAGATGCTATGATTGATAGGACTATTAAAAAATATCAAGACATGTTAAGAGTCAAATATATGGTCTTCAATGTTGGATTGATCAAACCATGAATTAGGTGAATTTTTATACAACAATAGATTTATATCAAGAATTCATATGGCTACATATGATCCCCTCTATGAAATAAAGTGAATAAGTCCAACAGGTTGGGTTGTAGTTGGAGAATTAAATCTATTAGGACATAATCTAACTGAGGAAATGGTAGAGATGGTTAGATTTATTAAACAAAACATAAGGTAATATCAATGTCAAAAAAATAATTCTGAGAGATAATGATGAGATATAAATATTGATGGTGGAGATATGATACTATTTTTAATATCATATTGGAATAACTTTATGATATTTGGATGGATGTGAATTTTGAGCCCAGGATATATCTGTTCCTTCAAAATACACAGACTTTATTTTTTTTGAAACAATAAGATTGAAAAATCTATGTGGTAACCAAATGATATTTTGAGGAAAACATATCATTAGTTTTTTATACCATAGTGATGGAAGTTTGAGGTCGAAATTATTATAAGGGGGTAGAATGAAATAACCTGATATTTTTTAATATCTATCTATCTTAATAAATTTCCTTAAAATATTAAAAAAACAAAAAATTGAGTCTAAATGAAATAGGAAACTATTATTATGTTAAAATAATTAATTTTTTAAATCATTATATCAAAAATATATTGGGGTCAATTTTTTTGGATTTTTCTAAAAATATTCTTTTATTGTGAATAGTGGAAATTCTGATTTTTTAAGATGGCATTAAAATAATTGAAATAAAGTAGTTTAACATGTTACAATATATTTTTTCCTTTTATTATTGTGGTATAATATCCATTTTATTTACATTGTAATCATCATTTTTTACAGTTTTGATATAAGTATGTTTTTCATTTTAAAAACACATTTCAATAAAAAACAATTTTCCATCACAGTGTGCGGATATATTTGGAAATTAAATTTAGAAACATATAGGAATTTATTGTTGTATGGTATGTTACATATATTAAATCATGTGATCTAGATTTTTTTGATTAGGCCTCCTTTATTTTAACGATTATTTATAGTCACCTTTGTAAACTTTATCCCCAAGTTTTTTTGTAAATTGGGTAATTAAGGTTAAGAATAATGTTATAAGGTATTAAAAATATATCCTAGATTAATAATTATTTCATTTAATGAGCATATTTCGTGCATAAAATTCAAAAATTCAAAAATATAAAATAATTTTCAATTTATAATTTATTTTGATCCTTATAATATTTATGTAACAGATAATGTAAAAATGACACTCTCTTGATAATAATATATGTAATATTTTGGGATAATGATAAGAAAAAAATTTATTCCATTATAAATTATTATTTAAAATATGGATGATTTTTTTATCATGAAAATTTATTTTTAATCTGTAATAATTTAATATTTAATTTAAATTTGACTATCGCATTAACAAAATATTTAATCAATTAATAGAAACATAAAATAAATTATTTCAATTTTTTAAAAAGTAATACAATTTGGATAAATTGTTTTATTCTACAAATTATATTGTTAAATATAACAAATTAGTTATTTTTAAATGATTATGTTTTAATTCCATATTTTTATTGATGTTTTTAGTGTAAAAATAAATAAATAGTGTCAAAATTGATATTAATGATATTTTATGAAAATAATTATTTGTTAAATTATTTTAAATACCATAAAATATTGAGCAAATAAACTAGGGATAAATATTATATAAAATTTCATACTTTATTAAAATATGCGTAAATCTTCATTTTAGATTAACATTCTCAGCTCCTCTTGTGTAAATTTCTTTTTTGAAGCGATAATTGGAAATTGAGTAAAAAAGGGATTAAACAAAGTGATAAGGGTGAAAACTTCAACTAAATATTAATTTTTTTTGTTTTGGTGTATTTTGAATTATAGTAATATTATAATTAAGTTATATAGACATGATTTCATTTATATATGGAGAATAATTTATATTAATTTGATACTTTATAACATTCCAAGAATACCCCTACCCCCACTTATAACAGCACGCCCCTTCTCACTTATTTATTAACAACATTAAGACACCTATTTTGTCCAAACCTAACCAAAATATAATTAGAAAATACATATAAATATTATATATGTTTTTCTTCATAGAATACCAACCATGGTGGACCTAATAGGAGATCAAATGTTAGTTTCTCTAAGATAGGGTAATTGACTTAACCAAGCTCTTCTTTTGTTAAATTATTCGTTTACCACCATTAATTATTTACCTAAAATTAAAATATAATCTAAAAGTTATATTCTATATATTGAGATTTTAATATACTTATTACATTATATTTTTCTGTCTACTCCATCATGTGGTGAAAAAAACACATATCATGTGTGTGACAAACTCCCACCCCACGAACTGATGTAATAAGATTTCCATCCCTGACTCACACATATTGTGATAAAGATATTAGTATTTAATAGATATGAAATATATTCCACAGTTATTCACTAATAATTATAATATTTTATCTACATACTTAATTTCTAATCTGTTGAAAGACTATAACATCTATCTTGTGGATGTGCAGACTACCATCTCCATAAAGCAATGAGATATGTTTTCATTTACACATTACATGGATGGTAATAATGAACATTTTAATTAATATATAATATGTTTATGATATAAAAATAATCATTCATTTTGGAATTAATATTTACCTTTATTTCATTTCATTTTTCAACATTTTAAAATACCGTTCCTAAGTACGTACGACCTATTATCTATATAAACATTATAATTTATTTTTTAAATATATATATATATATATATAATGAATGTCTCAAAATATCTATATATTTAATATATATGGTATATTTATCATGAATATAAAATTTTAGTTGAATAAATTTTTGGGGATATTTAATCATAGAGACAACTAAATCAAAATTTACCTAGACTACATTGAAATTAAAAATTAAAATAGTAATTATAATAAATGATTATTAACATAAAGGTGATGAAATGTAATAAATGGATCATATATGACATTAAATATATTAATATGGTTATGTTATATATCATTAATAAATTTTATTCTATAATATAGTAGGTTTGGGAACCTAAGAGGAATGACAAATTTGAGGTAATGGATTTAATCACAATTTCCACCCCATTGAGATATATTTCATATTATAAAATTATTTATTATTATGTGGTCTATAAAACATTCCTTTGAAGTATTCAAAAATTATTTATATTTAATTATAATGATTAGTGTTTAAATTATTTTTTTCTTTTTTAGTGAGTTATAATTTGAATGATCCCAAGTGGGTAAGGATTTATATTATAATCTGATTTTTGTTTGGATTTCTCTTATTTTCATTAGTGGAAACTTATAATTTATCCATTATAAAATCAATTTATTTTATAGTTCTCTAAATATTTAAGGATTTTCCATATTTTCCCTTCTTTTCTTATCTTTGGTGATTTTATGAGGCAAATTAATTTTTAGATGGAAAACTGACATTTTTTGACCAGTTATATATTTCTTCCATGTTTTTGTATTCCAAAATTTTCTTACGAAATACATCATTATTCATTAAAAATATTTATTAAGGACATTATATTATTTTTCTTTACTCTTTATAGGTTTCTAAAAAAATTTATAGTATTTCCATAAGTTTTCATTTTTGACTTCCTGTATAATAATATCTTATTGATGGTTTCTTTTTAATTTATAAGACTTTAAAATATTTTAATCCTCTATAAATATTTTTTCTATTTATATTTTTATAAATACATTCACTTTTTTACAATGAAAATTCTTTAATGAAAATTTGTTTTAAATTTTTCTTAAAATTTTTATTATATCCAATATGAGACTTTATTTTACAAGAAAGTATTTCATTATGATTAATTAAGGGTAATATTTTATTTATAATTATTTTTTTCCATTAACATTTTGTTGACATATTATCTTTATTATGAACATTTTTCATTGGATATTATATTTCTTTTAAATATCTATATTCACGGAATCATGGATATGATTACTACCTCAATGTAGATCTTTTGTATATACATTTTTTTATGAATGTATTTTGACTGAATGATTCCCATCCTATACTAAATATGGAAATTTGTTGATATGGAGTATTTATTATGATTTAAATTGTTCATTTAATATATATGTAGTTTATTGGGTATGTAGTTTTGGGCATAAAAATGAATTATATAACCCATTTATGGGTTGTCATGTATCAAGAGACAAATTAGTTGGCCAAAATAAAGGGGTTTTTGTTGTATATCGACGTATTGATTGAACTGTCTTACAACAATGATTTAATGATATATTTATATCATGATGTTTGATATCATAACATCAATTATAAATAATTTATTTCCATGAGAATTAATCTATTATTATACATGATATTAAAACCATGATTTTACCAATGGATGCAATTCATGCTTGTGTTATTGATTAAACACCATGTTTTTAAATTTAATTAAACTGTATAATTGACTATTCCTTATTTATTCATGGTAGTTTATAATATATATAACTCTTACCAAGTATCTGATATCATAGTTTATATGGTTTATTCCCCCAAGATAAAATGAATAATATTATGAATAATATCAAGGATGTGAAATTGTTTTGTTATGTAATGTTTTTAACATATCCCATGTATTATGGGAATCATGTATATATCAGTTCCTCTAAAAAAATAAATTGATTAATGCTGAATTCTATGATCCCATATATATTTTACCTATTTGATAAAGTGAATAACATGTTTTTGTTACTATATTTTGGAATTCTACATAATGTTTTGGGATAACTCAAGATAAAATTTCTAGAGAGATATGAACATAATTTTTTTAAAGATATCTATATCCATAGAATAGAATTAACCACAATATATAGTTTCATAAAACTAATTTAACCAAAATAATACTATTAATTTGTATTAAGATCCAAATTATATAATTTTATTTATTGATGATTTTTAATATCATCTTATCATTTACAGAGTAACACATGTTAATATGAAATAATTTTCCCTTATTACGAATAATATTTTATGTGGAGGGACGAAATAATTTTCTAAAATTGGGTAAAACTTTTATAATGGAGGGATAATACGATTTACACAATTATTATTCCTATATATGTTAACCATGATCAAAGTAACAATACCAATATAATATTTAATTGATAACTAAATCATTAAGTTGATGATAAAATGTTGGTTAAAAACATCATAGATATACTATAATTTGTTGAATCGAAATTCAACGAGAGATTTTATAATTTATATTGGAGTGTATGTTTAACTTAAATATCCTAATCCATTATTGGACTAGTGATTATATAACAATTAAATTTTCCTTTTAGTCATGTAGGTTGATGATGCTCATCATTTTTGTTATTTCCTGGATTACGAAATTGACATGGATAATGACAAAGTTCCTAACAAGTAAAAAATCAATCTATTAATTTTACATTAATATGAAATCTATTTCATTACATAATTTTAACTGAACACTCATTTTTGAATAATATTTTGATGCTGAATGACCCAATCGTCCTTAAGTAAGGTATATGACAATCCTCTTCAGGCAATCATCTTTGTGACTCTTTCCACATTTTTGAAATACAAATTTTTTTACATTCTTTCCTTCATCATTATCATCACTTTTTAATTAGTGGGAGTCTATATTATTCATTTTTTAATTTTTTCAGACATTGAACATGTTCACATTTTTAATCATATTTATTTATATCTATTTATATATATCCCCATTATTTCCCACTCCAAATATAAATATGATGTTTTTTTCATTAAGGTACTGTCTTATTTGTACTCAAAACATTTTTTTTCATCAAGTTTCTTCCATTACTAAAAAAAATATTTAACAAGAGTAGAGATAAAGTGATAATATAGAGAAATTATCATTTTCAATAGAGTAAATGGGATTTATCTGTAACACTTTTACCCTTGTCATCATGTTATCAGGTAATTCATTTGTTCATCCTATATCAATATTAGTTTATCATAGGTTACTTTAAGATGGGTTATCCTATACTTCTCAACCACATACATCAAGGTAGCAAGGAAATCAATCATTCATATTGGTTGCCAGATAGAAAATATTCAATCCAAGAATATACTTTTTGAGAATACAGCTACGTGGAAATTATCAGTTAATATTATTATATATTAGAGTGTTGATTTAATCAATTATATACCAACAAAATTTGATGTGATTATCCCAAGAGGTATTTGGAATATATCCACATTGACATTAGAGTATGCATACATTTTTGGTTAAACCTACTACTTAGGATATTAGAAATATTATAGGATATCAATATATACATAGAATCATATCTTGTGAATTTAGTAAGGTTATCTAACATTAATATTGAATGTAACTAAATAAATGTAAAAAATAACTAAACATTCCACTTGATACAAAATATGGAAACCCATGCTAGAAATTTATAAATAATAACATTATAACATGGGTTAATTATTGTGTCTCATATATAGACACAGAACTCAATGAATGGGGGTTTAGTATATTAGGGAATAACTACATAAAAACCCTAATATAAAATAAATTATCAATGATAGAACTCCTATAGAATCCTATATATACTTTCCACAATGTAAAATTATCTTCAAAATATATGGCATATAATATATAGGAAAGGGGTGAGATAAAATTCATATTATGGAGAAAATTGTAATCATGTCATGAAGTGATAGATCAAAATAATATGAAAAAAAAGTTAATTGGAGAAATTTATTATTAAAAAGAACATAGAATAATAAGATTTTTCTATATGTCAATATAGAAGGACATGTAATGAAATATAAATAATCATTTACCAGATAAATAGTGTACATAATCATGATTCATTAGCCATGTGTAAATAAGTATAATTATTGGAACATGGTTATTATATAATAATGTGAAATAAACATATTCATAGTAACCATGTTCCATGAACACCCATAAGACATTTGTCACTTGGTTGGACTAGGAAAACCACATGTGAACATTATTAGGCTTGGGATAATCTTCTCATGTAGCCAAAGTATTAGGATATGGCCACCTTTGTAAAGATTTATCTTATGAAAACCCTTTTAGTGTAATAATTTCCTTGGGATAAATCCTCTCGTGTTCCATTTGACTTTGGATAAATCCTATAGTGTACCATTTTTCTTTGGATAAATCCACCAATGTATCCTTCGGTGCTCATGATAAAAATACAGTAACAAATAATTTTGAGTTCAATAATTGTCCCCAGACATCATCATTCATATATATGAGAGTCTAATAATCAAATAATTATATAAAATGTCATACTTCAATAAAATATATGTAAATCTTCATTTTATGTTAACTTTCTCAGATCCTCTAGTGTAAACTTATTTTTTGAAGCGGTATTTGGAAATAGATTAAAAAGGGGGTTAAATGAAGTGATAAGGGTGAAAACATCAACTAAATATTTAATTTATTTGGTTCGGTGTGTTTTAACTTACACTAATATTATAATTAAGTCATTTCGACATGGTTTTATTTAGATATGGAAAATAATTTATATTAACTTGATACTTTATGATATACCAAGAATTCCCCTGCCCCCACTTATAACACGACACCCCTTCACACTTATTTTTCCACAACATTAAGACACCTCTTTAGTCCAAACCTAACCAAAGTACATTTCCAAAGTACATATAAATATTATATAATTTTTTTTTCATAGAATACCAACCCCAGTGCCCCTAATAGAAGATCAAATGTTGGTTTCGCTAAGATAGGGTAACTATCTTAACCAAGCTCTAATTTCTCTAAATTCTTTATTTACCACCAGTAATTATTTCATTAAATGTACAATATAATCTAAAAGTTATATTCTATATATTTAGATGTTAATATATTTTTTAAATTATATTTTTCTATCTCTTCCATCATGTGGGATACATAAACACATATCATGTGTGTGACAAACTGCCGCCCTACTAACCGATGTAATAAGATTTCTATCCCAGAGTCACATATACTGTGATAATGATATTAATATTGAATATATATTATATATATTACAAAATTATTCACTAATAATTATAATATTTTATCTAATTACTTAATTTCCAATCCGTTGTAAGACGATAACCTCAATTTTGTGGATGCGCAGACTACCATCTCCATAAAGCAATGAGATAAGTTTTCATTTACACTTTAAATGGATGGTAATAATGAAAATTTTAATTAATATATAATATTTATATGATATAAAAATAATCATTCATATTGGTATTAATATTTACCTCTATTTATTTTCATTCGTGAAAATTTTGAAATACCGTTCCGTATTGCGTACGACCTACCATCTATATAAACATTTAAATTTATTTTTTAAATATATATATATATGTAATGAATGACTCAAAATATCTATATATTGAATATATATGGTTTATTTATCTTGAATAAAATTTTATAGATAATTAAATTATTGGGTATATTCAATCATAGAGACAACTAAATCAAAATATACCTAAACTACATTGCAATTAATACTAAAAATAGTGATTATAATATATTATTATTAACATACAAGTGATGAAATGTAATAAATGGATCATATATGACATTAAATATATTAATATGGTTATGTTATATATCTTTATTAAATTTTAATCTATAATCTAGGAGGTATGGGAACCTAAGAGAAATTTCAAAGTTGTTGTAAGGGATTTCATCTGAATTTCCACCCTATTGAGATATATTTTATATTATAAAATTATTTATTATTATGTGGTCTATATAACATCCATTTGATGTATTAAAAAATTATTTATATTTAATCATGATGATTAGTGTTTAAATAATTTTTTTCTCTTTCAGTGTGTTATAATTTGAAAGATCCAAAGTGGGTAAGGATTTATATTACAATCTTATTTTTGTTGGGATCGCACTTATTTTCATTAGTGGAATATTATAATATATCCATTATAAAATCAATTTATTTTCTAGTTCTTTAAATATTTAAGTATTTTCCATATTTTCCCTTCTCTTCATATCCTTGGTGGTTTTATGCGGAAAATAAATTTTTAAAAGGAAAACTGATATTTTTTGACTGGTTATATATTTCTTCTATGTTTGTGTATTCCAAAATTGGTTTAAGAAATACCTCTTTATTCATAAAAAATATTTATTAAGGATATTGTTTTCTTTACATTTTACAGGGTATAAAAAAAATTTCTAGTATTTCCATAACTTTTCATTTTGACTTTCTGCATAATAATATCTTGTTGATGGTTTCTTTTTAATTTATAAAACGTTAATATATTTTATACCACCATAATTATTTTTTATATTTATATTTTTATAAATACATTTACTGGTTTTATAATGACAATTATTTAATGAAACATTCTTTTAAATGCTTCTTATAATTTTTATTATATTCAATATGAAACTTTATTTTACAAGAAAATATTCCACTATGATTAAAAAAGGGTAATATTTTATTTATAATTAATTTTTTTCCATTAACATTATATTGACATATTATCTTTCTTATGTACATTTTTCATGGGATATTATATTTCTCTTAAATATCTTTATTCATGGAATCATGGATATGATTACTATCTAAATGTATAACTTTTGTATATATAGTTTTTATGAATGTATTTTGAGTGAATGATTCTTATTCTATACTAAATATGGATATTTGTTGATATGCATTATTTATTATGATTTAAATTATTCATTTAATATATAAGTAATCTATTGGATATGCAGTTTTGGGCATAAACATGAATTATATAACCCATTGATGGTTTGACATGTCTCAAGAGACAAATTATTTGGCCAAAATAAAGGGGTTTTTGTTGTATATCGACATATTGATTGAACTGTATTACAACAATGATTTGATGATATATTTATATCATGATGTTTGATATCCTGACATCAATTATAAATAATTTATTTCCATGAGAATTAATATATTATTATACATAATATTAAAAACATGATTTTACAAATGGATGCAATTCATGATCATGTTATTGATTAAACACAATGTTTTTTCTTTTAATTAAATGGTTATATTGACTATTCCTTATTTATTCATGGTAGTTTATACTATACATAATTCTTACCAAGTATCTGATCTCACATTTTATATGGTTTCTTCCCCCAAGATAAAAATAATAATATTATGAATAATATCAAGGATGTGATACTGTTTTGTTATGTATTGTATTTAACATATACCATGTATTATGGGAATCATGTATATATCTATTCCTCCGGAAAAATAAATTGATAAATGCTGAATTCTGAGATCCCATGTATATTTTACCTATTTGATAAAGTGAATAACATCTTTTTGTTACTAGATTTTGGGATTCTACATAATGTTTTGGGATAACTCAGGATAAAATTTCTAGAGAGATATGAACATAAAAAATGTGAAAATATATCTATATACATAGAATAGAGTCTACTATAATATATATTTTTATAAAACTAATTGGGCCAAAATAATACTTTTAATTTGTATCAAAATCCAAATTATATAATTTTATTTATTGATGGTGTTTAATATCATCCAATCATTTATAGAGTAACAAAAGTTAATATGAAATGTGTTTCACTTATTACGAATAATTTTTTATGTGGAGGGAAGAAATAATTTACTAAAATTATATAAAATTTATATAATGGATGGATAATAATATTTACATTATTATTATTCCTATATATGTTAACTGGGGTCAAAATAATAATATCACTATAAAATTTAATTGATAACCAAATCATCAAGGTGATGATCAAATTATTTTTAAAAACATCATAGATATACTATAGTTAGTTGAATAGAAATACAACAATAGATTTTATAATTTATATTGGAGTGTGTGTTTACCTTAA
This sequence comes from Viscum album, assembly GCA_963277665.1. Lineage (NCBI taxonomy): Eukaryota > Viridiplantae > Streptophyta > Magnoliopsida > Santalales > Viscaceae > Viscum > Viscum album. The sequence continues at coordinate 1,180,239,529 of OY728152.1, read as the reverse complement.
ATATCCTAATCCATTATGGTACTATTTTTTATATATGAATTCAATTTTCTTTTTAGTCTTGTAGGTTGATAATGCTCATTGTTTTTGTTATTCCTTGGCTTAGGGAATTGACATGAATAACGAAAAGATCCTCACTAGTAAAAAATAGATATATTAGTTGTACATTAATAGGAAATCTATTTCTTTCAATAATTTTAACTTAACACTTCATTTTCATAGAATATTTTGATGCTAAATGACCCTATCTTCCTTAAGTACGGTATATTACAATCCTCTTCAGGCAATCATCTTGGTGGCTCTTTCCACATTTTTGATATATAAAAAATTATACATTCTTTCCTTCATCATTATCTTTACTCTTTCATTCATTGGAATCTATATTTTTCATTTTTTATTGATTAATACATTGAATATGTTGACATTTTTAATCAAATTTTTTGATATCTATTTTTAAAAATACCCATTGTTTCCCACTCTAAATATAAATATGATGGTTTTTCATTAAGGTACTATTTTATTTGTACCCCAAGCATGTGTTTTCATCTAGTTTCTTTCATTACTAAAATAAAAATATTTGACCAGAGTAGTGAAAAAGTTATAATATAGAGAAATTATCATTTTACATAAAGGAAAAGGGAGTTAGCCGTAACATAGCCACATCGTCATTAGAGTATATATACATTGTTGGTTAATCCTACTACTTAGGATATTATCAATATTTTAGGATATCAATATAGACATATAATCATATCTTGGGAATTTAGTAAGGTAATCTAACATTAATATTGAATGTAACTAAACAAATGTAAAAAATGACTAAACATTCCACTTGATAAAAAATATGGCAACCCATGCAATAAATTTATAAATAATAAAATTATGACATGATTTATTTATTATGCCTCATATATAGACATGCAACTCAATGAATGGTGGTTTAGTATATTCGGGATTAACTACATAAAAACCCTAATCTACAATAAATTATCAATGATAGTACTACTATAGAATCCCATATATACTTTCCACATGGTAAACTAATATTTAAAACAAAGGGAAAAGAAATTTTTGGAAATGGGTGAGATCAAATTCACATTATGGATAAAATGTAATCATTTCATGAAGTGTTAGATAAAAATAATATGAGAAAAAAAAGGTAAGTGGAGAAATTTATTATTAAAAAGAACATGGAATAATAAGAGTTTTCTATATATCAATATATAAGGACATGTAATAAAAAATAAATAAACATATAACTCATAAATAGTGTACATAATCATGATTCATTAGGCATTTTTAAATAAGTATAATCATTGGTACATCGTTATTATATAATAATGTGGTATAAACATATTCATAGTTACCATGTTCCACGGACACCCATAAGACATTTGTCACTTGGTTGGACAGGGCTAACCACATGTGAACATTATTATGCTTGGGATAATCCTCTCATGTACCCAAATAATTGGAATAGGGCCCCCTTTGTAAAGATTTATCTTATGAAAAACCATTCATTGTACTCATTTCCTTGGGATAAATCCTCTCTTCTACCATTTGACTTTGGATAAATCCTCTAGTGTACTATATTACTTCGGATAAATCCACCAATGTAACCTTTGGTTCTCATTACAAAAATATATTAACAAATAATTTTGAGTTCAATAATAGTCCCTACACATCATCATTCATATATATGAGAGTCCAATAATCAAATCATTCACCTCATTATAAATAACCCATAGAAAGAAAATGGGTTTCATAACTGTTCCAAATGATATCACATAAATAGAAAAACATTTGAAACCAAAATTTGATCATAAAAATGAAGTAGTTCTATTTGTTTTAGGATTTTTGAACCATTTTGAATTAGACATGAATCTATTCAAAATAAAATTGAAATCAAAAAATTTATTTGTACTAAAATAACTCTTAGAATATCATCATAAAAAAGTTGTGATTTTCAAGTAACAATCAACATTCATTTCTTTTATAAATAATAGAAATCATTTTAAAATAGTACACTGAAAAAAATACATTAAACATACCTTTATAAAAAATAAAATGTATTATAAAATTTTATGTAGTGTGTAATGATATATGATCATTGAAAAGAAAATCCTTATATATATATTTTGAATCACATTCAAAACTCTCTTAAAAAAAGATAATAAATATTTTATTTTAAAATAAGTGCTACTATAAGGTTAATATGATCTAATTAAATGATGTTTCAACAAGGGAAATGAAAATATTTGTGTGATGTAAACAAGTTATATGGTGGAAAAATATATTAAAATAAAATGGAATTATTCCTGACAAAGTATTTTTCAGAATAAATTAATATTTCCTAAAGGGATTGTGAAACATGGGTTTCTAATTGATGAATATGGATATAAAAATTAACTTAATAATATTATATATAATATAAATCATGTTTGGTTTTTGAAAAATAAGGTTTATTAAGACCAAAGAAATGAATTTTAGTTACAAAACCCCTCAAAATTTAGAAATAATTTAACTGAAACCCTCTTAAAATATCAATATAAATAAATTGAAACTAAATTACTAAAAAGGGTACATAATGTTATAACATCTCAATTGGGTATTATATATCCCACCTAAAATAAATTAGTATCATAATACAAAACATTTATGAAATATAGGAATATGTTATGAAAAACCCTTAACATATATTCTTTCTTACTCGACTATGATATAACATACTATATAATTAACATAAATATATAAATTACTTATATAAAAACCATTATAAAAATTTAGTTCGCTTTTTAAATTATTTTATAACCATTCCTTACCAATATATTAATCAATTATATTTTATATTCATTATTAGGTGTTAGATGTTTCAGTTTTTTGTTTTGTACACAATTCAATGAGACATGATCAATTCTCACTAATTAGTTTCAGCTATATAATTCATGGACCATTCAATATATAATAATATTACTATTCTAGTAAATAATTTTGATATATTTCTATTAGGCTAATTTAATGAATGTGTCTTGTGAAAATCGAAATCTGGATGAACTAGTTTTTGGCATGTTGATATTATAATAAATATTATAAATATATTCAACACCAATATAGAATAAAAAAAACAACTAATGTCTTACATTATTATATTATATTAACCTTATATCATGTCCAATTATCATTTATTACATTATCATTATAATATCATTTACATAGATAGTTAAATAGACCATAATACTAATGTATTATAAAGATTTAATGGGTAAAGGGAATATTTATATAATATTAGGGTGACATAAAAAGAAGCATAAATGTATAATAAAAATAATATAACTTCATTAAATCCATTATTAGATCAATTAATGACTAGTGGAGATGATAAATTAAATTCTTCATTCGTAGAGGTGGTAGTCTGCACGTAGACACGATTAACAATCATATTTATCAATGAACGTTATTGAACAATGTTATATAGAAATTAATAATTTATGATTCTTATTTGTGTCATATGAAATAAATATATTCCTTAAATCCATACTTTAAACAAGTCATAATAGGTATTGATGAAAACATAACAACATAGCTTCTTGGTGGTAATATTTTTCATGCATGAAAAATCAATGTTATTTAGTTTTCTTAGTGTATTGAAAGGAATGAATAAATTTTCATAAATTAATAATTTTTTTCCATAGGAGTGATAATTATTTTATAAAATTAATAATGTTATATATGATTAATAAGGGGTATATTAAAATAGTATTTGACGAAAATTTTATACTCATGATGTATGTATGGGTCTTCTCTTGGGAAAATCCATAGGACAAAATGAATGAATAAAATTTAATGTGATTTATTGGTTAGAAAAATTGGATAGTGTTCTAAGTGGATCTAGGGGGAATACATTCAAAAATAATGTTTTATTATAGGTTATTTTTGAATCTCTATAGGTGATACATTTTTATTCATTACGAGAATGGTTATTTTGGAATTAACCATTACATTTTGAAGAAAAAAATTTCTATTAAAGGTTCTATTGATAAAAAATTGAAAAATGGGAGGCGAAGTGAGTGTTAGGTGAAACTCACCACAAACACTCATTTCATATAATCCTTTTAATCGATATAAATAGGAACTATAATTATACTACAATAGGGTGGGGTGAATTGTAGTTTGAAAACAGCTAACATATTTTATCCGCTTTAAAATATATATGTATCAATATTACAATGTATTAATAAAACCAAAATTAAATAAATGTAAAATTATAGTAATAATATTTTCATATTGGTATTATATAATTAATTATTATTATAATTATCATAGTATAACTATAAAAATTATTGATATTATTATAAAATGGCGATAAAATATCTAACATAGTGGAAATTTTAAAAAATTACATTTTATATGCAAAGAAAGAATTTACTCCACAATAATTCTAAAAATAATTCAATATATGTTTTCAAAATAAAAATGGACTATTGAATAGTAACATCAAAAATCATCAAACTAATTTTTTTAAAACCATACATTTAAAATAATGTAATAGGTTTATCAGTAGATATGATATAATGTATCCTCTACTATAATTCTATTTAAACATACCACCTTATTAAATCCTAAAGCATGGTTATATATTACTTACCCAACAATACCTCTATCATCGTGATCTGTATTTCCATAAAAATACATACTGATTTTCATTTCACCTTATACTTTAACTAGATTCTTGGGACACATCAATAAGTCAATTGGTAGGTGAGTACTTTTGCTACAACAACTGGTAGTTCTGTATTCCCACTAGATTAACTATTAGGCTGGTTAAAAATTATTACAACATGAATACTATTAGATTTATAAATAAAACCCCATACAAGGGTAGATCTTATTAAAAACATTTAAATACAAAAATATTTCACTAAAAATTTTCTCACAATAAGAAGAAGCCTAAATGTTTCAGAATGAATAGTAATATATAGAATTTAGGATGCATGGGTAAGAATGTATTATTATAATCCATGAGGTTCATTTTTCACAATCCCAACCATAGTATCCCATTTTCTAGGGTTATTTTTTAAAGTAAAAAATATACAAGAGATCACATCACCTAGGATTTATCATCCTTAAAAGTCATGAAGAACTAGGTATATATGTGCTTTCCTTATTACATTAGTAATTAAAAATAGTATATCATAATGTAAAATAAATTTTTTCCTTGAAAATTATTAAATTATTTCATCTTTATATCTTAGGGAAAGAAAAAAAATAAAATGGTGATATTTAATTCTCATTATGATATACATACAATAGAATAATGAATCAATAGTAAGTAATGAATAATGAATAAGGCATAATTAAAATGGCATGGTAATGAAATGAAAAAAATATTCCATTTAATAAAAAGCACAGAATAAAAAGAATCCAAATATTTTGTTATAGAAAGGATCTCATGGATAGTTGTAACTAAATTCTAAAATAAGGAAGTTATTAATTATTAGATATCATTTATCAGGAACCTGCTCCACCACCATCAAGTCTATTCACATTATGCTCTAAGTTTGTGGGTTGAAACACATGTAATTCTATATTAAATCATGTATGAAAGGTAATCTACCAGTAGTGCTATATCATGAGACCTTGTGGGGCATCGAATGAAAATATAATGTTTTTACACCGATATAATTGCATGTACAAATAATTATTAATACATATAATTAATTCATGAACAATATGCATTATTAAAATATCTGTAGTGACTAAAGGATGCATATTTATAAATATTTCCCTAGTTAATCCAATAACATTTAATGTAAAAATTATATGTAAAAATGGTATACAGATTAAAAAAACACATAGTAATGATTAAATAACAATAGATATTTAGTAAAAAATTGAATTATTTATTATTATAAATTATAGGGGTAGTAAACAAATGTAATAAGTGATTAATATGTAATACGCCCCTCAGAAATTAATGTGAGATAGAAAAATCCTTACCACTTGTAATAAATCGAATCGTATGCCTCATAAAATTAATAACAATTAATTGAAACTTTTAAAACAATTAGTGTATATATAATGATGATATGATATATCATAGGGATGTATAAATACACTATAGAAAAAAATAAAGGGTTGAATAAGGAATATATCTCATAATAATAAATGTTAGATGAGAATCCCTATAACTTATGTTTGAAAGTGTTATGCACTTAACTTAATGGAATGGATAAAAAAATTAGAATAATAATTTATTAATTAAGAACCTATTGAACATATATTTGATTCATTATAAATTTAATATATTCATTTATGACCATTACTATGAGTAATAATGCTTAATTGTTTTTTAGAGTGTTCGTTTTGTGGTTTTGTATTTAGTTCCATTTTGTATAATTATGGAAGTTCTTATAAAATTAATGAAAAATTTAAAAAGTGAAATTATTTAATGTAAATGAAATTAGTAAAAATTAAATGGTCTCATATAACAATTTATTATCAGGTATGATGATGATTTATTAGATAAAACAGTGATAAAATTATTTTAATTTATTTTGGCAATTTTTACAACCATCACGAACATGTGTAATTTTATTTAAAATTATGTGTATATATCAGAAATAAAAATTATATAATTTATAATACTTATATTAAAATAATATTTAACCATAATAAGAGTTTTATTACATTCTTTGATGTTTTTAATGGGAAAAAACTCTTCATTCACTAAGGTGGTGAATCGAAACACCACAAATGATGTTTTCATTTATTAAAAATAAAAGGAGAATAAAATATATTTTTTGATGGGTATACCATTATAAAAATAAAATTATATTAAATATATCTATTAATATAGAGTTTCCATGAATCATTGGACAGGGTTGGTGAGGAGTTGATAAAAAATAAATGAAAATAAAATAAAAGTGGGAGGATTTATCCCATTGAATACCGTCTCCTTGGAAGCTCCTTAAGATAAAAAATTTAGTTTTTTGGTAAGAAAAATAGGTCATGGATGTGAAGAATAGGATTGGTAAGGGAATTGGAAGGAATTATGAGAATATTCTAGGATTTTATGGTTCGAGGAGAACAGGTGGTGATGGGTGGAATTTATAGGGAGAGGAGAGGGGTGTTTTTGATTATTTTATTGATTTGCTTAATATTTTTCCTCCTAACCATTAATTGTGTGGAATATCATGTCTAAATACTATAAAAAAAGAATTTTAGTTCCAATTAATGGGTTATTACAACATGAATTACCCCAAAATTCATGTATTTGGATTCAAATGTTAAGTACTATAAATTACCGTATTTCACTATTCACAAAAATTTCACTATTTCAGTAAAAAACTAAAAGGTAACCTGAAATTTTTTTAGACATGTTTATTTTAAAAATGAAAACCATTTTATAAATACAATTTTCTAAAGATGATAATTTTAATTTTTAATATAAATAATCATTTATTAAAAAATACCAATTTTAGTATTATAACCAATGTTAATACATTTTTTAAAAATAACTGTTTTCTAAGAAAATTTTCATATAATTATTATACAAAAAATAATATTTTATGAATATATATTTTATATTAAATTATTATATGAATTATAATATTTCAAATAAACATTTTTGTTTCAAAAAAATCAAAAACCTTAATTTTGCATTTGTATAACATTTATTCACTTAATCCATGAAAACAATATTTCTTATTTTAATTTATGTGATACCTTAATTTTTTATACTTTAAAAGGTGAGGTTATTATTCTAATGGTCACATTACTATTCCTAATAGTTAAAACTACATTCCAATGGCCATGTTAATATTTAGTAGTATATAACTGGTTTTTTAAGAAAGGTGTTGCATACAACGTGAATTTGTTAAAAAATGTAAATTTATTTAAGATGATACATGTTGTTATATCTTCGGGTGATATATTCTTACCTCTATTGAAAAATTAAATCCTAGAAACATTCATGAGTATTATACTCTAAATATATATGGGTGGTTCTTCTTTATAACTTCATGAGGTTCCCATATTGGTTCTTCCAATTTATGGTTTCTCCATAGGACTTTTAACAATAGAGTCATTTGTTATTTCAATACATTCCCACTAGTGTCAAAAATCTAGATAAGCACTTCACAGTGAGAAAACTATGGTTCTAGTTATTTTTATTCATAGGTGTGTACATATGTTGTGTCTGGAATGTACTTATTTAATAATGATATGTGGAATAGATAATGAAATTTGTTGATACTTGGGATGATTTCTAATCTATAATATACAAATCCAATTTTTTAAAGAATTTCAAATTATTCAATGTACATGGGGTTCAGTTTATACTTCTAACCAAATATTATGACACCCTTCCTTGTAGATTTTTTTAGAAAGATGTTATCTCCCACTTCAAATTATAAATCCTTTCTTTGATTGTTAGTATAACATTTTTTCTATCTTTTAGCTTCATTAATATAATATTGTATAGTCTATACCTTTGTTGTTGTTCCTTCATTATGTTCTAGTCTTATAATTTTCCTTTCAGAAAATTTATCCAAAAAAATTTGAAGTACGACATCCCTTTCCATATAATGATTCATATTGAACCATTTGAATGATGAAATGGAAACTATTAGTGTTGGAAGACTCTACTGTAGGTAAATATTGATCCCATATACCTTAAAAGTATAGTTAACAAAATATAAACATGGATTATCATGTTTTAATAGTCATTTAAAAATGTCCATTGGTTTTAGGGTGATAAGAATTGCTTAAAAGAAGATCAATATCCTAATCCTTCTGAAGTAACTTCACTCAGTGTGATTTAGAAAAACAATATCTACTAGAAAAAGATTAAAGGGGTGCACGATGAAGCCTTAAAAACTCATTAATATAAGGTATTTCTTGAATTTTATATGTTTCAGTGGCTCAAACTTAACTTACATAAAACCAAGAAATCTTGAATCATATTTAGCAATTTCCCACAAATATTATGCTAAAGAAAGGTTTCCTTCAAATCTGTATACATCTTCATACTACCATGGTCTATAGATAAATTTGACCTATGACAATCATATTATAGCTACCTTTATAGATCATATATTGTTGGAACATATAACATCTTTCCAAATGTCATTACTCCATCCTCATATATGATGTCTTACAATCTTACATTCTTACTAGGTTTAATTTTCTTTAGAAAAATCTCATCATTATATTTTAATATTTTTATCTATTCTAATCAATAGTAAAAAAAATAATTTGATAAAATAGTGATTTCCCCTTCCTTAGAAATTCCCAAATCTATATTAACTAAATCCTTTAAAATATGAACTTTTTCAATCCCTATTTGGTTCCAAATTCTATGATATTTTCATCATAATGCATCTTCTACTTTATTTTCATTTCTTAGGTGGTATTATATTAAATAATCATAATCTTTGAGAAACTTGAGCCATCAAATTTGACTCATGATGAGTTATTCCTATTTGAATATGTATTTAAAACTCATATGATCCATATTTATCTCAAATGATTCTCCCTATAGATATTTTATCCATATATTAAAAGTAAATATTACAAATTCAAACCCAATATGTTGATTTGGATAATTTTTTTGTGAATATTTAATTGCATTGATACATATTTAATGTATTTATCATTTTTCATAAGGAAACAACCCATTATTTAATTCGATTTATAATATTATATCAAAAAACTATCTTTTATTGATGGTAGAGACATAATTAGATCATTGAAAAATACTATCTTAAATTTTCCAAAACAATATGCCTGTTGTTTTTTCTACTGGAACTTAATCACTTTACATATGAAATTGGTTAATAGGTTAGCCAATTGTAAAAAAATTAGAATGAAACACAAATATTAGTAAGATAAACCAATGAAATCTTGTAACATATTTATGTTCATTGGTTTAGCTCATTCTTAGACTGCCTTTATCTTTTGAGCATCAACTGTGATTATATCCTGGGAGACAATACGGTTAGGAAATCAATTATCATGAAGCCATAATTTACACCTTCTAAATATTTGATATAACTCTTTCCTATAAAGAATATAAGGAATTATCTTCAAGTGATTATCATGATCATTATAGGCTTTATAATATACCATAATATCATCTATGAATACAAAAAAAACTGTCAATATATTCCATAAAAATACAGTTCATCTGATCTATAAAAACAGTGGGTTCACTATTCATTCCAAATCGAATTCCTATGAACTCATAACATACATATATCATTGGAAATTCTATCCTTGTCATATCTTCCTTATTTATTCACTACTTATGATACCCTGAATGAAGGTAAATCTTCGAAATATATTGAGCTTTGTAAAGTTGATCAAATAAAATATAAATGTGGGGAAGAGGATAAATGTTCATTATTGTAATAGTATTAATTTATGGAATGTCAATACATAATTTCATGGATCCATCTTTTTATCACAAATTGAAAAGGGGATCCCTATAGTGAAACACCAGGGAAAATAAATCCATTATTTCTCAACTCCATTTTCTATTCATTTAGATCTACTAATTGAATAGTCCCCATTCTATGTAGAGTATATTATATGGGTTTTTTAGCAGGTATTAAATAAACTATAAAATCAAATTCAAGCTCTGTGGGGTGGCCATGTAATTTATTAGGAAACAAATCATAGTATTTAAGTAAAAATTGTATATGATCAATTTTAATATTAATTTCATCATCCATGGATATTGTTTTTTCATCCATACTAAGAATATAATTTAGTGGAGATACATGGGGTGGATCTAGATAAGAATCGACTGATACATTTTAAACTATAAATATATGTAATTACCCATCTTCCTCCCAAATCATATTTCCTTTTTCAAGAAAATTTGCACATCAAATTTTGAAATCATGTATGTACCAATTATTATATCAACACCATCCATAGGTGTGATGAAATTTTCATAAAATAAACCACACTTATGTGTAATAATGGGGACATAAGAACACATATTGTTTTCAATAATAATTCCATTAGGGGATTTGATAGATAACTCTCTTATTAAATCAAAAGGTAAATATCTAATTTTCATGGAAAACTAGGTATATATAATAATGTTTTATGATTAAGAGTCAAATAGATAATTGGATAAATTTTCAGTTAGTATTAATATACCTACCACCACATCATTGGTTACTTCAATTTTTTCTGTTTTCATGACATAAGCTTGGCCATTTCCCCTTGGCCTCATTTATTGTAGATTCCCATAATTATGGGGACATTATTTTGAATATTTACCCACTTATTTATAGTTTAAGGATTGATCATGATTGATTTTTTTCAAACCCATTAATTCATTATCTTGAAGAAAATTTTATTCACACTTATAACAAAAATCCAATAATTTTATGAATTTACCAAGACAATTATTTCCATAATTTTATCAAAATAGTTATTTATTTGGTCCCATATTACTCTTTTATGATTTACCACCATCATGGGTCTAATTCACCCTTTTATTATCTATATTTCATTTGAATTTTTAAAATTTAGAAAATTACTTCTCCGTTTTGATGTTATTTAGTACTATTTCATTATATGCTTAAAATGGTTGAGATAGTAGAGACCATCAGAGACCTGGATTAATACCTTCAATTAAATGATCAATATTGATTTAGGAATATAGTATGAATTATATAGAATACATGTCCTATCTTGTGAAGGTTACCTCATAACCAAAAAACTACCTTATTAATTTTGATTTATGTTAAATAATTTTCATTCGATTTAAGTTCATTGATTAAAAGGGGAATATTGGTTAAAGATTGATTCATTAAATGTTCTATTTTCCATGTCCTTATTTCATTATATTCATTATTATTATAGATCAATTACGACCATTGATTAACATCACCCTTGATGAAATATACCACTATTACTAACCTTTCACTTTCATAACGATGCAATGCTAGGAATATGATTTCAAATGAGTAGATCCGTTGCTCAATTTCAACTAGATTAGTAGTATAACAAGAATATGAGGGACTCTTACTCATTAAATAATCCATAATTAGAGTAGTGTTGTTATTCATCATAACAAGTGTAATATTTCTAAATATGGTCATGATCTACATATCTCTAACACTAATTGTGTTAACTTGCTCAGTGGGGAAATCCCTACAATTTCCATGGGTTTAGATTATATTTCATCCATTTGGATCCATCACAATATAGTATCAGACGCTAATTTATCTCATAACCATCATGATTATTGATCTAAAATTCACTATAATGAATTATTATAATTGTTGGTTAATTTAAATTCTATTTCCCGGGGTTTCTACTAGACTTTCTCTGATACAAATTTTAAGAACCCCATCCCAAGTAGCCCAAAGTCGGTGGATATTTTAATATAATGGAATATATAAAAGATATTCAATCATGAATGATCGATTAGTTTAGTAGTAATAAAGAACTAGATACTTTCTTGATTCCATTATTACATTGGTTATTAGACATAAAACGTAACAAAGGAAAATAAACTACTTCCTTGACAAAAATTCAAAGATTTCATCACTATAACCGTGGGAATGAAAACATATAAAAGGGTGAGATAAAATTCCCAAAAGGGATATATACATAAAAAACATGAATCATTAATATGTTATGGAAAATAATTTTGGTATATTGAAAACATAAAAGTAAATAATGGAAAAAACCGAGGCCATTTAATCAATTAACTATGAATGAAAAATCATCCAAAGATTTTTTATTGAGAATATCATGGATAATACTAATTAAATACTAAATAAAATAAATGATTAATTATTGGGAATATTGTATATAAAAAATTATCTTCTACGATCATTTCATTCGAAGATATTGTTTATGTTTGGGGGTGGAAACCCTTCACATTCATGTTGGAAACAAACACAAAGGATTTTCTACCAACTGTTTTGTCTCACCAGACATGTCGATTCATCGAGTGTCTAAAGAATGATATGTTTCCCACATAAATGTAATTCTAATGATTTATTATGAACATTATTTTATTCATTAATAATATTACTTTTAAAAATACCTATACAATGTAGTGTATATGGAATTACCAATATTTCCCTAGTTAATCAAATAACATTCAAAGTAAACACCGTATATAAAAAATTTTAAATGGTTTAGACAATAATCATATACATGGAACAAGAACTATATATATTTAAGGAAATATTTAATTATCTGTGATAATAAATAAAATTATATATAAAAAAAGCAATAAGTGATGAATATGTGATATTTCCATAAAAAAATAATGTTAGGGAAAATCCCTTAGCACTTGTACATAGTTGAATCATATGCCCTATAAAATAAATAATCATCAAATTAAACATTGAATACTATAAAGATAATTTTATGGATAATAATACATATCAAGGGTAATTATAAATAAAATATAGACATGAATTACAATTTGAATAAGAAATAAGTCTCAAACAAATAAATGTTTGATGTGAAACCCATTAACTTATATTTGAACGCATTCTAAACTTGTACTTAATGTTAGGGATATTCAAATTATATTAATCAATTACATAATCTAGTACCTCTTAAATATATTTTTTATTTATTATTAATTTTTAATATCCCTTATGGCCATTATTATGGTTTATTGTTTTTAATTTCTTTATTCTTAGAGTGTTCCTTTCTTGGTTTTATATTCATTTACTTTGTGTATAATTATGGAAGTTCTGAAAAAATTGAATAAAAACATCAAAAGTGAAATTATTTAGTATTAATAAATCTACATAAGTTAAAATTGTCTCATATTAAAATTCTCTATATGTGATGAGGATAATTCATTAGATATTACATGGATGAAAATGTTTTAATTTAGTTTGGTGGTTTTTATGACCATCATGAGCTTGTGCCATTTTATTTAATATTAATTTTATATATTGGTTCAAGAATATGATATTACTTATGATATATTTATTAAAATATTTTTTTAAATATAATAATTATTTTATATCTAGAATAGAATGTAGTAAAGGAAACAGAAAACTCCTTGTTCATGGAGGCATTGATTCGATACATCATAGACAATGTTTCACTGTTTAATAAAAAAAGGAGAAGAGAAGAGATTTTATGGTGAATTTTCCATTATAAAAATAAAATTCCAGTATATATAAGATAGTGGAGTTACCATTCCACTTTTTATAGTCTAGGTGAAGAGATAATAAGAAAATAAAAGAAATTAGATGAGAAAGAAGGAGGATTTTACCACTTTAATATTGTCTCTTTGAGAACCTCGTAAAGACTCATGGGTTTGATCATTTGGTAAGAACATGTGGTCATTGAAGTTGGTATGAGGGTTATGGTTATAATTGGACTAAATTTATACATGATTTAAGGCTTATAAGGTTTTAGGAAAAGTGGTAATTAGGGGTGGTATTTATAGGGAGGGGAGAGTGGTGTTTTTGATTATTTTATTCATTTGTTTATCACTTCGCCTCATGACTATCTATAGTGATGATTATCATGAATAAATATAGTAACTATAGATTTTGAGTATGAAAAAATTGATTATTACATCATTTATGAAACAAAAAATCATTTATTTTTATTATTGTTTTAAATACCTTAAATTACGGTATTTTACAATTCACCAAAACATATGCTATTTTAGAAAAACCCCTAAATTTCATCCTAAACAATTTTCAACATATATATTGGAAAATTGGGTTCTATTTTATGAAAATAATTTACTATATATGAGAAAACTATATTTTAATTTAAATCTTTATTTATTAAATAAACTTCTGATTTTAATAATATAATGGATTTTATGGAACTTTTAAAAAGTAATTATGGTCTCATAAAATTATCTTATAAATTTAATAGAACAAAATATTTATTTATGAATCATCTTTATGAAAATAAATTTTCAATTAAATGAATATATATATTATAAAATTTTATGTAAACACTTACGATAAAAAAATATTCCAACCCTTAATATATATATATATTTTTTAAATTTATCTACATATTCAATGATATAAATTTATAATATTTTGATTTATGAGATAAAATTTTTTTTTATAGGTTAATGGGAGAGGTTATTATTTTAATATCCAAATTATTATTCCTAAAAGTCACATTTCCATTCCAAAGGTCATGTTAATATTTAGTAGCATATCATGATTTGTTTAAGCTTAGTGATTCCTTGAAATATAAGAAATAAAATAAATTGAATATATTTATGAAGATACATACAATAAAATATTGGGTTGTTATAGAATCTATATTTATGAAAAATAGATAAAATTTTGTATTTCATCAATCTCAATTTCAGTTACAATATAATTGGTAAAAACATTGCATTCATATTTTGATGGACTCAGCATCTAGTCCTATATACCAATGGGTTGATTCAACACAACTATAGTGCATTACATAATTGGTGAATGTATTCAAGATTACATTATTCATATTTACAGCTATATATGAAAACTATCAACTTTTTGGGCTACATTATTCCTAATGATACATAATTTTTATTAATCATTACAGTTAATATTTCATTAAAACTAATTTTCCCAAAAATTAATATATTAGTTTTTTATTCTAAAATAATTAATGTTAAATCAATAAATTTTGTTTAAATCAAATATTAATTGATTTTTTTCCAGTTTTAATTCAAAAATAAAGTATAGTTAATAAATTACTCAACAATATTGTTTTTTTAAAACACTAATGTGTAAAAAAACAATAAAATGTTATAAAATACATTCTGTCTATATTCATATGAATATATATATATATATATATATATTACTTAATAGGGACAGTTCCCCAAATTGAAAATTTTTCTTAATTTTATTGATGATTTAAAAATATTTCTCCGACTTTTAAAAAAATATTTCTCCGTTTAATATTTGATAAAATTTATCCCCCTTTATAAAAAAACTCTCTATCTCTTTATGAATTATTTTTTAAAAAAAATTCTCCCCCTTTTTTTTGAAAAATAGGTAAGAGGGGAAAGTAATTATTGAAGAGATTTTCAAAATAAAAGATTCAATAGATTATATTTAAATGATTAACTATCATTGTACATCAATTTTATATTACATATCATAAAATACTCTATTTTTATTTTCAATGTATTCTTTTAATGTTTTCATTACTGGTCATCAAACATTAGATTTTGATCTACTATTATCTGATTTCGACTTACTATTTTATTTTTCAAATAATAAGTGGCTAATGAAACATCCTAAACTTTTCATTTAACATAATTCTTATATTCTTCAAATATAATTGATATCCCATAGACAATATGATAGTTTTGTTGATGATATATGGTATTCTCACCAATGGAATTGATATATTTGACCTTGGAGTAGGAATTGTACGTGATGTTATTCAGCATACATTGACATTGATCTGTTTCACCTCCTGATTGAAATAGAACTTCCTTAACTTATTCTATTATCTCTATTAAATGAATTTTCCATTAAAGATGGTAATCTTGAATCATATCATTTGAAAGGTTTCCAAATCTTATACTAATTATATGGATAATAATAATTATATTATTCATTCCCCTTTACAAGATTATAATTTAATCATGATCTGGATCAAATTATCTTTTGAGTATTGAATTAGAAGATAAAGATAAGATTTCATTTTTCTTTATTTTAAATTTTGAAACTATTTCTTAAAATTCTAATAGTATATCATTTTTAAGAGATTACCCAATGAAAATTAGACCATTGTTAATTTCATTTATATCAATAATAATCCTCTCAGATGAATCTGGTGAAGATTAATTGTAACTGAACATTCATTGGATGAAATTTATTTTTTATAAGTTCCTTATTAAGGGAGGTTTTATAACTATTAAATATGAATGGAATACAAATTTGGTTAGATATAAATTTCCAACTAATGTTTTCTTGGATGAGAAATGATCAATCTTCTCAAATAATTTTCCAAAACATTTATTTCATTTAGGATTCTTCTTGACCCCATTCAACTTTTGTTTATGGCAAGGGACACATATTAGTTATAAGTATAAATTATTGAACATAAATAAACTAAAAATATTATGGTTTAAATTTGTATGGTTATACACATTGTTTTGCTTCTATTATTTTTGGAGCTGATATATGAAATGATTTTTCAGTGCCTTCTCAAGAAACGTCCTTTCATTTACATCAAAATTAGTCTTTCATGTTAATGATATTTATTTGAAAATTTATTCCTTGATAGTCACTACCTATATAAAGGCTTTAGAAATTTTGTATTTCATCATCATTATGAAATATATTTTCTTCTTTTTAATTCTATAAATATATTATAAATATCTTTTCACAAGGCATTAACATAAAATATATCTAAATCGAATTATGGTTTCCCTAATTCCCTTTATTCATTCTTATTCTGTGACACTTTAAAATTTTATTTTAGAAAATAATTATTCGAATCCATTAATTTCATGATCTTGTCATCTGAAGAATTTATTTGATTTTTCAATGAATCATCTTTTGGATGTTCTACTGATTCAATTATTTTTCTATTTCTTTTTCCAAATATAAAAATAATTTTACGAATTCAATATCCTCAAATAAATTATGATTATTTTTCATTGGTCCCATATATAAAATATTAACATTTTAGGATTTACTCTTCACAAAATATCAAATTATTGATTTCAAACATCTCATTAAACTAATTTACACTCACTAGTAGATGTAACATTAATATAATTTTAATGAAAAAAATTTATCCATGTAATCATTTTTCAATATCATGTGAGTGATTTTCTGAATGTTGAATGGATTTCCTTTTTGAATTTTTTGATGGTCTTCAATCCCAATGTTTTTCACCTTCATTAATTTTATAAAAAACTATATTCATCACTTTAACATACATAAATATTTTCATCTTAACTGCTTGACTATGAGTGGAATCAGTGTATAACCAGAAAACATAGAAAGATAATTTTTTTTATAAATTATAAGAAAATATAATAGGAAAAAATACTATATCTTGATCACATATTTATCTCTATTTTCTATATGAATAAATGATTTAATCCACTAGAAACCCAATATTAATTTATTATTTTTATTCCCTTTCTCATACACATTCTTATTGACCAACAAAATTTTATGTTTAGGTATATTCTTGAAATTCTATCCTTTAGATTTATATAGTTTACAAGACACAAAAAGTTGCGCTCTCTTATATTATACATTTAATAATTCAACCAATATTTCCAATGATAGAGTAGAATTTCAAAAAAAATAAAATAAATAAGTTCTCATTTTCACTCCATATTATTTAGAAAACATAGCATATCCATAAGTCTCAATAAACAATTTTGGGTAATCAAACTCATATTCATCCTTTATAGAAACCATATTTGTCCCTGATTAAAAGGAAATTTTATCCTTCAACATAAACTGAAAATATTCAAAAGGATATGAATCAATTAGACATCACTATTTTATTTATTTGGTATCTATATAATTGAAATATTCCATTATTTTATTTATTGATAGGAAACAATCTTATTAAAAATTTCAAGAGATTTTATTATAATAATAATAAATAAATCCAATGAAATTTATCTATACTAATTTTATAATGCTATTTTGGAATATGAAGATACACTATAGATTTTCTTGATTCAATATTTTTGATGTGATGCTGTGAAAA
The DNA here is from genome assembly GCA_963277665.1 of Viscum album. Classification (NCBI taxonomy): domain Eukaryota; kingdom Viridiplantae; phylum Streptophyta; class Magnoliopsida; order Santalales; family Viscaceae; genus Viscum; species Viscum album. The sequence goes on along the minus strand of OY728152.1, from coordinate 1,180,220,815 downwards.
CACATGATGTAATTTTTATTTTGGAAGGATAGATTTATGTATTTAAATTTATGATTTTTTGTTAATTTTAATTTTTTTTAAAATTAATATAAATAAAAATCAATATTTTTATATTTATATTAAATTAAAATACAAAAAAAGTATAAATTTTTAAAAAATATTTTGAAAAATGATATATAGTCAACTAAACTCTATTTATGAAAATTTAATAAAAAATTTCTAAAAAAATCATTGGAACTGAAAAAAAAAATTATCTTAATATGTTAAAAGTTGTTTTCTACTAATGAGTGACTTTATATTTTACATTAAAATGTGTTTCCATAAATACTTTGATTTAATGTCTATGTAATTTTGGAAATAATTGTTTTTAATGTTGTCAGGAAATAATTTTCAAACACAATCCCAAAATAAAAGGAATAAAAGAAATATAATATATAATATTTTTGAAAATTATAAAAAAATATAAATAATAAATACCTGAGGTAACTGATTTTCAAAAAAATATAATAATTATTACTTAATTTAATGACTAAATATGATATATAAATTTTGGAGCCACTAATGTTTGTAATTTTTGTACGAGTGCACAAAATTTTAAATTTTTTGAAATATAATTCTGGTAGATACTCCTCCTGGGTAGATAATAAGATGTAAATATGATATTTGGAATTAAAATATTATTATCCATTTTATTTTGGGAAATTAAAATATATTTTGATATAAATACATGATGTATTATATGTAATATAAATGTGTTCAAAGAATAATTTTTCTTATTATGACATCCTCTATAACACATAATACACATGGATGTAATATTTATAAAAATTAGTTTTGTCTATTGAAATTATTTTTGATAGTTTTATATCCTAATCTAATTAACGTTTTTGTATGTCTCAACTGAATATACATATTCTCAAACTCATTTATTTGTTTTTTATGATTATTAAAAAAAAATTTATGTCTTCAATATATTATTTATGATTGATAATATAATTCTATTCCTTGGTAAAAGTAAATTTCTTATACTTTTCTTTCTTCTTATTCTTCTGCATATCAATCTTATGATTTTCAGATTCAATAACTCTAATTTTTCATTTTATATCAACAATATATTTTGATATTTTTTTCTTATGAATTTTTAATTAAAATATAATATTTTCATTTTACTTTATTATTTAATTTATCTTATACATATACTTTATAAAGCAATATATTCTTTCAATTGTTTCACATTTAACCTGAAAATATTTCTTATATAGGTTCTAGAACATATTTTGAGATATAGTGATATATTATATTGTTTCATTGATGGTTTTATGAACTTTTTCATCCTTATTTTCACTACATGAATTTTATGTTTATCTATCATTTTATATTTTTATAATCTTTTTCAATTTGGAGTTAAATTATTAAGTGATTCAAATGTCTATATTCCTATGATTCTTTTTCTACTTTTGAAAATATCAATGAAATATGTTTATTATTATTTTATCCTCAATACTATTAGATGAAATATCTATTGTATAATCCAGTCCACTTTTAATCCATATGCATATTTATTTTAAACTTTTCTTTATTTTCTTTTTATATAAATTTATAGAATATTTTCTTTATTTTTAGCCAAGGACCATCATGTCGAATATGACCCTTTTTTTATAAATTTTTAACAAATAATTTTAGAAGTTGAACTTTTATCTATTAATTTCATTGAAAAATTTAAAATAAAATTATTTTATTTGAATATTCGTTTTTATAATAGGGAAAATTCATCATCTATTGGTTCACACTCAATTTATTCAGAAACATTTCTGGAAATTTTCTTAGATGGGATAGTTTTAAAATTTATTAAGTCGGATGGTCCATTTTAGACTATAACGATATAATTATTTAATTATTTATATGGTTCTCACATTATATAAATTTGATATTGCATTGGAGAACCCAATATGTAAACTATACATAAGGTAGAAATATGTTTTCTATATTATATGTATTTTCTTTTAGATTCTGATTCATTTAGTGGGATATGTATAAACACTTCAACAATTTTTTCGTTAGTTAAATAAATTTCATCAAGGACTTTATACCACTAATAATATTGATGAATCCATAATTAATTTGAGATACATATTTACTGTATAGGAGATAAAAGTCATGATAATCAACTCTTATAATGGAAATTATAGTATTAAGAACTTTTGATTTTAGTAAATGATTGACATCACCTTTTTCCAAGTACAAAATTATTTTTATATGAAGATAAATGATTATAAATTTTTATTTGAATTTATCATAGATACATATTTGTAACTCTGAAATTATAATAAAAGTCACACTATTATTCTATTGAAAAAGTATTGATTTTTTTATACATCATGTTCTCATCAGCAATAACTAGATGATAATTATGAATAATAGTTTTAATTTTTTTTTATTTTTACTCTCTAATATTTATGATTATTTTCAATTGTGAATGATGTTATGTTTTAATTTACATTTTCTATTGAGATAATATAGATTCCGGCCATATATTAATTTTTTTCCACATAGTTCAAGGAGTAAGGAAAAAATGAAAAATTGATAAAGAAACATAAAATATATGGTTTTAATATCACATGTTGAAACTAACTCTGATTAAAATGAAGGATTATAATAGGTAAAAATATACTATAAAAGAAAGGGGTTGAATTGTAGTTTGAAAACAATTTAAAATTCAAATCCTCCTCAAAATATTTAATCATTAATATTATAATGATGAGATAAACCCATAGAAAAATATATATAAAATCAGAGAAACAATATTTATGTATAGATATATATATGTGTGTATTTAAGAACAACAAATGAATATAATATGCACAGTGTAAATATAAAAGAATTCTATATTAAAATAAAATGATGATAAAATAGTTAACACAATAAAAATTTAAACAAAATATAAATCTACATTGGAAAAAATAATTAAATTTTTAATAATTTAACAACGAAATATATATATATATATATAATAAGAATCAAGTATTGCTTATAAATAATGAATATCCATTAAATTATGTTATTAAAAAACAAAATTTTAATCCAAGGATAATGGTAGATCTAAAAACAGGATCCATGGTATCCCTGAACATAATCTTATTGAAAGGTGAATTATTATTAATTCCCAAAGATTTCATCTACCATCCTTACCTAGTAATTCCTTGATCAAAAAAATAGAAATTTAATTATTTAAATAACAACAATCTCTGTTACTAATTTAGTAGACAACTCAGTATGCTCCACTACATTATCTAATTTCCTATTCCTCTACTAAGACAATCAGTAGCTCCGTATATTAGATAATTTTATAGGTAGGTTGTTCAAAAAATTTTAAAAATAAAATACCAAGATATTTAAAAGGAATACCTCAAGGAATGTTAGATCTTTATGTAAACAATAACAATGAAAAACATTATACTAAATGGATGTTCTCCTTGAAATAATAAATCACAAAGCATGAAAATAAACTATAACTTTAAACTAGATGATATATGTGGGTATAAATTGTGTTATTAATATCAAGGAGGTATAAATATATTTATAGGTTGTCCTCCAATGTTAATATTAATCAAATCTGGTATTTTTTTGAAATTTTATCTATAGTAAATTTCTATTCTCTATTTTATGGACTCAACATTTCAACATATCTACTGATGGATTGATTTAACACCGATAAAGTAAAAAATAAAACATGTAAATTCAATATCGATTTCATTATTTTTATTATAAATTTGACATGGAAACCTTTAACATTTTTTATAATATAATTCATTATATGAACTTATTTTCATAAATTAGTACCCTTAGAATTTAGTTATACTTTTTCAATTTTATATTATGAGATAATAAAAGATAAAACAAATAAATTATGATAGATAAAATATTAAATTATTTATTTCATAATTTTAAAAAGTAATTATTTATGTGTAATAAATTACTGGACCCTTTAGTTTTGGAGGTCTTTTTGTTTTACCTTTATATCCTTTTCCATAATTTAGTTTTAACTTAGATGATAATTCCTATACAGAGTAAATAATTTAACTAATATTTAACACTAAAATATATACTTAATTTGAAAATTTTGGTTTCATATTTTTGAATCATTCTATCAAATAAAATTTGTACGAGTTTGAAAAGTAATTGTTTCACTAAAACAAATTATCCATAAAAACAGTTTTTATAAAAAGTTATATTTTGAGATGAAAATTCTCATCATTGCCATATATATTAATGTTATAAATTTACATGACATATATTGGTTAAATATAATGAAAAAACATTCCATGAATTTTTCATATTATTTAAAAACAGAATCGTACCTATAAAATAAATGATTCTAATAAAAATCTTGAAACTATTTTTAGTAAACTAAATTTTTTTATTTTGTTTCTAAAATGATGGAAAAAGGATTTATAAGCTAAAATAATATATTTAAATGAATATCTTTTTAAAACTTATTTTATAAATAAATTTTTTTTAAACCTATTGGAACCTCTTTCATAATGATAAAATCATAAAAAATTACATTTTTCACGAAAATGATATTTGTTGACTAAAAATGAAATTTTTTAGAAAAAACTCAATTAATAATAAATTGTAAATTTTTATATGAGGATTTGCAAAATTAAATTAATTTTATGAAATTTATATACAAAATATATATTTTTTGAAAATAAAATATATAATATAAAAAGATGACTTTTATTAAAGACTGGTAATTTGAAACATCTATTGTTCTTAATATTATTTCATAAAAATTTATAATTTAAATGATGTAAATATAGTAATTTAAATATAATATTTTTTTTATAGTTTAATTTAATCCATTATGATAAATTATAAAATACATATAAAATAGTTTTTTAAATAAAAATATTACATATATTCTAAATATGCTTCATTAAATTTACATAAAATTTACTATTTATATTATAAAATTTAATTTTACTACTATGTTGATATTAAAATATCAATTTTAATTTCATGAATAAATCATATTATATTTGAAAATATATAGTAATATTTATAGATAACACACACATATATATATAATTTTTTATTTTTTGGTCATTCCACTCTCACGTTTATATATATATTTATAAAATAATTTAGTCATTCCACTCTCACTTTTGAAGGAATTATTCATATTTTATATTATGTATTTTTCGTTGGATCATAAAAGATAAATGGAAATTTTAAAAAAATCGGGGATGGAATTGTAGATTCAGAAAAAAAAAAAATTTCATCCCCCTCATAGTATAATTACATCATTGTTATAAAGATCTGATATACCCAAAACAAAATCAATGTAATGTCAAAGTAAAAATATTTAATTATCGATATTTCATAGTTACCAATATAAATAATATAAAAAATAAAAACATAATAAACATTTGTATCACAATTAAATTCATAAAAAACATTTAACATAGTGTAATCTAACATTTAGAATGATCAATATATATTTGTATATTGAGTATTCTTATGATTTGTGACTGAAAACTCTATTTATATATAATGTTCCATTGGTCAATTTTGAATATTTCAATATTAGTTGAAATGATAATGTTAGAAACGTTTTATTCAAATTACAATGGACTCCATAACGAATAATATCCTCTTATGGGTTGATTCACACATGTATTGTTCTTTGTAAAACTAGTTAATACAATATAGATGTCATTATTCATTTTAGGAGTTTTATATGAAATCCTTAAGAAGTATTTGTTATATAATTAATTAGGTTATCTAATTTTTATAAGCCAATACCATAAATATTTTTCTAATCCAAATTTTAACAGTTCTCCATTTATTCATTTTATTTTCTAAAAGCATCAGAGTTAAAAAAATAAAATTAGATAAAATACTAAATGAAGTGTTTCATCGAATAAAAAATTTGTTAATCAAGGTGAGTATAAAACTAAATATTTTTAACATGATATCTCCTTTTATGGGGAACATTCCCATTATAGGTTTTTTGGTTACTGGTGATCCTCAATGTTAAATATAACCCTTAAAATTTACATTACATTAAGAGATTATTATTTTTTTTACCAATTTTCCCCAACTGATTTGCTCACTATTAATGGATGTATTTTATCACTAAAGCGTCACAATAAAAGGTTTTGAAAACAATGTTTTATTTGATTTTTTTAATATTTACACATATGAATGAAAAAAGTGATTTTCATTTAATTAATATCTTTTATGAATCATTTCCTACTAAATTTCATTTCTTCCAGAAAGCATAAAAGGTTTATAATTATAGAAATATTTCTTTTCTAAAATCAAATTCTTTTTAAAACCATGTGGATTTACCCTAGGTCTACATTAAAATCAATTGAAGGTGGAGACATATTTTGGGACAAAAACACATGGAGAGCACCAAATATTAGTGTCCAATGACCACACGTATCCTTCAGAAGTGAATTAAGAAATTGTTTCTTAAAATTTTAAAATTTGATATGTAAATTGTTCTAATTAATCTTTACTAAATGGTTTAGTTTTGTTAAAATAAATGAAAATACAATACAACATGAAGAATGAATAATATATAATAAAGAGAAGTTTTTATATTGACCTATTGTTATTGAAAAATTGACATCGTCCAATAATTTTATGTCATTAGTTGATGTGATTATAATATTTTCTCTAGGAGTTCCCCTATTAGGATATTCAGAATAGTTCCCTCATTGTGTTTTTTTCATCATTCAAAATAACATTCAAAATATATTCAATAGTTCTTTTCACAAATATTTAAAAAAACACAATATTTCTTATAGAGAATTTCTTGAAACCACACTATTAGAGAACATAATGTTTTTATAGAATTCCTTGCACTGGGGAGAAGTAATTTTATATTTATTATATGATTAACTCCCCTAAATTTTTTTATGTCTCCTGATTTTTAGGATAACCACAGATTTATATTCATGAAATAGAGATATCTACAACTTCTTACCAAGTTTGAATTCTCTCCCCTTTAGAAATCATAATCGAAATAAAGGTAGGGGTGGATTCCTTAATAACATTATAATGTAATTATTGGAGGCAAATCATATAGTTACAACATCAATTCCTAGAATATTTACCTTGTCATAGATTTAATGAAAACATAATCACTATGATAATTTCTCAACATAAAGTCAAGAATAAAAAATATAGTAGGAACATTATCTTTGATTAAATGATACTTAATATAATTTCTCATTTATCTCGAGTGTTTTACCAAGACTTTGTAAAGGTCAATATAACTTTGATTATAATAATAAATATTTAACGGTTTAATAATTTATACATCATCCTATAGTTTTATGTTTCTTTAACATACCTATGAATTTTTATTTATTTTCAAAATGTGTGATTCCATTGGATAACTATGAAAAAAATCAAATATTGTTATAAAAAATGTAAATTATTGTACTAATGTATTTAGATAGAGTAAAATTATAATCATCATTGGAATCCGTCATGAAAAACATTTGAAATAACTCCTTGGAGTAATTTTATAAATATAGAAAGATTTATCTCTCCTTTTTTATCTTTTATTCCAATAAAGAATGTTATATTTCCAAGCATAGAAAACTAAAAGATTTTATTCTATTTTTTCATAAGAAAACTATTCTCATGTTTTATCCTTTATGCCTATAAAGTATATATCAGCAATAGAAATAAAAAAAGGTTACCTAATTTAATTTTTATGAGATACAAGTTACTATCAATATTATCTTTATAAAATTTAAACTTCTTTAGGAAACTATCCTATTCAGAGTAGCATAAAAAAGGATCATATTTCCACCCATAAAATCCTTTATCATATAACACTTAATGGTTCATTATTTTTCATGTAATAACCCACAAGGTTTTATAATATAAACTTGTTCATAAATATCTCAATTTATTAAAACTAAATTACAATCCATCTGACAGATATTGTAACAACTATGTGCGCCAACAAAAAAAAAAGAATTATTATTGTTACAAGTCTCTCATAAGGGAAAAGTTTCTCCAAATTCACCAAATTCCACATGTGTGTATCTCTGGAAAATAAACAGATCTTTCTTTTTAAAAATTTCAAAATATTCGCTGATCTTGTATCTTAAGCCCAAATTTTTAACTAAAAAATTATATCCTAGTGGTATTCGAATAAAATTCAGGTTTCATTTTCACAAAATTAACTAACTCTTTATTCATAGAATTTACAAGTATTTATCTTTAGTTAGGCTTATAAATGATTATTATTCAATCTATGAGATATGTGATGTACGATTCTCTGTTCTAAATTTATTTATATTAAAAATAGATTATTTTTTTATTTTCAATGTTTTTGTATTGTTTTGAATATTTTTTTTAAAGAACTAAACAGATGATATTTTCTTTTGGTCTCACTATCACCACTATAGGTATATTCTATGATATCTTATACATGTTTGGGATAGTTTATATATTACATTATACTACCTTCATTTAATTTTATCAATAATTTTCCAAAATATCTCAAATAAATTTTGATAAGGAAGTCTAGTTTCTAGTAAATATAACATAATCAGAGTCAACTAGAATTTTATATATATTTTCTCCAACACGGGAAAAATCTTCCATATGTTTAATATCCCAATAAAATTACATATTAAAAATTTTCACTAAACATTCAATGATTTGGATTTTTGATCATAATAAAGAAATAAATCCTATAAAATTTTGATTATTTCTCTATAGAACATATATTATTCAATTTCTCATAGGAAGAAATTTCTTATTTGATATACAAAAAAATTATATTTTTATGAATAATTTTACTTATATATATTCTATCTAGAAAAATATAGATAGTTTATATTCATTATGAATACTTTGAGCCATTTAATATGAACTTCTTGTTTTTTCGTTTAACGGATCCATTTTTCTATAGATTGTTGGGCATTTTATTTGTGAATTATTCTATGTTTATTATAGTCAAACTCATAATAATTTCCTAGGTAATCCTTCTATTTCTTAGTTGTTAAATTTAGTAAATAAAGAACCACTTTATTCTAAATATCTTTTCAGAATCTTTTAAACAACTATGCCGCTTTTGATTTATGTTTCATAAAAAGTATGGCATTCATCCAAGTGAATTCATAAATAAAATTAAGGAAGTATAAAACAAATTTTATTGATTTACGTCACATTATCTCATAATTATCATAGTGAATGTGATAAAGAGGTCAGAAGGATTTTATTTTAGCTTTTTGTATCTATTATTAATCATCCTACATTTATGGATAGTTATACAAATTGAATCATACTTCCTATTAAGTTGCGGTAACTTTTTTACATCTTCTTCCTTAGAATTTTTCTGATAAATCTATGATCATGAAGAAGATGTATTCGATTCCCTAACTTATTTTTATCCTCAACTCTTAATTTTAGTGAATTAAAAATGTCACAAATTTGGAATAGATTACGATTGGGCCATTATAACCTGTTAAATTTTTTTTACATATTTAAAACATCTGATGATTCAATAATAATTTTTTTAGATTACTTCCATATCATCATTTTATAGTATCCAAAAACTAACAATGTCATTAAAAGACCAATAAACATTTAAATATTCCTTTAATTTTAGTTTCTGAGAAAAAAAATCAACCATAAGTATAAAAAATTAGAACTGTCATTTGAAAAATTAATAGATCATTTATCATGTTCATTAATAGATTTAATGATGATATCATCTATTATCTATGAGGAAAAAATAATATCAAGAATCCATGTTTTTTTCTTTTCTTTTCCTTCTGATTAGTCTCAAATAAAAAAGCACTTTACTTAAATTTATACTTCCCAAAATAATTTAATTATTATAGAATGAGAAAATTTCCTAATAAGTGTTATAATAAATTAAATAGCATTGTGAACTGGCATGTCAGGACTTCAAAAATCATTCTCTTGGAAATAAAATTGGGTTTTTGAGACTTTCTATCATATGATGACTTTTTTTAGTCTTCATACAACTAAATAATGTTACTATTTCTAATTCCCCCATTCCACACTCATTTTACACATATTCTTATTGATTGATTTTTTTTAATAATTATATTACATGTTCCTATATATACCCCAACACCAAAAATACCCACTAAAAATTTTTCTTCTATAGAAAAATGATCTATCCTTGTAGTGATTTATTTTCATTTTAAAAAACATTCTTGATATCAATTTTAACTATGCATGTGGAAACTATTTATTATTTTTTGTTTAAAACTTATATATAAGAGATGTGTTTCTCTAATCCCTTATAAATTCACATTTTCCAATACTACTTCTATTTCATGAATTATTAATAAAATTAAATGAACTTTTATATTTAGAGGGTTTGAATTTCATCTTATTTGTAGAAAGATTATCTTTAGAAGCATTAGATGTTTCATCCTTTAACTATGAAAACATGTTAAATTCTTCGACCTACATATTTATGGTTTTTCATCCCCAATAAAACCCAATTGCAATTTATAAAAAATATTCCATTTTATTAAGATTCGTATTAGGATCTTTGAACATCCTTCCATATTCTGCAACTATCAGCTGGATGTTCATAATCTCCTCAAATTAATATTTTTCACTTATAATGAAATATTCAATTACTATATTATTTTTTCAATATTATTTCCTTAACATTATAATTTATTTCTTTTATTTTGTGTTTTTCTTAATACATGTCACATGTTCTGATATAAGATAATTTTTTTGTTTCTTCACATTCATTTGCTTCATTTTTAAGGAATCTTTCTTCCTCACAACATTAATAAAGAATTTATTGAACTAAAAAATATTTTTCTCATCTAAAGAACATTTTTTAGTAGAGTTCCACTCATCTTTCTTACACAATATACTTATTATATTCTTAAATATTAGATTTTTCTTACATCTAGTGTATTTCTTATCTTTATACGATGTTTTTCTCTAATTTTTAACTACGATTTTTGTATAAAATTATCATTTTATAGTCAAACATTCTTATTAGGAAAATTTATGATAAAATTACCAATTATTCCACAAATGAAACATATTTCGTATATTGATTTATTAATATAATTTACTTTTCCTTTAATTTTTTGTAATAAGAGACACGATTAGTTATTTTTTTATCATTAATTTATTTATATTTCGATTCACTAAGTTCAACCAACTAATGGTAATGTTCAAAAAATTTCATCTTCTTCATAGATTGAAAACATATTTTTTCCTTATAATTCCTTTTGAATTATTTAATTTCCTCATCTCATAAGAAACATGAAATTGAGGAAATTTATCAACAATTTTGTCACATTTGACTCACAATGTATATGTTTTTTTTGTCAAACCTATCTTGAATTTATTTTATGTGTTACCAAAATATAGTAGAATCTTCGAATTTATTTTTCAACTTGATGCTATTTCTAAAAAATTCAATGACTTTAGTGAATCCCACATTAAATGTTTCTCTATTTTCTAATCTGATAAAATAAAAAAAAATCACTAGATTTATGGTTTCATTTCCTAAAAAAAATCATAGAGGATTATTTCTCAAATGGGTTAAAACCCAACAAAAAATAAAAAATTACCTCTTAGACAAGAGATAGAAGAGATTGTATCATTCTATTTTTTCAGCAATTATTTTTTTCCATTGAAGGTAGAAATAACTATTTTATTAATTGAGTTTTGATTATCTATGGTGAGGATAAAACATGGTAAGGCTCTTATAACAACACAGAATCATCATTGGGATTTTAAGAAGAACTATAAAAGGGGGATTGAATCATGGGTAAAATATACAATTTCATAACTTTATGAAAATAACCACTAAAAATTGGTAGAGTTTTCTCTCATTTTTATCTTCTTAAAACTCATCCATTCTATATATAACATGCATGTAAAGTAAAGAAGAGAACATAGAAATTACATGGTTCACCCCTAATAAAGGTGTCCTTGTCCTTTCCATGTTGAATCAATTTTTTTTAAATACACTACGATAGAAAGTAAATAAAACTAAGATATATTTTTTGAGCACCATATATCTCCTAATATAAAATTTTAATTATTATAATTAGTTACAAAGTTTGGTTTTGTTTTTATGCCATTGTAAGCATGAGAAACCTTGGAAAACTTACAGAAATATTTTTTTGGATGTTGTCTATCTAATTTTATTATCTGGTAATAGTTTATCTAGTGAGATATTCATTTGTTCAGAAGAACTCCATTTAGTGCTCTATGGTAGACTGCATCTTCGTTTTGTGTTCATTCCAATGAATAAAAAAATTATTGCTCATAAACTATCCAAAATCTCTATCCTGCATAACTTCATTCTTGTATTGTTTTTTGATACATCTGACAGGTGCTTCAAATCAACAACACTCTCTCATACCCCATCTCACATATTCTCTATCCATTTTTCTTCACCAAGATCCCCTTCTCACTATAATTATATCTACTTTATTTATACTTAATACATGTGTTTATTAGTGTGATACTCAAATTAATTTGAATTATTTAATATATTTAATTTTTTTACATTTGAAAAATGAAATAAATTTCTATATAAAATAGGAAAACATTTATATAGGTACTCACATTGGAGAATTAGTGGGAACTCAAATATGGAATCCCACACAACCAAAACTAATATATCATGATTCTAGACATATCTTCACTAGATGAGTATATAGTTTTCTATAATATTATTTAATGTTATAAAAAACTCAAGACTAACTTCACCTCTTCAAACTACCTTTTAATCAATGTCACAAATATTCTTCAAACATTCTTAACGAATGACCAATAAAAAAACATTGATAGACTAACTTAAACATTATCATAGTATAGTGATTTAGAAATATTTGTAAATCCTTTCATAAATCAAGCTGACAAATATGCGTGCAATGGAATTTTTAGGCACTCCTCTATCTAGTATTTTATTAACTGGTATTGTTCATCACATCTCTAAAAGATATATGGATAGATTGAATCGCATTAGTGAAGTAAACACATATTCAACCAATTCTCTTCATGAACATATATTAAACAATTAAATCATTTATATTATTCAAATATCTTCTTGATGAGTTTATTTCACTCTATATGATCTATTAGACTCTGATGAAGACTTAATACAATACACGGACCACAATAATTAGTCTATAAAAATCAATAGATTCTTCAATTTGATGAAAATTTTATAAGCTATATAATGTTTCTCCATATGATGAATATATCTGTAGAATATGGATGATCAAACTACTAAAAAATAGAACATTGACAGAGGGATTTGATCTGATAACATACATAGTGATGAATCCTGCATGACTATATTACATTGAATAATGTAGTGTGTCTAATAAAAATAAGAAATCATAAATTACATCTGTTTATGTTCCATATACCGAGACAATTGAAATTCCAAAAAATAGTGTATGAAAATGGAGAGTCTATCCTTCCACTAGTATTCATAAATATATATAAAAATATATTCACATTTAGTGGAAAATAAATTTTCAACAAAAAAATACTCTGTCCAATGAATATACATTAGTTTAAATTGATTCTATGAACATATATCCCTGGAACACCCCATGAATTCAAAAAAACATACATCATACAACTTGTAATATTTTTTTATCTTTTTGTAATGTTCATACAAACATTTTGTCTTACTAATTCGTCTATATTTATCTAGTAAAATCATGACATTGGTCTTGAAGAAATTCTATTTGATTAATACTTTAACATAATCTGATCTAAGCTCAAACCATAACTTATCATTCCTCAACCAAGGGAACATAGACCAAGTAACATGGAATTATTTAGTTCCACCATCCATAATCACCACTCATGGACCATCCTGTAATATTTTATGACAGAAACTTTTTTATTAAATATTCTTGTTTTATGAGTTTGTTTATCATGTTAGTTAATTTAAGACAAACACAAATTCATCTAACTTATGTAACATTTCCAATTTTGTTCTAGTAAATTTCTTTTCGACCTCCATAAAATCATAACAAAAAAAATCTAAAAAACAACATTATCTTCTTTTTATAGGATATAAAAACATATTCACTACAAGATATGTTGAAAATAAATAAATTTCATCGGAGAATAACATCTTGATGTATCCTCAAATTAAATATTTACATTTGGGAATTTATTTAAAAAAATAAATAATGGAAATTATAAAAGTGTCTTAATTGTTTGTGGGGAAAATTACAATATGGTTTGATAAAAGATATTAACATAATCAAAACATATGTATAAAAAAATTTAATTATGTTAAAAACTTAATAATTAGTTATGTTATATTTAAATTTTATGATAAAATTATAAAAACACTACAAATGTCAACATTGATTTATATATTTATTTATATATTTATTTACATATTTAGTTTTAGTTAAGATCATCTAAGAATGGTAAACCATACCAATAACAAATTGAATCAAAAAATTGAAATGTAAGATATATATGAAATAGATTAGTGAAATGAACTGAATTTATCCACATTTGACTTGTTTAAAAAATTCTGGTTTTGTCGGAATAAATCGTTTAATTTAATTCTTCCCACCCCAATTTAATAGTAATTTGCAATAAAATATGTTATATTATTAGGTGGTTTATACATGAAAAAAAATTCATCCATGATATAAATATGAGTTACCGTAGCATTATATTTGACTATAATTAATTAATTTCAAAATTTAGTCATAAAAACAATTTATATTGATAGTCTTGAGAAAAAATAATAATTTAATTATAAATTTTATTCTAAAATAAAACCCCTCACCAAGAAATATATAGATCATTCACCCATCTCTCTTAAAATTCAATTCACCTTCCCTTCATTAATATCAACAAAAACAAGCTTGATAGACCTTCCAATATATGTTTTTATAGTTTTTCCACATCAAAATAATATTTCATAAGGTCTTATTGTGATGTCTTAAAGATTTTTTTATGGGAAAAGTATTTATTCTAATTAAAAGACTTTTCAAGATAATAATTTTTATTTATTCATAAATAGATTAAAAAAATACAATTACATCTATAAATTAAGAATGTAATTGTATTTTAATTGGAATAATTTCATTGTATTATTCATAAATATCTATTTTGTTTTATTTTTGATATCCGCTCATTTATGCCAGATTTCAGCCACCTATATGAATGATGCCATGAATCGACTATGAAAACCTTATATTGATAGATTTAGACATAAATTAAATCTGTATATATAATAATTTTTATATGATTTGGATTTGGAAAATGGAAAATTTTAATTATATTAGTGATACTAAAAATATACAATCATTGACATTTGATGTACCGGAAATCATTATAATGAGATTTTTTTTGTTTTTTTTTTAATTTTTGATTATTTATGAAATTTTACATTTTTAGTCCTCACAATTGAAATTAATAAATATGATATGAAATATTTATATCTTATGGAACCATTTTAGAGACATCTATGAACATTTTCATCACATAGATGTAGTTTTTAATCTATATAATGAATAATCTAAAAATAACCAATGAAATGAAAAGTAATCCTTATAATGAATCATAAATTAATGTGAATGATTTATACTAAATTAATATATTTAATTAATAATTAAAAGTATTTATATCACACAAATAAATAATTTAGTTTTATTATTCATGAAATGAGATGATATATAAACGAAGTTGTGACATGATGTTGGGGTTTCTCTTATAACATCCCATTATATCCATTTATTATTTCATTATTATATATATTATCTTATATTTACTTTTGGTAATGTATTTATTATAATCCTTTCTTGTTTTCTTATATTTTTTATGGGTATATTTCATATTTCCATTGTTATGGATTTTTGGGGTTTCTCCATTCTATTTTTCATATATTTTAATTATATCTTACATTGCACTTATCTCTCTCTTGAAATGATTTTATATTATATGTCTATATTATTTATCTTAAGGGTTTATTTTATATATTATTATATATTTCCCATCATGTTACTGTATACCTTTTACACTATATGATGTGAAAATACAATATATCAAAATTCTATTTGAAAAAAATATACCTAGAACTCTATAAAAATCATTTGAAATATGTGATATTAAAAATCCTTATATTGAAAATACTAAAATAGAAAATTATTGATTTTATGTTCATGTTTATATAAGAGGATCTTTAGGGAACAATATGTAGTTTATTTTTTTTATCCAATTTTTTTTTTCAAAATGAATGATTTGTACCTTGTAAGTGACCAGAGTGCCGAATAATAATCTAGCCCCTAGATTAATCAGTTAATCTCATGTAAAAAATAGCATTGGGAATTTGGATTATACCTAATATTATAAAAAATGTTTTATATTTTTTTAATGATGTTTTAATATATTTTTAATGTCTTTGGAAGAAGTGATGATTCTTGGGAAATTATTATGGATTCACATGATGGAATTGGATGTCATCATTAGGTAGTTTTTCATGTCAAATGTGATTATTGATTTAACAGATCCTAAAAGTATATGTCATGTTCTATATAGTCAAAAAAGATTCAACCAGGTCCCAAACATTCTTTTTATGAAAAATTAATAATTAATATCATGATGGTTTTTTCATTCTTTACATTTTTTTGGTAGAATTTAAAACCAATGTAATATAATATAAATATTATTTCAAGATTCGGTGACAATTTATTATAGAAAGAATTTATATTCAAGGATAATATTATTGATAATTTTATCTTGGTATATATTTCAATACTTATACTTATGATAAGTATATGATGTACCCTTTGTAAAACAATATATTCCCACAATTACTTGTCCACAGGTGTCATCCCATCAACAACACATAAGGGCCCCATGGGTCATCCCCTTGAGAGAGCCAGCCTAAGGAGCTTGCATGATGGTAGAGGTATACGAGTGGGCCATGTATAGGCGCTTTGGGGGGGGGGGGGGTTCCCTAATCACCTCTTCATATTGGGAAAGCTCGTGTGTGATAGGTTATGTAGGTGCCAATCCCTCACTACCGTATCATATTGTGTTAGTGAAACACCCAAGATTATAATGTTGTTCTCAACTGAAAATTTAATTTTTGTTGTAAAACATATCCATATGAACTATTAGTCCAATTCAATGAGGTACATACATCTTCAATGTCATATAATGGTGATATTCTATGTCATTTGATCCCCACAACACCACCACCTCTAACTGTGGGATTCATCTTTGCACTATTCATCTGGTTCACTATATAAAGGCATCTGAAAAATATATCATGGATTCAATGTTCCTTATATGGAAGGTATTATGGAATGTTGAGTTTAATTTATTCATGATATTCATATCATAAAGTCATGAGATTTAATATGATTCCCCTACTAAATAAATACTGATTTATATGAAGCATCTTGAGCCCCAATATTCATGGATTGTGTTCATGACTATAAATGTGATGAATAAAAAGGTCATCATTTGAGGCATATGAGGATAAATTTTATAATAAATAATTTCATAAAATTTAAATTGAGATATTATAGAAATACACAATGATTTTTTTTATTTACATAACATGACATGGAATAATTTTCAAAGCATTAAAAAATTATTGGAATGAAATTATAATTAGAGATAGGGAATGTCGATACATTGTGATCCATAATTATAAACGAAGGAGTACCAAGGGATTGGAAAATGGTACATTTTATATATATATAGAAATCAGTTTCTAAATAAATAAGTGTAATGAAAACAAACTATTTCATGAGGGTCTTAGATTCCCCACAACTTCTTCGTGCATGTAGGAGAGGGTTTCCACCACCTCTTGACTTGGAAAACATAGAACCGGGAGTCTCTTACAGGGAATTGAAATTAATATATTACCATTACATTGAGTGCTTTTAGTCATTATAAATTGTATGTATTAAGGTTTTCTTGAAAAAACACATGCTTATCCTTTGTGTGAAGTATATACCGAAAAACATTAATGCATTCAATCATCATTCATACATGCAATACATGTAACTTAATGAAGAATAGTGAGGCTAGTATTTTAACGAATTATTTTTTTGAGAAGAGAACATACACTATTATACGATGATATACGATAGTAAATAGTCTCTAATTAATTAATACATGAATATGTGCTGGTATTGATATATTAAGAATCAAATGAAGATTGAGATAGATAATAAAATTATTAGGAAAGACTTATTATATGTTCTAGGGTTTCAAAAAAACAAAACAGTAATTGAGATTCACATAAAATGTTAATCTTGTTCCCGTAAAATTCAGGCATAATGCGTTGTATAGAAATTGCGTTCTTTAAATTCACACATCCCATTGAGATCACGACGTCAATAAAAATGAAGAATTCAATAATGAGAATTTTTTGAACTAGAAAAAATGATTATCTATGGATTATTTTAATTAATCAGAAATGATTTTTCTTCCAAGGAATATTGAATGTACCTAAATTTTAAATGAGATAGTTATATCCTTCAAGAATGTGGAGGATGACAAAAATATCATCTTGTAGGGGATCACCCATATAAAATGTGATGTCTTCTAATTGGTGATGGGGGAAGGTGATGTCTTTTGGTTGGATTTAGGAGTATAAAGAGTCACTCAGATTGATCCAAAGTAGAAGCCATTGATCTTGATCTAAAAATATTTGGTGTATAATGATTTGAGATAGATATTTATAAGTATCTAAGTTGAAAATAATATAATTGTAATGACTTTTATAATAGTGAAGAATCTATTACAAGGGGGAATTAGTGGATGGGGAAAATATTAGGATTTATTCCAAACATTTTAGATGACATGAGATCCTATCTCAATGATTACAACTTCACATGATGAGATATTGAAAGATAATATTGAGTGGATCAATGAATTTAACATGATTGAAAGGTTTAATTTTATTGAATGTGATTCCATAAAAAGAATGATCAAATTCACCCATCCCCTCCATGTGTTCATTCCATATTGGGGCTCTACACCTAACTATTTATTTAAGATATATACAATGAGTCCATAATGGTATAGTTATGAGTTCTGATAATATGAATTCCATTAGTAGGATATTATTTATATATATCTATGAGTTAATTAATCTCAACTATTATTTCATCCATTGATATATTTATTTCATGTTTTAGTTCTATGTTATTTTTGATTATATATAACATCCTTATTATATATATCTTATTGATTTTTTATAACATACATTAAATGAAATTCTTTAATAAGAATTTTACCTCACCATTTCTATTGTTTCCCTATGCACTGTGACATCAATTAAGATTACTATGATTGATTTTTGTATAATAAAAATTGTAATGCAACTATATGTGGTATTGTGATATTGTTTCTTACATGATAAATTTATTTTGAATGTATCTAGTCTCTTATGACTATTCAATTTTAGGTTCAGTGAATTATATACCATTGTAGTATGTTATGTCTAGATCATGGTAAATAGATTTTGGAGTTATTACTATTGGTATCAGAGTAAGTTTATTAAAAAAGATGAACTAGATTGAGAAGAACATAAATAAAGAAAATTATTTTAAGAAATAGTTATATTATTCCAGAAACTTTTATAGAATGTATATAATTTTTTTGATCATTTATTAAATTCCTATAAATTATATACTCTAATTAATAATTTATTAGAGTATTTATAAGTTTATTTATATAGAGCGTTGTTTAGAAATAGAATTTAGTTAAAGTAATAAAAACTATATCAGTGAATGTAATTAGTATAGTGATTATACTTTTGAGAAAACAAATGAAACATTATTTGGAGATGAGAGAATCTACAATATATTAAGTATATTCACCCAAGTTATGAAAAATAACCTTTCCCATATGGATCAACTGGTATCACCTCGGAAAAGTGTAACAATGTTATATTTTTTCATGAGCCATAATCCTATTTGTTTTTGTGTAATATATAATAGAATATTTATAGTGAAATGGATTAAATTTACAGAGAATATATACAGTCATATGACATGTATAATTAAAAAATATTATAGAGTTATTTCTCATTCTCCAAATAAATTAATTCTTCACAGATTGAACGATATGGCTCATTATCTAGAGCCGGTGAAAAAAATATTTTCCATTATGATATTTAGATAACATCATTATAATGATAGGTGTATCATTTATATAGATCCTAATAATTTGACTCATATATTCAAAAAGAAGAGATATACATTTGAGAAAGGAGATAACATGATCTAATCAAGTATTTTGAATTTGAAACAAAATATAAACCTCATACTGAAAAAATATGGTAGATGGATTATGTGGCATGGATCAAATAATTTTATCTTTTTTGAAATCTTATAATGATAAAGTACTCATGTATTTAGCAATCATTTAAATGGAAACTATTAGGGAATATGGAATATAATTCATTTTTCAAGTAGTTTCCCAACCGTATATTCGATAAATATATATATACAGCTTAATAATATAACAAGGGTCTTCAAATAATGGATAAATAAAAAATAAATGTAATATAGATGTACTTAATCTTTAAAGACAGGTTTTTAGTCTTTTTAAATAGTCAATTCTTACCATCAGTACTAGAGTTGAAGAGGTAGATACACGATGAGGCTCATAACACACATTCCTATTTACACCATGATAACAACAAAATGTGTGTAGATATAAGGTAACATGTTTGATATCAAAACATTAATTATGATGTTTCGAAATATTATTAAATATTCATGTTTTGCTAAGAAGTGAAAGCCGGGAGACAACATCCAAAATGTGTCATGGAACATATCCCAATACCAATATAGAGGTGGTATAATATCAATTTGATTTTATTACATGCGATTTTTATGAAATCTAAGAGGAATTATAAAATATATTTTATTACGGATATCCTTACAGTGTTTTCCTATTTCCTTGAAATATTTGTTTATATCCCCATAGAGAATCCTTCATGATACTATAATAATAATAATGTTATGTGGCTTCTTAATAAACATCTATCAGTTTTCTCTCACTACAAACTTCATTTTTCATTTAAATTTTAGATTATTCTTTAAATGTATTTGGACATTGGGTTACTTTTGAAAACCTCTGATAATACTTTGACTGATGGGTATTATGAAAAGATTATCCACACAATGGTGTATATACTGTGTTTGTACTTAATCGATTTCTGAGGAACAACAGACTATTACCTATTTCTGGTGTAATCATCATAGAATAATAATATCCCACCTAAATTAAAATATCACCATATATATATGTTAAAAGGGAGAGTTTTTACACTCCAAACTACTAGGAAAAACATTGGAAAATGAAGCTAGTTGGTCCTATAATCTCTGAGGGGACAACTAGAAATTTTTGAGCCATGTATAATCATCTTAAGACATCTCAATGTGGACATAAATGATATAATGATAATAGAAGAGATTATTTGGAGTTTCAAATATGGGAATGTATATTTTAATAGGTATCACTATTTAATGGTGTTTTAGTGTTTAGTAAATTGTTATGTCTACATCAATGGTATATTAGGCCTTTTGATATTTTGGAATTAATTGGGGTATTTTATTATAATTTGGATATAAAATCCAAAATATCTAAATTATAGGAATCATTGAAAATTTCATTTTCAAGGAAGTACACTCAAGACCCAACTCTTATAGTCCATGTTAAAGAAAAATATATTAGCCTTGAATTTTCCTATTATGAATAGGTATTATAAGTTATTAAAAACAAATAGAAACTGTTGCAAAATAAAATAACAATAATGGTGAAAGAACCTAATTGGAATTATATATTGAAGATATAAATGTGGAAGCCTAATGAAGAATAATGAATCATAATGGAAAATGTATTATGGAATAATATCTAAACCAATTTCAATATATAAAATTAATTGGTGGGGGGGGGGTTAATGTATGACGTAAAAATTCGCTATAGAAATTTCACTAGAACACATATCCTTTTATTTCATCATTGTAGAATGGATATAAAGTTACATTCACTATAATTTATATGATTATAAATTCTAGACAATATAATATAATTTTAAATACACTCCCTAACACAATAAATAGAATGTATTATTGTAAATGTAAGGATAATATATGAATTTGAAAATCATGTGAATTAAAATTTATGGAAAAAATGTATTATTGTAAATATAAGGATAATTTTACCATTTGAAATATAACTATAGAAACAGTAACCTAATTATTGTAACAGTAAACGACTATTTGGATTAGTTATTGAGAAACCATACAAGTAATGTTTACACATGAAAAATTATTTTAAAACAATTATCAATATATCATAAAATAACTACATTATTAATGTAACATTATGTTTGTGTAATTATAGATTTTTTGATAAACATATTTTACATTATTTAATAAACTACTTTTATATAATGGATTTAATTAATAAAATAACATAATTATTATTTTTTTCGAGAAATATATGTCATTTTTTAAATAATCATGTCCAACTTTGTTAGTGGTCATAATTTTTTAATTTTCATAAAAATTGAAATATATTGGTGAATAGTAAAACATTACATGTTATAACAAAGTGAATACATGGGAAAACATTATTTCAGGACATATATATGAGTTAAGAATCTATTATATTATCCTAACACACACATTGATTATTGGTCTTAAAAATTAATGTTATTTATTTTCTTACATTAATATACTATGATAATAAATATTATATTCAAAACACATCATGATCATGTCAAAAAAAACAGACCCTTAACCTATTTATTTTCTCTTTGAGAACTAATTTCATTTTTAATGATCTTTCAATATCCCTCCCATAAGAATCATATTAATTTTTTTTATGTTTTAGTCTCTTTAAAAGAGTATTTTAAGAATCCATGATGTTTTTTCCTATGAATCCATCTCAAAAAGGAAACCATGTCTTCTAATTTATACCTTTACTTTGCAAATTTTTATTTTTCATCTTCATCATTTTATTCCTTAAAAATATAATGAAATCAAGTAATTGTGAATTTGATTGTACTTAATATGAATTATATTATCTTGAAATTGAAAAAAATTAATCTCATAGATGTTTATACATTAATTCCAACATATTTGGTTTAAAATATCTATATAGGCGATGTTACAAATCCGCTATTTCAAGCATACATGGATTGTTTTAGTTATGGATTTAATTGGTATATATAATATTGATGACATTATTTATATCATTTAAATATAAAATTATATTTATATTAATGATACTAATAATAATAAATCATTTGAATAGAAACATCCAAAAAACATACATATCGACACACATTGTAGACAAATATATATTGTGGACTATACATTGAACAAGGAATGTTTATGCGAAAAAAGGAAATCAAGTCTATTACTTTAACATTTTGAGAGAATATGAAATAAGTTGATAGTGACTTATTACAATTACCATTTAATTGAGAATGTTTTAGAATAATGAATTGAACAAGATAAAAATGTCCAATAAAAGATATAGAAATCCACTAAATAAAAAATATTTGATAAAAAATTTATATAAAGTAAAAATCATAATGAAAAAAATGAAAAATCCTCTGATGTTTATTAATTAAAAATTTAATTTTATTCACTCATGAATTTTATAGATATAGAATGTGATTTGGTACAATTGGTATAATTTTATCTTCTAAATCATATTTTTTTCCAAGATTTCATTTCTCTATTACATAAAGTTTATTTTGTGTATTTTCATAAAAGTATTGAAATGATTGTGTAACAAATTTACAAAATTTCTAGGGTATTATTTTCTCATTTAATCTTTTATTTTTTTGTTGTTCTTTCAAACTAATTTTTTTCATTCGTTTGATTATATTCTCTCTAAGAAACACAAAAAAACTCTCTATATTATAATTTTCATTCACATCCATATTACTTATCTCATTTATGTATGTTATATTTTCCTAACTATTTATATTCACATGAACATATATCATTTATATTATATATATATATTGTGGATTTCATATATTTCTTAATTCAATTTGAATATTTTTAAATTGAATATTATACCCATCATTGGACTGTGGAAATATTAAATATTAGTAATCCAATTATTTCAATACATACAATTATAAATATTCATTTACTTTTTATAATATAAATTATATATGCGTTCTTATTTCAATGTAAATCAATGGATTAATCCTCTAACACACCACTCATGAAATTCTGGTAATTCCATATGATCTCTGGTGGTCATACATTCACATTATCTACACCTTCATGAATTTTGGGATGAATAAATATCATTCTCTTTAAAACCATTAATATAAAACTTATTTTAGTATTATTTATAATTCATTTCCACACCATGACCCATACAATCCCTTAATATAGTTGTTCCCCCCTCTATCTCCCCACCGTACCATTTTCCAACCATCATTCTAGCAATTCTCCATCTAATCCATGGACCATTTCTTTTGGATGGAGGATAATCATCTTTTAGAGGTTGAATAAGGAAAATAGTAATAAAAATAAAGTTCTCATTGGATAGTGCATTTTTTACAACAAAAATACTAATAATAATGTACTTGAAAAAGTAATTTTACTACCATGTAATTGAAACATGATTCCATAGAAAACAGTGGAGAATATGATATTTCCTTCAAAAGGGAAAAATACAAACAATAATATTTGATTAAACAAAAACAGTAAAGAGTTTAAAATAAGAGTATTAATTATAAAAAAAATGCAAGAGTTGGTGAATAATTTCAATATAAAAAAATTAAAGATTAATTTCATGATAAAAGAGGTTACAAAAATAACCACAGTCACCCCATTTTTTAAAGGGGCTCACATAATTTTCTTCATGTATATGTCATCATCTACTCCTATAATTGTCGATCCTAAAATTTATATATTTATATTATGAGGTGTGTGTTTAAAATTATAAAATTATATACCTTAACACAACATGTTTCTGTATATGGGTATCCACAAACTACCATTACAAAAGAGACGTGTAAATCTATCACTAAAACTAAAATATCATGTAAACATCATCATTTTATTCCTCCTCTACATGGGCAAATGAAAATTAAAATTGACCAACACCCCATAATCATAAATATTAAACATACTACTGGATATTTTTGATATATATATATATATATATATATATAAATTTTTATATTAGTACTACCCAACAAATGCATGTGATATGGGGATGTTTGAAAATTTTTAATAGGGTTATTGATACAATTTATGCTACCAACGTATTCCTCATCACTAGAACTATAGTGGGACTATTTGAGGTAATATATATATATATATATATTCTTATCTTTTATGCGATGACATGGATGAAATATTTTTATGACATGGGGGGAATCTTAGAATAAAATTCCAACTATATGAAATTACATTAGATTCCATCATTTTACTTTTATTCATAAGTATGAAAAAATACTGTGATTTATTTTGACGTAATTATAAAAGTAAAGGGAAGAACAAAAATGTTACCGAATACCATAATGTTCCACTAACATCATTATTTAATGCATCTATTTGAGGATTTTTTGTGATAAAAATATACCTATATAAGTATTTGTTCATAAGAACAACTCAAAAGATCTCTAAACAAAAAAATACTAATAATATTTTATATATTAATAGGTAGGGATAACTAAATTACTATGCTTGATGAACTTGTGATAGTTAATGAAAAATTTATTTCTATTTGATGGTTGTCAAACAAAAATTTATTTATTAAGGAACAAAGTTGTTATATAATATTTTAGTTATATTTCGTATTTCAATCCTAGTTGATATTGGATTATAAAAATGGGCGATATTTCTCATTAAGAGTTCATTTATAGACTCCTCCATGACAGAGAAAAATATTTTCTATAGATGGATAAAGGGAGATTGTGAGGAATATGAGTGTGTTTATGAGATTACATTTAGAGGAAAAAGTTATCAAAGAATTAAGATTCTATTATAGACACTAGGTAATTATTTTTTAAGTAAACCTTTTTTTAGATGAAAAATGATTTTTTTTTAAATTTTCAATTAAAACTCTCTTGTTAGGGGAATGGTTTTTAGTTTCTTAAATATCAGAAAAGAACACTCTTGGTAAGAGAAAGTGTTTTAAAATAAAAAAATATTTTTTATATATGATACTTTTTTAATGTATTTTTTAAAATTTATATTTTTTAATTTATTAAAGTCTCATCATTTATTATAACACTTTTTGAAACAAAATAATTGATGGTATTTATTTTCAATTATGGCACATGAAATATTTCATAAAT
Source organism: Viscum album (assembly GCA_963277665.1). Taxonomy (NCBI): domain Eukaryota; kingdom Viridiplantae; phylum Streptophyta; class Magnoliopsida; order Santalales; family Viscaceae; genus Viscum; species Viscum album. The sequence continues at coordinate 1,180,194,450 of OY728152.1, read as the reverse complement.
TAAAATTTCATATTGATAATGTTTTAATTCATAAAATTCTATTAACTTACATTTTTTGTTACTGTTGGTTTTACGTATAAAAATAATCTCAATTTTTGGGGAAACATATTTCCCAGTCATCAATCATGTTTCCAAATGTACTATGGAAAACACTCAATTTTTTAAAAACACATTATCAAACCATGCATATATTTATCTATTATCCTAATTTATTAATATATTTTTAAACTAATTATGAGTATTTGAAATGAAATATTTTGATGGATTTATTGCAATATTGAAAATATAGTATTAATAATTCATTAAAATTTAGCTCTTTGAAAAACATAAATACATAAGATGGACTAGGAGTAAAGACAAACCTCAAGGGACATTTTCCATTTTGTGATATGTGGGCCCTATATATCCCTTAAATGTTCTTGGTAGACTAAATGATTTATTTAAACATAATGAATAATATTATATTTCATTTTAAAATGAATATTTTATTTTTTTAAAAAGTATAAGTTGGTATTTCATAATATTGAATCATAATTTAAAAAATATTTAATCGGTTTGTATTTTATATAAGGGAATATTTAATATTTTATTTCTTCTCAACGAAGGTTTTTATAAGGATTCATCTTTATTAAAAAACATATCTTATTTTAGAGGATAATTTGTAAAAATATTTTTCTTTACAACTATGTGTTTTTCTAAAAAGAAAACACATTTAATGAGTTTTCAATTATTTTGAAGAGGATTATTATCATTTATATTTAAAAAACCTACAGATATTTTGGCTCACCTTAGGGTGTTTAAATGTTTTTGACAATGATTATTGATTTGTATGAGAAATCTGGTGTGAGGACACAAATAACATATTTATCAAGGGTGAGGTTAGAGTACTATTTGAAGAGTTTGAAATAGAAAACAATATATTTTCCATTTATAAAATAGTATGAGTTTGAGTTTTCATATAATTGATAATTTTCTAAATATCTAAACCTAAAAAAATTTGGTATGTAGTGACTCATTATTTTGTGTATGATTGTAATTATAAATTTTACAATTTGAGTTGCATATTTTTTTAATTTAAAAATAGAATACAATGATTTTTTTAATTCCAGAGCCAATATTTTTGGAATTGACTTGTTTTGTTGGTATAAATGTAAATGAAACATAACATTAGAGATAAAAATTTAATAACATAAGTATTATTTATGTTTTAATGAATTTCTGTATAGAATTATAAGTGAATATTTTTTAAGAAAAATTATTTAGAGTGATATTTTGATCTAAAGAAGGATTTTGTAGATTTTTTGTATTTTTACATTATCTATATAGTGGTTAAAGATATTTTTTAATGAAATGATGTTTCGATGGATTTGGAATGCATTGATAAGTTTTTATTAATGAATTTATCAATTATTATTATGAAAAAATTATTTTTTCGAGAATATGATCATGAAAATGAATCTATGAAAGATATGTTTTTAGACAAATTTATCCTTATGACCAATGTGGTATATTTGAGACAAATAAGGCAAACTAATGAAAATATTGATATATTTTTAGTTGAAAAAATGAGTCATAACTATGATAGTAAATTAGATAATTCATTATAATTGTATCACAATGGTACATTTAATCCTTTTCTCTATAAACATGATAAACTATGAAATATATTAATTTAAAATATTGATGATATAAAATTCATTACTTAAATGTATTTTTTTTCATTTTTATATGATATGATATGAAAAGATATTTATTAATCATGAAGTTATTCTTAATATATTTAAAATTTCAAAAGTCAACTTTATTTTTTAATAAAAGATAATTTATAAACTAATGGGTAATATATTAATTTAATTAATAGTTGAGGATTTGGAATTAAATGGTGATTAATGATAGTGAATGATAAATATAATTTTCAGTAACAATAAAATATATAAATTTTCTGGTATATTAATTTAAAGTAAATATTATTTTTTCATTCTAATATACTTTGATAAATAAAAGTATTTTGATATTTAAATAATTTTGTTCAAATTTCGTTAATGAGAATAATATTATATATAAATTAATATATTTTAATAGAAATTAATCATTTAATGAGAGAGCCATATAATGTGGAAAACAATATCCATGAACTGATAAAATAAAAGATGAAATACATTATTTAAAAAGTGAAATATTTTAATATTACTATTGAATATAATAATAAAATATAATGTATATATAAATTGTAAATTAGAATATATATAATATATTGATATGAATGTTTTATTTAATGTAATGAACTAATAAATTAATGAATTAATAAATTATTTATATATTATATTATTTATTTTATTATAATTATAATATACATGTTAGATGGATTTTTGGCATAAAGTTGAGGTAACGAAGAAATGTATTGATTGGGAAGTTTGAAGGGGTTTGCATAAAGGGTATCTAATATTATGCAATCTATGCATACAAAATGATTAATCATAAATTAAGTATATATATATATATATGGTGTGTTTTAATTAAAAATTTATCTACCTTTAAAATATATATTTATGAAAATGTGAAAAAAATTACATTTATAGAGGAGGATTAAGTAATGGTCTTCGTAAACTAATGTTATCATGTAACCATAATCATATTTTTCATCATTTTAACACACCATTTATAATTAATACCCAAAAAACCACCATATTTTCTATACTTTATCATAATAATGGATATTGATGGATTATATATACATATATATAACACTACATCAAATAACAACACAATGGACTCAAAAGATGTGAGGATGGTCAAACGAACCTCATAGAGAATATGAAAATAGTTTAAGTCATAAAATTCCACATCCTAAAAATATATGTAGGAATATTTTTTCATAGATTTATACATACACACCCAAATTTATGACGATATGTTACATCCTGTCCCGGGTGCCACACAACGGTTCCATGATCCGGTCGGTCACTTGATCTTAGGCACACCTCCTCATATGCCAAAGGCTTCCGACTAATAGGGAGGGTCTGATATGTCAATCGTGAGGAGACTATACCCTCTTTAATTAGTTTAAACACTAGTAGAAATAATAAAATAATAATGCAAACCTGTATTAAAACAAAAAATACCGATATCTTGATGATTAATAAGCAGTAAATACAATATCCAACTGAAACAGAAAAACATTCCATGATAATGAATATCTCAAGTGTCAAAATGAAATAAATAAAAATAAAGATGCCAATGACACCCAAGAGGGTCCAAAACCACATCATGTCTCCACTCCATTATATATCAAAATTAATCCATATAACTCAGGGCCTTTTCCATTAACCTAACCAGAAAACAAAAATGCTACTCTAGTACTGATCTGGCTTCCTCAGTAGGGTGTGAGTATAACTTAGTTGGGAACCACCAACGATGTCTAAATCAAATCGAGTCAATAATAGTGTGTTCATTTATATAAATAACAAAAAAGTAATAAATTAAACAATTTACATTGACTCAATTATCCCTTATTTAACTGCATAAGCCTTTAGGTTACCAAAGCCACCTATATCTCAAAACCTGCTTCATCCCATGTCAGAGTCTGAACCATTTTACATTGTCAATTCACATTTCATTTAAACCAACGTTCTCTCATTTTATAATTCAATTAAATTAATATCACTATTAATTGGAACCATAGTCTAGAGTCAATTAATGGGGGTAGAATGCCATTTATAGAACACTTTTGAGTATTTGGAGCATCAATTCATGTCTCAGAACCCATGGGTATTTGGAGAATCAGTCCATGTCCCATAAAATCTTATTGTTTATCCATGATTGGTGAAGAACTCCATTTCTATCAGCCTGTGAGTATTCAGATCATTAATACCTATCTCAGAAACCATTTTCAATAAAAAAAACATATATCGCATACATCAAATTATTCAACATTAATAAAAATTAATCTTTTACCACAATTTTACATGTTATATATTTGAAAAAGTCATATTAATTAATTCAAAAAATAATTAATTACAATATCCCATTAATTAAATCATCAAATAATTAATCAAATAGTCCCATTAATTAATTCAAAAATTAATTAATCATATCACCACATAAATTAATTGAAAAAATAATTAACTACATCGTTACATTAATTTAGTGAACAATAAATTAATCACATATTCCTTTTAATTAATTTAATAGTTAATTAATCATAATGTCATATTAATTAATTCAATAATTAATTATTAATACCATCACATTAATTAATTTTTATAATTAATTAATCAATACCCACAACTCTAAATCTCATAATTAATTCTATAATTAATTATCTCGTTCACAATATTAGTAACTTATAAGTAGATATAGAATTAATTATCTCGAATCACCTATTTCAATATCACATAAATAATTCCAAAATTAATTACTGAACATAAAAATCAAATCACCTCATAATTAATTTAACTATTAATAATTCAAAATTATCAATTCAATATCTCAACCATCCATATCAATTTATTTATCAATTAATTAATCTTATTCAATCAATTACACCTTTATGGAAATTTTAATTATTCAATTCACTGATTAATTAATCTAACATATTTAATTGCATTAACACAATAATGACTATTAAATAATTATTTAATTAATTAATCAAACTCATCCAATTATTATAACACAAAAATCCTCATTAATTAATATGACCATTAATTTACCTAACTCATTCACTTGTTTCAACAAAAAAATCCCCATTAATTAATTATCTAATTAATTAATCTAACAAAAAATCACAACATTACAACAACTAATTAATTTACCAATTAATTAATTGAAATTATTCCCAATAACTAATTCCTAAATTAATTAATCACACATAATCACTTAAATTAATTGACTAATTAATTGTCCATGTCATCTCAAATTATATAATTCAGAATTAATTAATTCATATTCAACCGCCCTTCTATTAATCCCCCAATTAATTGTTTCCAACAATTCCATTATTTAGTTCTACAATTAAAAAACTACGTAAAATCAATCAATTAATTAATAATTTAATTAATTACATTATTATATTCAAAAATTAGATAATCACAAATTCTATTAATTTATTTTTCAATTAATTAATCATATTATTTAATTAAAAGAATTACATGATTACATTTCTTCATTAATTAATTTTCCAATTAATTAATTTCATTATTAAATTCATTAATTAAATAATCCCATTACTTTATTAATTAATTCTTCAATTAATTAATCCTATTATTTAATTCAACGATTTAAATAACAATATTTGTCACATTAATTATTATATAATTTAATTAATCCACCATATCTATTAATTATTTTCACAATAAAATAATCTTATTCAAAATATGATTATCCTAAAATTAAATCCACTAATATCTATTTTAAATGACAATACCACTATCAGTAAAAAAATACACTAATTACTATTTCAATGGACAGTATTAATATCACATAATTAATTATGAAACTAATTATCCCAAATTTATGATATTATGATCCAATATTTAACTCTACAATTAATTTTCCCAGAAACCAACAATTTCAAATTTATATTACTATTTAATTCACCAAAATTAATTAGTTAATCAAGAACATCAAGAGTATTCATTTCTAAATAACATTAGAAATTCAACAATTTCTATACATGTAATCAAAATAACGACTATGGGGTACGATTTATAGAGCACCTACCTCATGAACTATGTTGACGAACTCTCACGAACAAAAAACCCTAATTAGAAGAGGATCAATTGAAAAATCATAAAAGAAAAATATTTAGATCTAAAAACTAAGAGGGGCGCAAAGGGTATTTTATCGATGATGGGGATGCACAGATGAGATTTGGTCGAATATAGAGGTGTTCTGATGAAATTCAACACTATGAAGAGGTCTGTGGAGGCTCTGTGGTGAAGAAGAGTGGGTTCCAATGCCCTATAGTGAAGATGAGGTTAGCCTAGAGGATTACACAATGTTGGAGATGTTTTTTTAATATGTTGAGCATGATTATTAGATGACGTGAACTCCCATTTCACAACGTGTAAATGTTGTAACATTTTTCCATTAAAATCCAATCAAAACTGTTTAAATAAAAATTAATTTAAAAAAATTTATTAATTTCATCTATTATTTATTAAACTCTCGTTTTAATTTCATGCATCAAGTCATAATATAATTGGGCATTTCAAACACCTATACCATGAGACTCAATAAAATATTCAATATTGGTCTTGAAATGCCCAACATAATTTTAGGGTGATGGTGATGATGATGGTCTGTCAATCTGACTCTATGAGATAAAACTATTAATGAAATAGTGTTTTGAAAACAATTATTTTCTCAATTTAAAAACAATAATAATAATAACTTCAATAAATACTATTATTATATATTTTCTTTAAGCATTTAAATAATAAACAAAAATATTCATTAAATGTTGATAATAGTTAATAATTTAATATTAACTCCTCCTTTGAATTTATTTAGTATTAACCAATAATTTTACCACAATTTCATTGATCAGTAAAAATTATTCACATGTGGGGAAACTTAATTTATCATTTCAATGAAAAAAAATATTTAATTACACATGTATGTTTCCATTAATTATGTTTGAAAAAATAATAATAACACTGTTTATTAAAATATTTATTTTATTAGTAACAATATACTTATGGTTAATAATATTCTTTTAATAATAATAATAAACATATTCATTTTATTTCATTAATTTAGGATTAATTGTTAAATTAATAAATTTAATCATTTAACATAAATATTTAAATAATAACAAACAAACATTGTGCCTAAAACTTATATGATGAATCTAGTTAACCCCCCATTCCAAACCCAACGCTGGTCTCAAATTTCTTATATGATGCATCATCTAAGAGATATTAATTATTAAATATTAAAAAAATTGATTAAAATATTAATTAAATATGAAAGGATTATTTTCATGAGTGAGGCATCCAAACACCCAACACATACAAATGTTATACCCCTCCTAGGGTGAAAACCCTATTACAGATACAATAGTGGTCTCAGATTTCTCAAAAGATGAAATTTTTTGTAGATATTAATAATTTAATATATTATTTTTGTCATGAGAGAAGCATCCAAACTTCTAACACATAAAAATATTATATTCCACCTAGTGTAAACACCATGTTCTTGACAAAATTGGGGACTTAGATTTATTATACGATGCCCCATTCAGAGTTATTCACTTATTTTGAATAAAAATTATGGGCTTAAAAAATTATTTTTCATATATTTTTTATTTAGTCTTCACCAAGACATTGCGGGACTCATAATCTCACACTGAACTCAGTGTAGAACTCAAAATAAATTGATTTGAATATTCAAAGCTGTTAACATGAATTTAAGGCCACTAACACATTTATCAAAAAAATTTTGAGAAATCATTTTTTGGTGAATTAAAACTAAGACAACGTATCTACACCAAAAATTTTAATTGATTCAATCCTAAAAAAGGACCAGATCATACAACATATATGGTATATAATTTAATAAGGATATTTCTGACATAGTGGGACACATGAAATAAAATGTTTGTAGTAATAAATTCCAATATACATCATCATTGTCATTTCTATTGGTAGTATGAAAAATATGGTGTGATCAGTGTGATTATTCAATAAAACATGAACATGAGGAATGGGAGGAAATGAAATATTATTTTACACTATATGTGGTTCCATATTCACCATCACATGAAACGTTTTCATATCTTTAGTGATAAAATTTTACCAATTCATAATTTTCATCATAGTTTCCACTAAAAAAAACTCTATAGAAAAAAAAAACAAAGATGAATAGATAAATCAATCGGTTAGTGTACCTAATTTACTAATATTGGTAGACAAGTGGTTGTTTGAGAAAAAAATTAATATTATTTTATGGTTTCTACACTCTCATTTATTTTTTATTGAATAGATAATGTAATTTGCTTCATTTATATAATATAATAGATAGATCAACGAAATTGTATTATAAAAATGGAGATCTTTTTTTCAGATGTGTTTCTGTATTATATCCTTCACAAATGTGAAATTCATATTCCTTAATAAAAAACACGGAGAGAGAGATTTAAATGAAGAAGAGCGAGGGTATGAGTTTCTTTTGAGAGGAATAATTTTGGTAAATGAGTAAGATTTGGTTTACATTTCAAAGTAACTCTGAATATTTTAAAATGAAATAATATTTTTATGATTCCAAAACCGTTTTCTCAATGGATTAATTTTATAAAAACTATTATTTTAACTTTTATATTAAAACCCTATTATTAATTGAAAAAAATATAAAAAACATTTCTATATAATATTTTGAAACAACACCCACTTTTTAATAAATGATGTTTTAAAATAAAATTCCATTTTGATGTATCCAAAAACCAAATTGTATGGAAATTGTTTTAAGGGTTTTTAAGTTGTTTAATGATTAAAAATGTTCACCAATTTTTATAAACACCCTATAATAACCCACCTTCTTTTTTATAACAGGAAAGTATTTAAAGAGTTCCAAAATTATCATTTCATGTTTAAAATGTTTTATTTCACAAACTACCACCCTACTATATTTCATATTAAATATTGTTTAACTTCTGAAAATAAATATTTAACATGGAGTGACTTATTTCATCATAACACATCACGTTTTAAAAGTATCCCATGATATATAATTGTTTTCTATATATAATCATTGACAAAACATGCATTAATCCATATAATCTCCTCTATTTAAAAAATATTATTACAATGATATTGAGTATTTTAAAGGAAATGATTTAATAATTTTTTTAGAATGTATTGAATATTATAATTTATTAATAAAAATTAGTGGTTTGAAATTTTAAATAAATTTGATGGATATGGAGTGAAACTAAAAAACGAGGGACATTGTCTTCAATGTTATGGGTATAAATAAGATATCCCTATAATGATCTAGGTGGACATAAAGAAATATTTTAAGATTATTAATAGAATTATTTCATTTGAAAATATAATATTTATTAATTTTCCAAAAGAAATTATTTTTATTTCAAAAAGGGAACTCTTGATATTATAAAGTCTTTATGGTTTGGTAATTTAAATAAATAAAACACTAGTTTTTTACATGTTCTTAAATATTTATATTGAAGAATATATTTTTATGAAAATTATTTTATAAAAAACATAACTGATTCTGATGGGTAAATATTAAAATGGTTAGATTATGTTAAATGTATATTGTTTTAAAGAAAACACTTCGAGGAATTTCAATTCATTTCATTAATATGTTTTCTATTTTTTTTAAGATGCTTCTACAATTTTATATCACCCCATGTTGTTTAATGTTTTCATAGGGTTAATTTATTTTTAGAACCTATTTCTAGATTGGTAACAATTTTCTCATTTAGAAAGAGTAATTGATAATTTCTATTCAATGTGTCTGTAATAATAAAGACAAAAATGTGCCCATAAAATAATTATATTGAGTATTTGATTTAATATAATTCATAATCCTATAATCTTATAGACATAATAGTATTTTATTTCATGTATATAGCCATTAATTTTAGTTATGTTTTTAATGAAAAATTCATCAATTTGAGTCACTTAATTTTTATATAAAAATTGAATGTTATAATTTTTTTAACACGAAACCTGAGAGTGTGGGTTTGAGGTGTGAGGTATTTTGTATTTATAATGGGTATTTTTAGGTGGTAATTTTATATATTATGTATGGTGAGAGAACCAGATTTTAAATACCTCAACAGAACATAATTTGGATTATTTTAATTCATTAATATATTGTTTTTGATGGGGGTTAGGTATTGATTAGTGTCTCGAGGCTTCATATGAGTTTCCAGAGCATATTTTACCCAATTTTTTAAATTTTCAGTAATAGATGAGTGGTTTGATCATACCATTCATGTATTAAGGGGAAACCATGTGGCCCATTTTTTAAATGGAACATGTTTAGAAAAAAAAGTGTTGGGTGGGGTTCATAACCATGTTTGACGAAAAAAATTTAAATCAGGGTTGTTCATGGACTAAAAACTTTATTAAAAATACTTCAATTTATCCCAAATGATGAGTGAGTGATAGGCAGTGAGTATCATCCACAGGTTCATAGTTTGGACAAAATGTGCAGCAATAAAGTGAAACCTCTTTTAAAAGGGGTTCTCTTTTGATAGTGGAACCACACGGTTATCATCTGGTTAGCCAAACCATGAAACCAATGCATATATTTCATTAAAGTTGGTGAAATTAATAAACCACACCTCCCTTGTACTTCTTTATTTCTGATTATTTATCCCACCATTCATGATCACAGTAGTGAAATCCTCCCATTTTCCTTTTATAATATGATTTATCCAATATCCCACACACAAATTGTTTTTTGAGTAACGTCAGGTGCATTTAATATCTTATAGTAAGTTTATAAATACAAATACATTATTTTTTATTTTCTTACAATATTTGTAATTTTAATTTCATATGATCTCTTTTTACATAATTTGTGTTGTTTTTATAAAATCTTGATTTCTCTAATGTTGTCTCAGACAAGAGGTTGGTTTTCAATGAATGAGGGCCTACAAGAATAATGTATGTTGTGCCTACATTTCTCTAATTTTATACCTGTGTTGTAGGATACATAATCAAATATACATGGGTGTGTTTTCTAGGGGAAACCAATAACAAATTAATCATTTTATTAATATATTTAATTGCTATTGTGAGATTCTTATGGGAAATATCATACCCCTTTAATTTTGTTCAGATAGATTTAGGTTTTTTAGTTTATTGGTCATGCTATTACATTTTTTAAATTTATTTAAATTAATTTTATAAATAAGTAATTTGTTTCATGAAGAAGTGTTGGGAATGGTCCAAATTACATAGGGAAATTTTGATCACTAGGATTGAAGTGATGAGTTTCATTAGGTCGAGGGAATGGACAGATGTATGTGGGATGGTGTTGACCATCTAGAATTGAGGTGATGTGATTTTCTATTTGAGGTGGATGGTGATAACCATACTAAAAATGGTAGAAGAGGCTCCCATGTGAAAAATGAAGTTTCTTATTAAGGTGGCTTCGGTATTGTTGGTAATATTCACTCACAATTATTTGATGATGTTCTATTGGAGTCAAATTCGCATTGATGAGGACTTAGTTGAGGTGGGTTTGACAACTTCTTGTCGGTGGAGGCCCCCGTGGATTCCATAGATTAGGGGATGGTGTTAGACATCCGTTATGGAGGAGGATATAACCTCAGAAATCTAGGGCTATGGTACGGGAGTCTATCAATATGGGGATGGGTTATGTCATATATTGTTTGACCGAACAGATATGATTATTAAAGGATATGACATTCAATGTCTTTGGACATCCGGAATTTGAGCTGATGATGGTTATTTACATAATGAATCACATTTATTATTGTGCCTTGGGATATCAGGATGTGAGATAATGGTGGTTCTTTATTAATGTATGTGAAGACATCATTATTCCATGGGATGTTGGGTTGTTGAGGAAAAAGTGATCTGTGAAAGTAGAAGTCTAAGTGACTTATGAAATATTGTTGGGCATGCTGATGGTAGGCCAATTTACTTATTATAGGATATATATATATATATATATATATATATATAATTAAGTGAGATTATGGTTGGAATGAGGTTCCAGGTGACATGTATATGGATGAGATATAATGGTTTTTCCCGTATGAATGACCATTGATATATCATTCCACATTAGCATAAGAAGAAGTAGGTAAATGATTCATCGTGTATGCTGATCACTAGTAAAGTTGATTACATATTTCATTCATGGTTTTACTTTATTTTTATTTACATATGCATACAATTTTTTAAATATCGATGTCATATTTTCATATGTTGGTGGTTCCTTACTATGTTCAAGATGACACTCCACACTGGTGCCTCAGGACCTGTAAAGACTAAATAGTTTTGAGATCATGTAATTGAATGAGATCTTAATTCAAATATTACTAATAAGGGATTCATAGGCACATGGGATGGATGGATTATTGACCTTGGTTGATCTTCATATCGAGATGGAGTTATATTTGATTCTATTGAGTATCTTCTTACATGATCATCTCTCGTTCTACTAAAATGTATATGTTAATTATTTCATATGTATATGTATTTGGGAATTATTTTTGTGTGACTTTATGATGTGTTTGTGTAAATTATTAGATATTTTTAATTTTTTTTGATTATCAATTACATGATTATATTAACTATTACTCTTATTTTGAAAGCTTCTTACATTTAATTTTGTTATTATGACTTTTCTAATTATTGTTTCTTAAAGGTATTCTATCCTTAATCTAACCTAACAGTCCCTTTCGTTGAGATGGTTTCCATTGGTGATTGAGGAGGTGCTTCTAAGGGACAGTGGCCCACCGTCCTGGAGCGCATGGTAAGATGATCACAGTTGATGTCACCACATGATCTGATTAATAAATGATAAATCCAATATAGTAGTGATAAAAAAATATTAAAAAATGTATATTGAATAGAAACCATGAATTTTTTTCTATGTTTTCTTGATCCATGGATCGAAACCCAATAAATTAGTTGATCTATCTTAAATAAAATAAAATTTTCTTACCCATCTGTGATGTAAAAAATTCTATTTAGGGTTCTTTTTATGAGATACCATCATTCAGATGAATGAGATAAATTTTTATTTATTAAATAAATATTTAAAATCCATTATAATTTAATTGAATCAAATGATCACCAAAAATACATTTATAGGTAAAACCATGTCTGGAGAGCAATAATAATATCATAAAATTTTTCTATGATTTTTAGTATAGTGAATTTATCATATTACTCATTTAAATGTTTAGTGATATGATGCTATTGAATAAGATAATTTATACCCAAGGAAAAAACCAAAGTTACCATATTCTCTACATATTTGAAATTTTTTCATTATAAAAAAAAGTGATGATAAACATAGATTATGATAAGACAACCTAATGTGAAAGGGAAAAAACATTTCATTAGATTATTCAACAACTAGATGTATAATTTTTTATAGTCATGGAATGAATGCCACATAAGAAAAGAACATAAAATATTCATCATTTTTATTCATAGATTTAAACAAATTAATAGGAATTATTAACTGATGCTGTACCTTGACTAAAAAATCCAAAAAAAAGAATAATTCTAGCCCAATACCACTAAGATTTACAAGAATTAAAATTTTATGATTTAAAGGACAAAATAAACCATATACATCAATATTATATGGACTTGACAATAAGGGAAACATCCAATTGAACATTTTCTCAATTCATTTATTAGAGAATACTGATGACAATCATATGATGAAAATTTAACCATGCCAAAATCTACATTTAGTTGAAATGCTAAAAAATATATAATAACCCTAAACAATCGTCATGGAAATGTTCTCATGATATTTTTTTCAACTTCTCATCATTTCCTAAAAATGAACATAAACCAATGTCACCTGAATAATAGAAAAAGGGGTCTGAAAACCCTAAGATTAATCTTTTCTTATAAATAGAAATCAATCAACCCCATATCCAATTCCAATAAAGAACAAACCCACCAATGTATATGACCTTTTTGGGTTACTCTCACTATTTTTTTAAATTTATCAATGAAAAAATCTAGATGCAAACCCAAATTTTTGAATCCATAGAGTAACTAATCATTTTTAGTCGATGACCCATTCCACCACAATCTAAAGAATATGGTGTTGACATGTTCCAATGAGAATACTATATTGGATCTAAACATCGGATGCCACCTTTCCAAACATGATCTAATAAAACTATAACCTATAGTTAATTAAAATATAAAATAAATATTCAGTTTCTATGTGATAAAGATGTTTAATTTATTAGTAGCAAAGGACTACCAAGGAACCACACTTTACTAGGATAACCTCATTTCAAAATAATTTATCTTGGTACCATAAAAAACATTAATAAGAGTACTACTATTTGAAACTTGATAAGGAATATATTCAACCCAATTTTCGAGACTTCTTGGATTAAATGAATTATTTTTACCTTGTTATGTAAGACCCCGTGTGTTCCAAAAATTATGCCATTGAATGAAATTAATCCATTAAATCTTTGTTTAGGAATTAATTTTTCCTATAAATATTATTTATATGGTCCCATATTATTATAGTGAAATCTTAGGAATGAAACCACAAATTGTTTTGCAAGAACACAATTTAAGAATATGTGGGTGAGCGAATGGTCACCATCTGATGGAGTTTGTATTTGAAAGTGTTCATAACGATGATCTACGAGAATTTAATTATTCTGATACAATGATAATGAAATAATAAAAAATGACTCGTACAGATTTAAATCAGTATGTGTGGTAAAAAAGAAAAGGGTACATATGATATAATAGACCACATGTTTAATTGAATGGTCTAGGATTTATCTTACCAAAAACATGCATACTTTAAAATTGATGATAATGAATATGAATGAAATTCTAGCCCACTTTCTTTAAAGGATTCAATTGATCTTCTAATATCCGAATAATGCATAAAAAATAAAATCATAGGTTTTATTTGATGAGGTCAATGAACCTCAATGCATTCTTAACCAAAACCATGAATAATTTTGAAAAGATTTAAATATTCTAGAGTCATACCACAGTCAGAATAAGTAAATCTTACTCTATATAAATAACATCTCAAACTCAGGGGCCCCGAAGTATCCCCAAAATATGTTTTACTAAACACAATCCCTGATTTATTTGTAATGTTATATAAAATGACCAATAATGAGTTAACATTAGGTCTGTGGGTTTCCAATTCAAATTGAAATTAATGATATAAAATTATAAAAATACATAGTTACCCATGGATAATTATTACACACAAAATTTGTGAGGCCTATTTCAACAAAAAAAATATGCATTAATCTCTAACCACATGTTTTGAATATAAGAAATCCTATAAATACCATATGATCTATCTGATAACTAATTTGATCCAATGTCAATGGAAAATATTCCCACTAATCATGGGGGAATGATTCTTGTTAACTAGGTCGAAAAAATAAATACCTTATCTTTTAACTACCCTACGATGACATGCTAAAGCACTATCATAGGATTGTTATGATTGTTCTTATGAACCCAACAATGGTAAATATGGGTGGTATTCTACATTATATTTTATGGTACCATTATTATTAAATTATGTATATGTGAAATGATATATTAAGGAAATTAATGATTGAAACTAATCACAATTTGATGGATGTACCATCCTGATCCTTCAATATATCTAGTTCCTCATAGTTTAAAGTGGATCAATGAATTTGGAGAGTCCTGTTGAATGATAAATTAGCATAAAAACCATCAATAAATTACATGTTATGATGAATAAAGAATCTGTGATACCATTTCTATAGATTTCAAAACCAATCCTCAATTCACAACAAAATAAATTGTTTATACCTATGGCTCAACCACTATGATACCATTTTTCAGGTCCTGTCCATCTAGGAATATGCCTTAGGTGCTGTAATGATGGGGTTTATACTATAATAAAACCTCAAATTGGAATTGGGATGACTATTATCACCAAAATGAAGAACAAATATTGTAGTCCATAACCAATAACAACCCACAAATGATGCACAAATATAATATTAAATATAACAAACAAAAACCTTCATTATTATTAAATACCCAACATTATAATGAATTAAAAAATAAGAAGTCTTGTAACCATGTAAATCTAAAGAGGAAAATATCAAATGGGAGGAAATATATATATTAGTAATAGAACGTTGAATAGAAATAAATAATGTGAAAAATACTCCTACATTGAACGATACCAAGAACAAACTCTAACATCATTCATATCAATTATACTCCATTTTAGGCCACTAACCACTAGATCAACAATCTAACCATTATCCACATCTACCGTAGTGACAACCAAACTATGTGGTGTCATCATATAGATAACTTACAAATTGAAAAATATAGTTTTAGGGTGACTTTAAATTTATGCAGAATAATTCCATGAAAATAAAAAGTATATAAAAAACCAAAATTCATCTAATATTAGTAGATAAATAGATGTATTCTTTAATATAAATAAATCATCTAGAAATAGGAATGTCCATACCATCGGAAATAATCCCCACCAAGTATCCCTCCTTATATAAAAATAGAGATGCCTTGAATAATGTAACACACTTAATGTCTAAATTAATAATTGTACCTATATATCACATCTCATAGGAATCCAATTGTATTAGAAGAATAAACAAACACAAAATCCTTGATACGTAATAATTATTTAGACATATGAATACAAAAAATATCATAGAACACATATTCTCTAAACCACACACTATCTGTTAACACTTTTTTCTCTAACCTGAAACTGTAGGTGGGGACCCAAACCTCAATGTGATATGTATTATGGTTGAGGTGGGTAAGAAACCCCATAGATGGATGACCCTCTACACATCTATATGTAAGGTTTTCTACACAATTAGTTTTATGGATGACCCTTACAACATCATGGAAATGTATAAACGGTGCTAACAACTCCTGTAGAGTACTCATATCCTATCTAGATAAGGGGTAATGACTATATACACGATGTCTAAAGGGGGACATCTCATTGTAATATTCAAACTATTAGAGGGTTTACAAAACCCCAAACTTCTCTAAAGATCCTTAATGTTCCATATCATCATCTCCATAAATCTAAGGAATATAATATATATTTCCTTATTACAATTCCCATGGGATAAAGATATCCACATCGTCGAATTTTATTGGAAAAAAATTATAATTGACATTTTTTTTCAAAATCATACTCATGTGATTAGAGATATAGAAAACCATTTTAAATGTAATATTCATGACATATACTTATTTTATACATAAATTATGGTCCCCATAAGGATGCAAAGCTTTCTCTACCACTATTTAGTAATATAGTCATACTATATTTGATATTTTATTATGATGAATAATATTTTTTTCTAAATAGTTATCCAAATGTGTACTCTATGGAATTTATCATGTGGAATTTACAAATATGACATGTTATTTATTTGAATATTCTATTAGAAACTCATGTTTTGGATAAAGTGCACTCTTTTGGGACTGACGCTATTTCACTCCAAACATGCCATCGATCCAATACTAAACACCTTGTGAATCAATGAGTGTACCTAAGTCTATAATAATGTTTTGAGGTTTTCAAATCTTGAGTGACATGGAAAAATCCCTATTCCATATGATATTTTCACCATTTATTATAAATATGTGTATAGTCTAGCACATGTTGGATCAAATGGTTCATAAAATTGTTCATGTGAACCAAAATTTAACACATTGTGATATTTATTTCTCTAAGAAGCCATATTATTACGTCAATGGTGGTAATTAACTTGTAATACAATGTTATATAAAATGTGGTATTTAATTCCTCTCTTAAAACCTTTTGTAGATCTAAAATTGATCTGGTTTTGTGTTTTCTAACACACTCTATCTTTAGTCATGTTTTAATTATAGATCATGTTTTCATTCCATTTCATCACTATTTCTTCATTCCCACTAAATATTTTTACTGATCCACCTCCTTCCTTTCCTAAAAACTACATCTTATTATATATTATTGATTCAACGAACCTGTAATTGAAAAAAAATATTTTTTTAGTACGTTATAATTTTCCATCCCACCGTTTTCACACAATTCATTTCCATGAAATGTAAAATTTTCTTTACACACCATGAGATACATATCCCCTTGATGATTTAGTACCCCACCATTGTCATCCAAATATTTTTCAACCCATGAATTAGTCAAGGGATCCAAAATTGAATTGATAAACCATTAAATTTTCCCAATAATTAATGTTCTTTGATAGTGTGATGAAATATAATATAAAAGTGAGGAAATAGGTTGGTGGGATGTGTGATTTTGACTACTCAAAATACTGATCACAACACAGTAATAAATAATATGTATTGATATATAATTAATAAAAAATTAATTGAAATGATTGTAGAATCTAATATTTTCTTATCAAGAGAAAAATGAACATGATTAATCATCAATTAGAAATAAAAACTTCAAATGTTTAAATAAACAGAATATTATAACCAAAAGTTCCATAAGTTGATTAATAATTTATATATAAATATTTCAAAATGAAACCCATGTTGGATGAGGTGATATAAATAATAAATCATAAATTGTTGGATAAATGTTTATCAGTTATGTTTTATCAACAAATATAAATGATTCATTTCATAAATGAACCCAAATACCCTAGTACCTAGATACCCAATCCAAAAATGACATAGCCCTATAGGTCTTCTCAATACCCATGGGTTTGAGACTCGAACATTGAATCATACTGTAAAAATGTGGGATTTATTTTTCTACAAAATAGTGGGTGATATTAGATAAATATCATTATTTTAAAAACCCCCCTAATGATACAATACTATAAATCTAGTTGTTATATCAGATCCTAAACAATAAATCATCAAAATACCTGAAATAGAAATGAAAAACACAAATCCCAGAAGATACATCACTTCATGCAGAAAGGGATCATGAACTACCACTCCCTCTAAGAGGAGCCTTCCCTTTACTGAAACTTAGATGCAGAAATTCACAAACACACAATGGAATATGTAGGGTGTGAGATACAAATCCTAGTATGCTGTAAAAAAGTTTTACATAATAGTATAACATAATAAAAATCCAAAATATACTTTCAATTTTAATGAAAACATGCATGAAATTACAATTTAATATTAAAAAAAATTATGATTTATTTCAGAATGATGGAAAAAATTTAAAACACATAGTAAATAATAAATTTATTTAAATTAGTTTATATAAATCATTAATAATGAGTAATGAAAATTCAAAAAAATTGGAATTTATAATCAAAAAAATCAAAATAGCACCATAGTCATCTACCATATGTTATTATAGTTTCTAGTTATAGGATCCTCACACATCTCATATCATAAATCATGATAGTATGTGTACACAAGCCCATCAGGATCAGGCTAAATATGTCTCATAAACAAGATATGATGGATAATACCCATTGAAATAGATTTTTTAGAGTTTTAAATCATCAATCAGTTTATAGTTCATTACTCTCTTAGCATGATTTTATTAAATAACTCATTACATACCTGGGCTCGGATATGCTAAATCTGTTAATCAATAATGTGGAAAATAATTTCAGATTAGTTCCAAATAAATATTTCCCATATTTAGTTTCAAAATTCCTAATTCATTCTGAAAACAAAACATAAGTTTTTCCCAATTTCATGAATTTAAAATTAATAAACAATACTATGTTTTTATTTATTCAATAGATGAAATTTTTAAAATTCAATTATAAAATTCAATCAATATCCAATTAGGCCCATTAAATTCTTATTCAATTCAAATTGTGTATTTTTTCCAAAAAAAAATACTCATATTTACTTACATGATCCAGTTCTTATCAAATTTTTTTTCACAAATGAATTGGAATAAATTTCATACATATGATATATAGGGTTAAATCAATTTTCCAAACAAAAATGGAACCACATAACATTTCCATATAAATACAATTTCCTTATCAGTACTCGCCAAAAGAAAACAAAAGAGAATAAGTTATATTAACTCAACATAGAACCATGATTTTACAACCTATGGTTTAAATACAGAAATCAAAATATGATTTATCAAACTCCAAGGAGTGAATTAAATAGGGAGATAAAAGAGATAGGGAGACCATATACCCATAGAGATATAATACAACCAACATGATAATAATTCACAAAATGGATGATCTGTAGGGATTGGATTTGTCAAAAATAATCATGGAATTGATCCTGGTTGAGAGGAAAGGGCGGAAAATTGGAAGGAATAAAAATTATATGAGTAGAAAGATTATAATTTCATTTCCTGGTACTTACATGGTGTCTAACTCAGGTTTACATCATGGAAATTTTTAATTTCTGAAAACATTGAAAAAACCATGATCATTAATTAAATATCTATTTTTAATATTTACCTAGAATGTAATCTATACATATAATTTAACCTTTAATGCTGTGTACACACATAAAAGAATCTTCCAGGTGATGATTATACGTTGTGTAACCCCAATAAACATATTTTAAATCCCTATAGGACAAAATCTAATGATGGGTTTATGCTAAAAATTCAAAAAAAAAATGACTTCACCATTACATGTATACTTTGAATTCCTTCCCAGAGTAACCCTACCAAAAAAAGGATATCCAAAATAAATGAATGATGAAGTATTCCTTAAATCATAATTGGATGTTAAACCTCCCCACCATAAACTTTTTGTATCCCCTGGAATCCCCTAAAGAAGTTTCTATATCAAAAATGTAATGCCACTACTCTCTCATCATTTTTTCATGCCCCCATGTATCATGCATATTAGAATCATGATTACATAGCATATAAACCAAATGTATCATCATCTTAGGAAGTAAGTTGGTCACACATTTAAAAATCATTAATGGATTCTTAGTGAAGGATAAATCATGCTAAACATCATGATCACTCATCCAAAAAATGGAATATATTATAATGGTACTTATAGTGTTGTGATACATATAAAATGACATGTATTCTCATCATCTATGGTAGATGTGAATAATGGAAATCCACTTTCTCCACATGGTCAACAAGCTCAAATAGACCCACCAAAAAAGGTGCAATTTTCCCTTGCCTCCGAAGCTATCGGTGACTCTAATTGTGTGAAGATCTCAAGAACTGCTGGTCACCAACTGAAAATCCTTGTGGTCTAAATTGAAGATCAACATATGATTTATATCAGCATTTTTTCATAAAAATCATCTAATAAATAAACTAAATGACTAATATCATCTCATAAACCATACGTGGTCCACGAAAAAACATTCTCTAATTAATGGTCCATACAACAGAGATTGACAAGGTCGACCATAAAATTCCTCAAAGTGACTCGTAATTATTGTGGACTCATTACAATTATAATAAGAAAACTACACTAGCCTAAAATGGTCATCCCAATATCCACCAAAATCATGTATGTAGGCACGAATAATTTTCTCAAGAATCTCTATAGATATATATATCTACCCATTCATCTATGTATTTAATTATTTACATAAATTAAACTAATTTTATTATGCCTTGTGAATGACTCAATAAAAGTTAGATGTATGACAAGGATCTTTATCAGAGACTATATCTTATGGATATTTTTGAAAATGTACAATCTCTCTTCCATATAGATCTTCTAGATTCTCAACATTGGTTGTATATTGAGTTGGAATAATATGATCTGATATGGATATCCTATTAATCACAACCAATATTAAATTCTTCATTTTCTAGGTATGTGGACACCTGAAAACAAAATACTAGGAAATCGCACCCCACTACTAATTCATCACTATACGTAGTTGAAGAAAACTCAAAGGGTTATGATGCTCAACCATGACCTTTTGAAAGTATAACAATGAGAATCAAAGTCAGTGATGTCTCATATTGTTAAAACTCGACCCAACACATTATTTTATTTAAATTGTTTTGGGTCTCACTTTTGAGCCATTAGTTGAACCAGTTTTAATTTAATGGAACTTTAGTGTCATACATGGGTACGTGACCGTACCCACGATCATGTCCGGTGCCCAACCTTAATTAGATAATTTTTTATTATTAAATGTGTTATTATTTGGGTACGTAACATTGAGAACGACCATGCACATTGTTTGGCCTCAATAATAATAATAATAGCTTGGTGGCCAGTGTTATTTTGGTTTTATTATTTTCAGTTTTATTTTTAGTATTAAAATTTTGTTTTTATCAATTAGAATTTTGTTTTATTATTTTATTTTTATTTTATTTTTATTATTTATTTTTTAGTTTATTTAATTTTATTTTATTTCCATACTATTTTATTTTATCTCTTTTTTCATCCTATATTTCTCTCTATCTCTCTTTTATTTTTTCTATCTTTTTTCCCTCACATATTCTCTCCTCTTTACCCCGCGTAGACGCCTTTCCCCTATAACCCTAGCGAGCCGCTAGCTTGCTGCAGCTCTCGTCTAGTGCCGACGCATCCCCTACCTTCTGCTCCCATTCAGCACTACCTCTATGGCCTCCCCATCCTTTAACAAAACCTCTTTCACATGGCCTCCCTTCCAGTTCGTAACTGTTGTGCCGCATCTCCCTTGGCCACAACCCCTTCCTGCTACACCGACCGACTTCCTAGTTCCTCCTCGGCTGGATCGCACAATTTTGTTCTGTACTACCCTCATCCAACAGGTCTGGAACACCCCCCAAATTGGCTCGACCGAAGGCCTGCCTAACCCTATTTTAGCTGCACACCCCCTTTTTGTCATATGTTTCAGCGACACCCTATTTCCAGCACCGCACACCTTCGATAGCTTTCTTCGAGCTCCAGCCATCCTCTTGGACCCCTCGTTGTAGGCGCATTCCCCTCCGACCAGTTTTGCTTCCATTTTTTTTGATGTTTCTTTTATGGTTTAGATGCAATTGGTTCAACTTGGATTCATTTGCTATAATGATTTGTTTAAGGGTTTTATTAGACCCTTTGTAGTACGATTGAAGTGAAACGATCTTTTCACAATAAGCTATGAATTCTATTATATAAATGTATGCTTTTCCATGTTTAATTATTATTTGATTAATTAATTTTCAATTTTAAATAAATTTTCATATTAATTAATTAAATTACATTTTTAGAAGTTTATCTTCTCTAAATATTGATTTGTAGTTGAAATGTTCGGTAGCAAATTTTTTTATTTGTGCACTTTCGTCTGAAACGCATCCCTAATAAATTGTTTGTGATTTATTAACTTCTGTGGTTTTCTTATTAATTAGTATGTTTTATGATAATTTGATTTTACATGATATTTAGTGTGTTTTTTATGTGTTTAGTATGGTGTTTCATGATATAAGTATGTTGTTTCATGAGGACCCATGATGAACTGCTTTTTATTTTTTAAAAAAAATTGGGTAGTTACTATTTTGGGATGTGTAATGAGTTAAAATGGTGTTTTGGTGTTGTTTGTATTTGCATTCAGTCAGAAATTAACATTTGAATGAGTTTTTAGTGTTTAATGTCATACAGAATATTTATAAATTGTTTGGAATTTTTTTGGTAGTTCATTTAATAATAGTTATGGTCTTTTTAACTGTGTGTTATGTTTCATTAATTGCGTGCATGATGAATATTGGGTTCCTGAAGTGGATTTTTCTTCTTATGGTTATGTATGGGAGTTTGGTTCGGTCTAGTGTCTGCAGAAGTGTTTCTCTCTATAATTTTTATTTGTAAAAAATTTGAATTTTTTTATTAAATAATTATTAAGGGAGAAAATTTGTTTTGGATAAATTGTGTAATGGTTTTTGGTCCATAATGTCATGCGACATGTATGGAAATTGTTTAATTAATTATTTTAATGTTGTATGTGGATATAAAATTGATTTTATTGACTGTGTAGTCATTTTAAATGGTTGTGAAAGTCTTTTGGATTTAGTTTTGGTATATTTGTAGTGTGCATATTATTTCAAATGGATTTTGATTGTTCAAATGGTTCTTTTGACATGTGTAGTTTCTTGTTTGTTTGATTATATTATTATGACATATGGCATGAACTATGAACCACATGAGAACAAATGGGAATCCTATGTACTAGAAGGGTGGACTAGGACTAGCGTGCTATTGATACAGAAGTGGATTTGGCCCGGTTTCACTTAGCTGGATTGACAAGTACAACACTAACTAAAATATTGGATGGTGTTGGGGGAACACTAGGTTATGGATGTGTTACCCTACTATTATCTCAGGCATGAAAATGTATGCTTCTGTGTTTCTATACCATATTGCACTAAGACACGATGTTCTATAGTCCCACTTCTCACTAGTATCATTAGGGCCTCTCCCATGTTTTGTGATCCTCCTTTGTGTTTCTCTAACCGTTGGCACACAATGTTACTTTGGGCTTAATTTGAAAGATAGTGTGTCTGTGTGTTTTAATTTATGTTTTTTTCGTTAATTCCCTTTCAATTAAAACTGTTTTTATAAAAATAACCATTTTCACTAAAATTGTACAAGCATTTTTTTATTTGGTTAATCTTTTTACTATATTTCTCATTTAATAATTATGTTTGGAACCTTTTCTTAGTGGAATTATTCTGGGATTTGAGCTGAAAACCTAAATACACCTTTGGATGTATGTAGATCCAGTTTCTCTTGTATTCTAGGTTGAGGCATCATGCATAGCACGAGTTTCTTGGGTTCTTAGTGGCAACATCTTGTGGGTTTTGTGAACGTGGATTGAGTTTGTTTCCCCTCAATTTTCTTGGAGGTTTGAGTTAGTGTTTTTTGATTTTCCATTATTTTCGTTCCCTTTGGGTATTTGGAACTTGTTGTAACCTATAATTTTGACCCTAGTTTAAGGTCCTATTTGGTTGTTTGATTTTATTTTTGAATTTATTCTTCTTGATGTTTCTTTTTTGTTTATCTATTCAGGTAAATTGTTCCAAAGTTATATTTTTGATACCTGGCCACTTGTTCCAGTCCGTGGGGATCAAGAAAACCCCTCAGGCCTTGCTGCAAACTGGGATGGGCACCAGGTCGGATGGCTACCCAGCTTGGTTGGTCACCAAATAGTCATTGAGGGTGGTTTTTTTCATGTTATTTGGGGTTTCAGGTTGATCTGTGATAAGATTGTTGGAACTCGAGTGGTAGGTGTGGGAAGAGCATCAAAAACACTTTCAATTTCTGAACCTCGAGTAACTATGGGTAGTCTAGGATTTATGTTTTTGGATTTGTTATCAGTGGATGGGTGATGGAAGAAGGAGTAAACTGGTATTGCATGCAGTTTACATGGATTAGCAACCGATGTGATGCCTGAGAGTATGGTTAGACACTCCTAGTGGTTGGTGCTCTCCTAGGGCATGGTCTTCTAAAGCATGTAACTAGTTTAGACACGGCCACTACTCCTCCTTCTTGGTGCTTTTATGTTTTTGATTCCTTATATCAGTATTGGGTTGGAGCGAAAGTGTTTTTTAATAGAAATTAGACTTTCGGGTTGATCTTATTTTATTTTTGTGTGTGTTTGGCATGATTTTTGGGGTGTGTTTATCTTGGACCTTGTTTTTGGATTTTGGAATTTGATATGTTGAAATTTAATTTCACAAAGAATTTATTGGGTTATTTGAAATTAATGTGAGTTATTTTGGAAATGGAATGGATTTAAAAAAATTTACTTGAATTTTTGAAATGGTTTTGGAAAAGGCAATTTTCAGAATATTGGGAATGTTTTGTTTTGATAATGGAAGAGATATGTTGTGTCCAGTGGTATTCCAATGGGTGCCTACCTGAGCATGTCTACGCGATTAATAGACAGTTGGCAGGTCATGTAGATGGGTGCCTGAGTGGAACTTAAATTCATATGTACGAGGAATCATGGAATATCAGTGGTGATTGATTGATTTTATAAGGCTACTTCATGTTTCCTAAAAAGTTGGGTTTTTATCTAAAATGGGATTATGTTTTTAAATGGTTTTTGAAATTGGAAAAAAAAAATCATCCCAGAGTGAGAATGATGGATTCAAAAGAGCTGTTGGGATTTGTTGTGAAGTGATTGGTATTTCCAGCTGGTGATTTTCTTTATGAATGAATTGGTGACTTAAATTCGAATAATTGTATTTTTTTGGGTATGTGGATGATTGTTTTGTGATGTGTTTGGATTTTTGGAAGGATGTTTTATTGTTATTTTTTGGGAAATTCCCCTAGAAATGTCCGAAGGGTTTCTAGTAGGTCTCTTGGTTCTTGTCTCTGCCTAGACTCCTAGTAGAGTGGTGGAGTTAAATTATGCCTGATTGTGTTGACTTTTTATAGATGTAGAGTTCAATTGGATATCATTGAATGCATTGAGAATGTTAGGAGTGTCTCCAGTTTTTGCAGAACTCTGAATGTTGTGTATGTGTAAGTTGTCTTGAGTATGTTTGGAGGAGCAAGACTACACCAGAAAATGGTGATCGTTCCATTTTTTTTTGTGAATGGGGATGTCATTAGTGATCCTAAAGACTAGACTCCATCCACGGTTTTACCTAAATAAGTCAAGGTGAGGGAATGTGGTGCATCTCGTAGGTGCTCGACCAATCAATAGGCGGATATGGCGGTGGTTTTACCATTCTAATGAGCTAGTTTAATGTTCCCCAGAAGTAGTGTAGAGAAATTAGTTTAAAACTCGTAATAGTTGTGGTCTTCCTCATATTGTGGTATCTGTGGGCTCCTCATCTGATGGGGAGTGTGAAGAAAATGGGCCTATTATTGGAGTACTCCTTCCATTTGTTGGCGTCACGTGTTTGAAATACCACTCAATATTATATGTCAAGAGTTAGTCAGTCAGGAAATCTAAGTCCTCCGCTGAAATTGTCAGTTTTATATTGATGGAGTGGCCACTTGTTAGACGAGCGATGGTATACATGTTTCTCTTCCAGGAGGGGAAGTTCCAGTCAGAGGTGGTCAGCTTATGTTAGTGAGTCGGTAGATGCTTCAGACATTTGGGCCCCAGCCATAGGTCACAGGGTGAAGCTTGCACGCATTCAGATCTCATCGGATGTGGGATGGGCATGGTCCGACATAGGTCTGCAGTGATGCGATTATGAAGGATTAAATTTTGTTATAGTGTTATCATCTTTAAAGGATTAATTTTTTTTTGTGAGGGGCATGGATCCCTTGTATCTGTGTTGTGGTCTTAATTTAATGGTGTTTCACTTGGGCCTTAAAGAGGCCCAATGAATCTGTATTGCTGTAAAGCCAACGGACGTGCACTGTGAACCTTCTTGTGGTCAGTTATGATTCAAAATTGTACACAACTCTATGGTGATCATGTCTTATGGGAAGGACACAGACTTGTCCGGTCCGCCTCCTAGATTGGTGTATCCTTTGTCAATGCCCCTCCAATGTCTTGGATTATTTTCCACTGTAGGAATCATCAGTGCAGCTCACCTAGTGTTGGTCGGTTCGTGATGAAGATTTTAGTCTATATCACTTAAAGTAAATGGGGAATTCTGCACAGATATCATGGTCTTATGAAAATTCTTAATTGGTGGGGAGACCCATAGTGGGTCTCGTCGGCATCCCATCTTGTGTTGGTTTTTTTAAACTTAGGTAGATTGGAGGGTCGAGAAAGTGATAAAGTTTTTTCTAGGTTCGTGAGTTTTATTTGGTTTGGAGAAGAAATATATGATAAGAATCCTAATATGGTGGGGAGACCACAATATTATGAACTGGTAAAAAACAATGTTTTCAATGTGCTTCTGACGGGGCTACCCCTTACTTCCACTCTGTCCAGCCATGACCATGGTAATTTGGTAGCACAGGTAATTGGTTTCTAGATGAGTGTTCTTGGAGGTCTCGAGCAGACATGGTGATCCCTATTTTAGGGGTCATGGAGTTCCGTATTGTTTTTGTGTTTGGAGGTGAATTACTTGATGTTTTATATTTTACTTGGTGATTCTGGTTTGGAGATTTCTGATGCTTTAGGTCATGGTAATTTGGAATGATTGGTCTTCGGGGGATTGAGGGTTTGTTTATAGTGTCTCAGCAGTCTTGCATGGAATCATGGCTTGTTCATGTATTTTTGGGACTTATTGGAGGCAGAAAGTGTCATGGTGGGGAGAATTGTCACTCCCTGACACGACAATTTATTTTATTTTAATTATTTTGGGTATCACTTTTTAGCCGCGGGTTGAGTAGGTTTTAATTTAAAGGAAATTTGGTGTCATACAGGGGTCCACAGCCATACATGTAATTGTTTGTAGTTCCAATACTGAATTAGATAATGTTTTATTATTAAATGTGTTATTATTTGGGTACATGACCTTGTGACGACCGTGCACATTGTCCGACCTCAATAATAATAATCTTATTATTCAGGTTGCTTCTATTATTCTGGTTTTATTATTTCTATATTTATTATTAGCATTAAAAACTGGTTAGCAATTAGAATATTGTTTTATCCTTTTATTATTATTTTTATTTATTTTTATTTATTTTTAACTTTTTTATTTTATTTTACATCCTTCCTATTTTATTTTCACTATTTTATTTTCCCCCTCCATTTCTCTCTATCTTATTTTTTCTCACTTTTTTTCTCCCTCTCTATTTCTCTCCTTTCTCATTCGCACAGACCCCTTTCCCCTGCAACCCTAGAATGCCACTATCTAACAGCTCCACTAGTCTGGCGCTGACCCAATACCTTCCCCCTACTCCTTTCTGACGCTGCCTCTTCACCCTTCTCATCTGCACGCACATCCTCCCTTACACGACCTCCCCTTCAGTCCGCTACCGCACCACCACATCGCACATTGTCGGACCCCCTTCCAACTACACCGAACGACTTCGTAGTTCCTCCTTGTTTAGATTCCAAACCGGCGGTCTACACTACCCTCATTTAACAGGTCTGGTTCACTACCTTCTTAGCTCGATTGAATAACCGACAACCCCTATTTTAGTCACGTTCCCCTTATTGGTTTGACCGAAGTTCTAGCGACACCCTTTTTCCGGCACTACACACATCCTATAGCCTTCTTCAAACTCATGTCAGCCTCTCAATCCCCTCATCGTCAATGTGTTTCCCTCTGACTGGGTTTCCTTCTATTTTTGATGATGTTTCTTTTATGTTATTGTTTTGATTGGTTCAACATGGATGAATTTGTGGATGTTATTTGTTTTAGTGTTTAATTAGACACTTTTCGGAGCGATTGATGTGAAACAATCCTTGCACACCAAGTTGAAAATACTGCTATATAACTATAGGTGCTTCCCTGTTTAAATATTAGTTGATTAATAAATTTTCAAGATTAATTAATTTACCATATTATTAATTATTTTATGTAGAAAAATGTTGATCTTCTCTAAAACTTAATTTGTAGTTGAAATGTTTGGTAGCATGTTTATATTATATATGTGTGATTTATGCTGAAATATAATCTCTAGATAGTTGTTAGTTATTTTTTAATGTTGTTTGGTTAGCTTATTAAATAGTTATAATGGTTAGAATTTGATTTTACATGAGATTTATTGTGTTTTAATGTGTTTAGTCAGGTGTTTCATGATATAAGAATTCTTTGGTAGTGAGAACCCATGTTGAACTACTTATTAATTTTTTTAAAAAAACTGGGTAGTTAATTCGATGGGATGTGAAAAGGGTGAAATTGGTGTTTTTGTGTTGCGTCTGTTTGCACTCAGTCAAAAATTAACATTTGTCTGATTTTTTTGTGTTTAAATTCATGTGGAATATTTCTAAATTGTTTAGAAAATATTTCTGGCAGTTTGAATAATTAATGGAGTGGTATTTTTAACTTTGCGAGTGGGTTCTTTAATTGCATGCATGATGCAGATTGTGTACCTGAGGGGTGTTTTGTGTTTACAGTCATTTAAGAGGGATTGGTTTGGTCTAGTGTGTGAAGTAGTGTTTTTCTCTTTAATTATTATTTATAAAAAATTTGAATTTTTTTATTAAATAATATGAAGGTGTGAAATTTTCTTTGGTTAAACTGTGTAAATATTTTTAGTGCATAAATTCATGCGATGTGTGTAGAAATGGTTTAATAAAATATTTTAATGGTGTTTCTGATGATGAAAGTGATTTATTTGAGTTTCCATTCATTTTAATTGGGTTTTTAAGTGTTCCAGATTTAGTTTTGGGAAATTTTTTGTGTACGTATTATTTAAAATAGATTTTGGTTGTGTGAAAATGGTGGTTTTGGTGTGTGTAGTGTCTTGTTTGGTTTGAGTATATGATTATGACATATGACATGAAATATGATCCACTTGAGCACAAATGGGAAGCCACAGTACTAGGTGGCCAGAATAGGACTAGTGTGCTAGTGATACAGAAGTGGAAATGGCCTGGTAACACTTAGATGGATTAACAACTAAAACCCTAACTAAACATTCAGAAGTTTTTGGGGGACCACTAGGTCATGGATGTGTTATAATACTAGTGGATCATGCACGGGAATGTATGATGTTTAGTTTCTATACCATTTTTCACTGAGATGCAATGTTATAGTGTCCCACTTCTAGCTAGTATCATTAGGGCCTCTCCCATGTTTTTTGCTACTCCTTTACATTTCTGTCACAATCGGCACACAATGTGACATTTGCGATACCATTAAAGAAAGTGTGTGTGTGTGTTTTAAAATAATTGGTCTTCTTTATTGTTGTTTATATTAAAACTAATTTTATAAAAAAATATTTTTCACTGAAATAGTTGAAGATTTTTTTCTTCTCTTTCGTTAAAAATGTAACTGTATTTATCATTTAATAACTATGAATTGATCCTTTTCTTTGTGTCTCATATAGATTGTGTCTCTTACAGAGTATGTCTCCAATTTAGTGTATTCCTACACCTTCACAATGTGTCTCTTCTATAGAGTGTGTCACCTTTATGCTACATAGAATGTGTCTCCTGAGCATACCTAGTGTGTGTCTGCTATGCCTATATAGAGTGTGTATTCTTATATTTGAATATTCCTTGAAATTATTCGTATATGTATGTCATATACATATACTGTTGTGATCTGACTCTAATGACTCACTTTGTTGTACTTCTTAGAGGCTAAACTTCTAGTACGAATTTGATAGTCTACTATGTGTATTGCATTGTGGTTTATCATTTTTGTTTAGGCCGCTACTGAGTATTGTTTCAGTCCCCCATGCATGTAATTCACCACCATGTGTCATTTCTTGTGAAGATTACTAAAAACATTGAGGGGTGCCTTGTTGGGTTATATGTGTATTTGATTCTTACATTTTAGAGTGTTTTAATATATATATATATATATTTAATATAATTGAATAATATTTCCAATTTTAGAGATATTTGAGTTGTTTTACGTTTTATAGAAGAAGTCATGATGGCAGATCATGTTGTGAACTGCATGTACATGTCGCGTATCTAAAGTAAATGAAATTTACTATAGTAAAACCAACGAAAAAAGTATATATGGATTTAACACAGGGGATGAGAAATCTAATCTGAAGTACATGATATGTAAGACAGGTACGTGTCGTGAAAATGGAGATGAGTGAAAAAAATAATTACTATGCACCATGGGTTTCGAAAATTATGGCTTATATATACTGGCCATGGACGCTATTTCAAACTACTCAGGGACCAGTGGATTCCAATAAACACCTAGGAACATTCTCCAAATGACCTAGTGATGATACGGAGTTGTTCTTCCCCACCATTCTTCTTATGGTACCCATGTTGCATAATCCGATCATGATGGAGTAGTCCATTAGTTCTTGGTGATGTTTTCATAGGGTGATGTGTTACTAGGGCTTATTTTTCATTATTATTTTTCATTTATTGGATTGTTTCGCAAACCATTTATCAATTATAATCCCCTTATTTATGAAATTTTCATGACCATTGCTTGTAATTTTAAGAGTATTATTTCTTTTTTCAGATTAATCTATATAGTTTCTGTATGACCATTAGGAATGCAAGGTCAATTATGTTTAAAAATGGGTTTGGGTTGACTAGTATTTTGTTCGTACTATGTAGATGACTATTCCAAGGTTAAAAAACTTGATTTAGTCAAGGTACCCAGACCACAGTTCCATGTTAACCAAATTATGATACCACAACCGAATCAACCCACATTCAATTAAATCCCACGCATAAAAACCTAAAATAACTAAACATAGCATGTATCCCAAATTTTTTCAAAAACCAAATCTTTTCATCAAATTCTTTTTTCTCAAAAAAATTAAAAAAATTCAATTACCTAATTAATATAGAACATATGATTTTACCTTGTGTGTTAGAAACTCAAACATAATAGAAACAATAGTTTTAGTTATGTTTTATTAGTTTTAATAAATTACTAAATTTGGATAGTCCTTTAGGATTTAATGATGCGATATGGGCTGGTAGTGGGCCAGACAAAGGTGGTACATAGAGGTACTCCTGACAGATGAGGTGCACTTTAGTGACTTCTAACAGCTTTTATATGTAACTTTTAGGTATGGAGTTCAGCATATGGATTCCTAGAGCTTGTAATTTTCTTTTTTAGGAATGTATATATGCCCCTTATACATTCAGTTTTTATTGATTACCCTATGCAGGTTTTCATAATATTATACATGCATGTCTACTATGAGTTTTTGGTTTCAACACTTTTTCTTGGAGGTGGGTGTGCGTGTAAAGGTACCGGGGAAAATGTCTCCCACATGTGGGACATGACTACTCCGTGATAGATGCCCACACCTCGCCTATGGGAGGTGGGAATGGGGTAGACACAACACAAGCCCCATGTGAAAGGTAATTACAGAGTGTAATCAAAGGGAGAGTTTGGTTCTCCCTTAGGGACCCCATGTCTGTGATTTTGATATGGGGAAACTGTGTTAAGTGTCTCGAGTTTTTATTTCTGTCATGTCAGTCCAATGTTCAGGCAGAGGCCAACATATCCATATATAAGGAACTTTAAGTATGATTTTATACACTATACATGAAACCACTAGTTTCATGAATGAAATAAGAATTAAGTGTGGTCTTATGTAATTTTTGAATCAATGTCAACTCACCAGGCATACATTATTGTAATCGATACATATTGTTCTTTTTAGGATGATTCTATATTGGTAGGCGGCCAGGATTCTGGGATTGGACCATTAGGATGATACACTAAGTGATGAGGCATCGATACATGGACCGTTACTGGAGATAAAACCTCATGGGGGTGTACGAATGATACCACCACCCAGAGAGTAGTAGTTCTTTTCATCATTACTAGTGGAGGAGGAAATCGTGATCTATGTGTTTCCTATGTTTCAGAGACTATGAACTCTCA
The DNA here is from genome assembly GCA_963277665.1 of Viscum album. NCBI lineage: Eukaryota > Viridiplantae > Streptophyta > Magnoliopsida > Santalales > Viscaceae > Viscum > Viscum album. The sequence goes on along the minus strand of OY728152.1, from coordinate 1,180,161,456 downwards.
TGTTCGAAGGTGACATAGATCCTCAGGTAGCTAACGATTGTTAGAGGATGTTAGGTGAGTTTTTCTCCTTTTAAGGATGCCTCTTGACCAGATGACAGTCCTACTCGCGAGCCTTCTTCAGTGCTTGGTGGAGAGATAGTTGAGCTTGATGATCCAGACTCAGGAAGAGGTGACAATATCCTAGATACACATTGAATGACTCTTCAGGGAGGAGTTATTTACAGTGAAATGAACATCTATTCGTATACATGAGATACTACAACTACAACATCGTAGTCAGAAAGTTGCAGAGTACTCTACAGGATTCACTAATCTTTCTCACTACTCCATATACATGGTGTAGGACACTTTCATTATGGACCAGAACTTCGAACAGGGGATATGATGGGAGATCAGGGTGTTGATGATTCCCCTTAGTAGTATGAGATATGGTTGGGTGCAAGATTGATCTCTACATGTAGAGAGATTTCTCGTGGACCTAGCACCAACGTAGGGTGCTACCACCGGGTTTCATGTAGCGGAGTCATTGACATCAGGTAACTGACAACTGGAATAGGGTTCCCAACGGAATAGAATGTCTAGGGGATGACCCTAGGATTTAGGATCAACAGTGCATGACATCCATGGTAGAATATGTAAGCCAGAGGAGAGGTTGTGCTACCCGTGCAGTTTTTTGGGACACTTCGATTGGGATTTTCTGAATGGCCATATGACCAATCAGCAGATGGTCGAGGGTGTAACATTCCAGGTAAATGAAGAATATGAGATTTTCATATTTATTAATATTTTTTAATTAAATATTAATTTTACTTTAATTGTTTTTCTATGTTCGATAGCGTACCCGATACGCAACAACGAGTTTCTTTGGAATCTTACGTTGCACACTAATAATATAATATTATTATTTTAAATAGTAGTTAACTCCTAGGAATTGTATAGGAGAGAATGAATGCAACAAACTACAATATGATTATACATATTTCTTTAATGTATTTACATTTATCCAATAAAATTTATAGGCTTAAAATGTGAAGGAATCTAATTTTAAGCATAATTGATATTAAAAGGCTGATTTACTGCCTTTTGATGGAGAACCCTCTTTAAATATAATTTTTGTCACTTTTATATGTTATATTTTAAAAAATAATATTATTCTTTATAATTGGGACTTCAAAATTTACATTGGGGTAATTGTTGGTATTTTTCTGATAAAATTCATTTTTTTATAAATAGTGAAAAATATTGTATTTTAATTCAAAACTGCCTTTTAATCTAATTTATTTATATTGTCAGATTATCCTTTTAATAGGTTTTAAAGTGTAAATAGATTATATTTTTACCATTTAATCTAATGTTGGTCATTAGAATCAATTTCACATTTAAATTGTATGTAATCAACTGTCAATCTTTTGATAGTTAATATTTCTTAAAAACACGCCTTTTGTTTTGACAGTGGGAATTGATTTTAAATTAATTTATGCCACTTATGTGTTTTAAATTTGGAGAAATGGATTACATATTTTTAATGAGAAGGTTCAAATTGTTTAAATAGGTAATTTTTATTTCTAGGATTTTTAAATATTTACCTCAGTAAATATTTTATTTACTGTGGTTAAAGGGTAAATCAGGTAAATAAGGGTAAAAAATAACATTTATTTACCCTAAAAGGTGTCCTAATCTTATTTTTTGAGTCATGGCAGACCATGGGCATCAATGGGTCGATTTTGGGACCCCATGGAGCAACTTTAAGGTGATTATGACACTTTATTTTAATTAACTTCTAGTAAAGGCCAAAATAAAATAAACAAATATGTTTTAGTAACATAATTTTTACATGGGGTTATAAAAGTTATATTTTCGACTATAAATATTAAATGGAAATATAAAAGGTTTTCTTACATCATGGTATTTATTTTATAATTTTTAGACATCAGATAAATTAAATTATTTATGACACAATCATGATGCAATATTTACCTCATTAATAAATGATTTAAATAAATAAGATTATAATTATTATAATATTATACAAAACATGTCCAATTCTGATTGGATGATTTTATTTCGATTATGAGTCATTTTATCTTCGACCTTAATGATTTTTGGACCATTATAAACATAATATAATTATACAATAAAATAATGTTTTCACACTTTCCTAAAGAGCCCCTCCTCTCCCTTATAAAATGAGACCATTTCTTTGCAATTCCACACAACTCTCAAGCAATTTGGATCGTCCAAACTCTTCCCAAATAAGCTCCCTAAATCCCTCTCCTCCTCCTAGAATCCATACCCTAGGAAGAAGTCACTTGAAGAAGTACTTTTGGTTCAAACCAAGGGAAGTTACCTAAATTAAAGGTATCGATTTCTCTTAAATTGTTTTCTTTTATTTTACATCTCCAACCTCTAAAACCTTTTTATTTCCTTTATTTTGTAACAACACCAGTATCCTAATTACACTAGTATGTTGTTTTAAGAAGTATTTGAACTAAACTTACACACACCTCCATATAATGGATGAAGAACATAATGTTTCTATGGATGGAAAACTAACGCCTCACGAAATGATGATTGTTCAATTACATCTTACCACCTCTCATGGTGGCCATTTTGGTGGAACTGTATTTATATATGATATATATTATGTTTATGATTTCTTTAGGATTCCTTAATTTCCAATTATATCAATCATTTATAGTTTCCATAGTGGGTAAATACGATAATCTCATTTGAGGAAGTGCGGACTACCGCCCCCTCAAAGTCATGTGATTCGTTAATGCCTTATGTGGGATGTATAAAGGATGGAGTTAATGATATTATATATGATATTATACTGAAATTATAATATCATTATGTATCATTATGTTTTATTTACATTAAAATAAGAAATTGAAATGAAAGTAGCGTTCATGCGTACGTACGACTTACCATCTCCATGAACGGGGCATTTCATTTCTTACCTATAAATGTTATGTAATATTATAGAAACATGTATATGCTAGATATATATGGTATACATGATATAAAAATCATGATATCATTCTTGATATAATTATCATTTGATCTCGTGGACAACTTGTAAATATAAGTTGTTCCTTTTACTCAAGTTCCAAATATCGACAAAATGAACGTTATTAACTTAAATGATTGAATAATGTTTATGACATGGTAATAAGTTATATAAAAATAATAATGAACATGAAAAAGGTTCTTAAGCAAGTAGAAATTAACTTTAGTATATTATTCAAGAGATTAAAGAATGATCGAGTAAAGTCGGACACGAGGTAAGGGACTTCATCTCAATCTCCTTTCATTGAGGCATTTTTAGTTTTATACATGACTTTATTTTATATGATGTATAAAACCCTTTGACTTTTACTTTTATTCAAAAGGAATCTTTTCTCTAATAAGAGTTTTACTAAAAAAAAGGAATGTTTCTTTTAACTTAAGAGGTGAAAACCACATTTCCGCCGCCACAAGTATTATTTGATCTTTGGCTTCCGTAACAAGACAAAATGTTTTTAAAAGGAAAAATAAATACCATATACTATTTTTACGTATTTTGGTATTGAAAATGATTCTGAAAATGGATTTATTATTTCAATATCTTGAAATGATATTTTATTATTGTAATGTGGAAGTTTTATCTTTCCTTTGGGCTTATTTTATGTGTTATGATCATGTTATGGTTCTTGGGCAATATTTACGTATACGGGTAGTTCCGTGATAAACCTAGGGCGGGTGAGCCCGAGATAGATCTCCAATGAATTGGGTAATTTGACGGAGGTAAACATAAATGTTTCTCCTAAATTATTTCGGGAATATACTGTGATGGGTATTCCAAATGTAACTCCCTACATAGCTGTGATAGCTACAGTGTAAGTATGATATGGATGCCACAAGTTACATTTATGATTTTGGATTTCTATGTGTATTTTATAAATCTTATGATTTCATGAGGTATGCTAAAGAGATTATGTTATGTATGTATTGATGATCTAATGTTTTCTTTATTTGTTTTATATCCCTTACTCAGATTTTTATGCTCATCCCTTGTTTTGAAATGTTTTTCACAGGACAAAAGATGAATAGGGTCATGGATGGGATCAAGGAAAAGTCATGCTATCTAAAACATGGAACTAGACATGAATCATTTTTTTAGGAGTTTTTATTTTGTGAAAAAATGGAATCTGAGAATAATTGTATACTTTGTAATCTTGAGATGTAATGTAATATTTTTGGTCTAATTATCTAAAACTCTAAACCTGAAATCATACTCAATGTGAATTATTCACTTAATTCAAGATTATGTAATGTTTTAAGGCTGGGTCCTTATAGTTGGTATCAGAGGTCAGTTTAGAAAACTTTTGGAGTTAGAATATTGTTAAATTATTGTCCACAAATTAATTTATGTTAAGGTTGATGTGATATAGAATTTACAGATTACCATGTTTCTTCGCCTAAGATATTTCTGTGTTCAGAATGGTCTTCCGCAGAGGAAACATGGAAGATATGATGGGACAACATCAGGAGGAAGGCAACCTTCCAAATCAGCAACCTGAGATGGTCGGAATAGGAACTAAATAGTTTTTTGCAGTGATGGCACAATTGAATCAGGTTATAAATGGTGGTGGTATCTATGTACGAGATCAGCCAGATCAACCACAGAGGAACATGTCAGTAGTTGAGAATTTCATGATGCAAAACCCCCCATCATTCAGAGGATCATCTTACCCTATTCCAGCTGAAGGGTGGATTAAAGAACTAGAGATGATTTTTGATGTCATGGATTGTTCAGAACATCAAAAGGTTAGTCTTGCAGTTTACCGTTTTGAAGGTGAAGCTGATCAGTGGTGGTCGATGGTGAAAAATATCAGGGAATGTGAGGAGATTGATGCTCTCGATTGGGATGAATTCAAAGGTATGTTTTTTAGAAATATTTTCTTAAGGTGGTTCATCTTAGGATGGAAAAACAATTCCTAGAATTGAGACAGGAGGATGACTCAGTGGCTACTTATGAAGAAAAATTCACTCGACTAGCAAGGTATGCTCCAAATTTCATATGAGATATTGATAGTAAAATCAACCATTTTTACTCAGGTTTAAAGCCAATGTATCGAATGACTTTAGATTCTTGTGAGTTCAAAAGTTATGAAAATCATTTTCGTTGTGCGGAGAAGGTGGAAATGGAGTTTGTAGATGATCAAGTATTCTTTGACTAACAATAGAATAAGAGGTCGAGGTGGTAGACAAAAGGGAAAAACTCTTCAAAAAAGTCTGATGGTAAGAAACTTAAGTTTACAGTTTGTGAAAATTGTGGTAAAAAGCAAGATGGGTAATGTCTTTTGAATTCTGGTAAGTGCTACCGATGTGGTAAAATGGTACATAAGGATTGTAATTGCACTGGAAGAGATCATGGTAATGGTAAGACAAAATATGATTTACAATCAGTAAAATGTTTTAAGTGCAATGAAATGGGTTATTATGTAAATGAGTATCCAACAAAGAACTCAACCAAAGGAAAGCAGCCATAATACAAGCAGAAAGGGGTGGAAAAATCCTTTGCAACTAGTTCAGCAGATGTTGGGTCATCAAATGAAGTTGTATCAGGTACACTGTTTGTTTGTTCAGATTATGCCAATGTGTTTTTTGATTCAGGGTCTACACTCTCTTTCATTTCGGAGAAGTTTTCTACTAAATTGGGAATTCCATATCATAATATGAATACTGAACTTATGGTAAAGACACCTGGAGGAAATTTTGAAACCAAAAGAAACTATAAGAACATTCATGTCCTTGTGTGCGGAAAGAATCTACCTACAAACCTTATTATTTTTCCTCTAGTAGAGTTTGATGTTATATTGGGCATTGATTGACTTTCTGTTTATCATGGTAAGATTGACTGCAGAGCTAAAGAGGTTTCTTTTCAGAATGATTTTAAGTTGTGTACAAGAATGAACCCTTGCTTTTGATAACATATCGGGAAGTAAAAAAACTGGTAAAATATGTAAATGAATGTTACCTTGCACATATTTTTGAAAATAAAGGAACTGTTTAGATTAATGATGTGCCAGTGGTAAATGAGTACCTTGATGTTTTTCCTGATGAGTTTCCTGGTATTACACCTGATCGGGAAGTTGAATTTACTGTTGACTTAGTTCCTGATGCTAATCCAATTTCAAAACCCCCTTATCGAATGCCTCAAATTGAACTTTTAGAGTTAAAGAAGAAATTGCAGGAGTTATTAGATAAAGGTTTCATTCGACCTAGCACATCACGATGGGGTTCTCCCGTCTTGTTTGTTAAAAAAAATATGGTTCAATGAGTCTTTGCATTGATTATAGAGCATTGAATAACATCACGGTTAAGAATAAGTATCCTTTTCCACATATCGATGATTTGTTTGATCAGCTCCAGGGAGCTCAATATTCTTTGAAGATTCACTTGCGGTCGGGGTACCATTCGTTGAAAGTAAAGGGAGAAGATGTTCTGAAGACCATGTTTCGTATTAGATATGGCCATTATGAATTTGTAGTTATGCCTTTTGGGTTAACCAATGCGGCTGCTGTATTCATAGATCTTATTAATATAATTTTCAATGAGTTCTTGGATTGGTTTCCAGTTGTATTCATTGACGATATTTTGCTTTATTCCAAAAGTATGGAGGAACATGAAAGTCATTTAGGGGTTGTCTTGAAAACCTTAAAAGAATTTAAACATTATGGGAAATTCAGCAAGTGTGAGTTTTGGTTAAAACAAATTTCATTCCTTGGTCACATTGTTTCAAAAAATGGCATAACTGTTGATCCTGCAAAAATGAAAGTTACTGAAGAATGGCCAAGACCCACAAATATAATCGAGATCCATAGTTTTCCTGGTTTGGAAGGTTATTACGAGAGGTTTGTTGAAAATTTTTCACGGTTATCTAGTGCAATGACTAAGTTAACTCGAAAAGGTGTTAAGTTTATATGGAAAAAATGTGATGATTGTCTTCAGTAATTGAGAAAGAGATTGGTGAATGCTCTAGTTTTGGACCTACCTTCCAGAGATGGTGCGTTTTTTATCTACAATGATACATCGTTGAAAGGACTGGGTTGTGTCCTAATATAGAATGATGAGGTAATTTCTTATGCTTCACGTCAGTTGAAACCACATGAGGTAAATTACCCTACACATGATTTGGAATTAGATGATGTTGTGTTTGCTTTAAAATTATTGAGGCATCATTTGTATGGAGTGAAGTGTGAAATTTATACTGATCACAAAATTTTGAAGTATATATTCACTCAAAAATAATTGAACATGATACAGATTAGATAGTTGCAATTAATCAAGGATTATGATTGCACAATCCCTTATCATCCCGGGAAAGTTAATAAAGTGGCTACTGCTTTGAGTCGAAAAAGTAATGCTTATTTAACCATGCTAAATTTGGAATGAGATCCTTTGGTTTTTGATTTGATGAATTATGGCATAGAAGTTGTTGGTGTAGTAAATTCTACTGTTTTCTTTTAGGTGTTAGTGAGATCATCTCTATCATACAGAATTAAGTAAGTACAGAAGGAAGACGGTGAGTTACAGAGAAAGGTAGAGTTGGTTCAGAAGGGTAAGTTTCCTGATTCTAACATTGATAATGATTGTGTTTTGATATTTGGAAAGAGATTATGTGTGCCTTGTGATTCAAAATTGAAAAATGATTTGTTATGTGAAGCTCATAGTTTTCCATTTTCAGTTTATCCGACAGTACTAAGATGTAAAAAGGTCTACAGGAGTATTACTGGTGAGATGGAATGAAAAGGGGTATTGTTGATTTTACTATGAAGTGTTTGACCTGTGAGCAGGTTTATAGCAGAGTGATAGTTTCCAAAAGGAATGATTCATCCTTTACCATTACCAGAGTGGAAATGGGAAAATAAATCCATGGACATTGTTGTGGGATTACCAATGACATCTCGAGGTAATAATGCAATCTGGGTTATAGTTGAGGGATTGACTAAATCTACTCATTTCTTTTGTATTAGGGATACTTTGTCTCTAGATCAACTTGCTTGGTTGTATGTTAAATAGATAGTCATGTTCCATGGATTTCCCCTCTCCATTATTTCTGATCGTGATCCCAGTTTCACTTCTATCATTTGGAAAGGTCTTCAGAATTCATTGGGTTCTGAATTAGACTTTAGTACAACTTTTCATCCTCAATCGGATGGGAAGTTAGAACAAAAAATTCAGACCTTAGAGGATTTGTTACGTGCTTGCTCGATGGTTTTTCAGGGAAGTTGGGACCAAAACCTTTATTTGGTTGAATTTTCATATAATAACCACTTTCATTCTAGTATACAGATGGCTCCATTTGAGGCATTATATGGAAAGCGTTGTCAAACTCTAGATTTTTGGGTTGAAGTATGTGAAAGGAAGCCGATGGGACCAGAATTGGTAGAAGAGATGGCAGATAAAGTTCAGTTGATTCAGAAGCACATGAGAATAGCTCAGAGCAGACAGAAAAGTTATTCAGATAAACGGAGGAAGGATCTTTCCTTTCAGGTAGGTGATCATGTCTTTCTCAATATTTCTCCATGGAAAAGTGTGATGCATTTTGGTAAGAAGGGAATGTTGAGTACGAGGTTCATTGGACCTTATGAAATTATGGATAAAGTTGGATAAATTTGATATAACATGGATTTACCTCCAATTTTATCCCAGGTGCACAATGTTTTTCATGTTATGAGGTCAAGAAAGTATATGTCATATCCATCTCATGTTTTGAGCCCATAGGTAGTTTAGTTGGAAGAGAATCTCTCTTATGAAGAACAACCGGTCTAGATTCTTGACTGTAGATATAAAGTGTTGTGGAATAAGGAAATTCACCAGGTAAATGTTTTATGGAAAACCCATATGGTTGAAGAGGCAACGTGAGAATCTGAAAATGCTATGAGGGATAAATACCCCACTTATATTGTTAAGTGATTAAAAATTGCGACGACACAATTCCAAAAAGGGGGGAAGGATGAAACATCCCATGTAAATGAAGAATAATAGATTTTCATATTTATTAATATTTTTTAATTAAATATTATGTTTACTTTAAAAGGGTTGATATGTTTGATAGCGTACCTAATACGCAACAACGGGTTTCTTTGGAATCTTACGTTGCAAACTAATAATATAATATTATTATTTTAAATGGTAGTTATCTCCTAGCCATTGTATAGGTGAGAATGAATGAAATTAACTACAATATGATTATACATATTTTTTTAATGTATTTACATTTATCCAAAAAACTTTAGAGGCTTAAAATGTGAATGAATCTAATTTTAAGCATAATTTACATTAAAAGGCCAATATACTGCCTTTTGATGGTGAACCCTCTTCAAATCTAGTTTTCATCAGTTTGATATGTTATATTTGACAAAATAGTATTATTCCTTAGAATTGGGACATCAAAATTTACTTTGGGTAAATTTTTGGTATTATTTTAATAAAATTCATTTTTATGAATAGTGAAAAATATTGTATTTTAATTCAAAACTGCCTTTTAATCTAATTTATTTATTTGGTTACATTATCCTTTTAATTGATTTTAAAGTGTAAATAGATTATATTTTTACCATTTATTCTAAATTTGGTCATTATAATCAATTTTACATTTAAATTGTATATAATCAACTATCAATCTTTTGATAGTTAATATTTCGTAAAAATACACCTTTTGTTTTGACAGCAGGAATTAATATTAAATTAATTTTTCCACTTCTATGATTTGAATTTGGAGAAATGGATTCCATATTTGGAATTAGGAGGTTGAAATTGTGTAAATAGGTATATTTTTGAGGCATTTTAAATATTTACCTGAGTAAATATTTTATTCACTGTGGTTAAAGGGTTAATCAGGTAAATAAGGGTAAAAAAATAAAATTTATTTACCCTAAAAGGATTCCTAATCTTATTGTTTGAGTCATGGACGACCATGGGCATCCTTGGGTCTATTTTGGTAACCCATGGAGCGACTTAAAAGTGATTATGACAATTTATTTTAATTATCATAAAGTAAAGGCCAAAATGAAATAAAAAAATATCTTTTAGAAAATTAAAATTTACAGGGGATATACAAGTTTTATTTTCGACTATAAATATTCATTGGAAATATAAAAATATTTCTTACATCATCGTTTTTTAATAATTTTTAGACATCAAATAAATTAAATTATTTATGAAAAAATCATGATGGAGTATTTACCTCCTTAATAAATAATTTAAATAAATAAGGTTATAATGATTAAAATATTATACAAAAAATGTCCTATTCTGATTGGATGATTTTATTTCGATTATGAGTCATCTTATCTTGGACCTTAATAATTTTTGGACCATTATAAACCGAATGTTTTATATAATAAAATAATGTTTTCACACTTTCCTAAAGAGCCCCTCCTCTCCCTTATAAAATGAGACCACTTCAATGCAATTACTCAAACCACTCAAGCTATTTGTCTCATCAAAACTCTGACCAACTAAACTTCCTACATACCTCTCCTCCTCCTAGAAGCCTTACCTTAGGCATAAGGCACTTCAAGAAGTCCTTCTGGTTCAAACCAAAGGAAGTTACCTAAATTAAAGGTAACAATTTCTCTTAAATGGTTTTCTTTTATTTTACTTCTCGAGACTCTAAACCCTTTCTATTTACTTTCTTTTGTAACAACACTAGTATCCTCAATATACTAGGATGTTGTTATAAGAAGTATTCTAACTACACATACACACACCTCCATCTAATGGATGAAGAACATAATGTTTCTGTGGATGGAAAACTAACGCCTCACGAAACGATGATTGTTCAATTACATCATACCACCTCTCATGGCGGCCATTATGATGGAATTGTATTTATATATGATATATATTATGTTTATGATTTTTTTATGCTTCTATACTTCCCAATTATATCAAACCATTATGGTTTCCATAGTGGATAAATACGAAAATCTCATTTGAGGATATGCGGACTACCACCCCCTCAAAGTGATGTGATTCATTAATGCCTTATGTGGGATGTATAAAGGATGGAGTTAATGATATTTTATATGATATTATACTGAAATTATAATATACCTATGTATCTTTTTGTTTTATTTCCATTAAAATAAGAAATTGAAATGAAAGTAGCGTTCATGCCTACGTACGACTTACCATCTCCATGAACGGTGCATTTAATTTCTTACCTATAAATGATATGTAATATTATAAAGACATGTATATGATGGATATCCATGGTATATATGATATCCAAATCTTGATATCATTATGGATATAATGAACCTTTGACCACATGTACAACTTGTAAATATAAGTTGTTTATTTTACTCATGTACCAAATATCAACAAAATGAACATCATTAACATAAATGATTGAATAATGTTTATAACATCATAATAAGTTATATAAAAGGAATAATAAAATTGAAAAAGGTTATTAAGAAAGTAGAAATTTACTTCATTTTATTATTCAGGTGATTAAAAAATGATCGAGTCAAGTCAGACACGAGGTAAGGGACTTCGTCTCAATCTCCTTTCATTGAGGAATTTTTTGTTTTATACATGACATTATTTTATATGATGTATAAACCGCTTTGAATTTTACTTTTATTAAAAAGGAATATTTTCTCTATGAAGAATTTTACTAAATGAAAAAAAGGAATGTTTCTTTTAATGTAAGCGGTGATAATGACCTTTCAGCCACCACGAGTATTATTTGATCTTTGGCATCCTTAACAAGACTGAATGTTTTTAAAAGGAAAAATAAATACCGTATACTCTTTTTATGTATTTTGGTATTTAAAATGATTTTGAGAATGGATTTATTATTTCAATATCTTGAAATGATATTTTATTATTGTAATATGGAAATTTTATCTTTCCTTTAGGCTTATGTTATGTGTTATGATCATGTTATGGTTCTTGGGCATTATTCAGGTATACGGGTGGTTCCGTGATAAACCTAGGGCGGGTGAGCCTGAGATAGCTCTCCAATGTATTGGGTAACATGACAGAGGTAAATTTTAATGTTTCTCCTAAGATATTTAGGGAATATAATGTGATGGGTATTCCAAATGTAACTCCCTACGCAGCAGTTATAGCTACAATGCAAGTATGATATGGATGCCACAAGTTACCTTTATGAATTTTGTTTTCTATTTGTATTTAGTAAATCTTATGATTTCATGAGGTATGTTAAAGAGCTTATGTTATGTATGTATTGATGATCTAATGTTTTATTTCTTTGTTTTATGACCCATACTTTGCTTTTTATGCTCATCCCACGTTTTGTAATGTTTTTCACCGGACTTAAAGATGAATAGGTTCAAGGATGGGATCATGGAAAAGTCATGTTATCTATAACATCGAACTAGACATGTCCCTTTTTTAAGATTTTTTATTTGGTGAAAAAATGGAATCTGAGAATAAGTGTATACTTTTTAATCTTGAGATGTAATGTAATAGTTATGGTCTAATTCTCTAAATCTCTAAACCTGAAAAGATCCTCAGTGTGAATTATTCTCTTAAATCAAGATTATGTAATGTTTTAAGGCCGAGTCCTTATATAGGGACTACAATGGAAGCAGTATATTCAAGAATAGGGTGGTCCTCTATGATGAGGATATAGTGGAGGAGGAGGATGACATGAGGATGCAAGTAGAAGTTTTTGGTACTACCGCCACTACCTCTAAGTGATCCACTGCAGGATCTGGGAGTTGGTGGGTTGGGGTGATGCCAATTGCAGGTGTTGGAGGCTTGTGGACCATGTTCTACAGAGATTATTAGAGGTACGAACTGTGTCTTCTCCACCCTAGTTATTTTTGTTATTGACATATGTTCCAATCACTCCTTCCTTTCCTCAAATCTTTTTTAGATCTTGGAGGTTTTAGTAGATCCATTGGATTTAATATTCCAATTAGAGACACATATTGTAGGGGATTCGACAATCACACGCTGGTTCCAATAGTGCAAGAAAAATCGTGGAGGCGAGAGCTTCAGTTGGAATATCCTAGAAGTGGCATATAGGCCTTATGATGTCGTTTTGGATATGGAATGGTTATCCAATGTCCATGTTTAAATTTATTTTTTAGTTGTAGAGTGTGGTGCTTTTGTAGATATGTGACTAGGATTTCTTATATTGGTGAATAGGAAACCCATGTATAACATGGAATACTTTCATGTAGGAGGGTAAAACCAATCACCCATCATTTGTCTAGAATACCCATTAGTGTAGTGGATGAGATGAGTTTTCTGTTTCTGGTAGATGTGGATGAGTACAAGGACGTCTTTCTGGAAGATATTCCATGATTTAACCCTTACAGGGAGGTGGATTTCTACATTGATATGCATTCCAGGACAACACTGATATCTACTCCAGCATATAAAATGGATCCTATAGAGGTACATGATTTGAGGATACATTTTGATGGCCTATAAGGGAATGGCTTCATGAGGCCCAACGTTTCACCCTGGGTGGCCCCTGTATTGTTTTCCAAGAAAGAGGATGGGAACATGAGGTTGTTTGTCGACTACAAGCTCTTGAACCAGGTGACTGTGAATCACAACTATAAACTTTATAGAATTGGATAAATATTCTATCATCTAAAGGGGGTGAGGTGGTTGTCAAAGAAAAACATGAGATCTGGATATCATCGGATTCATATACGGGATGAGGACATCCAAAATATGGATTCTAGATGTCATTATGAGCACTACGAACAATTAGTGATGTAGTTTGGCTTTTCGAACAGCCCAGTAGTGTTAATACGACTCATGAATAGGATATTACATCCGTAAATAGATCAGTTCATAGTGTCCATAATTGATGACATCCTTGTGTTCTCAGTTTCTAAGGAGTAGTACCCAATACACTTGAGGACAGACATGGACATAATCAAAGAGAACCAGATTTATAGGAATCCCTTGAAGTGTTAGTTCTAGATATGAGAGGTTCAAATTCTAAGACACATAACTTCAAAGCCCTGAGAAGAAATGGATCCAGTGAAGACAGAGAGAGTGCTTATTTGGGATCCACCCAAAAGAATTACAGAGGTATGATGTTTCATTGGGTTGGAAGGGTACTATCAGAGTATTGTACCCAACATTTCAAATGTAGCAGCACCTATGATAGTTTTAACTCAAAAGGGTCGTCCTTTTTTGTGGGTGGATAATTTCCAAAAAAAATTCTGTATTTGAATTAGTGTTTGACGAGCACTCTTATCCTGATATATTCAGATGAGAGTGTAGAGTATGCAATGCATTAGGTGTCAAGCATAGTTGTGTCCTAATTCACATGTTGTAGGTGATATCCTTTGGTTTGAAGTAGTTGGGGCCACATGAGTAGAACTACTTGACCCATGATCTGGTGGTGTTAGCGATAGTATTCACATTGAAGACGTGGCGACACAAACATATGGGAGATAAGTTTATCATATACTCAGAACACAAGAGTCTCATGTATATAATCTCTCAAGAATATTTGAACTTGAGATATAGGGGTTGGATATAGTTCCTTTAGGATTATTAATTCAAAATAGTCTGTACTCATGAGATGCAGAATGAGGTGGAAGATTCTCTCAGTCGAAGATATGGTTCATAGCTATTGAACGAGCCCTCAGAGCAGTTGGCCTCATTGTAGATATCCTCCATGGATGGAGATGAAGCATCTCATCTCTATTCGATGGTAGTTACCCCTCCACTGATACAACAAGTCATGGAGGAACTAATTTGAGATTCTGAATATGAGGTTTCGCGTTCTTATATGTCAATCAGGCATTCCCTTGACAGTTTTGTGAATGGTGTGGATAACAAAGTCCTTTTTATGGGTAATATCGTTGTACGAGTGGAATTGAGGGAGGATGTGTTGATGGAGTACAATACATAACCTTTGGTAGTAAATCCAGGTGAGTAATAGATGTAACAAGACCTATGACATCAATTCTTTTGGACGAAGATATAAAAGGCAGTGGAAGAGTTTATTCCCAGATGCCTCACTTATCTGCAAGTGAAGGCAGAGCACTATTATTTAATAGTTATGACCTAGGTACTCGAGGTACTGAATTGATAGTGTGATGGGATATCGATGGACTTCCTGAGATGGTTACCACACATTTCCAGTAGATACAATACCATCTGGGTGATTGTAGAATGACTGACCGTGCTTGACCACATTCAATCTATCTAGGAGTAGAGTTTTTTAGAGTTATTGGTATTCCCCAATGTGTATGAGGTAGTTAGAATCCGTCGAGTAACCTGAATGTTTCTTTTATATTGAGATGTTTTCTTCACATCCTGGTAGTGGATGGGATTGTAGGAGGTGATTGGGAATTAGTTGTGCTTGAGCATGGTGTTTCATCCCTAGACAGATGTATAGATAGGGAAACCCATCTAGTTGCTTGACTATATGCTACGCGCTTTAATCATAGACATTGCCTGCAGTTTGGAGCATCTCCTATTTGTGGTGGTTTTTTCCTAAAATAACAGCTAAAAAACCACCATTGGTATGGCACCATTCGAGGCCATGTATGGGTGACCATGCAGGTCACCAATATGCTAGAATGACCTAGGGGAGTTAGAACCCATGGGTCTAGAGAAGGTATGGTCTGCTGCTGAAATGATGCAGATTATTTCAGAGGGGATGAGGACCACACAGATCCATTAGAAGTCCAATCTTGACCGGATATAGATAAATATGGATTTCGAGGATGGAGACCATTTGTTCCTTTATGTACCTCATAGATGAGGGACACAATGATTTGGCAGGGGTGGCAAGTAATATTGGAGGTTCATTAGCCCCTTTCAGATAATTCATAGAGTCGTCAAGGTGGCTTAATTATTGACTCCACCTTCAAAGTTGGAGGATGCACAACATGTCTTCCACATATCACAACCGAGGAGATACGTTCACGACCCATCACACATCATTGAAAATGGTGAGTTAGATATTGATGACAGGAAAAATTTCGCAGAGTACCCAATAGAGATAAAGGATTGGTTGGAGAGGATCCTTCGTGGACATTCAATTCCTCTAGTGCATGTTCAATGGTGGCAACTAAATATCCAGGAGAGCACATTGGACCAGGAGTCTCATATTTTTTCTTAGTTACCCCCATTTTTATCCCATATTTTATTTTCTGAGGACGTGAATCCCTAAGGTGGGGAGAATGAATTGTCATGGAATTTCCAAGTATAATTATTGAAAATTATATGGGATTATTTTCAGACCAAAAACAGAGGTGGTAAATGATTCTAAGGCCAAGGGTTCCCAGAATAAATGTTTGAACTATTATTAACATTAGAAAAAATAGAAAGTGTCTGTTGTTTTAGAAACATCTAAACGAGTCTCAATATAAAAAATTCGAGTGAACCTTTGAGTTCAAAACAGTGAGTTTATATTAAACAAGGCACAACGTTGACTGGTTTGGGTAAATAACGGAAAATGTTTTTGTATATTTTTAAAGAAGAATACAAAAATATATATTAAAATATATTTTTTTTTCTTTTAATGTTTCACAGTGATTTGACTACCATTTTTTATTTTTAATGAAACTGTGTGGAGTCACTAAAATATAGTGATGGGGCGACACATTTTCCATTCTCTTAAATTAACCAGGAATTTGGGGTTAATGCTCAACATTGTAATTCCTTGTAACCCCTGGATAAAAATTTTTTGTGGAACCTTCCAGTTTGCAGACAAAAAATGATGAAAAACAATATATTTCCAATGATAACAATCCCTCATCTTTGAAGGATCTCACCAACGATGATGAAAAAAGGATTTATTTTCAACAACGAGTGATCAAAACCTAGGGATGAGTTGTATTTTTATGTATTTCCCCATCCCTGTTTTTATGAACATACATGAACCAACCCATGATTAGGTTGATCTCTCGTTCGATCATTTTTTGGGTATAGTTAGACTACTGAATTTTAAGGGATTAAACCGTAGTTATTATCCATGTTTTTTCGTCCCCATTAAAATGGTATGAATGTAGGCCAAAATGAATAGGGCTGACATTTGATCTTTAGGTTTTCATAGTGTTTTGTCCAACCTCGTTCTTGTTTTCTTCACCGATGGACCCTTGTGGTTGCGTTGAGGTTTTCCATGAGGTAGGGAACTTTTTCAGACTCCTAGAGTTATGCCAAGATGATTTGGATTCTATTTCCGCAAAGGCAATGCCTTGACGATCACATGTGTGTCCACATTTCGAAAAAGGGGCACCCGAGATGACATGGTTTTCCATAGATTAGAACCACTGGTGGTAGCGCGACTCCCCAATAGGGTGGTGGAAATGGGAATAGTCTAACAGGACAACACCACTAGAAGGGTCCCACATTTCATGATGCTAGTCTCCAGCCCCTAGCCTGTTGGAGGTAGTCTTATGGTATTCATGACATTGGCCCCATTGGACGGGTCATGATATATTATGTTTCTTTCCTCAAGAATCCATGAATTGTTCTATTAATGATAGGCATTGATTTAATAGATGTATTAAAATTATCATGTAATTAATTTATTTAGAAAGAATAAAAACTTTATATTGTAATTAGTGTATTCATTTTTATTAAACACTCATTTATGTAACACGATTACCAAGACCACTAAAATGATATGTCCTTTGGACTTGATTCCTTTTAATCATGCCATTGTAATTATAATGAGACATTAGCTCCCTTCCTTCTTGGACTGGGTCACTATAGTATGTATCAAAGGATGTTTAGTTGCAACCATAAGAAATAGATTTAGTAAATTTTATATTACATAACATACGCCTGTGTTTGAAATTTAGGATCAATATAGAATAACCTCATGGAATATTTTTAAGGTAGAGTTTATATGGGTTTTCCTAAAAATACATCCATGTAAAAATACTACACATGGACATGGTTCTGGAACATATGTACCTATGTGTAACAATTGTGGCAAGGTTTTTGGGGCCATACTTGAGGTAACGCGGTACATGATAAAAGTCTTTACTATGCACATGGATTGATACTCTCGAGGGGATATACATCGGTTAAATAAAATTGTCATTACAAAGCACTATGAAGGAATTCAATAGTGAATAACCAAGGTTAGAACTAAGGTTTTTTAGATATAAAATATGGTTTAATGATTTCAAAATCTAAAATTGATATTATGGAAAAACCCTAGACCAACAAAAACCAGTGTTGAAATAATTATATGATTTATTTTGGTATTGAGTTTGTATTAAAAACCTTAATTAAAAGTGAATTACATGATTAACCTTACTTCAAGGAGGTACTCCATATTTATTTTTGGAATTATTTTAATATGGTTTTTGAAATGGAAAACCAATATGATGAGTGAAAAATAATCAAATCTAGAAAGACCATGGGTCTTGAACTGAGGACCGAAGGACGATTAGGGTTTCACACTAACCACTGACATAAGCAATGTCCTGGTTAATTTTTCATTGTTTTTAGTTAAACAATTTGACGAATAAATGTTAATGATGATCCAATAGTATAAATTTTGATGTTTAGAGATCAATATATGAACCATATTTGTTTCGGAATGTAGTTAAATAAAAGGATTTATACTTTCATCTATTTTATAGTTCTTATGAACGTTTAAAATTTTGTTTTAGTGCTTTGGGCAATAAAAAAATAATTATTGATAATTAATTTATGGTAATAATGGAATGATATAGAATTTGATTGAGGAAAAACCAAAACATATGATTTTTCACCTGAAATAGAAAACTATTTGCTATGAATATTTTATGATATTCTAGGTCATTAATATAATTACCGAATATTAAGAAAATGACTTAGAAATGAACTGTTTTCTTAATACCCTATTTTCTTTTGACCCGGTGGTCTCCTAAATCAACCAAGATGTATAGATTTGAGGCCCCCATTAATCTATTGATCATTGAATTTTCTATTATTTATGAGCTCCTAAAATCCCAAAAAATATTTAAACTTTTCCTTAATGTAAGTATCTTTACCTCCCACTGATGTTCTCATACTTAGAGACATAGTTACATGGTAGTCCATGTGACCTTTTTTACATTCCCTTATGTCTTCTATAGAGGATGAAATATGAAACATTATCATGATGTAGTATTTCAAACATTTTAAGAATCAAATAATATTTCACCATGATCAATTTCAAATTGTGTGTATGAAATTTAAATAAGGTGTGGATAATGTGATGATCTGAAAATTTAATGTAATAACCTTTAAATCAATAGTGTGAATGACACACGACACAAAACACATGAGGTAATATAATATATAGATAAAATACAATATATTTAATATTTATAATATATTATATATATTTCATTGCATGAAAAACTAATTTATTGAGATTTACATGCGAGAAAGACCTTCTTCTATGGACAACATTTCACGCAATCCTGAGTTTTATCAAACAATAATATATTATTAAAATGTAATGAGATATAATGTAGATTCTAAATTAGTAATTATGATTAGTAATAAGTAACTTATGAAATTTATGGTCTATAAAAGTAATAAATGGACAAATTGGTAACATATTAATTAAAAATGCATATAAGAAGTAATCAAATATAAAGTGAATATTTTTAGAGAAAACTATTTTTATGCTCAAAATGTTGTTTTACAATAACTGATTAAATTAATTATAATATGTTAGTGATATTAATGATATATATATATATATCAGTCATTAAATAAAATATTTATTATATTCATCCATTAGGTTTGATAGACATAAGATATGAATGAACCCTATTTACACATAAAATCCAACAAATGTTATAATGGTAATTTTACATCTTTTAATAGAGAACCAATATTAAATAAGAATTGTGACACTATAATTTCATTAATATACGATAGTAAAATTAATCTTTTAAAGAATAAAATGATAATTATATTAGGTTGATTTTTTTTAATGTTTGTAAACATTTCGTTATTTAATTAATAGTTAAAAATACAGATCTTTTGTTCAAAATTGCATTTTCATCAAATTAATTTCTAACGAGAAATTGTAATTTTAATTAATTTTAAAGGTTAATTATATAATATTTTTACCAATTAATAAAATTTATATAATTGGATTCAATTTCACATTGTAATTTATTATAAAAATGTTGCATCCTTTTTGATGTTTTTAAATTAAAATCTTGTATTGTCATCCCGTATGTATGATGAATTTAAAATTAATTTATTCCACTTATATGATTGAAACATTGAAAAATGGATTCATTATTTAGAATAATAATGATATATAATGTCTTATAGGACCCAATTTTTTTAAAAGATATATTAGTTAATGTTATTAAAATTAATTACAATTATTAAAGTAAAATTACGATTAATAATGGGCTAAACCATTTACTTAGGGGTCAAAATAACCTAGAATCAAGTCCAAACCCATTTATGAAAAAATTATGGCCATTAAACTTCCATTATTGAGTGATTTTGAGTTTATATTAATTTCATAGGTAATAACATGTGTCCACCTGACTTGTTTCAATAATACCAAGTGAGTCCTTTCCCTCCATTATGAAGGCCACCACATCTCCCCATTCCTAAAACCACACAAACATCTTAGGTTTACCCATGGTCTTCCCATATGTTTTTCCAACATCCCAAAAAAAGAAATTGAATCCTTCCCTTGTTCAGGAATCAATCTACATAACCCTTTTTGTATAAACCAAATGCAGTTACCTCATTAAGAGGCAACAACAATCCATAAGCTCTTTACTTTTAATTGAAATCTTCAACCACTAATTTATTATGACTATATAATTGTATAAATTATAGTATATTAAATATAGTAGCATTTTTTATACTAATTTTTAACTATATTTACACAAACTTCCATATAATGGGTATCAAAAATACTGTTTCTATGTACATCGAAGTAGTTTCTCACAAAATGATTACCGTTCATTTTTCCCTTACCACCTCTCAAGGTGTCCATTATGATGGAAAATAAGTTTAGATATGATATATATATAATATATATGATTTATTTATAGTTCATTAATAATTTTATTACACCAAGCTTTAATACATTCCATGTTACGTTAATATGATAACATCGATTAAGGATGTGTGGCTTACCGCACCCTCAAAGAATTATAATTCATTCACACTAAATATGGAATGTATATAGGATAGTTTTAATTAAAAATATGAAACATGGAAAACTTATATGTTATATTAAATAAATAATTACCTTTCTATAAATGTACTATATATATCATTTTATTTATTACCCTTTTACACACTTAAAATGTGATAACATTGTTCATGGACGTGTGGACTACCGTCTCCTCGACATAATGTGATTCATTTTTCCTCACAATAATTATATATATAAGTATATATGATTAAATAATCTTTAATTTATGATATTTTAATAATTATTTAAATTTATGGTGTTACTTACCTTCTTTCCATAACGATCATTGAAAAATGAGAACCTTACCCATGCATACGTTTGACCTATCATTTCCATGATCATAACATTTATTCATTTTTCATAACAATATTTAATGATTGATTTTAAAATTATAATTAATGTATAAATATGATAATTATGTCATGATTATAATTTTGGACCTATTATATAATGACCCCACTTGACCATAGTTCACCTAACAATGTTTTTTTGACTAATAAACTGAATTTGGTCAAAACACCCAATGTAAAAATATTTTTAATACTTTATTTTAGAGTATAGTAAAAATTGAAATAAATGTAATGAAAAAAATTAAAGATCTTCTCAAGAATATATATTATTAAAATAATTTTATTATTCTTGATTATTAAAGGAAAATCACCTGAAAGGAAACTAATGGTAAGATATTCTCAGATTACGTTTTTACATCCATGAGATAAATATCTTATTTTCCACCTAAATTTTTTGTGTGGTGTATATACTAAACCTATTTTATGTTATATCATTAATACTTTTATCATCATGGTATCTTAACATTTAGTTTAATTTTATTCTTTAGGTGGATAATGATTTAAAAAATTTCAATGTTTTATGGGACACTTTGGAATGTTTAAAGATTATATTCCTCAAAAATAAAATTAAGGATATTTCAATGGTATTTATTTTTGAAAAAATTATATGACCCATATTAAATTAAACCTTTCATTTTACTCTCCTATGGTTATTCATGACCCTTTTGATGTATTATTACCATTTTCCCACTCTTTGGCACTCAACATGTATTAAAAATGTCTTTTAAGAAAACCTAACCTTATTCCTCTGTTAGTCAAAAATCTAGTTTTCTTCTAAAAAAACGTGTTATATTAACTGTTTTAAAAAAAGTATATAAAATGATCTGGGAAATAAATTTTAACCCTTTTTTCTTCTACAAAATTTTTCAAAGGAATATTTATGACTCTTTTTGAATAAGACAATTTTCTAACCATTTACCATTAAAAAGGTATATTCTTTTTACCACGTACGACTTTTATGGATTTACCCACCAAAATATCATTGTAGCTTCATTTTCATGTCTAAATGGTTAATTTTTAAAGAAAATGTTTTCAAAAGTTCTTTTCAAAGAAAATGGTTTTCGAAATGGTTTGAAAAAAATGATATTTTCATAAATAAGTATTTTTAAATATATTATTATAGTATTTATATTCATCAATGGAAACCACTTATTTTTACAACACATGGGATATGTTTTGTTCATTACATTCTTATAATTATTATCCTAGATGGTTCAATTTTTATTTCGCAAAGGATTTTTTTCGTATTCAATTCATTCATTCCATTTAATTTTTTTAATATATTCATTTTCCTATGATCATTTGAAATTTAATTTACCCTAAATTATCCATTTAATTTAACATGGACATTACTATTTCCTAAAAATTATTCTGTTTTTCATAAAATTCTTACATTTAAAGTATTTTGATTAATGGATATATTATTCATAAATCTGTATTTTTATTCAATATGGATATTTGATAAAGAATACTGTTTATTTAATTAAATAAATTACTCAATATGAAAAATGATTTGTACCTGAATTCTTGCATGGAGGAAACACATTATATATATCCTCAATTCATCAACTGGTTCTAATGAGAAAAATTTGTTGAGAAAATATAATAGTATAAACCGTCTTTTGAAAGGTCTTGATAGTAATCAGAATTCATGTGCCTCTGACATGACATCCAAAAATTAAGAATTTACATCATTTAGATTCAGTTATTATTCATACATGAGACTTTATGTTGAAATATATATGGATTAATTTTAGTTTCAATTAACCAATTAAATGGAAAGTGTTTTAATTTTTTACCTTTCCCTATTTATTTTTCCTTATCGAGTTACTTGAATGTCATGTGTTTCATGTTATTACCTTGTCTTATTATTTATGCACTTACTTCTTGGTTTATTGATTATATTTCATGTGAGTTAAGTTATTCTAAATGTCACAATTAATATTCTCTTTAATTTATTATTAATTCTGATATATTTTTCCTGAATGAAAATTTGAGCTCAACCTTATTATGATTCTTTCCCTTGGAATCCATGATGTTTTCTATGAATGATATTCCTGGATTCCCAAGATGAATTATAGTTATAATTGATGTTATTATTTTTATAAATATGAAAAGAATTATGTTTTGACAAAGTTATTAATTTATAGTACATGATGCATATATATATATATGGATTTTGAAGACTATTAAACTAATTGTCCCATTACGGATTGATTCCTTGAAATCTTGCCAATGTAATTAGTTGCAGAAACTGGATCCAATCAATCTTGGGCTGGGTCATAACAAATGATCTACAAAATGACATAACAGATTCACCATATATGACAAAATAAACAAATGAGACAAATTATTATCAAATAAATTAGTCACTAAATATAAAGCTATAGTGACTATACCTCCCATAATCATTATACCTGCATCTATTACCAATAGAGTCTCTTCAACTATTTGAAAAAGACTCAATCCAGGTGCATATGGGTTGAACCCCTTATATATTGATGCATATTATTTCTCCATATTAATTTTTGGTGTTTTTAGTCACATGACACTATATGGAGCAGAGATGACATAACAAAATTTTCCACAAGTGTCCTGAATGACCACATGAACCACATATCATGGGTGGCTCAGTGAAAAACCGTTTTGAATTCCCTGTCTTTCCACACTGGTAGAAAGTAAAATTCACTCTTCCTTCTCATATGAGAGATCTATAGGAATAATTTTATTGATAACACCCTTGATAATCATAACACTTTATATTTCCATTGTGGGAATAAAAAAAATATACTAGGTGAATAAATAACCCCCATCAACCCTGAATTACCATGCAAATCAATCATGACCATCAACTCCCGATCCATCATGTCATCATATGTAGTGAAATTCAACTTGAAAACCTGATAAGGAATTTAATATTGAAATACCATCTTGATATTTCATTTCATCATCATATCCATTGATACTATCTCATATGTTAACTACAGATTCTCAATGAATTACATCGTATATTCTATCGTAGTCTAATCATCCTTCTCATGAATGAGAAAATATATATCCATAAATAACACCAAAGACATTGGATAGAACTAGTCAGTGAAAATACCCTTAAAATACTTAAATTTCATTCCTTCTTGCTTATTTAATATCATCATCTAATTCCACCATATCCATCTTGCTCCATGTATCATTAAGATGGTACACTTCACTTTGACTGCATAAGGAATTTATGAGAAATGAAACTGAATATCAATATTTCTCATCCAATACTGATCATATGAAGGATAATTAGTTCCATAAAACTATTGGATTCTAATTAAGGAACTATTGAGATCATTTCATAGACTTAACACCTTGAGGCTTGATAGCTTGAGCCTGAATGGGGATAGGTGAAGTTGCAACTCCCATAGCTTGGATCGCACACACAACAACCTCAACCAGATTCTGGTTCATTGGAGGATATTATAAATGCAGTTCATTAGAAATTTCCTCATTATACTACTCACACACATTTTAACAATCATGGTTATACACATCGTCAGTAAACAACATTGAAGACATAATAACATAACTCAAATCTTCCAATTAAACAAGAGAAACAGGGAAACCAATCCCATTAGAATGATAAAACAACATATGTATCTTTACCTAATCATATATAATGCAGTGAAAATAAATGAACAAATCCATAATAATCATTTATTAAGAAACACATGGAGACTTAAGGATCATTACGATTAGAGATTTATTGGATCCCACTCGAAACTACATCATATGTCCTGAAATGATATTTCAATTGCATATAGACCTTAGGGGATGACTCTCAAACTCTCATTGATACTAAATTGTCATGAACTAGCCACGATATCCAAGTACCATGATAATAGATCCAATTCTAGAAGATCCATATGAGTGTTCTTGATCCCCATGGGCTAGCAACTAGTAGCTGGTATCATTTAAAATAACAGTAGGGAATAATTTTCAAACAAATTTCAAAAGATAGTATATATATCAGTATACTAAAAAAACTCCACAAGGATATAACAACATAAACTAAAATGGTTTATATTAAACCAAAAAATACATCATCAAAGTACAAAAAAATACGAATGGTAAACTAAATTTCATTAGTGTACACGTCACTCTAAGATGAAAGGGATCAAGAGCAACCACCTCTTACAAGAGGATCCTCCAATTTAATTAAACATGGTAGGATAAAATCTATAAATTCCAGATGTAAATTGTATGGATTGAGCTACAAAGATGTAACACCCGAGACTTTTATGAGAAATATTTTGTTTTTATGTTATATAAATCATCAAAGGAATCTTTCACTACACACAACATTATCTTGTCTTTCTATACATGCAACCGCGGCCTACCTCGATAGCTACGCAATACCGAGTTTCACTAAACAACGATATACTATTAAAATATTATTAAAACTAGCCATTAGGAATAGTAATAAACACTTTTTGAAATTTTTTACATTTGATTTTACAAAATGGACTTCATTGTTGGATTCCAAATATCGAAATTAGATTAGGGTGAAATTTTGGTACTTTTCAGATAACTTTCATATTCTGATGAATAGTGAAAATTACTAAATTTTAATTAAAAACAACTTTTTTGATAAAAATAATTAATAGTAAAAAATTTGTTTCAATGAGATGAAAATAATTTTTGGTGAATAGTAACTTTTTACTTTTATTTACCACGGTTAAAAGTAAATAGGGTAATTAAGGGTAGAAATGATATTATTATTACACTAAAAGATGTCCTAATTCTATTGGATAAGTGTAATTATACCGCAAACAACCTTAGGAATAAAATATGACCATTTAGTCCCACTTGGATTATATTAGGACATTTATTATTAATTTATTTAAAGAAGGGTTAAAATAGTTAAAATCAAAGTTTAATAACTAAAGAATTTTTAATAAAGGTTCATGAATAAGATAAATTAGACTATAAATATTCATTAGAAATATAAAAATATTTCCTACATAATGTTATTTTATTTGTAATTTTTAGACTTAAAATAATTTATTTTATTTTTGATACAATGATGATGCAGTAATTATCTTATTAATGAAATATTGACATAATTGGTGTAATAATTTCCCAAATAAATGTAATTTGAGACTTTATGAATTCCAATAATTTTATATGTTAATATGACATGTTAGTATTTATTTAATTAATTTTTTTCGAACTAATCATTCTGTTATGAGTTTTTCAAAAATAAATTACTAAATAGTGTCAAAATTGACATAAAGTAGTTTTTAAAACAAATATTATATTATTGATTGTTATTTTATTCCTAAAAATATATGGTTCGTCCAAGATACTTATATAATGATAGGTGTATCATTAAAGGACCACTTGGGGGTCTCTTGGATGTATATGGTATATTTATTAACTATATAATATAAAAATACAAAGTGACATCGTAAATGTCAATTTAATTAAGTAAGAGTTAAAACTAAAAGATAAGGTTAATATAATGACCTAAACTTGTCTAAATTATATTGGATGAGAGGCTTTAGACACATCCCCACCTTATATTCGAAATATATCATTTTGGAGCTATTAGAAACTGAATATGACTTTATAATAAAATAATAGTTTTAGTTATTCCGAAGGTGCCTCTCTCCTCCCTTATAAAAGGGAACCTCCTCCCTCTCTTCCTCACACCACTTTGAACCTTCAATCTCGTCCAACCCCTGCCCATTTGTCCTCTCAACTTCCCTAGAGACATCCTATAGGTCATGGTATTCTTCAAAGACCAATTTTAGTGCCCTAAAAGGAAGTCTCAAAGAAGTGCTTCAAAGAAGAGGTAATGTCCGTTACCGATTCTTTCATTTTTATTTCTTCTTCCACTTGTTCTTATTTAGTTTTTTCATTATGAAGTAATAACATCAGTATCACTCATATACTGATATGTTATTATAAGTATGAAACAACCCTATTTCACCATCTATACATCCTATGGAAAATAAAATCACCACGCGTGCGTACGTACGGAATACCGTCTCCACGGCGTGGTGTAATCTATTTTCCCCCACCACCTTATTTGGAGGGGTATGATGGTGTAAATAATAACTAAATATGATTATTTTAAAGTGATATTTATTCTTAAATAGTATACATACACTCTAATAAAATTCCACGATCATGGGAACAATATCATCGCTCGTGCATACGTACGGAATACCGTCTCCATGATGTGATGTGACTCGTTCTACATGATCTTAATTGCATAATGATTATATAAAAGAATTGAATGAATTAATGTGATATATATTACAATAATAACATTCTGGAAATGAGGTATCTATAACCTAATGAGAAGAATAAGAATTTATTCGACAAAACACGCATAAGAACAAAAATTAATAAACACAAGAATAACAAGTTGTAATGAAATATTACTAATAAAAAGATAAGAATGTGACCATATATGATATGATAACAATAATTATGATTCTGGAATAAGTCAATAACATTATTTAAATCATTATACAGGAGGTTCGGACACATACGAAGAAAATCGGACCTAAGGTAAAGGAAATATAACAATCTCATTTTTATCCGAGATTGTTTGTACTTTGGAATTTACTGGGATGAATTTTATCGTCCACATCCATGTTTCCTCAATATGTAATATTGTTTACATCCACCTACAATTGTTTAAATCCAATTTTACCCTTCGGTGTGTTTTTAGTAAAATATATGAAAGGAATCTTTTGTCGTTTTTCATACGAGGTACTTTTTGACTTTTCCGACAGAAGTACGAAGAATGTTTTTTTTAATTTATACAACATGAATGGATTTTTAAAAAATTATTTCCACGAAGCTTCCTTTACAAGTTTTCAAGTTTATTTTTAATCATCTTCTTTTAGTATATAATTGTATGACATGTTAAGAAAGTATAATTGTTTTTGAAGTATAAAGGATATTTTCTTCAAGAATGGAGTTCGAGTGTTTTATCAAAATTATTTTCCTTCTAAGATAATAAAGGGTTCTGTTTCTATCACTATTATTACATTTATTTGACTATGTTGTGATGGAATTATTTTTAGAAATTCCTTTATCTTATATGAATTGTTTTAGGATGTCACGATGTTTAAGATTCCCATTTTTATTACATGGGTTATCCTATAATGTATGGTTTATGTTTTTGTGGAACACATAAGAATGGTATCATTATGAGATGGGTGGGACCTATATCTCCCTCTAATTCATTGGGTAAAGATTTTATATCTCATGAGATAGACATGGCTGGAATGGCAGGTTAAACCGGTTCAGTGAAATAGGACTGAAACGAGGAATGACCTCAGTTTAGAAATGGACATTGTCCACTAAGAGAGACTTGGCCATGAGTCTTGAATAATTAGAAATGATTCTCTATGATTATTTGTGTATGCCAAAAAGTTTCATGTTTTATGTTATGATTATTGTGATTACATTTCACTGCCATGATTTGTTCCAAGTTATGAAATTATGATTTCTTTTGCAGGTTAAGATTTCCAAAATGTTATGTTCTTATGAATATTATGTAATTGATTTATATTTTGTTTACCCTTACTGAGCATTTGAGATCACCCTTTTGTATGTTTTCTTTCCCCTGGTCAGGGAGAAGGTTATTAAGTAAGATATGCCAAAAGGGACTATATATATGATGAAATAAATGGGGGACAGTGTAAACGATTTATGAACTAGTTGTTTATGTTTCCTAGTTTCTATAGACACTATACCTATACGGTCCTTTCATTGTTTTGTTATATGTTGTAATAAGTATGCTTCAATTTTGAAGTATTAACAATGTATGTCAAGTATGGGTCGTTATAGTTGGTATCAAAGGAAAGGTATATTCAACCTTTGGAAACTAGGATGTGAAAGCCTTAGTAAGAACCCTAAGGATACGTCTAAGAATAGAACACAATCTTAGTGTTTTAGAAATGGCCATGAATAACCTAAGATAAGACCTTATGTGTGAAATTTTATTCTTGATTATGTGGTTTTCCTATTATAATTAGTGTTGCTCACACTATTCTTCTTGGTTTTAGTCAATGGCTGGAACTCAAAAGAACCGTGTTAATGCGGAATGCGACAGACAATGTAATGATTGTCCCCCTAAGCAACCAAACGTTATGGGAGATGGAATAAAAAATATTATAGCCATGCTCACACAACATTCTCAAGCTATGAATAATACTGGACTTCTAAATGAGAAAAGGAAGGAGAAACATTCTGTTGAATCCTTCATGAGGCAGCATCCACCTTCATTCAGCGGGTCTACTGTTCCATTAGATGCTGAACAATGGATCACTAATACTGAAAAGATATTTTCTGTTCTTCAATCTTATAAACATGATAAAGTCATCTTATTAGTGTATTGTTTGGAAGGAGATGCTGATAAATGGTGGAATCTTATTAAGAATACAAGGGAAAGAGATGAAATTGAGTCCATGGAATGGGACGAGTTCAAAACATATTTTTCAATATGTACTTCCCTCGTATTCTCTGAAAAAAGATGCAGAAAGAGTTTCTTGAACTAAAGCAAAAGGATGATGAATCTGTTGGTACCTATGAAGCAAATTTTACAAGACTTGCAAGGCACGCTTCTGGTATTATTATCCAACCTGAGAGTAAGATCGATCGATTCTTTAGTGGCTTAAAACCAAGTCTTCGAAGGGCCTTAGCCATAAGGGACTTCAATAGCTATGAGGAAATTGTTCGATGTGCTCTCAATGTTGAAATGGATATTGGAGTAACCCATCAGTCATATGGGTTTGATAAGAAGAGGAAAATGGAATTCAAAGGAAAATAAAAATAGCACACTGAAAAGAAGATGAGCTTTCCCTTATGCTCAAAGTGTGGAACGAAACATGGAGGGAGTTGTCTTAAAGGGACAAGTAAATGTTTCAAATGTGGAAAGCAAGGTCATCAGGCATTTGAATTCCGCAATGATGGGAAGAAGATGTCTAAGGATGCAAACCAAGGAAGGGATACACAGAATGAACCTACTACACTTCAATGTTTCAAGTGAAAGGAGATGGGTCATTATGCCAATCAATGCCCAAATCCAAGGGTTGATGATGATGATCGAAGTCAACAAACTCTTAAGGCTAAAGACAAAGGAAAGTCACATGAAATTTCTATCAGCGTTGTGGAGTACGATAATGATGTGGTGAAAGGTACACTTACCATCCACTCTAAAGTAGCAAATGTTTTCTTTGATTCTGGATCCACCCACTCTTTTATTTTTGAAGAATTTTTTAAGGGTATCACCGTATAACCACATCAATTAGATGTTGAGTTAGCTGTGACAACCCCTAATGGCACAACAGTCGCATCAAAAGTTTATAATTCTTCTCCGATTGAAGTTTGTGGGAAAGAGCTTCCTGAAAATCTTATGATCCTCCCTATAGTGGAATTTGATGTGATACTTGGCATGGATTGGATTTCTATATATGGAGCTCATATCAATTTCCAAAGAAGGGAAGTCACATTTCATATTCCAGATCAATATATGATCGTCTATCGATGCAAGGATGAACACAACCTTCTGGTGGAAATTTCTTCCATATTATGGGTCTTGATTCCACTAAATGAAGGTTATTTATTTCAAATGGTTGGTGAGAAACTCGTGATTAATAATATTCCCGTTGTACAGGAGTTTGATGATGTCTTTCTAGAGGAATTTCCTGGTCTTCCACCAAATCGTGAAGTTGAG
Organism: Viscum album; assembly: GCA_963277665.1. Taxonomy (NCBI): domain Eukaryota; kingdom Viridiplantae; phylum Streptophyta; class Magnoliopsida; order Santalales; family Viscaceae; genus Viscum; species Viscum album. The sequence continues at coordinate 1,180,130,183 of OY728152.1, read as the reverse complement.
TTTTCAATAGAACTTGTACTGGGTGCTTTTCCTATTTCAAAGACACCTTATATAATGGCCCCAATTGAGTTGTAGGAATTGAAGAAGCAAACCCAAGAGAATCTTGATAAGGGATTCATACGCCCTAGTGCGTTACCTTGGGGATCACATGTTCTATTTGTTATGAAGAAATATGGATCAATGAGACTCTGCATTGATTATCGAGAACATAACAAGATCACAATCAAGAACAAATATCCTCTCCCGCGCATTGATGACTTATTTGACCAACTACGAGGAGCTCAATACTTTTCCAAGATTGATCTTCATTCAGGGTATCATCAACTAAGTGTCAAAAGGGAGGATATACCAAAGAAGGATTTCCGTACAAGGTATGGACACTATGAATTTATAGTGATATCATTTGGTCATACTAATACCCATGCTATCTTCATGGATCTGATGAATAGAGTCTTTGGAGACTATCTTGATCAATTTATGGTAGTCTTTATAGACGATATTCTTGTCTATTCAAAGATAAAGGAAGAACATGAAGATCACTTGAGAATTATATTGAAGACCCTGATAAAGGAGAAGCATTATTCCAAATTTACCAACTGTGAATTTTGGCTTCAAAAAGTTTCATTTTTGGGTCGCATAATCTTACAAGAGGGGATATCTGTGGATCCAGCAAAAACAGAGGTTATCGAACGATGGTCGAGACCAACAACATTAACTGAGATCCGAATTTTTCTTGGTTTGGCTGGACATTATCTATGTTTTGTGAAAGATTTTTCCCGATTATATAATCCACTCACCAGGTTGACTCGGAAATTATTTAAGTTTGTTTGGACAGAGGTATGTGAAGAGAATTTCAAGGAGTTGAAAAGAAGGTTATCCAGTGCACCTGTTCTCACACTGCCTGGTAGTGGAGAATGGTTTGTGATCTATAGTGATACATCCAATAAGGTATTGGGGTGTGTTCTCATTCAAAATGATATGGTGATAGATTATGCCTCACGACAATTGAAAATCCATGAGCAAAATTACCCAACTCATGATTTGGAGTTAGCTGCTGTAATCTTTGCATTAAAGATTTGGAGGCATTGTCTTTATGGAGAAAGGTGTGACATTTATACTGATCATAAATGTTTAAAGTATATTTTCACACAAAAGGAGCTGAATATGCACCAAAGAAGATGGTTGGAGTCGATTAAGGATTACGACTGATCAATTCATTACCATCCTGGGAAAGAAAACAAGCTGGCATATGCGTTAAGTCGACAAGACCACGCCAGTTTATCCATGATGAGGATCACAAAAGATCCAATATTTATGGATTTACAAAGGATGGATGTTGGAATTATAATGGAAGGGGGGAAATCGTATCTTTCTCAAATGAATGTTCAACCATATATTCATGTGAAGATTAAAGAGGCACAGAAAGAAGATGTAGTGTTACAAAAGAAGGTGAGAAATGTTCCTTAATTCAACCTTTATTGTGATGGGATAATAAAGTTCAGGAATCGGGTTTGTGTTCCTCCCATCGCCGAATTAAAGAAGGAGCTGCTAGATGAGGCTCATAGTTCTTCATTCTCTATTCATCCGGGAAGCACGAGGATGTATAGGGATCTGAAAGAGTACTTCCGGTGGGATGGCATGAAAAGAGATGTAGCTGAATATGTCTCTCGATGCTTGGTTTGTGAGCAAGTTAAAGATGAGAGACAAAAGTCTAAGGGGATGTTACAACCATTACCCATACCTGAATGTAAATGGGAAAACATCACTATGGACTTTGTCACCTGACTTCCTAAAAAATCCAAAGGCAATAATGCTATTTGGGTCATAGTTTATCGTCTTACAAAGTCTGCATAGTTCATTGCTATTAGATAGGATTTCTCTCTGGATCAGCTTGCCATGATATATGTAATGGAAGATGTAAGATTGCATGGAGTACCACTTTATATTATATTTGATCGGGATCCGAGGTTTACCTCAAAGTTATGGCGAAGTCTTCAATATACTCTGGATACAGAGTTGAGTTTCTGCACTGCTTATCATCCTCAAACAGACGGTTAGTCTGAGAGAACAATTCAAACTCTAGAAGATATGTTGAGAGCTTGATCTATGGATTTCAAAGGTGGTTGGGATCAACACCTAAATTTGGTGTAATTTTCTTATAATAATAGATTTCACTCTAGAATTCAGATGGCTTGTTATGAAGCTCTCTATGGAAATAAATGCAGGACTCCAACTTGCTGGGATGAAGTTGGGGAAAGAAAGCTATTAGGACCTGATCTTGTTGATGAGATGACAGAGAAGGTCAGATCTATTCAACAACACATAAGAGCAGCATAGAGTCGACAAAAAAGTTATTCTAACAACCGAAGAAAAGACTTATAGTTTGAAGTGGGTGATAAAGTGTTCTTATGAATATCTCCCTAGAAGAGGGTCATGAGATTTGGAAAGAAGGGAATGTTGAGCCATAGGTATATCGGTCCTTTCAAAATATAGGATCGTGTTGGGAAGGTAGTTTACCAATTGGAGCTTCCACCAAATCTCTCTCAAGTTCACGATGTGTTCCATGTATCTCTCCTGAGAAAGTACATACCTGATCCTTGACATGTACTCTGCTTAGAAGTTGTACTGCTGGAGCAAGATCATTCTTATGAAGAACAACCGATAGAGATTCTGGATCGTAGAGAAAAAGTCCTACGAAACAATACCACTTGATTGGTGAAAGTTTTATGGAGGAACCACCAATTAGAAGAAGATTCATGGGAGATTGAGGATATGATGAGGGAGCGGTATCCTCATATTTTTGTTACAAAGTGACGAATTTCGAGGGAGAAATTCATTTTAAGGGGGGTAGAATGTAACACCCGAGAATTTTATGAGAAATGTTTTGTTTTTATGTTATATAAATCATCAAAGGAATCGTTCACTACACACAACATTAGCTTGGATTTCTTTACACGCAACCGCGGCCTTCCTCGATAGCTTGCGTCGTACGCAATACCGAGTTTCACTAAACAACGATATGCTATTAAAATATTATTAAAACTAGCTATTTTGAATAGTAATAACCACTTTTTGAAATTTTTTACATTTTATTTTTCAAAATGGACTTCATTTTTGGATTCAGAATATTGAAATTAGCTTAGGGTGAAATTTTGGTACTTTTCGGATAACTTTCATATTCTGATGAATAGTGAAAATTAATAAATTTTAATTAAAAACAACTTTTTTAATCGAAATAATTAATAGTTATAAATTATTAATTTGACTTGGTTTAAATTATATTTAGAATATATTTTTACCATTTAATACAATTTTGGTCATTGAATGTAATTTCACATTTAAACCAAATATAAACAAGTGTCAATCTTTTGATATTTATTATCTGTTAAAAAACGTTATCTGTTTTGACGATGAGAATTAATTTTTAAATAAATTAATGAAACTGATGTGTTTTGAATTTGGTAAAATAGACATCATTTTTTAATTCATAATATCCAATATATCTTAGGCCTAATTTTTGGTATTTTTCTGGAATCTTTCATTTTTTTGATGAATAGTGAAACTACCAAGTGGTAGTAAAAAAAACTGAATTTTTCATAAATCTTAATTTCACCACTTCTGTGAGTGGAATTTCAAAAATTCGAGAGACACGGTTTATGTCAGTAAGTAAAATGTGGTTCAATGAGATGAAAATAATTTTTGGTGAATAGTAACTTTTTACTTTTATTTACCACGGTTAAAAGTAAATAGGGTAATTAAGGGTAAAAATGATATTATTATTACCATAACACATGTACTAATTCTATTGGATAATTGTAAATTGACCAAAAACAACCTTAGGAATAAAATATGACCATTTAGGCCCACTTGGATAAGATTAGGACATTTATTATTATTTTATTTAAAGAAGGGTTAAAATAGTTAAAATCAATGTTTAATAACTAATGAATTTTTAATATAGGGCTATACATAAGATAAATTCGACTATAAATATTCATTAGAAAGATAAAAAGATTTAATACATAATGGTATTTTATTTGTAATTTTTAGACTTAAAATAATTTAATTTATTTATGATACAATGATGATGCAGTAATTATCTTATTAATGAAATATTGACATAATTGATGTTATAAATACCCAAATAAAAGTAATTTGAGACTTCATATGAATTCCAATAATTTTCTATGTTAATATTTCCTGTTAGTATTGATTTAATTAATTTCTTTCGAACTAAGAATTCTGTTATGATTTTCAAAAAAATAAATTATTAAATAGTGTCTAAATTGACATATAATAGTTTTTAAAACAAATATTATATTATTGATTTTTATTTAATTCCTAAAAATATAAGGTTCGAAAAAGATACTTATATCATGATAGGTGTATCATTAATGGACCACTTGGGGGTCGCTTGGATGTTTATGGTATGTTTATTAACTATATAATATAAAAATACAAAGTGACATGGTAAATGTCAATCTAATTAAATAACAGTTAATACTAAAAGATAAGGTTAATATAATGACATAAACATTTCTAAATTCTATTTTATGAGAGGATTTAGACCCATACCCACCTTATATTCGAAATATATCAATTTGGAGCTATTAAAAACCGAATTTGACTTATAATAAAATAATAGTTTCAGTTATTCCAAAGGTGCCCCTCTCCTCCCTTATAAAAGGGAACCTCCTCCCTCTCTTCCTCACACCACATTGAGTCTTCAAGCTCGGCAAAACCCTCCCAATTTATCCTCTCCACTTACCTAGAGGCATCCTAGAGGTCCTGTTATTCTTCAAAGTCCAATTTTAGTGCCCTAAAAGGAAGTCTCAAAGAAGCGCTTCAAAGAAGAGGTAATGTCCGTTACCGATTATTTCATATTTATTTCTTATTCCACTTCTTCTTTAGTTGTTTAATTATGAAGTAATAATATCAATATCACTCATATACTGATATGTTATTATAAGTATGAAACAACCCTATTTCACCATCAATACATCCTACGGAAAATGAAATCACCGCGCGTGTGTACGTTCGGAATACCGTCTCCACGCCATGGTGTAATCTATTTTCCCCCACCACCTTACTTGGATGGGTATAATGGTGTAAATAATAACTAAATATTATTATTGTAAAGTGATATTGATTCTGAAATAGTATACATACAATCCAATACAATTCCACGATCATGGGAACCATATCATCGCTCGTGCGTACGTACGGAATACCGTCTCCACGATGTGATGCGACTTATTCTACATGATATTCATTGCATAATGTTTACATAAATGAATTTAATGAATTAATATGATATATATTACACTAATACCATTCTAGAAATGAGGTATCTATATCCTAACGAGATGAATAATAATTTATTCGACAAAACACGCATAAGAACAAAAAGTAATAAACACATGAATAACAAGTAGTAATGAAATATTTCTAATAAGAAGCTAATAATATGACCATATATGATATCATAACAATAAGTATGATTCTGGAATAAGTCAATAACATTATTTAAATCATTATACAGGAGGTTCAGACACTTATGAAGCAAATCAGACCCAAGGTAAGGGAAATATCACAATCTCATTTTTATCCGAGATTGTTTGTACTTTGAAATTTACTGGGATGTATTTAATCATCCAAATCCATTTTTCTTAAATATTTAATATTATTTCCATCCACCTAAAATTTTTTAAATCCAATTTTTATCTTCGGTGAGTTTTTAGTAAAACAAATGAAAGGAATCTTTTGTCGTTTTTCATACGAGGTACTTTTTGACTTTTCCGACAAAAGTACGAAGAATGTTTTTTCTAACTTATACAACATGAATGGATTTTTAAAACATTATTTACAAGAAGATTCCTTTACAAATTTTCAAGTTTATTTTTAATCAAATTCTTTTAGTTTATAATTGTATGATATGTTAAGAAAGGAAAATTGTTTTTGAAGTAGAAAGGATATTTTCCTCAAGAATGGAGTTCAAGTGTTTTATGAAAATTATTTTCCATATAAGATAACAATGGTTTCTTTTTCTATCCCTATTATTAAATTGATTTTACTATGTTGTGATGGAATTATTTTTAGGAATTCCTTTATCTTATATGAATTGTTTTATTATGTCATGATGTTTATGGTTCCCATTTTTATTACAAGGGTTATGCTATGATGTATGGTGTATGATTTTGTGGCACACATAAGAATGGTATAATTATGAGATGGGTGGGACCTATATCTCCCTCCAATGCATTGGGTAAAGATTTTATATCTCATGATATAGACCTGGCTAGAACAGCAGCTTAAACCGGTTCAGTGAAACAAGACTGAAACGAGGAATGAACTCGGTTCAGAAATGGACTTTGTCCACTAAGATAGTCTTGGACATGAGTCTTGACTAATAATAAATGATTCTCAATGATTATGTGTGTATGCCACAATGTTTCATGTTTTAAGTTATGATTATTGTGATTACATTTCACTACCATGATTTGTCCCATGTTATGAAATTATGATTTCTTTTGCAGGTTAAGATTTTCAAAATGTTATGTTCTTATGAATATGATGTGAATGATTTTTATTTTGATTACCCTTACTGAGCATTTGAGCTCACCCTTTTGTATGTTTTGTTTCACTAGGTCAGGGAGAAGGTTATTAAGTAAGATATTCCAAAAGGGACTATAGATATGGTGAAATAAATGGGGGACAGTATAGATGCTTTATGAACCAGTTGTTTATGTTTCCCAGTTTCTAATGTCACTATACCTATACGGTCATTTCATGGTTTTGTTATATGTTGTAATAATTATGATTCAATTTTGAAGTATTAAGAATGTATGTAAAGTATGGGTCGTTATAAAAGCCTAGTAATGTATCACCAAGCATTAAATAATAAAATTCCATAATTATAAACCCAAATATTCATTCAATATTAATAAAAATAATCAAGGAAGTACATTTTCTAAATTTAATAAAATTATTCATTTTAGAATGAAGGACAACAAATCAAGAATAACTTAAATAAAAAAATATATATAAAAAATTATAAATCATTAGGAATGGGAAAATAAGTATTAAAAAATTTTAATTTTAATAAGAATATCACAATATCATAATTGTCATATTCCATGTAATATAATATTTTATTGTGATGAGAACCTCAAAAATATCATATCAGGGATCATGAAAATGTTTGTACATGCATCCCTTTGGATCAGGCCGAATATGACTCATCAAAATCCCATCGGGGTTAATATCATCCAATATTGGTTTTTGTTAGAGTTTTAAATATTCAATACATTTCTAGGTTGTTACCGTCCTATAATGATTCTCACATATGACCCACTAACTACCTAGGATGGCATGTTCTCACCCGATCAATCAATAATAGAAAAGTCATTTAAAAAATGTTCCAAATGAAATTCCCCCATTCCCACTTTCAATATTCCAATTTCATTAAAAAAACATAGACCTTTCATCATTTTATGCCTTTTCAATAAAAAACCAATAATAGGATTTTATGGAATTTTTTTCTATCTTGCAAAATCTTTATTAAATCCATTTACAATTTCCAATAATTTCAAATTACACATCCTTTTTGTAGTTCCATATACAATTTCCAATTTTCATCAAATTTGTATTTCAGAAATCAATGGAATGAAATTTCAAATAGTATCAATTAAAGTTTTAATAAATTTTCCAAACATAAATGGTACCACCTACAATTTCCATAAATATACAATAATCACAATGAGACTCTCTAAAGAATAGTGAAGTCATTGAAGATCTAGTTGCTCAACATAGAACCAAGTTTCAACTAAACCGGGTTTATATCCATCAATCTCAATACAATCTATAAAAATTCAAGGAGGGAAATATAGGGAGAGGAGAAAGAGACAAGGAGTCTACTTACCTGAAGGTATACACAAATACCAACATAATAATCAATCACCAAATGGATGATCAATCATGGTTGTAGATCAATAAAATTTCACAAGGATATCTCCTAGTCGGGGGGGGGATTAGACATATTGAAAATTAATTGATAAGTATAATTAAAACATCTTGTCGTGATACCCATACAGTGCCTAACTCATGGTTATATCAGGTAAATTAATAGATGATGTATATGCCCAAACACCTCATCCTTTATAAAAAATATATTTTTTATATTTTTATGGAATGTAATCTATACATGGTGTGTAACCTTCCATACTATGTGACCACTTCATGGAATATTCCTGTTGTTGACTACATTTCAGTTAACTCCATTACATGGCATGTAAATCCCCATATGATTTAAGAAACAATAGGTTTTATACTAAAAATTACATATAATTCATGAATTCACCATTACAGGTATCCCCTGAATTTCTTCCCAGCATTACCCAATAGATGAAAATGGATAACCAAAATAAACTAAGAATAATTAATACTTTATTTTGTAGTGATATGTATCAAATAAATAACCATTGTCGAAATAATTTTCCATGTTCTTTTGATATCTCACATCTCAACCACTATCAAGGGTTCCCACATGCCTAATATCTTATTGGGTGTCTATTATGTATATGAAATGTCTTCTCATTATAGGATACTAAATATAGTTATAAATCAAGGTTAAATGAAAGTAGTTAAAAAATTAAATCCCAAATTGGACAGATTCCCATGAGAGAAATATAAATAGCTAAAACACAACATTTTTGACCTAAAAATGATGAATACATTTATATAAGGTGTTTTTTGTAGTAAAAATAATCATTCACCCTTTAGGGATATCAATTTATTAATTAAAAATTAAATGTTTCTTCATACATGACTAATATGGATATTTTTCAAAATTCATTCCAAGGGTAAACACTATGTACTAAGACCACTGATATGATAATTCCATTCAAATATCATTTAATATGGAAAAATTTTCATTCTTACATTTTAGTGTCTCAGAAAAAAACAATAAGAGTTAGAAAAGATCAACCTAAGTGAAAAATCTTGTATCTTTGCACACAATGTAATGTGAAGTTTTTATCTTACTCTATCTATAAATCATCATGAGCCATGATATCACAGTTTTTTACCTTTCACATATATTAGATAATAATTTTAATAATTATTGATGAGTTTTTATTTCTTTAAAACCCACATATTTTTAATTAAGCGTGGTGTAATGAAGAGATTCATATTTAGGTTTAATAATTGAATTAATTAGAAATAAGATTATGTTTTTTATGTCAATAGTATATTTCATTTTATAATATAATTGGAAAATACAAACAATAAAATAGATTTCTCAATAAATTATATAAAATATGTATGATTAAAAAAATTTCATTAGATAATCACGAATAAAATAGAAATTTCAAATCCACATAATAATAAATATTAAAACTGTCATTTTGAATGAAACCCTAGGGTGGTAAAACAAAATATATGACAAACCATTACATCGAGTTAATATACTGAACGAATTTTAATTAATACCTCTATCATCTACTATAATATATCATAATTTATTAGATTATTTGAGTAAACTATGCCACTATATAAGAAAACTAAAATGGTGATTCCCAAAGTCATGATGCATTTATGAAAAACACATGCATCGATCATAATATAAAAATTAAATAATGGGTGGGTGAAATTACGTACCTCCATAAGAAAATTGAGATACATAATATTAAATTTTTTGAGAAAGCTATGGTGTTTGATTGACCCCAACTATATTCTATAATATACATTCCATCCCAATGTAAAACAACTTACCAACTATGACCAATGACTATATTAAAGAATTCTATTATTGTATCCTATTACTTTTAGTCATCTTAGTTGTTCTATAATCGATTTTTTTTGAATTTTGACACCAAAAAACCAAGGAAAACTATGAACACATGGATAATTATGCATGAGATCAATTATTAATATTTGATTCACCAATGAAGAATAATTTTTTTTGAATCCATTGATTATTTCAATGCATATTTTTTATCTATGTAACTAAATTCAAGAAAATTGAAATTTCATCATTCTGTTTATTTTGAAATTCAATGAAAGTAGTGAGGGAGTTTTTCAAGTGTGACTCATCAATATCACTAAACAATCACATGGTGATAAAAATTATTCATAGGATATGGGAATATGGGAAGGAGTTATAGAATGACCTAGAGATTGAGTTTATTAGTAATCATTATGGGAACATCAATAATATTCAATTAAATGTAGTAAAATTATAATAAGCCCACTAAAAATGGAATTAAACATGAAAATGTTATTTTACATTTTCATTGTGGGATATAATTATGAAATTACTAGATTCTTGTTTTAATGAAGTGGGGGTTTTCCCATTACCCACATTGAATTCTAATGGAATTACATTTTGATAATCTTATTTGAAACTTTAGGAGTTGTTTAAATGAATGAAAAATTAGATTGTCATAACAATATTCTATTTATTTATAGTTTCATTATCTATATTTAGTAATATACACAATGCTATTGGTATATATCAATTCTTATATGGTGGATGAAATTTAGGATGGTTGGAGAGTGTTCAATGGTCCTTAAACACATTGGTAAGGGTAACATAAATGAGTGTAGTTTTCTTTTCAAAACTCAATCTAGAACTCATTTATCCTAAAAGGGTGAGTAGTTAGTGATCATGATCTTGTAAATGAGAAAACATGAGAGGGTTTACATTTATTTTAAGAAATTATGATATAGTGTAATCAGAGGAATTTCTGATGCTACGATAATATATTTAATCTTGAAATGAAAAAAATCATTATTTTACTCCAAATCCCAAAACTGAGACTACTTGTTTCTGATGTACGACTTGAATCCATTCAAAAACATGCAAACACACTATTTACACCTCTTTTATTAATTCCTAAAATTGAAAATAAATATTTATTTTAAATATGTGTGAAAATCATAAATGAGTAATCACCCCTCGAGAGATCAACCCTGATGTTATTCCCTTACAGTTCACTCTATTAGGAACTATACTAAATTTTAATAGGCCTACTGAGAGCTGGAAATATTGATAGGGAGTATTGGTGAAATGAATTTATTATTCTTCACTATATTTTCATTCTTCATAATTTTTTTCAGTTTATTAATTCTTAATGTCCAATTTTATTTCCAATACCGGGTTGAGCAAGATGAAACGTTTATTTAATTGAAATGGAATAATATTATTTTATTCTTATTTAGAAAGGTATCATGTGAACATAACTGTGGTAAAAATTTGTTAAAAAATTGTCAATTAATAAACATTTTCCCCAAAAACATCATGAAATTAATATTCAATGAAAACTACATATGGCTGAACTAAAGGACATAGATGGTCAATTTTGGTTAGATTATTAAAGGATAAATTTTCAACAAGTCTTATAGGACTATGAAGTGATTTAAGAACATTTACTCTATTTAAGGCATCTAATTACCACAATAGTATATGTTAATAATAAAATTCAAGATAATAACCCAATACTCAAAGTAATAAATGAATTTTATAGGCATTACACATAGATAAGGACTAAATAGCTTATATCCAAGAGGAGGAGAACATGAACCTGTAATTTTTTTTAATGTAAAATTGTTGAAATTTTATTATAAATTTAAATCCCCTAGATAAAATAATATATTGGACTAAACAAATCCATTATTTGGATGATGATAGTGATGAAACTATAATAGATTAGTTTTATGTTAATGAACGATTTGAAAATCCACAGTCTGTAAGAAATATAAGTGGCATCCCATTGCAATTTCACAAACATCAATAATTTCATATTGAAATATATAATAGAGTAAATCAAAGTTGTAGTAATTTAATATTTATTTCACTAAATGTATTATCTGTTTTGATTCTATTTATTATCAATTAAAATAATGACGACTAATTTTATTTTCCCTTATAGAAGATGAAATGTTTATGGAGTAGGTGACCTTGCTTGTCAAAATATGTGAGCAGTTTAATCTAACACCCAGTATGTTAGATGAATATGATATTTTAATAAACCAAACTCCATTAAATAATAGATGTTGTTCACATTATTACATTTTCATACAATAAAATTGATCAAATCATCGTGGATTAATTATTTTAACAATATTCAAGAACCAAATACATATATAATTCAAATATTAAATATGAAAAATAAAAAAAAATAAAATTGAAATCATTCTCTCATCCTTGATTTAATTCAAAATATAATTTTTCATATCCCTGGGAAATGAAACTAATAAATGGTGATACACAATTCTAATAATGTGTTATGTAAAATGGATAAAATAATGATAAAATAATGAATAATAAATATGTAAAGGTAAAAAACTAAAGAAACATGTTATTTAATTATTAACATGAGAAATAAATTCTCCATGGATAATATTACGGTAAAAAATCACGCATAATGATAAATTTCGTCCTAATGATGTATATTTTAAATATTGGATTCCATGATCTCAAATATCATAATATATTTAGAATCAACTCTCGGTGCCAAGAAAATTTAAAAATGTTTATGTATTCACAAAAAAACATTTGATAAGTTTGGAAAACAGATTAGTCTTATGGAACCTAACCATGAATTAAATGGAAATCGATAACCATGGACCAATAATAAAACAACGTCCAATGAAATCCATATAGATTGAAAAAAACACACCACATCAAAAAAATCCTTTTTGGGTAAATAATATATATAACTAAGATTTCCCTTTTCAACCAAATTAATTTCATTGTAAAACATCTTATATAAAAATTATATAAGGTCTAGGAAATAACCACATACTTGAAAAAAATTATAAGTATATTTAAGAGATTATAATTATCCCATTAAATGTGGTCACCATAAAAATAATATATTATGTTAAATATAATGAAGTGTAAATTAATAAGAAGTAAAATATCTCCATCAATTTATCAGAAAAGTAAATATTTTTGTACAATCAAGTCATTTGGAGAATTGAGTAATTGGGGGAGAAAAATATAAAACTATTTCTAATTAATTATTTTTCTTCATAAATCCATTGATATGTTTTAGAATAATCTACATATCTAAAAACTCTTATGGTGGTAGGAAAATCTATTAATTTCATATACATTAAAAAGAAACAATTCTGTTGACTTTTTTCAAGAATGTAGAAAATTAACATTTTGAAAAAAATAGTGGTATAACATTAAATCCTTCTAAATATTCATAGAGAACATAAAATTTCAAAAATAATTATTTTGATTAAATAATGGGGTCTTTAGTAGAATGATTTTTTAAAATAAGGACATAGAAGGAAAAAATGTCTAGTCAAAAGATATATAATATAATCATTTCTATTAAACATTATTTTCCTGGTTCAATATACAAAGAGATGATAAGTAAAAATTTAAAACAAAAAGTCATCAATTATCAATACAATGTGAAAATATATGGATTTTTTTAAGGATATATTATAATTTTCATTGAAATAAAAAAAGAAAATTCCAAAAACTAAAATAAAAAGGGATTGAAAAATAAATTCTTATCTATTTGGATACTATTAAACCAAATCCCCATGAAATATTATACATTATATGAAATAATAACATTTAGTAATAAATATATATTCATTCTTAATACATCAAAAGAGTGGTATATACACCATATAAAAATAAATTGGTTCCTAATAATAAATATGTATCAATTGAGTAGAAATTGAGAGGAAATACCTTTTCTCAAGTTATGCATCTCTCATAGGTTATTTTAACCTCATTAATAATAAATTTAGATTTATTATACTTACATAAATCACTGCAATATTTAATATTATATATAACCAATTTATTACATGTTTGGACACGTTTGATACCAATCGTTTATTATTAACATTGTTTTGGGTGATAATTACTTCCTTTTCCATGAGTATTTTGATTCGAATATAACAGTATTTTTATCATGATAATTATTATATAATATCAGGAAGAATAATAAAGATAATATTATCAAACATATTGATTAAATACATATTTAAAATCATTAATGATAAATATACATGATTGATGAATCACAACAATTCATAGTGAAATATCACCATTTTTACTGACAAGTGACTTTATAAATTTTTAATAGGTGGATGTTTACAAAATTAGATGATATATTATATTTTAAGAATTATTATCATGCCCTATTTATCATATATATTCAATAGTTCTATTAGTATGACTAGCCATGTGAGTTGTTAATGGAATGAAAATTACAACGGTTGGAAATGAAATTCTTCGCTATACAGAAGTGCGATGGAGTTATTTCCCATCTGATGGGGAAATATATGAATATATATTATTAAATCATCATAATGACATATTATTTTAAAGAATATACATGTTTTAATGTATTTTAATGGTTTGGTCCTAATTTAATGCGGTAATAGAAGAATTAATATAAAGGGTACCAATGAATATTATTACATATTCACTGAAAGATATCCTTTAGATATATTCTAAAGTGACCTAGGGAAGGAAATTTGGTAATAAAAATTCATCCATAACATCTATAAGTATTTTTTGGAGTTCGTTTTAGTTTTTGGTGTTGTAGAGACCCAATTTTTTTCCTTTTAATACTTTGATATATATATATATATATATATATTCAGAGACATGCATTGGGAAGACGTAAAATTCTGAGACATAGTGTGACTGGAATTAATTCTTTAGAGAATATTAAATATATTTTATACTGCACAAATGTAATTATTTAAATAAAATAGGATAACTCAAAAAAAAGATCAGATCATAAATATGATTTCCTATATTTGCAGGGAAGGAGGTGTTCACCGTAGGTATAATATAAAATAGGTCAACGCATGGCATTTGGACTCCTCACTCATTTGCAGTATCTTCAGTGAGTTAATTAATTATTAAATTAATTAATTAATTAATTTTTACATAGATTCATAATATATAAATGTTTTATCATACGAAAACTTATAGGGTTATCCACATAATCATTTTATTTCCAATTTTGATCGCCTTTATCGTTTTATAGGTAGAACATAATAAACAATGACAAAATTCCAGACCAGAACAGATAATGATGCATCAAAAATATAAATACTTATTCCTCATTGGTGATCTATTACTTCAAAAATTAATGATCCAAAACTAGGAAGGACTCTTCAATTGGAATTTTTATTCCCTTTTGAATAAATAGTGTGAGCAGATCAACCACTTTGATTGATCCATTCCATAATTTCAACCTATGCATGTGATAGGGTACAGATTAATATGACTATCTCATTTAGTTTATGAACATTATATCACATTATTTATCATTTTGGATGAAATCATTTCCCATGAAATTTAAACACTTGTTCTTATGTTTTCCCCCTGTTTGTTTGTGTTTGTCAGCAGTTGGACCCGATGGCGCCGGTTCCAAAATTTATGGGTGGTACCGAGCTCTATATAACCACTGAATTCATAATAATTTCACAAATGAGGGGCCCATTGATGTTATTATAATATATATTTAGTGTTTATGAAATTTTTATTCTCGTTTAAGGGATTTCAGATCATGTAATTGAATTTTTATGGTGTGATGGAATACAAGACATGATACAGTTATAAAATGAACCCGTGGATTTATTTTCTGGTGAGTGATGACCAGATTCCATGAACCAAGTCTAGATCCCCCATTCTAGGATGGAGATATGCTGAAATAATAGGCATATTTGGTAGAGGTACATTTCCACGACCCCAATTAGTCTAGAAATGACCACATAGTCTACCTACACAATATGTTGTACTACCTAGGATAGAATCCGTGTTCCGGTTGTAGACATGGTGAATCCTTGATGTGGGAAAACATATTGTTTGGGTCCCCTAACACATTGAATACCCCTTTACCTCTATTGAAGAAACAATGTGGTTATGTAACTCCTTCGTTTGAACTCATATTTTGGCCCACAAGTGTCCTATTATGAGTGTTTTTCACAAATAATGTGAAGTTAACCATAATTGAGTATTTGAAGATATGATGTGAATTGTTCTGACAATGACTATTGGTAAGAACATGCTTGATTATAGTTGTGATCTAGTATGATCACCAGAGACTCCCAGGTAAGGGTCCTCAACTACTAGAGTGGAACCCACCATCCGATTGGCTATGATTCCCCTATGACATCTTTATGAGTGGAACTCCGCAGTCACACCCATACATATGTCCTCAACCTATAGAGTGGATTCCACCATCAAGATGGAGACGTGCCTTCTATATACTGAGTTGAAGACCATATCAGATGGGGTGAAGTTCAATTCGACACACAAGTGAAACACCCAATTAGCATGGGCACATGTCGTCTACAGATACATATATAGTGAAACCCCACTAACATATGTGGGATTAGGTATTCCACCTTGATTTTACCCCACTCAGCTTTATGAAATAGTGATGATGCATTTTTTGACTTACACTACTACTTCTGGGTAGATTCTAGAGATATTATGCATCATTGTTTGGAATTTTAAAATCTTGGATCTTCTTCCTCATGGGCAGAGATGTTAGACGGCGACCCCCTTACTCTCTCAATTAGGATTCCATTGACTGGGAATATAAATATTCTACTATATCCACAACTTGGATTTGGTTACTCTTCCTCTAATAGATGAAATTATATAGAAGGTATGTCCCATGATTTTCCTTGTATATATTATCGTGGTTGGATGAGTCAACACTGGTGCTATAGGAGGCTATGAATCGTTGTTTAGTTCTACTACTCATTAGGTTTATCCCCATGTGTTTAGGTGGGGTTACTCTTACTCTTGGTTGGGATGAGTTTTTATCTTTGAATTTGACATGCATCTAAAATATTTATTCTCATTTTTATCACTTAATTCATCCACTACATCAATTGGGGTGTCTTAATGGGTATGTATATACTCTTCCATGCATGGTAGTTTCCTAAAAATGTTGTTTCTTAGGGAGATAAAAGATAGGTCGATGATGATTATAGAAGATTTTAGGGATTCTGGGTTATTACACCATGTACGGTGTTCATTTAATTGTATTTAGAAGTTGGGAAATATTTCAGTTGTTTACTTTTCATGTTTTTTCACCTTGACACATATTTCGTGTTTAGTGTTTATTTTTCTCTTTTACTTTTGAGTTACACTTTAATACCTTTTTACTATATAGATTTTCTTTTATGTTTGGATTACTTTTTTGTTGTGTTTCATATTTCATTCATTCCATTTACATATTTTCTTCGATTAGATGTGTGTGTGTGTATAGGTATTTTAGAAAATTCCTCTTTGAGTTAGTTATATCTTCTCAACTTATCACCATCCAATGCCCTATGGAGGCAGGATTTGGGTAGTAGAGGATTAATACATAACTTGGTTCGAGTAGTTAAATATTGGATTCAATGAAATTTCATTCTTTTGGATGTCGCCCAAAATTTTCCCTTTAATAGGATTTTGTTGGGGTTAGGGAAACAATGAATAAGTGTATCTAGTGTGTATATTTGTCCAGGGAATCTAGTGATGGTGCAAAAAATGATTTATCCACTCACCAGGACCCTGACTACCCCTTTATCAACTCGTCATACCCATACACTAGATTCATGAATCCATGGTACTTGACTAATATAGGATTGATTCTTTACTATCCTTCTTAAGTTTACTCTTAATTGTTTATATATATATATATATATGATCTTTTTTATATGGAACATCTTGATAAATCTGAGGATTCCTCCACGATGCAAGTATACTAGTATAATAGTTATAGATCGAAATAAGGACATAATGAGTGATGATTCCTTTGTTTAGGGTATATCCTATGACTCACATCCCCCATGTGGGTAGGTAGCTACACTTCCACCGACAGAGAAGCTGATCATTCCAGTAGAGTAGGATAAGGACCCACATAGGCTCAGCAAACCCCACATCTTCCGGCACCAGAGGTCACTAATGTTCCATGGTTATCCAGATCCTCAATAAGAAGACGACATTATAGTGTTAGTGGACCATGTATCAGTATCATCTAGACACCGATAGAACATATGGTAACATTGTATGCTGGCCTCATCCACTGGTCAGCCGGGTGTTGGTGGAGACTAACTACAGAACTGCACGATGAGGCTATATTTCTATGGCCAGACTTCTAGAATCTATTTTATGAGGATTACTACCACTCCAACTTGAACTCATCTAGATCTAGAATCTATTAGAGTGTTTTCATGAAGGGATGATAATATATGGGTATGCATTGAGATTTATAGACCAGATACGGTACTCCCTTGGGATGATCAAGGATAGACACTTCCTAGTACATATGTTTGACTAGGGACTCCAATGGGAGATCCAATCCAATGTTGTTCCCTTTTCCATCCCCACCCATTCCAGTGTGTGAGAACAGGATCAAGTGTCAGAGATATTTCTATCAAAGGGGATATAGATAGCTTGATATATAAGTGGGTTCCATAATGGTAATTCTTTTATAGTAGCTATTTGATTCTAGGTTACATTATCTTCTCATAAAAGACATCCCCATGATTATACATAGGAACATTATTAAATGAAGAAAAATGTTATATGGTAGGCTAGAGAGGGGTGGTGGATTAATTTTGACGATTGATGTCACATAGTGCGATATCGTCCGCCTAGCCATGCTGAGTTGAGCTGACAGATAGGTAATGGATCAACATAGTTGAAGAAGTAAAATGGTTAGGGATATTTTCAGTGAGGATTGGATGCTCCCCATGGAGGTTGAGATATAATATTTTCAATAGAATCTATGGGTGGAGAATGAATACATTAGATCTTTCCACCACCACCACTAGGTGGTAAAAGTTCATCTTAGGGAGGTGGAGGACGGGGCCATGGATAGCTGTAGGCTTTGAAGGGTTATGGATCCACAAAAAATGATATGAAAATAGTTATGATCTATGTGTATTCTAATACGACTGCAGTATTAGTAGAAAATGATGAATGTATTTATTTTATCTCTATCCTCTTATTGTAGAAAATGGAGCTCATGGTAGAGGAATTAGCCCAAAAAATTAACCTCGATGTTCCTATAGGTAATGCATCTTCCACAACTTCTATAAATTGGTAGTGCGGGCTATCTCTTTGTGGAGATAGGTTCATGTGGGAACTTTTTAAAATCATTATGTAACCCTATAATGTCTTCTTGGTTATGGATTGACTTTCCATGGTCCAATTCATGATTGAATGTCACCACTAACAAGTCATATTATTATGTACTGATGGGATGCAATTCTTCTTTCTTGGTGAGAGATATATCATGGAGAGACAGGTGGGTTCTATGAGTAGTATGCTTCAACCGACCACCATTCAATTAGACTGTGCAGCCTTTTTTTCAGTAGGCTACTCAGGCATCTGGATTCTATATGTTGTCTAGGACTATATAGAAATTTTCCATGAAGATGTTTTGGGACTACCTTTGATGCAATATATATAGTTTTATAGTGACATTCATTTAGGGACCCATCCGATATCTTTTACGGAATATCATATGGACCCTAAAAAGTTCTGGGAGATGCATTTTTAGTTAGAGGACCCTTGAGAGAAGGGTTTCATTAGACCTAGGGTATTCCAATAGGAATCTCCAGTTTTGTTTATAAAAAGGGAGGATGAGTTTTTTCCTCTTTACATGGAAGAGAGACACAAGATCCTTACCATGATAATGAAAAAGTAACCCATTCAATGGATTAACATCCAAATTGGCCAGTCATGAGGTGTGAAATGGTTTTTGATTGTCGATCATAGGTCCAACTACCACTAGTTGAGTTTTTGCGAGGGTTTTTTCAAAAGATGTGTTTCCGATGTCACTACAGACACTATGAGTTCCTAGTGATTCCTTTTTGTCTAAGAATGACTCCTCCTTGATTATGGTTTAGAGGAAAAAAATTCTAGCTATAGTTAGTCTTGTTTTTTGTCATCTTCATCGATGATATACTCAACAGATCTGCATCATAGGAGTAACATTAAAATCTATTGAGGATAATTCTTGATTATATGTGACAGAACCATCATTACATAAATCCATCAATGTTCCATTTTTAGATACATGAGTTTCACGTTCTTCGGAATTTAATTTACAAGTAATATTTGATCTTATATCCGGTATATACTATCATAATATTTTCTTGGGATCCCCTAATAGCATGTCCCAGGTGTGGAGATTTATTGAATTTTTAGGGTACTGCATGACTTTTTTAAGAGAATTACCCAGAATTATAGCCTCTTTGACCACCCTAACATATATTGGGATTCCACTTACATAGTCATAGAATTGTAATAGGGCCTTTGAGGGGATAAGGATTGTGTTGAAGTGTGCTCCAGTGTTGTGACAACATGAGGAAGGTGTGGTGTTCATTGCGTATTACAATTCCTTAGTAGTTGGGATTTATGCTTGTTGATGCAGTGGTTGGAAGTTATCATAAAAATGTTGAGATAGTTTAGACACTATGTGAAGAAATAAACAACACATGACCTAGGGTTCATAGTGATATTCTTCACCCTGAGGATATGGATGCTCCACCCTTTGGTGGAGCACTTTTTTGTTTACTCATTCCACTAGTGTTTAACATATGTTCTCACATAGGGAGACCTAAACCTAAGAAAAAGATGATGGATAAAGTTCCTGTAAGACAATGACTTTGAGATATTTTATAATCTATTAATGGTAAATGTTATAATGTATTACATTAGCATGATTTCCTAGGCTCACTTAGTGCATGAGGATTCCGAGATATAGTATTCCCCACAACTTACCCCAGTGGAGCAGGAGGGTGAAACTTTTCTATAGTCGATGGTGTGGAATATTTCACTTCTCAAGAATGTGAGAGATTCCCATCTAGGATACATATTGTGTATGGTATTATTTGATCTGATATCTACAAGAGGACCACCATATGTATATTATGAAGGATTTAATCTCGTCATCTTTCCCCAGTTTTGGAAAATGGTCTGAGTCATGTATCCAGATGAGGTAATATGGGAGTTAAACACTTTTACACAGTAGTACATCTTGAAGTAGGTAAGATGTATAGGGACCTTAAGTTGTTTTTTCTGTGGTCCGGCATGAGATATAGTGTAGTTGAGTTTATATCTTAGTGACTCACATATCTGCAATTGAAGACTGAGAACCATGTTCTGGTAGGTTTTTTGCATTCCATTTGTAATCCTGGATTGGAAATGAGGTGACATATCTATAGACATTGTAATTGGGATTACGAACAAAAATAAGGCCCATGATTCCATCAAGGAGATAATTGACTAATTAACGAGGATAACACACTTCCTTTATATCATGGAGCATTGTTTGGTTATGAGCTTTGGGCAAGTCTATATATAGGATATCATTCACCTTCACGGGGAGCCCTCGATGATTGTATAAATCATGATGTGTAGTATAACTCATAGTTTTCGAGATTCCAATAGTATAAATTCAGTACCCACATTAGGATGAATACCACCTTTCACCCCAAGACTAATGGGTAGACTGAGAACAATATCTATGTGTTGGAGGATTTGCTGAGGGATAATGTCTTTGAATTTCAATGGAGTTGGGAGGATCACCTTACATTTATAGAGTTTATGTACAACAAAATATAAAACTCTAAAATTTTCATGAAACCTTTTGAGTCCATGTATGGGAGACCTTGGATGTCAACCTTTTGCTGGAAAGTGATCATTGAGCAGATTCTTGTGAGCCTAGAGATAGTGTATGTGATGATGAAGAAAGTCCAGATCATCCCTGAATGGACCCATTGAGGTTCAATCAGGGAAGAAAATTATCATTGAGGTTCATTTGGCTCTTCGAGATAGTGTAGAGGGTTGGTGAGTTTTATTACTTCCTCACCCTACCTTCATTACTAGTGTGCATGTAAAAAATATTCCATGTGGCATAGTTGAGAAGAAATGTGCATGACCCCAAAAAAATCATTGACTTGGGTGAGCAAGAAATCATGGATGGACCGACCTTTATAGAGAACCCAGTGGAAATCAAGGATCGGCTAGAGCGAACCATTTTTGGGAAGAACATCCCATTTCTATATGTGTTGTGGTAGCACAAAATCATACAAGATTTTTCTTGGGATCCGGAGGGCCATGTGTGGGATCATTTTCCCATGTTGGTTTTTCATTTTTTTATTTTCTTGGATGAAAATATGGATGTTATGAATTTTGTTGAGACTGATTTTCCCTATTAAACATTGAAATAATTATATATATATTTCATGCCCCATGAACTGAGGTGGAATGAGATTCTGAGGCTTGGTATTCCCATAATAAATTTCTTTAAAAAGTTTTTAATATAATTTATAATATACATGAACATAATTTTAAGGAAGAAATAAATCTTAAATGTAAGATTATATGATAAATATAATACCAAATTGAGTCTAGAATTAATGTTTTACCCTAGTTATGATATTAAATGGTTTGACACACCGTATTTGGACTCCTCTTTCATTGGTGGTACATTCAGTGACTTACATAATTATTTAATTAACATGTCAATTTTTTTACATAGATGGAAATTCAATAAATGTAACATCATGGAAAAAATTTATAGGGATAGAAAAATAATCCTAGAATCACAGATAATACACTCCTTAGTAATTATATTAGCAGATCTCACCAGATACTAAGGAAAAATGAATCATATTAGATCAAGTCCCAATGAATTTATAAATCCATCTTCCCCTTTGAAGAGTAGGTTCTTTATCAATGAATGGTCTGAAGCCAAATATGAGTTAGGAATTAGCGTTTAAATGACCTTTGGATTAAATATTTTCTTGGATCAACCCCTTCTATGTATATACACAAAATTAGAAGCCATTATATGTGATCAACTATCGAATAATTTGATTATATCAATTTTTTTCTAACCTCGATTTACATTTCCTATTAATTGGACAATAAAACATGGCCAATGATGATGAAAACATTGTTATTGGGATTTTCAACATTGTTTATTTGCGTTCGACTTTGGTTGGACCTTGTGGTTGCATTTTGATAAATACCATGTGGTACAAATCCTGATTAGACCCCCAGATTCATAGGGATATCACGAACGAGGAGTGGATCGGCGATTTTAGAGAAAATCAAGAGTTTTAAATGTTCTGGAATATTTGTTTGGTGATTCAAGATTAATAAATTGAATTTTGAAGGTGTGATTGTGTACAATATGGGTGATAGATTCCCGAAGAACCTATAGTTCTGATTTTCAGAGAGCAATTCCCAGATTTAGTTAACCATGGATAGATCTGTATAAAACCTATTTGGGGAGGTTCTCCACATAAAATGTGATGGATCCCATTATATTAAATTTCATGATATGATGTAAAATTTTCCAAGAACGAAACATGGTTATAAAACCCTTGATGATAGTATTTATCACATAGGATCACCAGAGACTACTAGTTAGAGCCTTCACTAGGGCTGTGATGTGGAGTCCTTATGCAATATGAATGGAACCCCCCCATCGGCTTAGGAGGGGGTCCTATATGAATAGAGTGGAACACCACTCACAAAAGAGGGTGTGGGTCCTCAACTACTAGAGTTGAATCCCAACCTGGATGGGAAATGATCCTCTACAACCTCTTACTGAGTGGAGCCCCCTTTGTCACACTAGGGTGCATATACTCAAACTATATAGTGGAATACCCCATAATTCTAAACATGGGTCGTATAACTATATAGTGGAACACCCCAATCTGATATATTTTGTGCCCTTATAACAAAAAAGTGGATCCCCCCATCGGCTTGGGTTCAAGTCCACTATAGTTATATATAGTGGAACACCTTGACATACTAGGGCTCATGTCCTCTAGTTAGAGTTTGAGACCACTCAACTTTGATACATAGAGAAGATGCATATTTGACTTGTATGGTTACTTCTAGGTGGACATGTGAGATTATTGGAATTTTTTATCCATATTTAGAAAAAATTTCACCTGTTCTTCGAGGGTTGAGATGTGAGGTGAAGATCTCCCGACTCTTGAGTTTCGGTTTTTTTTTACTGAACAAATATATATTCTTCTATATACACACCTTGGATTTGGATACTATCCTTCTAGGAGATTTGAATATGTGTGGTGTATTATAAATTATTTATGTGTTTATCATATTATTTTTATATGAGTATACTCTCCTACTATAGGTGATAAGGACACAATGTTTATATCATCAATTAACCATGATTGACCCCTTGTGTTTGAATGCGGATACATTCACGCTTGGTTGGGTTGAGCTGTTTAATTGAGGATATATTGTATGTGTTGTATTTCTACTCATGTTGAATCTTTTATGGACCCTCCTTCATCATTCTTGGTGTCCTAATTGGTATGTATATACTCACCCCTACATGAGATTTTCCCACACATTCCATTTCTTATGCATATGGAAAATAGGTTGGAGGTGACTTGAGAGAAGCTTAAGTATACCGGGTCCTTCCACCACATACAATGAACATATCATGGGATTCATTACCCCAACATTCATTCATCTGTTTACTTTTCTTATTTAGTCAGGTTTAGTCAAATTTCTGGTAGGGTGTGTATTTTTACCGTTTAGTTTTCTGTTATAGTACTGTAGATTTGTACTCTCATTAGGTTCATTCGTGTTTGGTTTAATTTATAGAAATGTTTCATATTTTACTCTCATCCTCTATAATTTTTCATTAGGATAGCGATGTGTGTGCATATACGTACATAGTCGATGGCCTCCTAAGGTTATTTATGTCTTCGGTCCTTGTCTCCACCCCTAGTCATTATAGGTGGGATTGGGGTAGTTGTGGCTCAAGCCCCTGCTTGTGTCAGGTCGTCAGAGGTGGTGATAATTCTCTCTAGATGACATATAAAACATAGGATCCATTTCTTATAGAGAATAAAAGGAAAATCATGGAATTAATAAAAACATTTAAATTCAGTTAATTCTTTTTCTTGTGAAAGTGACACCATGTGAACATAATTTCTAATATGATATAGGATATATTTAAAATCCATTCCAAGATTGAATTTTTTATTATTTAGGTGGTGTTTTAAAACATATTATTTAATTTAATCCCTCCATTAAAAAATATATACTTTACCACAGTTATGCATTTTTCCATCAAACGGGTTATAATTATAAATAAAAGTTAAATTTTATCTCAGAAATGAATAAGAAATAAATTTTTTGATGAATTATTATTATAATTATCATTTTCCATTTTCATGAAATATTTTATTAAAAAAATATTCTCCAAAATATTTATTAATGTGAATTGTGACATGATTCATTTAATTTGAATTTAACGATATCCATATACAAATTAAATATAAATATAATGATTTTAAACATTAATAAAAAATTATTATAACCTATAAAAATTATTTTGGATCCATAATTACTAACAAAATCATTAGTGTTAACATTTGATACATAATTACTTGGATTATTCCACTATGTGCACAAACATAATGTTTGTGTTAAATAATAATTTGCGGTATTTAGTTAAACATTAAAAATTAAAAATAATACCATAATTAATGTAAATTAAAAAATTTCATTATTAAATTTTATATTAATAGGAAATGTATATTTACTCACATATAGGTTAGAAAAAAAAGTTAAATGTTATTTTGAAATTTCATTTATTGCAAAAGCATTGACCAATCATTAGGATAAACTAGTTGTCATATATCAGTACGATATATATATATATATATAAAATAAAAAATACTTATTTTATATTAAATATTTATATAAAATAAATCTTCTTTCTCAAATATTATCTTATGTACCACAAATATGGCCTTTCTAGTGTCGCGAATGTGTAACAACATTAGAATTTATGATATCTTTCTATATAAATTAATTTTACATATGTTTTTACTTTCATGAAACACCAATTGTTCGAGAATAAATTTTCATTATAAATGTATTATATCATTTTTTAAATCATTTTGTAAAAATTATCTTAGGTTGGAATTTTGGAATTTTATAAAAAATGGATTATTTTCCAATGAATTGCGAGAATATCAATTTTTTTTAAAATTCCATTTTTCTTCTAAATTATATAAAATAAAAAGTATAAATATATTTTTTATTAGGTTTCAAGTGATAAATTATGCAATTTATTTACATTAGCATCATAATTTTACATAATATTTTAAAAATTTAATTTTTTACCATAAAAACACATTTAACTGAAATAATATTTTCATTGTATTTTATGGGTTCATTTTAAAATTAATTTATCAAATATATATGAATTAATAATGATAAAATGGATTAAATAACTATAATTAGTTTTTAATATTCAGTAAATATAAATCATTTATTTTTTCGCATTTTGAACAATAATCATAGTAATATTTATCACCATAGTTAAGGGTAAATCTAGTAATTAAGGTAAAAAATAATGTGGCAATGAAATAAACATATAAAAAATGTTGCTTTATTTAATAAAATGACTATATTTAATCAATAATAAGGAAAAAATCGAAAATATAACCCTGTTTTTGCAATTATCTTTTCTTTTTCCATTATAATAATTTAGTAAAGGATAAAATAAAAAATGTCACTTCATACATTAAATTTATATAATATTTTGTGAAAATGATTAAACCTACTTATGATCAGTTATAAATTCATATCTGAATTATTATTGATTTTAGTATATTGTTTATTTATTATTTATTATTAGTAACTAGATATTTTAATTAAATTATTATCTGATTCCTATAGAGTTTTTAATCAAATAATAGGAAAATAAAATAAGTTATATAAAAAATATTCAATGTTATAAAATTAGGAAAAATTATTATATATAATGAATTCTACACACAATTATTATATATTAGTGAGCTTAGAGTTTTTTAAAATCTTATTATATGATATTTTTATGTTTTTAATGTCAAATTAGACAATTTGTAAAAAATTATATTAATGATATTTTTGGAAAATATTATTTTATTGAATATTTTCTAAAAAATAAAGATATTGAAATAGTAAAATGGGGATTCTATATGGTCCAAAATTTCATTCCATTGAATTTTTTTTCCAGTTTACAATTTATGGTAACTTTCTTGGCAACTATTGTGTTAAAAACATTGTAAGTGCAAGAACTATCAAAAGAGTTAATGGGTGGAAAAAACAATGGTATTTGGGTGAAAACATCACCTAAAAATAGGAAATATTTAATTTATTAGATGATTTATATTAATAATCATATTATATTTTAATTATATTAACTTGGAGTAATTTTAATGTGAAATATATTGTATATTAATTTAATAATTTATGAAATACCAAGAATGCCCCTCCCCTAATTTATTAAAGGTCACCCTTCACAATTTTCTTTACAAAACTTTTAAAAAATAAGATTTAACAAACCATACCAAATTATCTTCCCCTCATCGTTATAACCATTATATATGTTCTAGTCTTCATTAAATAACAACACTAGTTCCCCTTAAAGACACCAAATGTTAGTTTCTCTTATAGAAGGTAACCTTCTTAATAGGTATCATCCAAAATACTTAATATTTTACCCATTAAATCATATATTAAAAATTTTAATATAATAAAAAAATATTTGAAATATTTTTTATATTTTATTATATTTATGTAATTATATTTATCCATTTCATTCTCTATAAAATGGGAAGCAAAACCATCGCCTGTGCTTTCGACAGACTATAGCCATAGAAATTGCTGTAACTTATTGACCATCATCACCTCCCACATATTTTATTAATTATGTAACTAATGAATGTATATGATATTTTAAGAAATATATATGCATATATAATTATAATATTATATTTACTATCTTTATTTTAGATCCATTAGAAGGTGATAAATTTTCTTGTGCGTACATGTAGACTACGACCACCACGAAGCGATGTGTTTAAAGTTTCACTTCAACTTTATAGGGATGTTAACAAGGTTATATGTAATGAATATATATTATATATATGATAAAATAATTATCTTATAAAGATGAATTTTCATTTTCCATTCTTTCATTCCATCTATCATAAACTGAAAGAATCTCTCTAGAGTACGTATGGTCTATTGATTCCATGAACGATATAATTTAGTTTTATGTCGGTATATTTTATAGATATATCTAAATATAAATATATTGAATATATGTTATATATTTATATTTTATAACATTATATATATTTTATAAACATGTTAAATACCCAAGGAATAAAAATGTCGAATCAAGACAAACAAGTAAAACATAACAACTAGAATACTGATAAGAAAAATGATTGTTGTCAAAATGCTAATAAAATGTCCAAATTTGATCATATATCATATTATAGATATGAATATTTTTTTATGTAAGCACTATAAGTAAAAATATGTTATACTAGAATCTAGAGTACATATAATAAATTTCAAACATGATGTAAGGGATTTGGTGTAAATTTTCATCAATTGAGTCATTTAGTATTATGAAAACATTTATTTTTGTATGGTGTATATACTAAACATATGATGTATCTAATAAGATTATATATCTCATCATGATTATTAGTGTATAATTTATGTTTATTCATTTAAGTGGTTAAAATTTTAATTTTACCAAATAGATGAGGATTTATTTCACAATATCAGTATTTTTTTACTATAAATATTTTCATTGATGGAATTTTATAATTTATCCATTGTAAACTCCATCTATTTTATAATTATATATATTTTAGGAGTTTAAAAAATTACTTCTTATTTTCCCCTTTTTTCATTTTAGTGATGAAAATTAATGGTTAAAAGAAACAATGAACCTGTATCTCTTTTGATCAGATATACATCAAATCCATATAGATATATTATAACATTATTTTACTAATTCCATATTTTTCATTAAAAATATTTATGAAGGATATTTCATGAAATAACTTATTTTTCAAATGGGTTTTCATGAACAATTTTAATGTTTTATGTAGTGGTATGTTTTTAATTTGTTTATCAAGGGTTCAATGCTATGTGTCATTTTAACATATCTAGGGTTATCAGATTCTTCCGGCACTATAAAAATTTTACACTATTTTTCTTCATTCATGAGTTTTCAATAGTTTTAAAAAGAAAATTATTTAATTAATATATAATTTATTTATTATACATCCATTTTCTTATATTCCTCAAAATTATAGATTCCCCCCCCAAATAATTTTATAGTAAAATGATGTTATTATATTATCTCCCAAAATGTCATTGTTGTTAAATTTCTTTTGAATCACTCAATTTTTTATGATCATTTTTTCTGGGAATTTATACTTCTCATAAATATCCATATTCATTGTATCAGGGATATGAATATTTCATAAATAATATATCATTTATACATGTGATGTTTCTTAAATAATTTTAATCAATTTATAGTGGAAATCATGTTATTCAATATTTTTTAATGAATAATTATATTTTATTGATTTGGTATATTTTTTATGAATTATATTTATTAATGAATATTTGAGAAATTAGATGTGCATAAAAGGTATAGTGTGGTGGGAAATTCTATATCACCTAATTATAATGATATAGTTCATGAGAATTTTTTTTCCAAATGAAAATGTTTTCTGATGTATACGTACGCATTGATTAAAGTGTCTTGGTATAAGGATTTAATGGTATATATATTGATGCATGAGGTCATGTATTATAATATTAAGCATTACCAACATTGATAATTGTGTTATTATTATCTATGAGATTACTAAATTGATATTATTTATGGATACATTTTTATCTAATGTTATTAATTAAATGGGATTTGTTTCCAATTACTTACCATTCCATACAGATTCTTCCAAAACAATTTAGGATAACTTTCATTACACATATCCCTTACTAAACATATAATATCCCATATTATTGTTTATATTTTACCAAGGATATGATGTAGGATATTATGAATAATATCATGGATTATAGCATGTTTTGTACACAATATATTTCATATTTCCAATGTTATATAATAATCATGTATGTATTTGGTTCTTCATGAATGCTAAATTGATCGATCACACATTGTGAGACCCCTTGTATCTAGTACCAATTTAATAATGTAGAAATAGTATTTGGGTTACTAGAGTTGGGTTTCCCATGGTTGGTATTAGGGTAATTTTAGAAGAATCATTAAGAACAATATTTTAAGAAAAACATAGATCAGATGTGAATTAAGATAAAACATTATATTAAACATGAAAAATTAACATCAGAAGGATTTTTATTTTCTCAATAAAATTAAATATGATTATGAGACCACTCAATGTTTTATATTATTCAATGATGGTTCCTAAAAGAAGAAATATATGCACCACCTATATAAATGTTAGGGATTACCATATTGAGAAATCCAATATAACTGATATTAGAACTGAGCAAATCATATCATTATTAGGGAGGCTAAATGAAGTTTTGATGAATAAAATTTCCCATATGGTGTATCATGTTTTTAAAAAGATTTATTTTCATATGTTTCACCATTGTATAAAATGGAATCACTCTCATTTTAAAAGAACTTCTAGTTAATTGGTTGGTGTGGAAAGGATTAGTTCAGATGAAAATATATTCTATGATTTTTGATGTAATGAAAGTTTAATAGTTATTATGGAAATTTTTTATTTTATAGGAAATAATGATTAATGATGATCATTTGTAGAGATCAAAATATAGGAAGAATAAATAGAAATTATAGAATGTTTAACTTTTAAAATGTTATTAATTTTAACACACTAACATCAACAATAGTTAGCTGAAATAGAGAAAACTTTCCTCACTTTAAAGTAGAAGGAAAGTGGAGTGGATTAATATGGAGTCTAATTTAGAAGGTTATAAAGGCCTTATTTAGGATACATATATAACTTAGGAACAATGAATTATAGCTTCTTTGATGGTATTATGACGTGTCTATGAAGGGAACATGTTTCAAAAACACATTTCATCATATGATGATATAGTATCATGTTACATTAAGAAAGAGAAATAATTTTATATATCCTATATCATCATGAAAAATCGAGACACTAATTGAGAAGTAGGGAACCATGTAAAAGTGAAAACATCATTGAAGAATAATACTATAAATAAATTTCAATAATTTAAATATTTTGGATAAAAACATCATATAAAATAATAAAAAGTATAGGGAGACTCATATATGTATGGATTCAAGGTTCCTATAGATAATCAATTTCTGGAGATGAATGAAACCATTTCCGTCCTGTGCTTCAATAAAAAAAATATGGGGAGTTTTTTAAACTAATTCACCAACCACTAATTGAAAATACCACAAATGAATATATGGTAGGTGGCCAAACATAAAGAATTACTATAACATTAGTGGAAGTTCCAAATGATGTGATGAAATTAATACTTATCATCCAATATATAATTGGAAATGTTTTATTTGATTTAGGGGTTTCCCACCATTTTATATTTGAATAATTTTTCAATTGTGTCATATTACCAATAAAACTATTAGATGTTGAGTTGGTAGTGGGAACTTTTCATAGTATCATTTTCTCATCTCATGTATATATTCCTCTCTGATAGATTTTTGTTAGAATTTTTTCGTCTAAATCATGTTATTATAAAGGTAAGTGAATTTGATCTAATATTTATCATGGATTAGATATCCTAGTATATATTCCATATCATTTATCATGGAAGTTAAGTGACATTTGATTTTATGGATCAACCAAAAAAAATTTTCATTTGATAATATACATGAACTCAAGAAGGAAATTTCTTCCATAAATTAGATTAAACTTTCTATTAATGAGGGATATTTATCATATATCATTACAGAGATACTCAAAATTTAAGATATTAACATTTTCCAAGATATTATATATGAATATAAAAAATAGCTTCCTAAAACTCTCCAAAATAATGGTGTTTATGTTTAAGTATAAATAATATTTGGTGGTACACCTATTTCATAGGATTCATAAAGAGTGGCATTGATTGTGTTATTGTAGTTGAATAAGAATCACTTTGCGAATCTTGAAAATATATTCATTCAAACACATTATTCCCCTTGGGGTGAACCTATTATTTTTGTTAAAATTAAATATGGGTCAATGTGATTAATCATTGATTTTCAGGAACATAATTAGATCGCTACTAAGAACAAGTATTCTTTACCCCATATTGATGATATATTTGTTCAATTTTGAGTAACTCATCAGTCTTCCTAGATTTATTTTTGATCATTATGTGGCTAAATAAGAGTTAAGAAGGAGGATATACCCAAAATATCCTTCCTTATGATGTATATTCATTATAAAATATATAGTAATACAATTTAGACTTACCAATTCTCTATCTATATTCATGTATTTGATGATATAGTGGTAATATATCACCATTCAAATTTTGTGGTTGTCTTTATAAATTATATTCCTATATATTAAAATATAAATAAAGATAATTAATAATATTTAATAATTGTGTTTATATCCTTGAGGAAGGAGAAGTTTTATTCTATTTTAACAAGTGTGAATATTGGTATGAGAATGTTTTTTTCTTAGTTCATTTAATCTCATGTGCGATTATATCAGTGAATCCATCGAAGATGGAAGGTATTAAGAAATGTCCTTGACTAAACAAGTTAAATTATATCAATAGTTTCTTAGGTTGTAATGATACTACCAAATACATTTTATATTATCTTCACGACAATATAATCTACTCAACATGTTGAATCATCTGGGTATTAATATTTTTGGTCTAATGAAAATGAACAGAATTTGAAATAGTAGGGGAGACACTTGGTGATCTTTTCTATTCCTACACTATAATTTAGTTGAGAAGTGGTTGTGATATATAATTATGAATCAATTATTTTATTTATATGAATACTCATATATAATTAAAGGGTGATAACATACACCTCTCTCCAATAAAAAATGCATGATAAAATGTACCTAAATCATTTTTTGTTGATGAAAATATTTAATTTTATCATTCAAAATATATAGGAATTATCTATATAGTGAAATTTTTGATATATATACATATCATAACTTTTTAGAGATTTTATTTATATAGATATTTTTTGAAGTATTCTAAAAAAGATGGCTGGAGTTGATCAGAGATTATGAATGCTCAATACCCTACCATCTTAGGATGATGAACATGGAGGTTGATTCTCCATGTGACAAATATAATGAAAGAATATACATGATTAGTATTTTAATAAATAAAATATTAATAGATTACTAGAGGGAGTATATTTAAATATTGATGAAAATCGATATATCTTATCTTTATAAGAAGAATGATTATCCATCTATCAATGAGGGGATTTAGAACACATAGAAGGAAGTTGTGAAACTTTAGAATAAGATGAGGACTGTTATTGAGATTAACCATGATCATAATGGAATGATAATTTTTAGGAACTATGTATGTGTCTCTTAAATATTTTAGTTGAAGTTGGATATCTTGGATGATTCTCATAGTTCAACATTCAGTATTTATCAAGGTACCACAATGAAATATTATGATTTGAAATAATATTTATGGTGGGATAACATGAAAATGGATATTTCTAAGTGTTTATCCTGATTCCTAGAGTGTCAATATATTTAGCATAAGAGAGAAAATAATTAGAGTATATTATAACCATTAACCATAGTATAATATAAATGTTAATAAGTTACCATGGGGTTCAATGCTAGACTCCCTAAAACATAAAATATAATAGAATACAACTTGGGTAACATTTGAACACCTGTTGAAATTTTCAAACATAATCATTATTATACAATATTTGTCTCTAGATCAACATACCAAATCATCAATAAGGCATTTGAGATATTTCAATAAGTACCACCCTTAATTTTATCAGATTGGGATCGTAGGATTACCTTAGATTTCTAGAGAATCCTTCATCATGATCTCGAAATAGGGTGAGGTTTTAATAATTCTTATTATCCTTACGTAGATGGTCAATCTAATAGGACCATTCACTATATATAATACATGTTCATATCTTTCCCAATTAATTTTTAAGGAGGTTATCATCAAAATCTTTATGTGGTATAACTTTCTTAAAACAATGGATTTCGATCAATAATTCAAATGGATCCATATGAATCCCAAATTAAGAGACATTCTGTAGTCCAATGTGTTGGGATGATGTTAGAGAAGGAAATATATTGGGACCTTTATATGGTGAGGAAATTTATTAGATGATTAGATCTATTCAACAATACCCAAGGGAATCTCAAAGTCGATAAAATGTTATGTTAAAAATTTATAGTTAGATCCGGTGTTCAATGTTGGGTACAATGTATTACTATGAATATATAATTTTATAAAGGATATAATATTTTCAAAGAAGGGAGATAATGTGAAATGATACAAGACCAATCACTATGTCAAAATTTTAAGGAAAACCCATAAGTATAAAGAATATTTGTGGAAAACAAGGATGTAATGTGGTAAAATAATCCATAGTTTTTTATATCTATGTGGTGTAATATTGACGGAGAAATTCTAATAAAGGGAAACAATGTAACAGGTAAAGGATATATGACAAAGATTTCTTTATATAAATCTATTAGAAAAAATGATATTCCCAATAGAAGGAGTTTATAAGAACAATTAAATGTTTTTATTATGTTAAAATAGTAACATTTTGAGGAACTTCATTTAAAAACATCTTAGGATTATTTTTTACGATTTTCCGAAAAGGATAATTTTCCAATGAGAAGTAGAAATAATTTTATTTATAAAAGCTCCAATTATTCCCTTTAAATAATATAATTTTGAAATTATATTATATTTTTTATTTTGCATCAAATTGATACAAGAAAAAAATTATAAATATTAAGAACATAATTTTATATATTTTTTATATTTATATTTTTGGATTAAACATTAATTTAGAAGGAAAACCATTTTCCTTGAAATATTGTAAGTTTATTTCAAAATTAAATTTTAACACATATAATAATTGATTTAGATATAATTGAAGCCATATTTGTTATATTTTGGTTAATATTTTATATATATGTCTCCTTCAATTTGTGGTACAATTAATAGTAACCTTGTTAAAATTTATCACATATAGTATGGGTAAATATGGTAATTATAGTTAAAAATATATGCAAAGCATTCCATTATTTCATTTTATGAGCATATTTATTCCATAACCATCCAAAATTATGAAATATGAACTTTTCCATTTATAGTTTGTTTGTACCTTAATTACGTTTACCTCAAGGATAAAGTCCAAAATGAATGTCCTTTTCTTTTAATATATAAATTATTTTATGATAAGGATAAACAATAATTTAGATTCACTTATAAATGGTTATTTTAAAGATTAATTGACTACATTTATCATGTTTTTAAATTATTAATTATTATTAATGGAATAATTACATCAAATATTTACTCAGTGTTTATGTCATATTTATTTAATTAATATAAAAATAAAACAAATGAAATTAACTAATATTAAAATTAATAGAATTTGGATGAAATATCATTGTACACAATTTTTATAGAAAAATATCACATTTTAGTGATGTTTTAATTAATTATATTATAATTTTACCTTGTTATTTAGGTTTTAATGGCACCTTAAATGAATAGTTCTAAAAATTAAATGAATGATATTTTATTAAAATAATATTTTATAAATTTTTTAAAGAAACTATAAAAATAATTAAATAGGACAAGGGGGATATTATATGCGCCAATATTTAATCACTTTACTATTTATTAAAAAATTTCCTTTTTATTGAATCATTATTAGCTTCTATAGTGTAATATATATTGTTGTTATGGTATTGTCAATTAGTTAATGTGGGGTTATAACAAAGAGATAAGGCAGAAATTATCACCTAAACATGTTCAATTATTATTAAATAAGAGGTATTAGGATCATACTGATATTTTCCTTTAATTATATTATTTTTTATTTATTTTGTGATGAAATATAAATTATATCAATTTAATACAATATGAAATTTAAAAAAATTTCATCCCATCACTTATAAATGGTCCCATGATCTCTATCTTCTTCTAAACACATTGATAATCCTAGAAAAAACCCGTAAATAATTATCATTAAAAACTCCTTATACTCATTTTATAGTTTATGGTTTTTTCATAAGTCAATATCTATTATCCTTAAGATGATGCCCAAATGATGTTTCTTCAAGATATGGTAATCATCTTAACTGAGATCACTATTTTTTTTACTTATTATTTTACCTCCATAAATTTTGTATTAACAATATTATTATAATAACACCATTAAATTAAATATATTTATATTTTATTATGTTTATGGAAAAACATTTATCGATATACAATTCTATCAAATCAGAATGAAATCCAACGCTCGTGCGTATGAATGAAAACTAATTATTGAACCAATATAATCTTTCTTACATAACTATCTCACATAGATAGTAATAATTATGAAAATATTGAATAAATATTATATTTATGGAATTATAAATATTATAGATTTATAATATTATGTCCACATTATTACATTCCAATTTTTGGGAAGAAGATAAATTCACTTGTGTGTATGTGCAGACTACCACCTCCATGAAGCAATGTGATCCATTTTTATTTTTCACATTACATGATTGATAATGAGGTAATATTTAATGAATAATATATATATATATGA
This sequence comes from Viscum album, assembly GCA_963277665.1. Lineage (NCBI taxonomy): Eukaryota > Viridiplantae > Streptophyta > Magnoliopsida > Santalales > Viscaceae > Viscum > Viscum album. Next base: position 1,180,093,500 of record OY728152.1, on the reverse strand, counting down.
TATAAAATTTATCATATAATTCATTTTTATTTTTTACCTTACTATTTTTTTCATTCATCGAAATTTAAAAAGTAGCGTTCATGCTTACAGAAAACATACCATCTCTATGAAAGGTGTAATAAATTTTTCTATATCAATATTTAATGGATTTTTATAAATATATATATTGAATGTATATTAAATTTATATCAGGAATGAAATTCCTGAGATGATGAAACCAAAGTCACTGATGAATCAAAACATAATTAAATAACAAAAGATAACACAAAAAATAATAATTATATAATATTGTCAATAAATGGTAGATAAAATATCACAAATAGGTAATATATGATATTAATGATATAAATATGGTTCTATTGTGTCCATATAAAAAATTAAAATCAATTATACATGAGGTTATAAAACCTACATAAATAGTCAAACATCAGTTAAGATATATAATCTAAATTCACACTCTTTTGAGACAAATTTTGTATTATGCACTACTATGTTTTTTGTGGTGTATGTACTATCCAATTGAAATATTTAAAATGAAATTTTATTTTTAATTATTATTAATGTTTCATTTAAGATTTACTATTTTGAGGGGTTATAATTTTTATGTTACCTATGTGTTAATAATTAGCTTTAAAATATTATTTTTTAGTATTTCACTTATTTTTATTCTGGGAATAATACGATATATCTTTCATAAAATTTAATTAAGTTCAAATTCTATATATATTTAATGAGATTTTATATTATATTTAATGTTATCCTATCTTTAGAACATAAATCAAGAAAATAAATTTTTATAACAAATTCTGAACTTATATATCTTTTAGTCAGATATAATTTTCCTCCATGTCAATATTTTTAAAAATATATTTATGAATGGAGTTTTTTTCACTCAAAATTTATAATATGGATATATTATTTTATCCTTAAAATTTTATAACGTTTTAAAAGAATATTTTTAATAATTTTTAATGTGATATTATTAATTATCTTTTTAAAATAACAAAATGAATGTTTTTTAACATACATGAAGTTAATAGTTTTTCATATCACCATAACAATTTTACATTATTTTTATTTTTATATAAGATTTCAATGGTTTTTAAAAAACCATTATTCCATGAAAATTTATTTTTAATGTTTCACTTACATTTTAATTTATTCTCCAATAAACATTATTTTACCACAAAAAATAGTTTTCCGATAAATTGATTTTCATGTTTTATCGTTTACTAATATTATGGTCAACAACATTCTCATAAAACAATAAATTTATTATGATAAATCTTTTTGGAAATTATGTTTATCATAAATATTATTATTCTTTTTATCATTCAAATGATTATTTCCAAAACCACATACTATTTCAATGTAAAGGGTTTTACTATGAATGTTATTTGTCTGAATATTAAAATATTATCATTCTGTAGTATTTACTCAATAATGTTATTTTTTAATATGATATATTGATTACGAGTTTATTATATCATTCGATATACAATGAAAAAATTCACAATATAGTAATAGGTGGGAGAAAAAATTATATTTCCCATTGAAGCATTGGTAGTTTCCATCACAAAAATCAGTTGGACAAATTTGATTGGTTTCTAGTGCATATTCACCAATAAATTAAACAATCTTCATATAAGGCTTTGATGAAAAATATATCTTTATGTATGAGATAATTAAATCTAATATTAATCCTTTCATTTATGTATAATTCAGTTATTATTATCGATGACATTGCTGCATGGATATTATCTATAGATTCATTTTTTCGACAAGTAACTTATTAAGTCGAAGGTGTTTTTAATAATTTACCTCAGCCTATATATTCTTTACTATTTATCGATGATAGAATATTCATTAAATGACCTCTATTAAGTATCATATCCCACTATTACTTCATTTTATTTTCCCTAATAAATGAAGAACTATTTCATGGATAATTGAAAGTATTCATGAATGTTTTTATGCTATATATTTTGTATTTTGAATATTTTATTGGAATCATAAATTTATATAGATTATCAATAAAAATAATCTGATTGGTTATGCATGGTGAGATCCCTTCTATCAGGAACCATCATAATGAAGTGAAAATCATCTTTGGTTTACTAGAGGTGGGACTTCTTTAACATCCACTACATCGATAGAGAAAATGATTTCCATATTTATAAAAATTTAAAATCTAAATTATATGTTTTTATTTATTTTTTATTATTTAGATTATATTATCATAAATTATTTAGTCCATTATTTTAATAAATTTTAATATCATTTTTATGTATTATAGATATCAGAAACCCATTTATATTTCAGAAATATAGTCTTGGAAAATTTTCAACAAAACATTATCATCCAAAAAAATAAAATATGAAATTTGACTTTATTTAATCAAAAATGAATTCCATTTCATTAAATTAAATTCCTAATATCTGAAAATATAATTTAAAATAAACTGATAAAATTATAAGAACAAATACTTTAGTGGAAATTTTTTTAATGCTAAAAAATTATTGATATCTAGTATATGAAAAATAATGATCCTAATAAAATTAATATTATTATTTGTAACAAATGGTGATTATATTTCTATAATTTTAAATTTAACTCATATTATATATTTTAAATTAAAAAAAATTATTTTTTCCAAAAATTGGTAATTTTCAATATTCATTGAAAAATCAATATTTTTTAAAAAATACAACATTTTCACAAAAATATAATATAAATATACGAATGTTAAAAATTATATAATTATGAAATAATAATATTATAATATTGTGTATTATTATTATATAATTAGTGTTATGTGTGTGTAAATTATTTAGTGATATTAGATTTATTTAAAGTTCAATGTATAATAATATATTGAGAGGTAACATTCCACACATTTATAAGTCTTTCGAACTAGAAATTCCATCCTGATGATGAATAATTTAAGATACTTGTGAATCATCATATCCTCAGGTTCCCACACAAATTCAATAATTTTAAAATTTCTCCACAAAACCTTGACCAGCCGAGTGGTCATATTTAATAGAACGTTACCACTTCAATTCAGAATCTCCACAATTTTTTCATCTTAAGATAGATAATATTCCAGTAGTATGACCCCTGATTTCAGTATATATAAGGGATCAGATATGTACTTCCTCATGAATAATACATGAAATTCTTTGTGGACATGTGTGATATATAGTTGAAGTCCTAAGAGATAAGATGCATCCCTAATATGATAACAAATATCCAATGGACTAATATATATGAGGATTGTATTTCCATTATTTCCAAATATGATAATATACTTTAAATGCGATATTCCTAGGATTACCTTTTTAATGAATTCAAACACTAGATTTCACCAATAACAATGTGCATAAATATTTTATTGACATTGAGCTAACCTTATTTTTTATAGAATGGATTGAACCATCTACTCAATTTCTATGGTTATATCAGATCCCAATAGTATTATTTCTCAAAATTCAACCTAACATGTTGGTGTTCATTACTTCATTCCATAGATGGCTTCATAGGGATCCAAATGAATGTTGGAGTGAAATATATTATTCTCAGAAAATTTATACCAAGTAAGGAGTTAATCCCAATCATATTTCAATTATATAAATAAATCACTCAAAATTAATTCTCGTCTTATTCTGGTTCTCTTAGTCTAAAAAATTATACGAGGTTGATATGAAGTATTAAAGGTCAACTCTATATCCAAAGACATTATAATGATTCTACAAAACATTAATATAAACATAAAATCATAATCATATATTATTTATAGGGGTATTAATATACATCTTGAAAAATTCTTAATGTATAACCATGTAATATGATAAAAAGATAAATTTCCTATAATCGAAATGAAATTCACTAATTTCCTAAGATGATTTGATATAACCAAAAAAATTATTTTTCCCTTTAGATGTTTTCTGGGATCCAGATGATGAAATATATTGTAATTTTTTTCCATTTACATTCACTTATAGGTAATGGTTGTAAAATCCCAATTGAATATTTTCTCATAGAGATATATTTATGAAACAATATCCATAACGGTAAATATTCTACAATATACATTTACATGTTTTCCCACCAGAAATAATCTACTATATCTCTGTACATATTAAAACTACTTGGATGAATTAGGAATAATAAATTATATGGTTCATCGAAAAACTCATTATCTATATTATGTATTAGAGGTATAAATAATTATTTTTTATGCCCTAATTTTCTAGCATTATCATGGTATAACTCAGGAATAATCAACATGTTCCTCAATATCCCAGTATATTTATTCTACGACTTCTTAATCCACTTGAGGGTGGATAGTTGAAAATTAAAATGAAAAAAATTAGATATGTTCCCTTTCTTAAATAATTCATGATATAACATTTACAAAACTATAAATATAGGATCTATTTCAATCATGATGATAGAAAACTAGCATGGTCCGTCCGACAGAGAGAATTATCCAACCTTTTTACATTCACAATGTTGTAATTCACATTGCATTTGTAATATTTGATCAACTCCAAGAATCTTATATGGAAAATATTCATATATTTATCTATAAATATATACAGTAAGAATTCATTATGAGTATATATATCCTACATTTCATTTTAAATATTGTTCTTTTATTCTTTAATGAAAAATTTAACATTTTCTGTTCCAAATCACAATTCGGTTAATGTTTCTCATAAATATTCAATTAGTGATAGGCATAAGATATCTCCATATTATCCATCATAAAGACACATCAAAATTTCTTATTTTATGTATAAATATATTTCAATATCCCGTTTCTAATATTGATAAATATAAGAATAATCACACTGACTATCCTCCTATCTAGTTCATTAAAATTATCCCCACATTCATCAATAGCTAAGAACATAATATTTTCCTAACTCATCTTGGTGGGTGGATTTATTGTCTTGTGAAATCTACCAAAAATCACTGGTAGTATCTGGCCAACCTAATAAAACTATGTATGTAATTTAATTTTTTGGGTCTAGGACCTTTCCCAATAACTTCTACCTATGAAGAGTCTACTAATACACCCTATTTTGATATTATAAGATCCAATAATTAGAGTTTTTCACCAAAAATTATCACTTTTAAAATGTTGCATATATATATATTCTCCTTCACCAGAGATATTATAAAAATCATCAAATAATATTTATGATATTCTAATATCATTGAATATATTAGTATATCCTCATTAAAGAGTACCCAAAAATGATCACGGTAGTCTATAAAGACAATATTCATTTAATCCATGATGATATGAGGACCATTGATATGTCCAAATTGGATTATTTTATAATAATAATGACCATACCTCATATGGAATGTTGTGTTGTGTATATTCTTTTTCTTGATCCATAGATGATGATATTCATATTGATGATAATTTTATTAAAAATACTAATATCCTCACAATTGATCAAAAGGATCATCAATACGGGGTATAGTATATGTATTATTAATAATGATTTTGGTATGTTCACAATAATTAATTCAGAGAAGCATTGTGTTGAGTCAAAAATTCAATTTATCATTTTTCAACTCCACTAGTGTTGTAAATCACAATCACTTTTTTAATTACATGTTTCCTAAATTTACATTATAGTTCAATTGTATTGATTTTTTTATTTACAAGTAACTAGTCCACTGTAATTATAAAAAATAATGTGAAACATCATATTCATATTTCTTCACTGAATTTTTGTATAATAAACTGATTATAATAAATAGACTCTTTTTAATTTAATCTATGGAAATAACAATTTATTACAATATGACATAATCATATTGAATACAATTATGATTTTATGATAATGATTTATGAAAATCAATCTTGATTAAAATAATTTATTAATTAGATTGAGGTTCATGTATGAATTTGATAATTTTACTTCATTTTTTTTATTTTAGTTATTTTAATCTAATTTAAACTAATGTTTTTAAAAAAAAACTCACCCCCTCTTATAAAAGAGCCATTAAGAAGGTATTATTACAATACTAATATAAATTTATCTAATATTGATATCCAACACATTGGACTATCATTATTATTAAGAAAAAGAATAAGTTCACCACATTATGATGCATTAGGATGAATGAATCCTTTATCTTGATTCATATCGAGATAATTTTTCAATTTCTATAACACAGTTGGGAAAATAATATATAGATTTTTTGCAATAAGTATAACATAAGTTATAATTTAAATTGATAACATAAATTAACAATTCATGGGAAGACTATGAAACCCTTCATGAAAGACATTGAAAAATCCCATACAATAGCACTACCATCAACTTTGAGACTCCCCAACAATAAGAGATATAAATTACTCATGAATATGGAGTAAGACCCATATTATGGAAGTAATTTCCCTTAGGATTTCTACTTTATCCTCACATCATAGACTATCACATGTTGATTCAATAAAGGGAATGCGACTACACTTCCATGAATATTGACATGGTGACTATACAAATTTATCCAATCTATGAAAAACATTACATCAAAATCATCTAGTGTAACACCCCGATATTTTATGAAAAATATAATTTTAATTTCATTAATTCCTTGTGTTGTATTCTACATCAATATTACATTGCGCTATACGCAACACCGTATTAGCTTGCAGTATACACAACACTATTCTTGGACCGTGTTACACACAATTTTGATAATAGTTATTCTACGCAACATTGAGTATATACATATATATATATATTCAATGTTTAAATGAAATATGGTTGGATTCTGTTATACGAAACAACGAAGGATTCTTTCACAACACGCAACCCTGACTTGGCCTGCATTACATGCAATCACAACCTTCCTCGATAGCGTGTGTTATACGCAATACCGGGTGTTAATAAACAGTGATATATTATTATAATATTGTCATGGACTAGCCGTTATGAATAGTATTAACTAAATTTTGAATTTTATAAAATTATTATTCATCTTACGCATTTTCTAGAACATGGTATAAGAACAAAATAATTTTTTCGGGTAGAATAAGTATTTTTTAAAAAATGCAGTTTTGCCGGCTTTTGATGGAGCACCCTCTTTAAATCTAGTTTTTTACAAGTTTATATGTTCAATTTGACAAAATAAAATTCTTCTTTCGAATCAGGATATAAAAATTTACATTAGATAACGTTTTGATATTTTTCCGATAACTTTCATATTTTAATGAATAGTAAAAACACGCTATATTATAATTAAAAACAACTTTTTTCATCATAATATCTTATGTGGTAAAATTATAATATTTAATGGTTTTAAATTATAAATAGAATATATTTTTACCATTTAATATAATGTATGTCATTAGAATTGATTTTACCTTGAATTCGTAGGTTAAATCAATTCAATCTTTTGCAGTGTTTTAAACAAAAATTCGTTTTTATTCGACAACGGGATTAATTTTAATTTATTTTCTGCAACTTATGTGTATTGAATTTTAAAAAATGGATTCCATATTTGGAATCAGTGGGTCTAAATTATGTTAATAGGCTACTTTTTATTTTTGGGAATTATGAATAGTAACTACGGTAAATTTTATTTACCATAGTTAAAGGTAAATCGGGTAATTAAGGGTAAATATAATATTATAAAATTACCCTAACACATGCCAAAATTCTATTTTATGGATACAAGTATACCCATATTAACTAAGGGTCGGATTAGATTCATTTTATGGACTTTTGACCATGAAAATAATTTACTTATTATTAAAACCAAAGAAAGTGACAACATGTCACTCTCTTAAATCGTATAAGTATAATAATTTTAACTTAGGGATAAACATCATAAAACTTCGAAAATGAAGAGTCTCCAGAAATCTAACAAAATTATCTACATCATGAGAATTTATTTAGAATTTTTTGGGATTAAATAATTATCTTTAATTGTGACACAATAGCGATGCAGAAATTATTTATCTATTGAAAAATAAAGAATATAGTTTTTATTAAACTAATAGTGACCATAAAAGGCACAAAACCCTGACCAAAACTTATTGGTAATGTAAATTTAAACTATAATCATCCAATGGTCGAATATTTGACCATTTGGAGTCTTATAAAAGCAATTATGACACTTATATTATTTTATTTTAAATGGTGCCAAAGTTGCCTCCTTCATAATTTAATAAATATAACAATTTAAATATTGTTATTTTAATATGATAAATTCGAGTGAAAGTATTATTGTGAAAGGTAATATATTTATCTTCATCATAGGATTTTATTTTAAAATTTTATGCAACAAATAAGTATATTAAATAATTATACAAAAATGATGTCGTAATTATTTTATTAAGAGATAAACCAAATAAATGGTTTTAAAAATAATAAAATAAATATTATATGAACTATTTAATGTGATCCACTAATTTTATGGATACATATGACCTTTTATTAATATATTAAAGCTTTTATTTCGAACATATATTTTTTATATATTTTATTTAAATTCAAATAAATGAATAGTGTCAAAATTGGCACTATTGTTATAACATATTATAAAATTGTTTAAAAATCACAAAAATATTTAAAAATTATAAATTTATATTTATATGGTATATAATCTTATAAAGTAAACAATTATGGAAAATTAACAACAAATAAGTAATTATTTGTTATAATTTAAAATTTAGAATTTTATTACCACAAATAAACTTAAATAGATTAAATAAGGATAAATCAAAATGATAAGGTTTAAAATAAGATCCAAACATGTCTAAATTTGATTGTTAGATGCGATTAAAACCCTATCTCATATAATCATAGAATATGAGTCATTTTTGGAGGTTTTTAAGTGGGGTTAGATTTATTATAAATTAATATTTTTAGTTATTCCAAAGGTGCCCCTCTCCTCCCTTATAAAAGGGCACCTCCTCCCTCTCTTCCTCACACAAAATTGAGCCTTCAAGCTCGGCCAACCCCTTCCAAATTCTCCTATACACTTCCCTAGAAACATCCTAGAGGTTCTGGTCTTCCTCAAAGAGCAATTTTAGTGCCCTAAAAGAAGGTCTCAAAGAATCACTTCAAAGAAGAGGTAATGTCCGTTACCGATTCTTTCATCTTTATTTCTTCTTCCACTTCTTCTTCTTTAGTTTTTTCATTATGAAGTAATAACATCAGAATCACTCATTTAATGATATTTTATTATAAGTATGAAACAACCCTATTGCACCATCTATCCATCCTACGAAAAAAGAAATCACCACGCGTGCATACGTACGGAATACCGTCTCCACGCCGTGGTGTAATCTGTTTTTCCACCAACACCTTACATGGATGGGTGTTATGGTGTAAAGAATATATATACATAGTTATTATAAAATAATAATGATTCTGATATGTTGTATCATCCACTCCAATTCAATTCAATAATTATGGAAATGATATCATCGCTCGTGTGTACGTACGGACTACCGTCTCCACGACGCAATGTGATTCATTCTCCATGTTAACCATTTAAGAATGATTATAAAGTATATATAAGCAATAATAATGAAATACATGACATTATAAAGCTACTGGATTTATTTTTATATATATGTATGTCATCTACTTAATCCCACTCAATTCAATAAGGAAACGAAAACAACGTTCATGCGTACGTACGGCCTACCGTCTCCATGAACGGTGTATTCATTTCCATTTATCGATACATTATATATATGTATATTCTGAATATATATTATATATAAATCATGTTTTATATTATAAGTAATAATGATCTAAGTAATCATATTAATAATTATAAGTTAAAACACGAACGACAAATGAGACGATTTTACCCAAAACACTACTTTAACATGAATTTACAAAAGAACGGGTAATATAAAGTCATAAGTGAACCATATATGATATAATAACAATGAATATGATTCTGTAATAAGTCAATGACATTATTTAAATCATTATACAGGAAGTTCAGACACTTACGAAGAAAATCGGACCTAAGGTAAGGGAAATATCACAATATCATTTTTATCCGAGATTGTTTATACTTTGGAATTTACTGGGGTGAATTTTATCATCCACATCCATGTTTACTCAATATGTAATATTATTTCCATCCACGTACAATTTTTTAAATCCAATTTTACCCTTCGGTGAGTTTTTAGTAAAATATATGAAAGGAATCTTTTGGCGTTTTTCGTACGAGGTAGTTTTCGACTTTTCCGACAAAAGTACGAGAAGAATGTTTTTTTAACTTATACGGCATGAATGTATTTTTAAAACATTATTTCCAAGAAGCTTCCTTTACAAGTTTTCAAGTTTATTTTTAATCAACTTATTTTAGTTTAAAATTGTATGACATGTTAAGAAAGGAAAAATGTTTTTTGAAGTAGAAAGGATATTTTCCTCAAGAATGGAGTTCAAGTGTTTTATCAAAATTATTTTTTCCATCTAAGATAATATAGGGTTCTGTTTCTATCCCTATTATTACATGTATTTGATTATGTTGTGATGTAATTATTTTTATTCCTTTATCTTATATGAATTGTTTTATGATGTCATGTTGTTTAAGAATCCCATTTTTATTACATGAGTTATGGAATGATGTATCATTTATGATTTTGTGGCACATATAAGAATGGTATAATTATGAGATGGGTGGGACCTATATCACCCTCCAATGCATTGGGTAAAGATTTTATATCTCATGAGATAGACATGGCTGAAATGGTAGGTTATACTGGTTCAGTGAAATAGGACTGAAACGAGGGTGACTTGGTTCAGAAAGGGACTTTATCCACTAAGATAGTCTTGGCAATAAGTCTTGACTAATAAGATATGATTCTATATGATTATGTGTGTATAACACAGAGTTTCATGTTTTATGTTATGATTATTGGGATTACATTTCACTACTATGATTTATCCCATGCTATAAAATTATTCTCTCTTTTGCAGGTTATGATTTCCAAAATTTTATGTTCTTATGAATATGATGTGATTGATATTCCTTTTGTTTACCCTTACTGAGCATTTGATCTCACCCTTTTATGTATTCTTTTCCCCAGGATATAAAGAAAGGTTTTAGGTAAAAAAAAGGAAGATCTTTATGGGAGATTTTGAAGATCTTTCACCACGATTAGAAGATTATATTCCGAGTTTCCAAAGACACTAAATTATTACAGTCCTTGTGTGTGTGTTTTTTTATGTACTAAGTATTCCTCAAATGTAATTTAATGTCAATATACGTTAAGCTTCATGTCTCTAAAGTTGGTATCAGAGGAAAATTTTAATCAACCTTTGGAAACTAGGATGCGAAAACGTTAGTGAGATCCCTAGAGATATTTCTAAGGTATGTCTAGGGATGTCCCTAAGGATAAGTATATGTATAGGATATAGTCCTAGAACTATGGTAACGATATTAGATTAAACCAAAGATGTTAGATATTGAAGTTACTCCCCCTTTATTATGATTTTTTCATTTCACACTATTCTTTTATGGTTTTAGAAAATGGCTGGAAACAAGATGGTTCACGATAATGGAGGATATGATGGACAATGGAATGATATTATTCATGAGAAATCAAATGAAATGGGATTTGGAAGTCCAAACATCATTATTATGCTGAATCAGAAATCTCATAATATGATCAATAAAGTAAAATTTGGTAATTTTCCTGACTCGGCTAATAAGAGAAATATGGAGATTCATGATGATCATAGAGGAAAGAAAGTTCAATTTCCCCTATGTAAATCATGTGGGAAGAGGCATCAAGGAGAATGTTTCAAATGAACTGGAAGATGCTTTGGGTGTGGAAAAGAAGGACACAAAGCCAGTAAGTGCAAAGGAAGAGGTTTAGTTAACACCAGGGATGAGGATAATGGTATTTCTATGACATCAAAAATGGTTAAATGTTTTAAATGTGGAATTTACAAGCATTATGCAAACCAATGCCTTAAGGGAAAGTCTCATGAAGAGAATCAGTATGGTCGTATGGGTAGTATTTATGTTGATGATGATGAAGACAATACAAATGATATGTGAGATGAAAGAATTGTGGAAGCTCAGTCAATGGTTTAAGAGTGTAGTAGAATGATTACATGTTTATCATGTGTAATGTTGTATAAGTAATCTTATGGTACTATGGAATAAAGAGACATCTAAGGATTGTTACACTATTGTCTTTCCTTGAGTTTTGAAAGTGTATGATTAATGTTACCAGTATCCATGAAAGGTTATTCAGATATTTTTGGAATGTTGATGATATGCGCATAATGAAGGGATAAGGAGAAAATTAAATGATTGATAGTATTCATGAGCTCATGACTGATATAAGGATAAGGTTATTTAATGGATTGAGTATATAGAATTTATGGATTTTGGTATATTGAAAGAGTTAACTTTTGATATCATTTATGTTTTCACTAAGGTTTAATGGGTATTCATTTTTCAAGAGAATACATGATTAAGGTATTCACACATGGGGGATAAATGATGGTATTCACATGCTTGGTTGATGACATTTCAAGTTATCGTTTTCTTTATACTATGAGCATGGACCGAAGTATTTTAGATAATCCTAAAGTTTGGAATGGATTATGTTAACCATAAATTAATATTGTTTAAGGATAGAACTTTTTTTTGATATTATTTATGTGATGTTATAGTAATGTAGTTTTAGAAAATGGAAAACCTGCAGGACGGGCGACAGCTCATCGCGTCGGACAAGGCTGTGGAAATCAAACCCACAACCGAAGTGCGACTGGCCTTTATCGCCTACCACTGGCCTACAGGAAGTCCATGTTTAGTAGAAACTAGTTTTATTATATTAAGCATTATAAGCCCATTTTAGGAACGATATAAGATTAATCTCACTATAGATGGACTTTTGTATTTTTTTTGATAACTTTTCTAACCTTTTGTTTGAGACAGATGGAATGACCCATCATTCTATCAAATGATCTACTAACACATCACGAATAACAAATTCAACTTCATTTCTTTAAGACATGAAGTGGAAATTTTTCAAATCATGAACAACAGTGAGATTGAACCAAAATCATGTAAGTATTTCTTTTAATTCATCAACTTTAGGGAAATGATCTTGAAAACCAAAAATGTTGTCCTAGTGCTCTTAAATTCGATGAACCAGATGGTACCCTAGATCATCACAAATTTATGTCTTTGTGATTGTTGGCTTTTTCATAGCCATGTTCTCTACTACTCTCCATCAGAACATGATGGTTAGACTTCTCTTCCATATCCATATTTTCACCTATGTCGAAACCCAGTGATTAGTTTATTTGGGTAACCTTTACGTTTCATACTTTGGTTTTTAAAGATTGTTTTTGGTATTCCTTTTTACGATGTGGGTTTCTATTAAAGAAACTTTCGAATAGTAAACCATTTATAACCCCGATGAATTTCGAGGGCGAAATTCATTTTAAGGGGGGTAGAATGTAACACCCCGAGATTTTATGAAAAATATTATTTGAATTTCATTAATGCCTTGTGTTGTATTCTACACCAAGATTACCTTGCGCTATATGCCACACCGTATTAGCTTGTAGTATACGCAACCCTATTCTTGGACCGTGTTACACACAATTTTGATATTAGTTATTCTACGCAACATTGAGTATATATATATATATTCAATGTATAAATGAAATATGGTTGGATTCTGTTATACGAAACAATGAAGGATTCATTAACAACACGCAACCCTGACTTGGCCTGCAGTACACGCAATCACAACCTTCCTCGATAGCGTGTGTTGTACGCAATACCGGGTTTTAATAAATAGTGATATATTATAATAATATTGTCATGAACTAGCCGTTATGAATAATATTAACTAAATTTTGAATTTTATAAAATTATTATTCATCTTACACATTTTCTAGAACATGGTATAAGAACAAAATAAATTTTTCGGGTAAAATAAGTATTTTTAAAAAAATGCAGTTTTGCCACCTTTTGATGGCGCACCCACATTAAATCTAGTTTTTCACATGTTTATATGTTCAATTTGACAAAATAAAATTCTTCTTCTGAATCAAGATATAAAAATTTACATTAGATAAAGTTTTGATATTTTTTCGATAACTTTCATATTTTAATGAATAGTAAAAACACGCTATATTTTAATTAAAAACAACTTTTTTCATCATAATATCTTATGTGGTTAAATTATAATATTGAATGGTTTTAAAGTATAAATAGAATATATTTTTACCATTTAATATAATGAATGTCATTATCATTGATTTTACCTTGAATTCGTAGGTTAAATCAATTCAATCTTTTGCAATGTTTTAAACAAAAACCCGTTTTTATTGGACAACAGGATTAATTTTAATTTAATTTCTGCAACTTCTGTGTATTGAATTTTAAAAAATGGATTCCATATTTTGAATCAGTGGGTCGAAATTATGTTAATAGGATAATTTTTATTTTTGGGAATTATGAATAGTAACTACGGTAAATTTTATTTACCATAGTTAAAGGTAAATCAGGTAATTAAGGGTAAATATAATATTATAAAATTACCCTAACACATTCCAAAATTCTATTTGATGGCTAAAAGTAAACCCATATAAACTAAGGGTCGGATTAGATTCATTTTATGGACTTTTGACCATGAAAATAATTTAATTATTATTAAAACCAAAGAAAGTGACAACATGTCACTCTCTTAAATCTTATAAGTATAATAATTTTAACTTAGTAATAAACATCATAAAACTTCGAAAATGAGTAGTCTCCAAAATTCTAACAAAATTATCTACATCATGAGAATTTATTTAGATTTTTTTGGGATTAAATAATTATCATTAATTGTGACACAATAGCGATGCAGAAATTATTTATCTAGTGAAAAATCAAGAATATAGTTTTTATTAAACTAATAGTGACCATAAAAGGCACAAAACTCTGACCAAAACTTATTGGTCATATAAATTTAAACTATAATCATCTAATGGTCGAATATTTGACCATTTGGAGTCATATAAAAGCAATTATGACACTTATATTATTTTATTTTAAATGGTGCCAAAGTTGTCACCTTCATAATTTAAGAAATATATCAATTTAAATATTGTGATTTTAATATTATAAATTCGAGTGAAAGTATTATTGTGAAAGGAAATATATTTATCTTCATCATAGGATTTTATTTTAAATTTTAATGCAACAAATAAGTATATTAAATAAATATACAAAAATGATGTAGTAATTATTTTATTAAGAGATAAATCAAATAAATGGTTTTAAAAATAATAAAATAAAAATTTTATGAACTATTTAATGTGATAAACTACTTTTATGGATACATATTACCATTTATTAATATATTAAAGCTTTTAGTTCGAACATATCTTTTTTATATATTTTATTTAAATTCAAATAAATGAATAGTGTCAAAATTGACACTATTGTTATAACATATTATAAAATTGTTTAAAAATCACAAAAATATTTAAAAATTATAAATTTAAATTTATATGGTCTATAATCTTATAATGTAAACAATTATGGAAAACTCACAAAAAATAAGTAATTATTTGTTATAATTTAAAATTTATAATTTTATTACCACAAATAAACTTAAATAGATTAAATAAGGATAAATCAAAATGATAAGGTTTAAAATAAGATCCAAACATGTCTAAATTTGATTGGTTGATGAGATTAAAACCCTATATCATATAATCTTCGAATATGAGTCATTTTTGGAGGTTTTTAAGTGGGGTTAGATTTATTATAAATTAATATTTTTAGTTATTCCAAAGGTGCCCCTCTCCTCCCTTATAAACAGGCACCTCCTCCCTCTCTTCCTCACACAACTTTGAGCCTTAAAGCTCGGCCAAACCCTGCCAAATTCTACTCTCCACTTCCCTAGAAACATCCTAGAGGTTCTGGTCTTCCTCAAAGACCAATTTTAGTGCCCTAAAAGAAGGTCTCAAAGAAGCACATCAAAGAAGAGGTAATGTCCGTTACCGATTCTTTCATCTTTATTTCTTCTTCCACTTCTTCTTCTTTAGTTGTTTAATTATGAAGTAATAACATCAGTATCACTCATATACTGATATTTTATAATAATTATGAAACAACCCTATTTCACCATCTATCCATCCTACGGAAAAAGAAATCACCGCGCGTGCATACGTATGGAATACCGTCTTCACGTCGTGGTGTAATCTATTTTTCCACCAACACCTTTCATGGATGGGTGTTATGGTGTAAATAATAACTATAAATAGTTATTATAACATCATAATGATTCTGATATATTGTATCATCCACTCCAATTCAATTCAATAATTATGGAAATGATATCATCGCTCGTGCGTACGTACAGACTACCGTCTCCACGACGCGATGAGATTCATCCTCCATGTTAACCATTTAAGAATGATTATAAAGTATATATAATAAATAATCATGAAATATATGACATTATAAAGCTACTGGATTTATGTGTATATATATTTATGTCATCTACTTAATTCCACTCAATTCAATAAGGAAACGAAAACACCGTTCATGTGTACGTACGACTTACCGTCTCCATGAACAATGTATTTCTTTCCATTTATCGATCCATTATATATATGTATATTCTGAATATATATTATATATAAATCATGTTTTATATTCTATTTAATAATGATCTAAGTAATCATATGAATAATTACAAGTTAAAACCCGAACGAAAAATGAGACGATTTTACCCAAAACGCTACTTTAACATGAATTTACAAAAGAACGGGTAATATAAAGTCATAAGTGAACCATATATGATGTAATAACAATGAATATTATTCTGTAATGGGTCAATGACAATATTTAAATCATTATACAGTAGTTTCGGACACTTACGAAGCAAATCGGAACTAAGGTAAGGGAAATATCACAATCTCATTTTTATCCGAGATTGTTTATACTTTGGAATTTACTGGGGTGAATTTTATCATCCACATCTATGTTTCCTCAATATGTAATATTATTTTAATCCACGTACAATTGTTTAAATCTAATTTTACCCTTCAGTGAGTTTTTAGTAAATGATATGAAAGGAATCTTTTTTCATTTTTCATAGGAGGTACTTTTTGACTTTTCCGAAAAAAGTACGAGAAGAATGTTTTTTTTAACTTATACGGCATGAATGGATTTTTAAAACAATATTTCCGAGAAGATTACTTTACAAGTTTTCAAGTTTATTTTTAATCAACTTCTTTTAGTTTAAAATTGTATGACAGGTTAAGAAAATAAAAATGTTTTTTGAAGTAGAAATGATATTTTCCTCAAGAATGGAGTTCAAGTGTTTTATCAAAATTATTTTCCATCTAAGATAATATAGGGTTCTGTTTCTATCCCTATTATTACATGTATTTCATTATGTTGTGATGGAATTATTTTTATTCCTTTATCTTATATGAATTGTTTTATGATGTCATGTTGTTTAAGAATCCCATTTTTATTACATGAGTTATGGAATGATGTATGATTTATGATTTTGTGGCATACATAAGAATGGTATCATTATGTGATGGGTGGGACCTATATCTTCCTCCAATGCATTGGGTAAAGATTTTATATCTCATGAGATAGACATGGCTGGAATGGTAGGTTATACCGGTTCAGTGAAACAGGACTGAAACGAGGGTGACTGGGTTCAGAAAGGGACTTTGTCCACTAAGATAGTCTTGGCAATAAGTCTTGACTAATAAGATATGATTCTCTATGATTATGTGTGTATGCCACAAAGTTTCATGTTTTATGTTATGATTATTGAGATTACATTTCACTACTATGATTTATCCCTTGTTATGAAATTATGCTCTCTTTTGCAGGTTAAGATTTCCAAAATGTTTTGTTCTTATGAATATGATGTGATTGATATTCTTTTTCTTTACCCTTACTGAGCATTTGAGCTCACCCTTTTATGTTTTATTTTCCCCAGGATATAAAGAAAGGATTTAGGTAAAAAAAGGAAAATCTTTATGGGAGATTTTGAATATCTTTCACCATGATTAGAATATTATATTCTGAGTTTCCAAAGACACTAAACTATTACGGTCCTTGTGTGTGTGTTTTTTTTATGTACTAAGTATTCTGCAAATGTAATGTAATATCAATGTACATCAGGCTTTGGGTCTCTATATCTAGAGTTTTCATAAAATAACATAGAGTAATAACACCTTAATAAACTTCTGTATTAGAGGATCTATTGAAATGGGATGTGATTTCCCTCCACTTAAAATATTTTACTCCCAACAAAACAAAAAATCATTATGGTGGTGATGTGACACAATTTTAAAACTATTTATATATAAAAGGGTTTGTAAAACCCAAATCAAATAAACCATTGTATTATATAATGGATGACAAGTTCACCTTTCACCACACCACATTTAGTTCCACTTTTTTAGTAGTAATCCCATATTCTCATCTTTTTTCCATTGGATCCTTCTATTGTAAGTCCCCTTAAAACATAGAGAACATGTTTGTATTTTTATATAACTCTTTATAGTATAGGTAATGGATAATATTTATTGTATTCTTTTCCTTACATTCATTAGCTAAATGAAACTTATATCCACACTTATAATAAAATCCCTTTTCCGTCAATCATTTTATAGGATGATTATTTGAAAAATTTTGACATGACATAATTTTTTATCCCTTATTTATATTTTATATGTTCATTTTATCATGGTTCCCGATCGAATTCTTCATCTCTTTATTTCCATTAATGATATAGGATATTTAAAATTAATTCTCTCTCTTAATTTAACATGATACTACATCATCACATGAGGAACACCATTGAGAAACATGACCATAAAAATAAAAGCATAATCCCACTAATGAAATAGTCTATATTGATTTATTGATTACTTATATAGTCAAAATAATTGTGATATAATATTCTAAAGGATTCATCATACTCTAAAATACATAATTTTTTATTATTATTTTAATTGAGGAACTTATTCTTTATTTGAGCACATTATTCAGATGTGAATGACTACTTATATAATGTAAAACTAAATGTTCTCTATTCTATTCTATTAAAATAATTATCCACTTTATTATTTTGAATCAATGAAAAACCATGATAAATTAATCTTCTTTGAAAATAAAAATACATAATAACTCTTTCCCATTAATTTCACCATAAATTAAGGAATATCATTTCTACGGAATTAATCAAATTTTTATCTACCAAGGACTGGTAGTTTCAAAAAAAGATATAGAATTATATTTCACGAAGTGATCCAAAAAAGGTGATTCATTATATGGAATTATATGATTTTCCATAAATTCATGTTATTAATTATAACATGAGTTAGATTCCCTAAAATGGAAATTATATTCCAAGTTTCATCACTAATTGTTTTAGTATTATTATCATGGAAACCCCTACATTGAATTTGGGTGTTGATTCCATCACTCCATTTAGGTGAAATCACTAAATAATTTTGTTATTTGAGATAACTCATAATGAATATGGATATTGAGGTATAAAATAAATATCCTTCTAATATTAATATTTTTCAAACACTGTAAGGGATTATCATAAATCTCATGTCAACTTGGTTTATTTAAAATATAGTTACCATTGTCTTTACTAAACTACCTCTAATACCGACTTTCACAACCCTAAATCATGTATGCCAGAGGTAGTGTCTACGTTTTTTTATTGGTATAAGATACATGCAATCACATCAGTATGTTTTAATTGGTCTAGGAGTAATGAACAAGCAGATACAGAAATGATTCCCATATTATATTGGAAATACAAAAGAACATAACATAATAAAAATTCGCATCGATTATATTATTCATAATGTCCTTTCTATATCTAGGTGAAAGGAAAAAAATAAATTATGTGGCCATATTCTTAATAAGGCTTATGTATAGTGGAGTGCATCATCCATAATTAATAAATAATCAATCTGAATCGTTACATAACTAAAAACACATGCCATTAAATCAATGAATTCATCATAAAATACATCCAAGAAAAATATATACTCAGTAATATTATGGATAAATATTACTAAAGTCTTAATGAAATATATTTTAATATTAACCACCATGATCTCAGACATAATGATTTAAATATGATCAAGTCCTTGTTCTATGAAATATTAATCCATGGGTGTGTATAAACCATTAACACATTAACCATATTCTATAAACTGGTTTGTGTCATTTGACATGTCGATGAATCTAGGGGATATATTTAATCATACCAGGTGAGTAATTGAATATCCAATGAATTACACATATATTGAATGACCTATTTAATTAATAAATAGTATTCTATATCAACAAACATTATTATTGGATAAATAATAAAAAGTATTAATATTTCTGAGTTAACAAAATAACTCTAATAGTAAAACATGACATATAGAAATTGAATATGGATTATTAAATAACTATATCCAAATAAAATGAATATGGATATTTAAGATCAATGTATTGTCTGATGAAAAATAATCATATGAAAGTTAATGTCTTATGAGAATTTAAATGACCAAAAAATTGATAAGAGATAAAATATGGCCACAATTCATCATAAAAGTAGATTTTGTTCTAACATCATGTCTTTTGGAGAATTATAAAAAATACATGAAGATTGTTTGAAATTAATATTCATTAAAAAAATCTCAAAATAAATCCATTTAAAACTTGTAAATGAATTTAAATATTATAAAATGGTTATAACTGTGGGAAAATACATTAATGTTATACATTTTAAAAAGAACCTTTTCTTTATTTTTTAAAGATATTAAAAAATGAACCTATTGAAAAAAATTGGAGGTATTCCCTTAAAACCATTTAAAATTTTATTTATTTTCTGAAATTTTATTTAAAATGTTTTGAGTGAATAAAAAGAAACTTCCGATAATATTTTTTCAACACATGGGTGGGGAAGAAAAATATTTCCCATCAATAGATAAACATGATCAACATTAATTTTAATAATTAATTTTCACGATTAAATCCAAAAGAGTAGAAAACATAGAATAAAATGTTGAAACTCATAAAAAAATATATATTATTATAAACTATATGGAGTTTTTAAGGATATAATATTACATACCTTCTATTAAAATATGTTCAATTGAAAAAAGAAATTACATTATAAATAAAATTCTTACCTATTTGGATTCATTTAAAATATAACCCCTATAATGATTAAAGATAAATTGAAACATTAATCAGAAGGAAAAAATATATATTCCTTTTAAATAAATTAATGAGTATATATATACACCCTATAAAATTATAAAGCATCATAATACAAAAAATTGTCTTAATGGAGTGGGAATTGAGTTTTAATCCCTTATCATGTGTTCAACATTTTTCATGAGGGATTTTAACCTCCTTTATAATAAATATTAATTTATAATTCATACATTATTGAACCATAAAAATTTATATAATGTCATATATGATCTATTTAGGATATCATATCACTAATTTGTTAAAAATATTTTATTATTATCATTGTTTCATGTGAGAAGTCCTTCATTTATCATGTATGGTAGGATTTTATATTTGTGGTCCTTGTATATTGAAAATGGTTATATCAGATAAATAATATTAATCAAGATATATAGATCATAAATATTCATTATATACAAATTTAATCTAATATGTGAGGGGAATTTATGGAAAATAAATCACATCGCTTCATAGAGATTGTATGGCATATATACAAACCCGTGACATTATAAATTTTGAATGGGTAGAAGCGTAAAGTTGTTGAATTTATTTTATATTTTTAGAATTAAAATTAATTTATTATAATCATATACATTCCTTAGTTACATTAGTATAAAAATCTTTGAGTGGCGTTAATGGGAAATGAGTAACATCGGTTCCCAATGTGTTATTCTTCCATAAACATGATTGATAGTTTTAATACAATTTGATCAAGAAGGATATGGATAAATATTATGAAAAAAACATAATATCATCATACTGTAATTTATATAGTGATTTTTTATATTTTAATGTTTTTGTCATTAATGATGGTGATTAGTAAAGGAGAAAAATGAAAGTAACCGGTGAAGATGGTTACTTCTTCCTTATAATATATCTTTTAGATATCCTCTAAAGGGACATACAGTTAGTATTTTGGAAATAGAAAAACATACATATGTTTGATAAGTATTTTTATAATAATTTACCTCATGTGTTGGCCACATTAGGTGGATCTAGTTTGTGTATAAAAGAGAAATGAGGTGGTTCATTTTTATAGTGAATGAGAGGACTCACATTGAATTAAAAAAAGATTTAAATGTAATTATTTCATTTTCGTGTGAATGTTGTTACATATGATAATAATTATTAATATGGGATACTATCTGGAAAATATACCTTTGTAAAATATTTTTTTAGTTTTCCTTTTTATTTTAAACCATATTTTTCTCTTAACCCTTAATTATAGAATTTTATCCCCAACTTCATTAATGACTTTTTCAATCATAAAGGGTTATAATTTTACATATAACTGAAAAATATAAACATAAAGAGATACATATGAGAAATTTCTACATCATTTATTATCCTACACTTTTTTCATGTATTTTATGATTTTTTAATAATTAGTAAAATATTTTTTTTTCATAAATTGTCAGTAATGCCATTTTTAATAGTATTCATTTAATGTTTTATTAAAAAGATCAAGAAAAAGGTGAAACTATAATATAGTAATTTTTACCATCAGTAATTTATTATTATTTATAATACTTATTTCCGATCAATAAATATGCCAAAAAAAATTTATTTTTTAGTATTTGTAATTCTTTATTGATTTTTTCTACATCTAAAAGAAGCCCAGTGTTAGAATAGCGTTTGACATAGGTAATTATTTGACCACTAAAAACAAAACTAAAAATTTACTAAAAAAATAAATAAATAATATTAATTAATAATTTTCAAATTCATTCGATATTAATATTTACACACATATATGTCTTGATAACAAATTACATATGTTAATTTGACTTTTCTATGCCTAAAAAATAATTTCACAAGCATTTGGTTAATTCACTAGTCATATAACTATATAATTCATATATAACCATAAAAATTATAAATTTTATTTAATATATATTAAATATTATAATAATATACTTAAACCTTCTCAAATATTATATTCAAGACACCAAATTTTATTTAATATATATTAAATATTAATGACATAATTATGTACACTTCCTTAATCCCAAAACTAACTCGAAACCTAGGAAGTCAGATCCGCCAGTTACTGAACTGGCCCTCTGTGGACCTCCTAAATATCTCATTTTCTAAGAGGAATTTTTTTTGACCAACATGGGGCCTGGATTTCATTCTCATGTGGTAAAAATCTATCCAGGATCGGTACACCACTAACTAGTCCATATTCATAATTTTTCCAAATCCCGAGATATCTGTAATGTTGAGATATGAAACAATGTGATACTACCAAACCGTAATAGAACAAAACTTGCACTAATAAATGCCTCTCGACCAAAGTCCCAAAGGTATATATATAATCAAAAATCCACTCATGAATTCCACTTCCAGACTCAAACCATTAATAAGTATTGCAGATATAAAATAATGAGATAGATCAATATCAAATAAGGTATTAGAGAGCATAGAAGCTACAAAATAGTACCTATAACATTCAAAGGTCCATCCATATGGAATACAAGTGTAGGCTGAACTACAAGAAACTATCATGTGCCGCATCCATATGATGTATTATGAGTCCCCTTAGTTGCATCACTCTACTGAAACATACACTCTTATCCTGAAGTACCACATCCACTTCCTCTACTTCTTGGTCCAACATAATGCAAACTGCTAGAATGATACGTTGTGGAAGATCCCATTCCCACACTCGGGTTCTTCCTAGTTCTCTGTCACTACCCATCTGTCATGGGTTCCTAAAGAACCACTATAAATTTGTCATCAAACTTCATTATTGGAACTCAACATGTGGTGGGGGGAAATGTCACAAATGTGGCCCAACATTCCACACATGTTCAAAAATTTTGAGCTATGATTCAGAATAACTAATCCTTATCCCTGAGAAATATAATTTCCACATCATTGTTTAAAATTTTTATAATGAATATTCCAAACCATGGATTACATACTTAATGTCCATCCAATTAAACCACACGTCCTCCGTTGGAAGCCACCTTCAAGATCCACTAAAAAATGAGATCCTCATTCAGCACTTTAGAAAATTTCCAAACAATAGATATTAAACTAGGAAATAATATAACATTTTCCCAATATTGAATCCATTTTTTCATAGTAGACTCATCACATTCCAATGACATTGAAAATAACTTTAAATTTTCAAAGCATCCATCATATTTTATCTCGATCGTACTCCACTATGTCAACCTCTGAAACCCAGCTTCCGTCCATGGCCTGACCGCCTCCGACTAAAAGTGCTCCATTAACATAACCTAATGTTTTTCCATATCATACCATATTCCTTCCCAATATGATCTTGAATACCCCATCAACACTTCTATGAACCTCATACCATATACTTATCCAAATTTTCCCTGTTATTTGTATGAATTTATATATGGTCATGAATGGTCCGGATGGACTCAATCCATAAATCTGATGCCTCAAGCCCACCAACTCTAGTAAAAGACAATGGGTGATGTAATGGAAACTCTCATGATTGGTCAGACATATTATTCACTAACTACTATGGGCCTTTCATCATGATAGAAATGATGTAGGAAAAGTTCTTGATGAAAATCACTCTAACTCCTTCCCCTGGCTCAACCAGTTCCTCAGGATCCAATGATAGAGGATCATTTATAGCCATATCCTCCTATCATCCTATAAAAATAACATCATCATGGATGAATATATCATCAATTCCAAACACATACCTTAGGAATTTGTTCACAATATTAACAGAGATAACAAGATATTTTCACATGAACCCATAACAACACATTTCCATTTTCCTTCCACACCATCAATATTTAGATACTATCACTACCATTATCCACACTTCTTTTAGGAAATGGTTATCAAAGTGTAAAATAATTCTTATTGATCACTGTTCTCATTAGAACCCCATTTATTCACATTTTTAAAAATATTTTCAATATTAAAATTTATATTAACCAATATTTTTACTTCAATTACATAAGAATACAAAACCACTATTTCTTAATAACATTACCAAAACACATTTTGTTGTGCATTCCATAAATGATGTATTTAATATTAATTCTTGAGTTACTAGAATGAGGCCATCACACATAACCCTCGTTACATACCGTGAATGAGTTAAATGTTAGTGAATTTAAAAAACAATAGTCACATCATAAAAAATGTGAATCAATCAATGGAAAATAACACTCAACTATAACAAAAAAAATCAATAACATCAATCAAAACCTTGATACATTGGTTTTACACCATATCTGGGTTAGCTAATCTAATTCACAAGCTCATTTTAGAGTAATGACTCTTTATAGTAACCAATATACCATTATCAAATAATAAGATTAAAGAAAAGAATATAATACACTTTTGATACAACATTTGTGACATCCCAACCCAAGTTCCACATACTAATTCCTAGATCCATTTGGTCAGATGGCCTCAAGCACACATCCCCATATACAAGAGTTTTATGACTAGAAGGGAGGGTCTAATACATCAACATGGGGAGTGAATACCCTCTTTTTCATAGTAGAATAATAGAAGAAATAGAAAATGATATCCAAATGATATAACCAATAACTGTAATAATGCTTTATTCAAAAAGGGCAATAATACATGATGAACAAGAAAATGTAAATAGTATCCATAACTAAAAATATGAAAGGCCATGCAAAATAAGTGTCATGTTTCAAAATGGTATCCCAAAAAATAAACTAAAAACTTCCCCAAGTGGGTGCCAAAACCAAGTGTTTTTCTCTCATCTTTGCTCGATCATGGCTCAACCATCTAACCTAAATCCCCTCCCAATATCCTTTCCTACAAATATGATATCTATTTGGGTACCGACCAGTAATCCGAAGCAGGGTGTAAGTACAACTTATTAGGCAACCACCAATGATGTAAAAAATAATATACATTCAATAATAATATATAAATA
Source organism: Viscum album (assembly GCA_963277665.1). Classification (NCBI taxonomy): domain Eukaryota; kingdom Viridiplantae; phylum Streptophyta; class Magnoliopsida; order Santalales; family Viscaceae; genus Viscum; species Viscum album. The sequence continues at coordinate 1,180,067,309 of OY728152.1, read as the reverse complement.
CGAAAAAGAATAAAATAAAATCAATATAGTAAATATATTAAATATGTTAAATTACTCGTTATTTAACAACATACACCCACATTTTTATGGGGACTCCCATTCTCCCAATACCGTCATCGGCTCATGCCGGTGTTGGAACTATTCCTAAGGGATATCATATATTGAAATACCATGGTAACATTTATCATCTCATTTCAATTAATATCACATTGAATTGGAACGATAATACAATGCCAATCTAATGTCAAGAGAACATCATTTCTGACACCTCATTGGTATTTGGAGCCTCTATCCATGTCACACACCTTAACATTAAATTTTTATTTTAAGCCTCATTTCCATTCCCACAGTCAATGTCACTTGTTAATTTTATTCCATAGTTCATGTCCCAGACTTTATTACCAAGTATAATTCTGATCAATAGTCCCTATCCCATAAAATTGTAATCACATATTAGTATTTGGATCCTTAGTCCATTTGCCTCACTCGTGTATCAAAAAATCAAGCATACATAACAAAAGCGACATAAATTAAGGTTAATAAACAATAACCCCATTGATATCATTTCACATTAGGGAGTCCAATTCAATTTTAAAAACATGCATGGTTCAACACTTTAAACACATGAAAAAAATATGAACTCATCCCCTTTAAACAAATTTTTCATATTTTAATTATACAGCTGATTATCCCATTACGTATAATCTAGCCATATCATAATTGCCGTTATCAATTAATTAATTAACAAATTAATTTACCAAAACTCAAAATCATATTTTCCCATAAATTATACAACTGAAATATTCCATTACTTAATTAACCAATTAATTAATCCAATTAATCCAATTCCATTATTATAATTACCAAATATAAATTTTCCCATATTCAACTCATTTTTTATCACATGGAAAATTAATTTTTCAATTATCTGGTTCAATAAATTAATTAATCAACTAATTTATTCAATTCGTGATTCACTAGTCAAAAGTCCTAATTGAAATTTCACAACACATACACACAAGTGGAAATCAATATAATAGGAATTAAATTTATACTATTTACCGCAGGACTGATAGAAAAAAATTTTCCAACTAAAACCCCATATTGAAATTGTAATATTATTGACCTGAAGAAGAATGATATCAATAATAAAATCATATATCCAATATAAAATAAACTAGATCCATGAAAATTTAGATCTAATCCATTTCATATAGATAATAATTATTCCATTTTCATTCATAAAGAGAGAAATGAGAGAGATAAAACAAACTAGTATGAGAATATCTTATCAAGAGAGGTTGAGATTCTTCAATAAAACATTTGATTAATCACTAAAAGGTTTTTAAAAGTAATATAAATTCATATGGAATCTTCCAAAAAATAGGGAAATCTGTTAGGTATGACATGGGTTAACCTAGGGTGAAATCTAGGGTTTTGGGAATTTTTAAACTAATTATTAGGTATTTCAATTTCTGCATGCCTTCTTTATTTGTCATTGAGAATGGGTTTTCCTAATCATATGCCTAATATTTTGTCTCCTCCTTGTGGGAGACATTGTTACTACATGATTGGATAACACATTTACAAACTTTTTTCCAACCTTGTAATCCCTCTTGGATTGGGGTTTCATGGTCAGTTGGGAATTGGCATATGATTTGGGTAAAGAGTGTTCCAACCATGCGCTGCATAAAACCACTAATAAAATGTTCAGATTTCACCCAAATGTACCTATAAAAAAACCCAAAATATATATATATTGAAACAAGGAATAAATATTTCTTGGAAATAATCTTGAGATACCTCCATAAATAGTAAGTATATTAAGAAGCTTGTTGAGAATAATTATTATTTTTATAAGAGTACATCACTTGGTAGTCTGACATCATATGTGTCCCATCATAAAAATGTATCTAATCCATAAGATATTTATTTAATAATATCATCATGAAATCTCTAGGTTATATATATATACAAGAACATCCAAAATTCTTTTGACATGATAAATAATCTAAGGTTGTTTGAACAAAAATCGTGCATATGAAATGAAAATATATAATTAGAATATTGTTTTTTAATTGAAAGAATGTTATAATATTTTTATAGGTTATTGACTTATAAATGACTATTAATATAATCGTCACATCACACTAAAACCCATGGAAACTATCAAAAAATCAACCCATACATGAGTATTTCTATATGGAATTAACGTATGATGGTTTTTGATAGGCCATGATGGTTTCATTATTTTAATACAGGTCTAATTAGAATATAAAATTTATCAAACCTAGATTATTCCAATTAAATAATTAAATTATAGTATGCAGAATCTCAAGGTAAAACCTGATGATATTGGAAATTAGTTTATATAGGTTTTTGAAGAATATAGTTTTATTTCATTAACTATTAGAAAGGCGGTTAATAAAAAATGTTAGTTTTGAAAGAGATTTTATGAATGAGGAAAAACAATGAAACAAAGTTTGGGTATGAAAATCATGTTTTTAGAAAATTATGGGGTTTTATATTTTTAGGGTTCTGGTGAAATATTATTTTAGAAAGTAAATTATTAATCAATGGATAGCGTCATATTAGAGATGAGTTGGAACCCACAGCCATGAAATATTTTCGTCAGCATGAAAAATATCATTTTTCCCATGGTCAGGTAATTAGTAAACTATTGAATCGAGTTCATCTCAATATCATATTTAAATATTGTTTCCCTAAATGTGGCAATGTTCATTACTTAATTTAGGGAAACTCCTTACAAAATTAATATTTTCTTGTGAGATTTTTAACCAATTTTTATGATTAAAAAAATAAATCATATTTTGAATTGATAAAAAATATATAGCAAACCATTGAACATAATAAGAATAAGAAACAGATCTATTTAATTCGTCCCAATCTGATAAATATCCATATAATAAGTAGGGTTTTATCGCATCATCCTAGTGACAAGAGTGTAAGAGGAAAGGAATAAAATATAAGAAAATAAGAATTAAAAGTGAAGATAATGTGGTGGAGGATCTTTTAGTAAAATAGATTCTCACCCTATACTTGTGTCTCTAGAATGAAATTAGTAGCACCAGCATGGAGCTCTAATTATGATCACACCAAGAATATAGAGAATTACACATTACATACTATTCTTATACTACAAGCAACAAAACATGAATATTCGTAACACCCCATAACCATGCTTTCCTTTTATAATACTCTCTAGAATATGGGTTTATTATCTATCATATGATATATATTAAATGTAAAACCATGAGAATATACTATAATGATGAATTAAAAACCACATTTAGACACCCTGGTAATTTTTTCATCTCAGAAATCATCCTCCAAAAAACAACAACATATTATTCAAAAAACTAATTATTACACATATCACTGAAGAATCTTGTACCAATGCATTATAACTAAATAAAAAATTTAAAATTATAGTTTTCTAAATCAATTCATCACTCTTAACTAAAATTTTTCATCCAATACATACTGTAAATGGTTTTTTATATATTAAGGCATTGTTTCTAAAATATTTCCAAACACATAGTGATAATTGAAAATTTCTACCATCATGGATGCTTACATAATTCTACCCCAATTAACTACGATACGACCCCCCACAAGAAGGTAATTTTCATGATCAATTATACATTCATATTATTTATCAAATTCAAAAGGACATAATATCTGTATTTTTCAGTGTAAAATATATATCTCATTCCCAACCTTGTTATATACTATGACACTAAAATCCCATTGCGACCCAATTGATTTGGCATCACAGAGTCCCAATTAATTTTTATTTCATGCCAATAATATATAACTTATATATATTAAAATTAATTTCTATAACCAATATATGTAATAAATCTTGGAGTCCCACAACTAGTGGGTGTTGGAAATCTAGATTTTAATCCATAATGAGTTAATATAGAACCATGTACTTAAATCTAGACCTGGGTTCTATACCAAATTGTGTTACTATGGAATCCTATCACTTTATGTCATCATGGTTTACCTAATATTTACCTTTCATTGTGTTTTAATTTTAATTGTACTCTTTAGAACTACAAAAAATTTCTTTTTCTCTATATATATGGGGAATCTTCTATATCTACGAAAATACTCATATAATCTCTTGTCATTTTTTCATTTTTTCTTTTATTTTAATAAATCAAGATCCCATGGTGCATACCATATTTCCATAGAAACTTCTCTTAGAGATTGATTTTGGATGATCGTGATCAGATTTATCAAATTTAGTGATGGATATATTAGAAGGTATGGTTGTGTTCAATCATATATATTGATATAAATTTATATTTTTTAGAATTAAAATTTTGAATTTGTATTATAAGATGAGGAAACACTCTCCACTTTTTTGGATTAAATCCAACCTTGATGGACATGTCTCAGTGAGAGATACTATATTATTAGGCTCTGGGAGTTTTGAAGCATATTTTGGTAAAGAATGTGGTATCCTATATCAGAGTGGTGAGTATCATAAAGGGATTCATTAAATTATACCAAAAAATATATTAGAAACTATATGCACCATTATAAGTGTATTTTATTTGGTAGTTTATCAATTTTATGATGATCGAAGGGAATAATATTTTTAATCAAGAAAATTGACTGAACACTATCACATGTCAATTTACAATTGTTATAATTATTATAAATGATGAGGTTTCTGAACTATTTTTATAGTTATTATTATATGATAGAAGGGAAAATTTCCCAATTGTATGGTATAATTATTAAATAAATAAAAAATTGAAACAAAACTATGAATTATATTTAATTTATTTTGAGTACATTCCATGTATGGATTCAGATTGATGTTATGGTTAGTTAATATTTTTTGAAAGAATAAGTAGATATATATTTTTGAAATATTGTAAAGGATTGTTAAAATTCATATAAAAGGGGGAAATCAGGGTGAATTGGTCTGGTTAATCCCTCTCTAGTTGTGGAAATATTTTGAATTTAAAAAATGATACATGTTAAAATCAAATTAACAGGAAGGAAATTTTTTAAAAAAAATGTTAAAGGGTATGATTATGTTATATTATTGAATGTGGAATTTCTTGTATAGTCATATCATTTAGACAAATAAGAATATATCCCTTCATAATTATTGAATAATTTATTGAATAATTATTTATCTGGGAATATTGAAAATATATATATTAGTAATGATGAAACCATAGTTTTTACTACAAAGGGTGACATGTGGATCAAAACTAATAGTTGGTGTTTGACCATTTTAGATTATGTGGTTTATGTTTGTGGCTAATAACAGATCTGATTTATAATATTTATTATTATGATATACGATTAAGCACTACATTCAATAGTGATTAATGATCTATAATAAGGTAGAATGGATCAATGCTCGTGGAGTGAAGAATGGATCTCTATAAAATTTGGTATAAAATTTCATGAAATGGTTTTAAAAATAATGATTCAATGGGATTCAGAATTCTGTTATTTTAGTTTATTTTATATAAGTGATAAGGGTATATAGGTTCATGTGATAAAAGAAATTATATTAGAGCTATAAGTTTTTGATTTTTGACTATATGAAGACTGTACACTTGGAAGTCAAAAGATGTTTCAATTATGAAAGAAGGCATAACCCTATGGTCTGGAAAAATTATTTTGGTATACACTGATGATTGGGGTCCTATAATATTAAATTATTTATGAGGGTACCAATATTATGTGAACTTTACTATTTAATTAATAAGAATAGTTAGTTTTGACTTTATAAATAAGATTTATGAAGTATTTAATGTATTTTAGATGTATAAGAATCCAATAGAATTTTTGTAGGATCAATGTTTAAATACATGATGATTGGAAATAGAGGTGAGTATGAAAGTAAAATATAATTAGGATCCTTTGTGTTAATAATGGAATTTAGAAAAATAATACACAATTAAGTATATCATAATATATTTTTATTGATAATTGGATGTATAAAACTATTAATGGATGGTGGAGTTGTATAAAAAATGTAAGGGAAACACTAGACAATCTCAGAAGAGATAATGGATGTGTTTTTAGATGTTACTAATAAAAACCCATGCATTCTAATGGGTGTTAATTTTGTAGGTGATATTATTATGAATTTAGGAAATTAAATCTCAATTTTATTCTTTACTTGTTTGATATATTTTAATTTAGACATTGAATTGAAGGACATGTTGGATGAAAATTACACAACCAAACTTTTTATACGATATTATATCGATGAGTTTATATACCACATCTAGGATTATGAGAATAATAATATCATAAAAAGTTAGAATTTTATATTTAATTATGAGAATATTTACGGGGAATTTTATGATGTTGAAATTGATAATGGGAATAAATAATCAGTGTATCATGATAATGGTGAGAATGAAGAAATACATGTGTCTTTAAATATTTAATTAGTTGATCCAAATGAATAAGTGGATCTTACGATATCAATAATGGTTATAAAATTAATTAAAGTTGTTAACCATGAATACACATTTAGTTATATATTCAAGGGGAATAAGCCAATAGTTTTTATAATGAACTTCTCTTCATGTAGACAATAAAGTTGGAGATGTGAGTATGGAAGGATATTTACTATTATCCTAACAATATATTTGATTTTAGGTAATATACATCAAGAAAAGGAATCATTTTTTAGGAATTTGGTTTACTGGGTTAAAGATGGCATGATAGTGAAATGAGATTAAATGCATGATTGATGGAAAAATTATTTCAATATAAAGAATAAGGTCATTCATAGAGAGAAAATTAATGGCGATTCATTACAATGATTCTATTAAGGATTTAAATATTGAGTAGCATGATGTGAAAGATGTTTTATATTATATATATATGGATTAGAAAATTCATATAGAAAAACCTAAATAATATTTATATTTCTGGGATAGAGTATATTTTTTAAAAATCAATAAAAGTTTACATGGACCAAATTAGGAACCCTTGTAGTGGAATAAGAAGATTAATTAATTCTGTAGTAAAATTTAAAAACAGAATGATCTAACTAAAATTATTTCTATTTCATGAAATTTAATTATTGGAATATTATATTTATTATATGTATAAAATAAATAATCACTGTAAGATTTTGTAATAAATGTGTTAATGAGTAAAATTGGAATCTAGTAGAGTAGTTTCTTATATAAGAAATTGGTGTAGTTAGAAACATGTTTGGGAATAATGGTTAAGAATAAGTATGTTGTAGGTTCTTGGATTTCATAATATAGAAACCATATGGTAATGATTTTGAGTAGTTTAAGTGTGTTTGAAGAACATTGTTTTTTATTCACTTTGGAAGTCATTATATGTTTTCTATGGAGTATGAACTGAAGAAAAAATATAAGGTCGAGTGCATGTTAATGGTTCCTCATGATTAAACTATTATAATATTTTTGAATTACATGTTTTTCACCTGAAATGATATTTCTCATATTGTGGGAGTTGTTTGAATGTATATGGATAATATTCTAAAAAATAGTGAGATTGTATACATTTAATACTACGGTATTTTGGAATAAGTAGGAAATTATTCATGTAATTTGGTAATGTAAATTCAATATATGGGTATGTTGATATAGGCCATGGAGGTCATTTATATTGTTGGAGAAGTACCAATTGTTATTTCATTAGTTGTGAATAAACTCAAGCATGTTTGATATATTCATTACATAAGGTGGTGGGGATATACACTATAAGGGTAGAGTATATTAATGTAACTGAAGTAGTGAATGAGATAGATTGGGTAAAAATATTATTAGAAAATCTTTATATAACGATCTAGGAAAATTTATTTCATAATTATGTTTACAGTGATATATGTATGAGGCACCATGAGATTTTAGTATTTATTCTCCCCTAAATAAAACTAGAATGTATGATAACTTCTGATTCACAAAATACCAAACTAAAGTGGATAATTTAGTTTCAAAATTCATTTTAAAGACATTATAATATTGTTCAATGAAACATAAGTGAAAAAGTAAAAGATTTTTTAAAATTAATATGGTTTTATTTTACAGAGAAAATAATCTTGATTATAGAGAAAATATTTTATTGAATTTTGTATCTTTATTAAATGTTAAAAATTTGAGAAAATGGCATTAATAAAATGAATATATTAAATTAAATAATTTATTAGAAAAATAAAATTATAACCTCCATAAAATTGCTAGGCAATTTTAAGGAGTATTAATCAAATAACTTGCTAGAGGGAAATGTTTTTATTTAAAATATTTTTATGTTGATTGTGGTTCATTGCCATTAGAACCACAGTTAAAATCCCACAAATATTCACAAGATCATTCTCCCATCAAATCCTCGAAATGGAAAATTACATCCCACAACAATGATCAATATTTTGGACAATCTATTTATTGATGGGTCTATGTTCATTATGGAATTCATGAATAGGGGAATGAAATAAAATAAAAAATTCCCTACATCAATTATGTTTGATCATGGATGAATAAACGTCGATGTGTCATTACCAAGGGTCAATATCCTTCAAATATGCAAATCATTATTGATAATAAATAGATGATTCACCTCCATTCATTGAGAGATCTCTATCTCCTTACCATGGTGGAATTCTGGTGTAATGGTGATAAGACTAAATCCTTTAACAAATGCATATTTAAAGAAAATGTGTCATTGTGGAAAGAATTAAATATTTTTATTAAAATATTTTAATGATTTATACCTAAGAAAACTAATGTTCACAGCTCGCCTGCACTAACTAATGTTGGGCCTCACCTAATGAAAACACCCCCTTACTAACTCAACAGTGGTCTCATATTTCCAACCCATGTTACCATTTATGACTTATTATTCTATTAAAATATAAAAATTATTTAATTATTTTGTTTATGGTTACGCCCATAGTGAATTTTCTACAGATGTCCCAGACCGACCAAGGTTAGCGTAGGCCTCATAATACTAATATTATGTGCACAATAGTGCCCTCATATTTAAGATCTAGAAAATTTCTTAATTTTTTTTTCATTTATGAAAATATTTTTCCCACGCGTGATATTAAATTCATAACAACTTTCTGAAAATCATTCCGAGCACACCTAGCTTGAGAATAACACACTACTTCTGCACCTAGTATTGGAAATTTCCTAAAAAATTTCTAAAAATAATTTTGGGAAAATATGTTTCCTTACATTCTACACACCTTTTGGCATCCCATCCACAAAAGAAAAAATAAAGGGACTCAAAAAATTGATGGTACTGAACTTGAATCTGAGCCTTCCACATCCATGTGCTCCCCTGGATATTTTCATTCCACTACTGCACCTACACCGGAGCAATCAACTACCCAAGAATGATCCCCTTTTATTGATCCTTGACCTCCACTGGGTTCTCTACAAAATTCACCCAAATAAGTGATGTGTAATGAATCATGAATTTATCACCTCTACTGAGACACGTGGTATACATTATATACCCTGTCCAACCGTGGGGGTAGAGCCAAGAAGAACAACACCTCACCATCTCTACAAAATATCAGTAATGGTGTGATGAACCTAGTAGATAGATCTCTATCTCAGCCAAATATTTGTATCATGTGTTGAGGAGAGACTCGAATGAACACATGGTCTCCTTCCTCGAACTCCAAAGGCCTCCATCACCAATCAGAATAAGATCTATGATGCCTTCGTGTAGTCTTAATCTACCCATGAATGACAAACGTGACTCTATAGTAACTTGCACCAGCAACGGGGCCATGCGCATCGACTCTCATGGGTCAATACCTCAAGGTGGTGACCTGTAGGTTCTCCCATATAGTCCCTCAAATAGTGTCATACTAACGGTAGAGGGGTGTGAATTGTTTTATCAAAACTCTACTATAGGTAGTATATCCTCCCAACTGCAGCCAAAACATAACATGAAAGCCCAAGGCATGCCCTCATAAACCAGAGTGGCCTTCTCTGTCTATCCATCCATTAGGGATTAAACATAGTGCTCAACCATAACTGATTCCCAAATGCCTCCTACAATCCCTTCCACAACTAGGATGTGAGGTGAGGATCAATATCTAAAACAATCATCAAAGGAAATCTATGATGCCAAACCATATCCTGCATATAGAGGTGTCTCATACTCTCTATTAAAGACTTCTCCCAGATTGGTAAGAAGTGGGAAGACTTGGTGAGTCGTCAAATGATCACATGAATAGTATCCTACCCCTAAATTTATGTGGTAAAACAATCATGAATTTCATTTTTATTCTATCCCATTTACTTTTTGGCACCACAAGGGGTTGAGACAAACTTGTTGGAACCTAATGCTCAGAATTCATTTTTTGACAAGTAAGGCATCAATACATAAACTATGCAACATATTTCGTAATCCCTGAAAAAAAAATAGCATCATAGGTCCTAGTAAAATATTTCCACATGTGAATATATTACTAAATTCGATTCAATAAACTCAATAAGAGCCTCCTCTCACAAATCCACCAGTATCATCATCCATTCTCTAAAAAAAGCATGCTCCCTACCTTTCAAATATCCGTTAGGGGCATTCCATAGTTAAATTCGAGAATATAGAGCCTTGATGTCAGTACACCTATGTTTTCATTCCCTGAATCTCCTTAATAGTGTTAGGGTGAAATCGATTTATTTGAGGTAAGCTTCTCCATGTTTATCCAAAATGTTAATTTCAAATGAGGCTAATTGCATTGATGACTCATTCAGCAACTCCAAGCTAGATCTCCTACTGAAAGTGTCTTCTACCAAATTCACCTTCCTAGGTGTATATAAAATATCCATGTCATAGTACTAGAGGAACGCTTTCCATCACATCAATATCAAGTTCTAGTCCGTATGGGAGAAGATATAGTTGAGACTCATATAGTCGAAGTCGATGATAAATTTCTCACTGATCAGGTAGTTTCATCACATCATCAATGAGAAGAATATTACTTCTAAATCAAGATCATGGGTGACATAGTTCTTCACATGTGATTTCAAATGGAAGGAACCATAGGAAAAAAATTCATTCCTCTACATCTAGACACAATAAATCCTAGATTCTGAGGTATCACAGAACACTACATCCTGGACACCTTCTACTGCAAACCTTTTGATTAGAGAGCTCCTCAAACATTCCCTAAACCTTCACTGGATCCATTGAAAATCCAGTCTCTATGATGATATATCCGAGAACAAATAAGACCACCTAGGGTTTCCCATGGAGAAAAACTAGGTTTCACGAATCTCTTCCTCTTCAAGTCCTCCAACGGAACTCTCAGCTCAAGAAGATATATGGTAACCATCTAATGTGCTGTTATTGATATCGATGTTGTCTCGGGGTGTAGATCAATGAAGAATCTTTACTCTCGTTGGGGAGGTATACCTAGAACATCTTCTAGGGAGATGCCTAATACTCCTCCACCATTATAGGAATCTAATGAATCAATAAAAACCCTTACACTAAGGGACATGTGAGCCAACTGAAGATTTATAGGATGAATATAGCTATGCATTAGTCCATACTGAGCATCAATGAATTCCATTTTTCCAAAAAATGGAAATATGTTTCTTTTATTATAGACGAACCGCACCATTATCATAAAACAATCAATCGGAGAATGAGATGGGATACAAGTCCATACATACTATTACATTACAAGTCTGAAAATCTACTACGAAGTGATCCAAACCAAAACGATCACTTTTAATAGTTATGTCACAATTTCATCACTAGTGTGTGATAATTGAGTCTCCTCTATTACGTGTGTCTAAGAGTAACATTCAAGTCAATGGATTAATTGGAATCTCTATGTATGAAACATGAAAAAATTGGTTGGAAAGGAAATCAAAAGCACATGTTTATGTCTATTAAAACTAAAGGAGAAATACATAGATCATAAATGGAACCATTCCCGATGTTTTGGATTCATAAACCATAGAAAATCAATAACTATATCATCCCCTTTCCCCATGCTCCTTGATTCTAGTATGGACCACCTAGGGGTGGTGGTGTTAACCTGTCAAAATTGTTCCCACCTCATACTACTTCCCCATCTCTTATGCCACATCCAACATCCAACAGATCAGGCTACTGCAACTGTTAAATCTTCCTTATAGGTTCATCAACCACCTCTATGAATGATTTTTGAATAGTGGGACAATAGCTTGTGTAATGTCCCATCCCAATTTGACCATATAAATGCCTCTTCCTTGAGGAACTTTCACTCCCTTGTAACATCATACAAAACCTCGTGTTATACGGCTTACACTTCAAACCTGCTACCGAGAGGTCTTACTGACACTGAATATCGGGTGATTATTATGTCAACAACATATGAAAGGAATTCAGACCCTGCATATCATCATAGATAACAAAAGATCCATCCATGACTCATTCTAGCATTTGTGTCCACATGAACATCTAGTTGTGGTTCTACGAACTGATCAACATGAAAAAATTCCACCATGTGACCATCCTGATGAAAAATTACTCTCAGAATGACTCCCATTAGGGAGGACTCATAAAACATCAGGCTGAACTTCCAATACTTATTTGGAAACCACCCTTACAACCATCGTGAATACAACCTATAAGAAAATAATATGTATCACAGTTGAAAGTGTATACCTGGTGAGTTGACTCAAGCAGGACATTGAAATCACAACCTATTCCTACATGTTTCATGTAGCATTATTTTTACCTTCCTCTAGTGTTCTTATATTGCAAGTCACAAAGTTGGTATCCATAGTGTTTGTGTATGGATACATCAGCCACTGCCCCAAAGCTAGGGTCCATGGCCTAAAATCCAATCTCAAAACACTTAAAACTATTTCTCTGAACCAATCTCTTAATATCCTAGTCCAAATTTACAACCAACCACTTTGATACCACTCATTCCTGACCCATCTCAGAGGGGACCATGTTGTGACTACACCCAATCTCATCTCTGATAGGTTAGGGGCTGGCAACTAGCATTGACTAAGCATATCAAACAAATATGAGGCATTTTTCATATGTATCTGTACACATTCACACATCTTCATTCCCAAAATGTGGATGTGTAAAAACACTAAGTAAAAAAAGTCTGAATACTCTTAGGTAGCAACCATAGAGTATGATAGTAGAAAACCTGGAAGGTAAATAGGGTCAGAATAAAATCCCACCAAAGGAAAGTGTCCAAAATATATAATACAAATGGTCCTAAAACTCATCCATAGAAAACCCTCCCCGAAGGGTATGTGTATGAGAGTTGTCTGAAGCTAAATGAGTACACCTCATCTGTATGATCACTTTTATCACCACCTAGTCTTGGTCCACCTAGGACATTATCAAACATCAAAAATAAATTAATGACATGACATGTGGGGTCAAATCCCGTGCATGGGTGATTGAAATAGTACTTCGTACGACACCATGAAACCAAAAAGGCGTACCACTGAGGAAACACTAAGTAGAAATATCACAAAAGGAAAACACCATTAAAAATATATAGTAATATCAACCTATGTATATTTATATAAAACATATAACTAGAAAATTGAGGTATATTCATAAGCAATTCAATGCCTCAAAGCCTCGTCCACTACCAACTACATGGTTCATCACGTATAACACTCGTCCCGAAAGAACTCACTCGTTATTATAATATATAGAAGAACATAGAAAAACTCATCTAAAGGTAACCTTGTGAAAACAAGGGACCTGAAACGTTATATAATTTCATAGGGACATCCAGTCTCACTAAGTCACAGAGTTTCAAAAGCACACAGTTTTTGTAACACACAGAGTGTCTGTAACATATGGAGTGTTAGTAACACATGGAGTGTTGGTAACACATAGAGTGTCATTAACACATGGAGAGTCAGTAAGTCATGAAAAACCCAAGTCACATAGTCAATGAGTCAATTCCAGTCATTATCCACTAATAATATCCTGAATAACACCTGTCAGGTCTAGTTATGTAGAACGAAAACAATCTGATCTAGATACACAAATAGGAGTGAACACCTAGGTCTCACTTGCGGGACACATTTCCCAACTTGAAACATAATCCTGGATAGGGGAAAGTTCACATGTAAATATTGTTAAAACATTCTATAAAACACTATCTATGGAACCATGACGAAAAGTGAGGACCGATAGGGCCTCTTAGTGTGATGCATGCTCTAACCCTCTGAGTCAACTATCTAAGCCTGACTGAGAAAACTCAATTAAGAATACGGGTCATCCACTATCATGGGAACAAGATCCTTCACCAAAAACTCATCAAAAAATACCAAGGATATGTTTCCCACTTCTATTGTACCTACCGAATACCCCATAAGCATCTCAAAAGGACCACCCCATCACAGGGGTCCCAACACCATAGACAGCTCATCAATCAGGCCATCTGATTGAAAGATATGGCCATCTGAGTGAAAAGGAATAATTTATGTATTTTCCAGGTGTGAAACATTTTACCAGACCAAACCCGTCTCGCTGGATGATAGATCCTGACCCGATCCGACATGAACTAGCCTAGTCCACTACAGTGTCCCAACTTATCTAGTCTAGCCTGCACTGCGGGATGGTTTTGTTGCACCACATGTGATCCATCAGGAGGACATCTTTTCCTACTGAATGTGGGGTTCCACATTCAATTCAGACAACCATCTCGACCTAGATCCCTCAATACCTATAGTCATCATAAGAAGCGAATAAACCCCATCTGCATATGCGTCTCCCTTTATTGCATCCTTGATTTCTAACCGCATGCTCCCATGCAGCCCCACTGGCCCATGTTCCACCTCTTCAAGCTTCTGATAATGTTACTCTTTTCATCTGATGCTAGTGTCGGCACACCGGTGTCCACTTCCACAGGCCCCTGATTATCCTTGGTGCTCTGTTTTTTGAAAGAAAAGAATCCATGTGATCCTTAGGTCATGTTCTACCTCACCCTAGGCTCAGATTGACGTCATGATCCATTACAATGAAAATCCACTCAAAAAGTGGTATCTCTAGAAGCGCTTAGATCCATCCATAATGGTTATCATCACACCTCCATCATTCGATGCCTATCCCAGATCTGCATTATTGGATCATTGTTCAAAGGATCGAGTGAAAAATGATTGATCGATCGAAACATGTTGACTCGCCAGCCAAATGAAGAATTCTCGTGACGATTGAAGAACGGTGGGATAAAATCATAAATAAACCAAGAAGAATAGACCTTGAATGATGTTCTTTTTGATCATGGTTCATTTAAAATAGATGATATTTAATTTTTATCAACTAAACCATACAATCATTCTACTATAAAAACCTCGTATACGTAAATCCCATACTGCAACAATGATCAATCATCAGGACAATCAATATGTTTATTGGTCTGTGTTTGTCATGGAATTCTTGAGTGGGGGAAAAATAAAATAAAAAAATCCTACCCCTATTTGGTTATATTACTGATGAATAATGGACTTCACATTATTGTCTTGGGTGAAGATCATTCGAATATGAGGTTCATCATAGATCATCAATCCATGATCTATCATAGTTTGTTGAGAGATCTCATTCTCCATGCCTCAGAAGAATTATAGGTTTATGGTGATAAGCCATAATACTTTAAAAAATGCATTCAAATTAATTGTGTCATTGAATCAGGAATAATATATTTTATTTAATCATTTAAATTAATTTTACATCCAAAAACTAAATTTCACAGTCCGCCCATCTCGGTAGATTCTATGCCTCATCTTTGGAAAAAAACATACAAACTCAACGTTGGTGTCATATCTCCAATTTAATTACGTTTTAAGAGTTATTAGGATTTTTACATAAAATAATTTTATATCATTATTTTATTTATGGTTATGACATAGGTGGATTTTTCTACAGATGACACATTCTAACCAAGATTAGGCCGCACATATGGCAGATCCACTGTTCTATTCTCAATGGTGCCCTCATATTTTTGATCCGACTATAACATAAATGCTATTTCACTAATTCAGAAAATTTATGTTTGTGTGCTATTAAAAACATAATCATTTTTTACTGTATCGATCCAGGGACACAAGGCCTCTGAATCACACGTCGTCTCAACCCCAGGTCTCAGAATTTTCCCAAATAATTTCCAAATTAAATTCCAGAAAATCCAATTCATTACATGAAATATATTATTAGTGAATCATATTTTATTATTTATGATGATGAAATATGTAAGAAGAAGGGGGAACTGAAGGTAACAATTTCTCTTCTCACACTTCAAAATTTTATGTATGTATTTAATCACACCCCTCTCCCCATTATATAGGCTATATAATCCATTTTTGAAAATTTTTATCTTGGTCTAATTTTAATTTACTGTTACTAAAGTTTCATTCCATGTTGACTCTATCAAGTGGTTTTGATTCTATTTTTCTATAATATGTAAGGGTTTATTTTAAAATAAATCTTTTATTCACATTTTTATTATCGAAAATTAGATTGGGGGATATAAAATATTATCTCACTACTAAAAATTATTTTTATCCCCTAGTTATTATTTTATTTTCATGTATTCTTCAGTTTTCTTTTACATGGTACTCAAAAAGCACTGAAATATTTTTTATTTAGAATAGAGATCTTATTTCCCCATTTTGGTTGGGAAATATTACACTATGTATCCATATTCATTATTATTTTTAAATAATATTATTTTCTATGTAGAAATTATTTCTAATGTATTTTTTTGGTAATATTCTACATTCTATTCAACTGTTAAAAATGAATACTTTTATCATTTTCCAATAAAGTCAATTTTCTTTAAAAGTGTGAAGGGAATCACAAAAAAATGTTTTCATATGAATAAATTCTCACACCCCATTTTAACTCGTATTTATATATATTATTTCAAAATTTCTAAAGATCTTCCACATTAATAAATATTCCCATTATTTATTAATTTTTTGAAAATTAAATAATATTATTCAGTTTGATGTTTCAAAAAGTGACTTCTTCCGAATTATGTATTTTGTATCCTATACTCTCTTTTTTATACTTATTATTTTATTCTAATGATTTAATTATAATCATGAATTATGACTAGAATACATTAGATGAATCTTGAGGGATAAATCAAAATATAGATTAATATCCTAAATAATTTCTTATGTAAAAAGTGTTTGGCTTCCAAGTAATGACATAAATATAAAGATAAAAAATGAGGATGAATATTTTATTATAGATGGAACAATGTATATTAACCAGGGAGAAGGTTTTTTTGTCTTCACACAATATTATCTCAGTGCACAACATGTGGGCCTAACTTCACAACAGTTTTGAAAAATATCTAGGGGATATAGATTTTATATATCAACAATCATTCTTCTGAACCCGTTATCGCCCGGTATTAATCGATCCAATCCTAGGTCAGTACTAATTAGATATCATTGGAATGTGTTATGTAACATTACTTTTCATAATGTTTGTATCATTTAAGTGATCATTCATTAATTTTTTTAATGTTTTTATGGATATATGGTTTAATGATATTATCCAAATCTTTCTTATTGATGTCTTAATATTACATGTTAAGGAGGTTTTTATGAACCCATTTCTATTCAAAATTTTCATTATGACATGATGTAATTATGAATTATTTCATGTTCATAAATTTTTTAAATGAATTTTTTTAAAAATATTAATGAATATATTTTAATTTTTCAACCCTTTTGATTTTTTAGTTCATACCTCACATTTTTTATAATGGTTCTATTTTCTATAACTCAATATCTCTCTGTTGACAAGAATTTGTATCCTCCATAAAAAATGGTCCTTAAAATATAATATTTTTTATATAAATTCATTGTTTTAAATCAATACATATCTGAAACTCTATAAGGTGTGAACAAATACAAATTGATAGTGTTTTACCCACAAAGTAAATCTATTTATTCACTGTAAGAATATTGATAATCCAATAAAAATAATTGAATTGTAATAATTATTGATCCCTATGGAATTTTTATTATGTCTTTTATACATATTATTTTAATTTGATGAATATATTAGAATTATTTAGTAATGGGTGTGCCCCAAAATAATATATCCACACAATTCATTGGTAGGTCTCATGAGAAAAACATGTTCGGGAGTTAGGTGTGGGCCGTACCCCGTTATTAAAAATATCATGTGACATGGAATAAATGATCTATGTATGATGTCTAAAATGAAGAATTAAATCATTATGTATTCATTTCATTATGCCAACGTGAATATTTAAAATGATATATTATCCATAGATACATTTCATTCACATGTTATCTTTTCATAATTGATTATTTTTTATTGTTTTCAAAATTCTCATGACTTTATAATTCCATGATACAGTCAACTATAAACTAACCATTAATGATAAATTGAGATCATGCCACAAAATGTTTTCAATTCCATGGAAGATAAAGAAGAATAACATGAATGAACTTTTATAAGTGTATTATATGTTGAAAATTTTCTTCTTGACACAAATGACTTCAAAAGGATTAGGAATAAATTGGTATAGTGGAAATTTTTTCATTGGGATAGAAGGATATATATTATAGAAATTATTGATACTATTTATTTTAGATCACTTTAATCCTAAAATTCATTGAGTATGTAAGTGAATAAATATTAATTGTTGATATTATTGTTATAATATGGTATATTTGAGTCACAATTTCTAGTATTGAAGCCAATATATAATTTATATGCTTTCATCAATGAATCTAAAGATTAATTTTATGACATCATAATTGGTATTAGAGTAGTGCGTAGATAACATTAGAGATAAACATATTAATTTTAAGGATAATTTAAGAGAAATAAATATCATCAGGGGTTAATAAGTTTATATATTTTTTATATTTACAATGGCATTGACTCCATTTTTTTTGTCTTATGTGATAATATTTTAAGGGATTCGAGATATTTCTAGAGACATCTATATGAATAGGTGTTTAGGAATATATATCCCTTGTGTTCAGTATGGAATATATTGTTTGAATTATTATAAAATGAATATTTTGGGACATGTTAAATTTATAAATAACCATTTGGGTTAGTGTATGAATTTAAATCAAGGGGATTTGTGTTATTTTTAGTTTGATAGATATATGCGTAAAGGTATATATTTACATGATTTTTATGTTTTGGAACTAGTTAATAATATTTTAATTTTTTTAAATGATATAATTTTTAATATTATTGTTATGTTCATTTAAAAATAAAATTCCATAAAATAGAATAATGTTTTGGGTTTCAAATTTAGTTAATCATATAATGAATTTTTTAAATTTTTACTTATTTTTTGAATGGTTTATGTGAAATTCTTGTGTCATTTTTTAGAGTTTTGGGATAAATATATTATTTATTCACTTAATGTTTTATTTTTATTATTTATTATATTAACTAGTGATTCATTAATTTGTTTTTTAAAATGATATTGAAATGTTGCGTAACCAATTATCCATTTGTGGATATTATGATCCATTGAGTGTTGATTTTCATGCTTCATCCAGGAAAAATACATCATTTAATGGGAGATGAAATTATGGTGGAAACTAATTGAAACATGTTATGAAATTAGGAAATGATTCTTATATAGTGTATATAAATCAACAATTATAGTTTATCAAATTCAAAATATCCATAGTAAAATATGTATTAAAAATGAAAATAAATTGATAGAGTCTAACCACACAAATATATACATATGTTTTTTAGTAATTTCAATAACAATTATGAGTCTTTTTATGCTACATACATTGTTTAAGAAATATTTAATTCAGAAATAATATGATTCCATGTTTTAATATAGAAATTAATTGTCATGAAAAAATATTTAAAATATTATACATATATTTGGAAATATTTACTTTGGTAATAAAAAAAATAATATTTAATTGATGAAATTTATTTAAGTGGCTGGTGAGAAAATAACACCATGTGATTTTAATATGAATTTTATTTTAAATAAAACCAATTTCCATGTTATATTTTAATACATGAAACACTGAACTAAATTGAATAATTCTTTTTCTAGAGTTTGGGTTCTGCGACCAACTATTAAAACTTTTGATTACATTCACATTCATTGATTTTGATATTATCAAAAGCTCATTTTTTTCATTTTTCTGATTTATTTTAATGTAATAGTACCCTAGAGTATCAATTGAATTTATATTACCATTGTTGAATAGTGATATTATGAGAACCATGATATTCCCTGATGATATTATTAAATATATTTCATTGCCTCTATAAAATTCTATTATGTGGAAAATAGTATATTTTGCACTAGGTGTGAGTAATCTTAATTGAATGATACTTATTCTCAGGATTTCTACACTTGGTAATCACCAATATGTGAGATTATTTGAATATACACATTAGTATGAATTTCACATGATAATTTTTCCTCAAGAATTACTATATATGAGAGAGAGAGAGAGAGTGTGTGTGTGTAATTGTTATTAGACACTATAATTTTTATTATTGAATTTTATGACCCACACACTTTTATTTACAAACCAAAATAGTGAATCCAAACATTCATGGGATGTTGGGTGTTTTTGGTGTTTCATGAATGATATTTCATTAATAGATAAGTCATGGAAGGATTTTTCCCATTAATATTGTTGGATGGTGAAATATTATCCAATTGATTCAAATGGAATTGGTGAATTAAATTCCATATCATTGGTGTAATGGTGATTTTTTGATTGTTGACGAAATGTATATCAATAATATAAGTTGATTACATGGTTTTACAGAATTATTTATGATATATTATTACAATGATATTATATAACATAGAAAACACTCCTATGTTGTTGTTTACATTGCGACATTGGGTCATTTCAGTTGGGTGTCATGGCCCCTTGCTAAATAGTAATCATTGACTTTGGGAAACGACACATAATTCCAATGGAAATGAATCCTATAGAGCGAAACACTATGTGTTTACATTGATCATGATACAAATATATTTAAATTTTATTACTAGAACAAAAAAAATCTCAAGAAAAATGTATAACTATATGCATCTTTTAGGCATCATATAACTTAAATAAATATTTATTCATAGGATTTTGAATAAAATGTATATTTATGAAAAACATATTTATTGGAGTATTAATTAAATACCAAGGAAGATGATCTGACCAAGATTATGAATCGGAATAAATATTAATATTCAATATAGAAAAATAATATTAATAATTGCAACATTTATCAATGAAAATTAAATAATAATAATAATATTATTTCATATTAATTGGGGTGTATTAGTTATATTATATTTTTAAGTACCATTCTGTAATTAAATAATATTTTATCCCAACAAATTACTCTACAAATATATGTTTATGTTATTTCTATATTGTTAATATATAATTATTAATCATTTCATACAGCAAACATCTCTCTCATATTCCAATATCTTTCAAACTCACAATTATTAGAAGAACAAGATACAATCCTTCAATACAGAATGAACAGGAAGTTATAAATGTGAAAAGTAAAACATGATATATACACTATGTATCCACATAAGATTCCATAAATCCATTTAGAAGATTAAAATTAAAAGTTTAGATCACAAATAAAGGCTTTCAACACAAATATCATACTAGTACAATGATGGTAATTCCGAAATTGTTTTTCAAATGATCGAAAACATCTTCCTCAATGAAATGTATAAGAATGTTGAATCCTTTCATTAGATATAAATATAATTAATCATAAATTTAATTTTCATAATATATATTCCTTAGGTTCTAGGCTTTTATATGTCAATGATAAAAGGAAAATTTCAGTTGGTCAGGAATTTTATGTCCTACGCAATTGGGAAATGGTTTATCAAATCCATAAAATACATTATACTTATTTTACCACTAGGTAATACCTCTATGTCTAGAACCATCAAATTTAATAAAATCTATATTTTATGCATTAATAAATTGGTAAATATAACCAAATTAACAAAATAAATGGTTTTTTAAAATTTTAAGTGCCTTATTTCATATAAAGAAATACCTCTTATTTTATATAAAAAGTATTTATGAATTATGTATTATTTATGAATATAATTTTTTTGGAGATAATTCCAATTAAATCAATTTATAAAATTCAATACATTATTTTAAAAATCATTAATGACATATAAAATAAAATTAGGTAATTATAAGGGGTACTGACATTATTATTGGATAAATGGAAATGGTTTTAAAGGCATTGTTATTATATGATTTATTTAAATACACAATTTATGTTTTATAAATAGGTAAAATTATTTTAAAAAATTATTTATAATTGTAAAAAAAATTCCTTCTTAAATTGATTTCCAATTGTTTAAAAATGATGAAAAAATAATTTAAATATAAGAAGTTATATATTCCTAAAAAGTATATATAAGACTATATATGATTTTCTATATTAATAAATTTTAATTGTCTATATCTTTTAATGATATTTATACAATTTATTGATTGGATATTGAATAATATTAATCTAAATGTATCAAATTTCATTATTAGGAATGTAATTAAAATATAATTTTTATTACAGATTTTTTTATATGAATTTTTTTTCATATTATGTGCACAAAGATTACAATTAATTTTAACCACCACTATGAATATAATGTTGTAAAATATTTATCATATTTGGAATAATCATATTCAAATTAGATAATATGTTCCATTTCGTCTGTATTAATAAAATTATGTTACCAAGGTAAAAGTGTGTCACCAGGGGAAGGGTTTAAAGGGGTTAAAAATGGGGTTAATCAAAGAGATAAAACTCTCTATATCACTCTATCATGACTAAATTTGATTAAATTATTTTATTTAGACTGTAATATATCATATAATTAAAAAAAAACTCATATGAACATGAATATGAGAACAACATTCTGATTATTTTAAATGTTAATGTATTTCGAAATTTGACACCCACTATCATATAAAAGGACCCCTTCTACACCCACTAATTCACACCCTTGGAACATACTTTATTTAAAAAAAATCATAAAAATATCTCTATAAAACTCTTTGAAAAATCATGGTGATTCATATTAAATGGATGACACCCCATTCATCGAGCACTCTTCGCTCTTGTATTCCATACCCCTTTAGAGTTCTAAGGCTCTTGTTAGTGGGGTCTCTCATCTCTATGCTTCTCCATTCCACATTTGGCATATCTTCTCCCACTGGTTCTCTCTGATACGGTTTTCTTATCATGACTCCCTTGGTTTTCCCATTGAATGGTTTTTATTTGGAATCCTTTGGCTACCATAACCTTTATCTGGACTCATGTTAATCTATGCATGTCCTAGTTGGTGACAGTGTGGTGATAAATAAGAGGCTTCATGATTTGGGGTTCAGTGGATGAAGTGGTTCTAGGTGCTAACGGAGTCAGTTCAAATTTTCAAGCACTACTTCTTCCTCATCCACCTCAACTATGCTCTGACCTAGCATTATACCAATCCTCTTAAGGTCATAACAGGAGCGACATATTCACAAGAGTTTTGTGCTCCGTGTTCGGCAGTTGTAGAGCCTCCATTTTGGGAATCGTCCCTAGGATTTCATCCTCAGTTTTCCACATTTTGTTGGATACTTTATAGTTTCATCCCTCACCTTTATTATTATTTAGGTTTCATTTCCAGGATCCACATGTATCATTTTTCATTAGTATTTCATCCTCGGTTTCATTTTTTCATCACTGGATTTCTTCCTCTATGATGGATTGTCTTATGTGTCGATGATTCATTATCTTTTGGTGGTCATTAGTGGTCTAACACTAAGACTGTGGTGATGGTATGATGCAGATGGTAGGCTTTGATGTTTTGGGACGTTTGAAAGGTTATGATATGGTGGTGGGGGATCAGAGTCTATGACTATTACAATGAGTGGATCCTGGGTGATGACGGTGACGATGGTTTGGGTTGGTGGTGGACGTCAGAGAACTAACCGATAATGAAAAGTGATGGTGACGTAGACAACCATGTGATGATGTGAAAACATTGACAGTGATGAGATGATTAGTTTAGTGATGAGAATATTTCAATGAAATCTTGAGTGACTTCTTTTCCTGTGTTTTTTTATTATCATTTTTTTGAATTTGAATGATAAATTGGAATGTGGCTATAAATCCTATAATGTTGTGGAATGCAGTTTTATGTGGATGTTTTTTGGTATTCTCTTTTAAATTTGAATGGTATTATAGTATTTTTATGTTACCACTAATCCAAAAAGAGTTATTTTGAAAAAAATGGTTATGGTAATTCATATCTCATCAAAGAATCACTCCTTGATGACATGAACCAATTTGTAAAAGAGCACTTCACAGATGTAAGTTTAGAACTATTAATTAATTTTCACATGTCAATTTTATTATTCTATATAATACAAAACTATTTTAGAAATTCCAAAATGATTGAATTAGTTTCATTAATATAATTGTTTTTTATGATAATCAAGTAACCCTTAAATATCTTAATCTCAACATTTCTAAAATACAGCCGATGTTTCCTATATTACGTATGGACTACCAAATCCATGGATAATGAAATTTATTATTTCATCACTTACATACATTTATAATTCTAGAATATGTATTTTATTAGTAAATATAATATTTATTAAATAATTATAATTTTCAAATGAAAAACTATTTTCTACATTTTTCACTCCCTTTACTTATAAAATAGAAATATTAATTCTGAGTTCTTGTAGACTACAATCTCCATGAGTGAAATATTTCATTTTCCATTACTGCCTTAAATGGATGGTTCTAATCAATAATTTATGGTTTTTATATGAAATTTAAAACATTATTATGTCTTATGAATTCCTAAAAATATATTTTTTCCCAAATAATTCATATTATTTTTATATAATCATAATTTCTAAAAAAAATTATGATTCTCATATGAATCATCATCATATGTTCAATAAAGATACCATGTTACTCAAAACATATATCCAAAATTACTATAATCATAAATAAAAACATTTAATATGGAAAAATATAGAATATGAATTGATTACCAAAACTACTACATCAAAATAGAGAAATGATGCTTGAACTAGAAAAACCTGATGATTAATATTTAATAAAGATAAGCTATAAATATATAAAAAATAAAATAAAATATTAATATTAATGTTATTGAATATGATATATTTATGGATTAAATAATCAAGAATTATTGGATTTATATATAATGTTAAAATATTTATGAGGATGTAGTGATTCATGGTATATGTTTCTCTTCTCAAACTTATTTGAGATCTATTTTATATTATACACTAATTTCTATTATATGGTTTATGTGATTATTATTTAAAATATTATATCATTATCCACTACTAAATAAGTATATTATATTTTCCCTTGCATATTCTCTCTTTTAAAAGGTTATGATTCTAATGTTACAAAATTTGTAGGAGATTATTTTACAATCTTACTTTTATAACGATTCTTTTGGATTCAATTTCTATTGGTGGAAATTTTATTTTTTTTCTTACCCAAACAACGCAATTTTAATATTTTTCAATATAAATATTTTTTTGGTTTTACTTATTCATTCAATTTTTTCTATATTTGAAAATAGAATACTTAGAATGATTTTTTATAACAAAGCCAATATTATTTCCAATTTTTTGGATATGAAACATTATCATCTATGTATATATTTGTTATTATATTTTCAAAATATTATTATATTTAAATTCATTATTTTTAATTTTTAATTCCTATTAATTTAAAATTTCAATTCAAATGATAAAAAATACTATTTTATCAATCCCCATAGAAGTTATTTTTGAATTATATTATGATAGTGTGAATATAATATTCTTTTATAGTTTTTTTGATGAAAAGATATTGACACCATCATGACCATTGTTCATTATATATCTACCTTTATATGTTTTTATTGTTTTGAAATTTAATACCTATTATCTTTTTTTTCTGTTAATTTTTCAAAACAAAATTTCATTTCCCTTAAAATTTATGAAAAGGGATTTCATTCAAATTATGTATATTTTTTTCTTCAACTCCACATTACATATATTAAAATTTAATTTTTTAATGAATAATTATAATAGCAATTTTAACTACAATACATTAGTGGAATCCCATGGGATTAAAAATATATGTTTATGTCATTATGTAATTTCATAGAAAATTTGTTTGGTTTCCTAAAAATGAAATCCTTATGTAGACAAAAACATATGGGTCCGTGATTTAGAATAAATGAACCAAGGGTTGATCACCTTGAAAAAGTTTCATTGAATATTAACTCAATCCTCACATGGTTCAAAATGAGTGAGCCTAACTAAAATCATTGATTGACACTCAATGGGGTATGATTAAAATATTTCATGGGATTTATAATGATCTACTGAACAAACTCTATCCGATTATTTATTTCTGGACCTCTTCATATATGATACAATTCAAAAGTGTTAACTAACCTACACATTTATAAAAATGTATTTCACCAATTCTGAAATAAATTAATTCTTATTATTCTTTGTTATATATATGATTTAGTTCTTCTCCATCTTTCATTATTTGGAATCCATATGATAATATATTTACTTTTTTAGGAAATCCATTTCTTTTTCAAGACATAACATTGATAAAATGAATTTCTAAAAGATTTACGTTTTATGAATTTTTACCTTGAAATCATTCAATCATATCTATGGAATAGATGTACTATTTCCCCCACATGAATTTATGTCCTATATATCTCACTATACATAGGGGTCATATTATCTACCACTATATATATATATTTATGGACATTATATTTATCCCTTATGTACTTTTATCTAATCTAAGAAATTTATTCAGTATCAATTAAATTATTGATCTTAGTATATACTAATTACACTATATGTTGTAAATAATTTACATATTGAAATGTTTTTACCATGAAAACAATTTTTTTAACGGTTGAAAATTATTTTTAATCTATAAATATGATATTTTAATACAAATAATTATTTATTGCTAATGAATTCTTTTTATTTAATGTTTATTCATTCATTTATGATTTTTATGATTTTGGAATATTTGGGTATGTGTGGGACCCAAAATATTATAATCACATGGATCATCAATCTGTATAATTTGAAAAATTAATTTGTTTATTCATAAAATGCCTCATATATTTATTTTAAATGTCGTTGAATAACTAGTCATTCTCTAGGATTGGAAAAAACTGATCCTTGTGATTTATGAGTTTATTTTCAGGGTATCCATCCTCTACTTGAATTTATTGGAAGAGGTTTGAGGAAGGGTCCACTATCTAGTTCTTTTTTGAATATTAGGGGAAGTTGAGTTCATAATCATCTAAGGGGATTTCTCCTGTCCTCATATATTCTCATAGTCATTCATTGAATAGATATTGTCTATTATCTCTCTTATGAAGTGGTGTTCCATGATCTATTAGGATACGATGCTAATTATAATAACATAGATATATTTGTAGATGATGGATGTTCATACCAATATCTATATATATATTTCCTCCCCCACTAGAATCAATATTTTCATTTCAGTGTTCAGGTCAGTGCTCGTTTGAAGGACTCTTTCCAGTGTCTCTCCCTAGAAGCGGTGCTCAATGCTTATGCAAGGGGAGATTCTAAAGGTTCAGAAAATGATTTTTTGGATGAAAACTAGGGGTTTTGTGGATTTGGAGTTTGTGTAGGTAATATGATACTATTTGATTTGATGGTTTATGCAGGACATGGATGAAGTAGGTTGAATTGAAGAATTGGGTGGTGTGAATTGAGCCTCAGTGGCTATAATAGAATGTCATCATTGGATATCATTCTATTCTAGTATTTTATGTCTAGTTTCACTGGTTGTTTCTAGTTTTTGGGACTGTTGGTTTTATTCGGTAGCATATATCTTAATGAGTAAATCATATTTGTATTGTTGCATTTAGTTGGGAGTGGGGATTCTTTCTGAAAACCATTAGTAGAAGATCTACAAAGAGGGATGGGTTTGAGGAAACCAATAATTCATCAATACATTATGATTTATGGTGGATGTAGGGACACATCTCTTTGAATCATTCTCAATATTTTTATTCTGGTTTTGAGTTTCATTATGTTGACATTTCTATGATTTACTCACAAACTTTGTCAGGTAAAAGACTCAATATATGGAAGGGTGTGATGGAACATTTCATCTGGATCTCCTCCCCATGTTTTTTTGGATGGTGAATTGATCTTCTATGTCATTCTAGTCCATCATGGTGTATCTTAATGGTAGTTGCAGAGGAACATCTTTTTTACTAAACTTGCTATATCACTATTTGGGGATGGTGGAAACGAAGATTATTTCTAGTTCTTTCCTTGATGATTGATTTCATATTTTTTGAGATACCATTATGAACATTGTGTCTTTTTTATTTATGGAAATTTTAATTTATTGTAATTTAATACCTCTTTTCCTAGTTTTAATGGGATTTACATAGTTGTGTTTGATAAAGGGGGAATGAACTACAACCTTTTCAAAACAAATTAAAATGTCATCTCATGTACACTTGACATTAATAGTAATATTTCAAACATTATGAATTATATTGTTATATAATAAGTTATTTAAAAACATGTGACTATTTGTATTTTTATATTATCCATGGAAATATTTCTATCATATGTTATTATGTAGTATTATATTATTATTTATTCCTCCTATATTTATCATGTGTTTATTAATTCATTACAGATTGCACTATAAGCTAACTATTACAGTGAATTTTAGCTCACCCCTTCTTATGTTTCCATTTCCATTGGTCATTAGGAAGAGTAATATAAGTGATATTTCAAGGTTTGTATTATTTTGGATGAGTTTTGCAGGATATGTTGATGAAATAACATTGAATAATAAAATCTGGGTAATGTTGAAAAATTCTCATTGAAGTGAGAATGATATAGTTTTTATAAACTATTGTATTTGTTAATTATCTAAGATATAATCCTATAATGTGTTATTTTTATATGGTACCCCATATTTATTAATGATATTTATATTATTAATAGATATATTTGGGACACATATGTCATTGTATAAGATAATATGTAATGTAATCCTTCTCATTGTCGGATATATGTGTTCGATTTTGGTGAATAAAAATGTATAGAATATCTCGTTGTTAAATGATAAGAATAATTATATTATATTAAAGTACAACATTGTCAAAGTATTAATATATTATAGTTAGTTGATGTCATAAAATAGTTGAGGAAATATTAATTTAGATGATATATTGATAAAGTTGATAGTGATTGAACAGTCAAGGCACTATTACTACTATATTGGTTTTAATTTCTGAGTAGATGATGTGAAAAAAATTATACAATCACATTATTAGATTATAATTGGAATATGATCATGTATTTCATGAATCATAAACTTGAAATTTATGATTCTATTGGAATCAAATGATACACATATTTTCCCATAAAATATATACCATGTTCTATTGTTTTCTCCACATGAAACACTAAAAAATAAAATTTTATTGAACTTCATATGTGAGCCGTATAATTAGTATTTGTAAACAATGGAATGTAAATTATAATATATATAGGAATAATGATACGTGTATTTGTAAAAGAATCGAAGACTAATATTTTTCTTAAATATTAGAGTCTATTTTTATAATTAGGAACCTAATATTGTATTTTTTAAAATGAACTTTTTTTAATTCCATATCATTCCATGTTTGATAGAGTTATGATTAACACAAATTTTATAATCACAGTTCATTTAACAAAAAAAAAGATTCCATACAAAATAACATGCCTTCTTGATATTATATGATTTTATCTTAAAATTAATTTATTAATATTATGATGTTAATTAAAAAAATTTAACTTCATTTTTTGATTTATCATTATAATATTAGAATAAGGTGAATTTTTTGTATTTTTCTAATTTTTGTTTCAGTGAACGGTTATAAAATTTTTTTTTTTTAAAAAATAGTAACTTTTATTACTTAATTTGTATTATTCAAGTAATAAAAGTGCATAATATCTTTTAATTTATCATATATATATATATATATATCTATTAGAGTAAAAATATAATTTTTTAAAAAATATTTTTAACATATAAAATCAACTTTAATTATATTGGACTTAATAATCATTTTACTATAATTTTAAAAGAAACTATTTTTTATTTTTATTAAATATTTTCCCGATGAATAAAAGTTTTTTCAGGATTATAATGTAACAAAATATTTATTTTTTTATAATAAATAAATTTCTAACATGAAAAATATCAACCATTATAAATTTATCATATATATATGTAAAATGTTTTAAAAAACTATTATAAATAGAATCTTTTTTAGCTAATAAGGGTGTTTTGTTTTCAAACAAGTAATCTAACATTTATAAAATGAGTTTTTTAAAATAGAGAAGAAATTTTGAATCATCATATCAAACAACTGTAATAATGGTCTTATTATATTTTTAGTAATAAATTAATTTACATTCCAAGAATTTAATTTTTATTAATAATTTTTTAAACAACTAATATAAGGAGGTTCATATATTATAAAATTGCCTTAAACATTAGACCTTATAAAAATAAATTTTCAGTTTTTGAGGTTTTTACTAAATTTATTATGAACTGTAACTCATCTAACTCACCTAACCTTTATGAAATTTCATTCATAGCCCTTATACAACATTTTTCCATTAGAAAGACCATATTATTCATTTATAATAGGGGATCAAATTTACTCTTTTAATACTCCAATATATTTGGAATATAAAATAACAAACCCAGAGACAGTAAACGATTCCCCGAGCAGGTGGGCCACATGGCCTCAAGTGCACCTCCCCCAATCGTAGAGGATTCCTACTAGGAGAGAGGTAATATGGTGTTATGGTGGAGAGACTACACCCTTAGTTATCATATTTGAAAAGAGGTAATAGTAAATAAAAAGAATTATATGAATTAAAATATAACTGGAAAAATAGAAGAAACATTTACCATAATAAAAAAAGAGGAATATGAAACATCTAAGAACACTATTAATTAAAATATGTTAGATGGTTAATATTAAAAATTATTTTATGTCACGTTGAGGTAAAGAATGTTGAATACAGGAATACTGAGTATAAGAATATACAACATGATATATAAAAAATCTAAAAAGACCAAAATAAATACCCACTAGAATCGTGAGCATACGATCAGTCCTCTACACCTATTCTACCATGATATAAGAAAATTTTAACATGCATCGACGATCGAGTTCTTTCCATTTTTATTCCTGCAACCGTAATGTCTTCATGGATGCCGACCAAGGCCCGAATATGGTGTGAGATAAACTCACTAGCCAACCACCAATGGTGTCATGAACAATCCAATTAGTCTATATATCATTGAATTGTGCAGGTATAAAAAATTTAATAGTGCTCAAAACTAATTACTTGTAATATGAGGTTCTTCAAGGACACTTGGCCGACTCTACCTTCTTCGACATAGGTAATAATAAGTCTTATCTCAGTTACCATGGAAATCCATTTATAAGTAATTATACATGATATGTATAAATTTATATATACTATACATTTGATGAAGTATATATGTATATACATGTACTCTAAGATCCAGATGCACATGGGGTGTAACACGGGAATCCATTCCTAGTGATACAATATATAAACTCCCACAATCAAAAAAGCCCTGAATCTCATGAGAATTTGATAAGTCATTCATGTTAGTTGAGATAGCAGGGTGAGCCATCATTCCCAACTCCCTTGATAATGGGATGAGTCTAAATTCCCAACACTCAATACAAGGTAATGTGGAACAACATTACAATCATCCTGGTAAATGGAGTGAGCCGCTTTTCTAGGCACCCAACTGAGGGAGCAAGGAATAAAATTCTCAACATGTCCCTTAACAATTCTCTATTGACCAATAATCATTTTTTTAATATTAAAAATCATGAGTAATTACCATTTAAATAATTTTGATTCATTTATTCTGTCTATCCATGGTATATCATGTAATACAAATTTGTTATGAATTTATAACAACTAGCATGACCTTTCCACTCACATTCATTTAATTAATTTAAAAATTAAATTTATGGTTCAAGTAAAGCCTAATTGTGTATTAAAAAGAACTAATTAGGATTTTTTTGGTTCAATATTAAATATATATTAAAAAGGGTGGTTAAATTAGTATTCTTAATGGGTTGGACATAAATTAGGTAGGCAACCACAAAAACCATAGCAATTGTCTATGAGGGTGCCATAACATGGAGAAATTAATTAGAAAGATAAATCACATTTAAGTAATCACATGAAAATGTAAGGAGTGACAGGAAAATTGAATTTATATAATAACTAATAATATTTTAAGAAAATTACTATATTTAATACATTAGGCCCATGGATGACTCCTTTCCTAGAATGAGATCCAGGTTTGAAGTAGAATGGAATAAATTTAAAGAATAAAAAAACTCCAAAAAAATAGGTCATATGATATCACACCAAAATATACCAAGACATGGAGATAGAAATAGTGAATCGAATGAAAACAATCATAATTCTTAACATTATATATCCAACACATCTGATGGTAAATGGAAATAGAGTCTAGACAATGAATTATCATCAAAACTGGGTTAGGCTATGTTGGATCTTTATGAGAGTGGAATATGTTAGTACATTCACTAGAGAAAAAAATTAAAAGATGTATGAGGATTTTAGAAATTTAATTGAAAAAAAATAATTTACCCATTCAATAAATTTTGCATTGTTTAGTTGAATGGTTGGTCAAACTGTCTCACAACCGCCAGAAAACAATTTCTCATGGATCCCACTTGCATGGGCTAGGTGCATGGATTGACTAACAATTTGTATCTCATAAAAATTCATATATTATTTATCTAAGACTAAATAATGTTTGTGAATTCTAGGATTCATGGTTTATTATAACAATGTCTCACATTGTAGTCATCATCATCACCCCCAATTGTTTGAAAAAACTATACTGGTATAGGGGAACTATTTGTTCATATCATGAATCTTTCAGGTTTCCCCCATAACTCAGTTATTTTCGATCAAAAACTCCTTGAATTCTCTTTATTCATTCCTCGGGCCTATGGTAAATTTTAAAAGTTAATTTTTTTAAAAAAACTATCCTTAATTTTTGAAAAATCCAATTTGTTATAACCATGTATCCATAATGAAACTTATCCCTGAGAAGTACTTATAAGGGTATTGAGTGATTATATAATAAAATCTATGACCACTGATCATGTACATATATTTCCAACTCCAAGATATCAACCACTACATGGTCAGACTACCACATCACTTGTATTAATGGGACCAAACATCCTATGTTATTCATAACACTCTTATACTTGATATGAACTCATTAATCCTAAGTGGAAGCATCCACATAATACTCAATCACATTGGGATATAAAACATATGATGTGTCTCAATAATAATAATAAAATATTACACATGTGAAAATTTCAATTCAATGATTAGTATCACTATGGATGCTCACTTCTATAAGATTCTAGTCATTCTCTATTTATAATCCCAAAATCATTTATGGGACCATGAGCTTGCATACCTTTACACCTAATCCATTGTTTGCCCATCCCATGAGAATCCTTCAAGAAAACCTGGTCCCTGACCTCAAGCTCTAGAAATTGTTAATGGTGTTAGGCATATGTGTGGTACCTAGATTGTATTGTCATCATGTGATTCCTGATATACAATACGTATATAAAGTCTCATAAATGATCCATGGTCCAAGAAGTTCTTCCTCCACTACATAAAAACATAAAGAGTAGTGAACGAAAA
This sequence comes from Viscum album, assembly GCA_963277665.1. Taxonomy (NCBI): domain Eukaryota; kingdom Viridiplantae; phylum Streptophyta; class Magnoliopsida; order Santalales; family Viscaceae; genus Viscum; species Viscum album. The sequence goes on along the minus strand of OY728152.1, from coordinate 1,180,033,386 downwards.
GGCTTATCACATGAGACCTCATAATGATCCATCTCGATCTTATCCTGGATGTTTTTATTTTAAATGAACTCATCTTGGGAGATATGTTTCTCCCAAGAGCCCCAAAAGACATGGACACGTGCACAAATCATTCCTTATAACACATGAATCATTTTTATGTCAACTTTTTGGTCTAAGAGTGATAGGGATTTATTAAAATCACCTCTGTTCCCAAGGATTTTCACAACTCATTCTAGAACTATGATGTGAAATTAGCATCCCTATCAGATACAATAGATTGTAGATCCCAATGAAGGCATGTTCCCTCCATGGTATATTATCTCCAAATATTATCTACTAAGAATCTATACCTAATAAGAATGAAATGAGTAAATTTGTCAACCAATATACGAAAAACCCAAACCATGTCATTTCATCAAGGTAATATAGGGAAGCCTATAAAAAATGTCACGGCCCGTCCCTTGGGGCCCGTGCAGTGACTATCCCAAGCCCACCATCCATAGGCCAGGGGCTGGCAACTAACATCGGAAAGGCGTATCCCTTAAACGGGATGGAATTTCCTTTTTAACCTGTAAATACAGAATGTCCATGAACAAAACAACAAGAAACCACATAGACTAGAATGTAATAATATGCAACCACAATTTAAACTGGTGTAGTGAAAGAGTGGAGAAAGTAAAAAGGGGCTGTAATTCAAGCCTATATGTAAAAGTACAAGAAAAACTAGAAGAAAAATACAACTGAAATAAAAGGGGAAATAGCTATTGGGTTGTCTTATGAGGTTCCTACTAGAAGGGTAGGTACAGATCGCCTTCTTAGAACTCCACGCCTGTCAGTCTCCTCAGCGTCACGTCACGCCTAATGGTCCACCTCCGTGCATTGTCCAATCCTAGCTCCCTCAACCTCGATCAACGATGTACGTAGCCCGCACCAGACACAACATGGTTTTGGAGAAACCTATTCAGGTGTCAGTATAACAATACTCAGTAGGGACCCCACGAAACCCATAGGTCTCCTCAAGTTCCACAAAGGAAAACCCATAAAGCAGGACATCAACTCTACTTAGGTATATGCCCATACATATACCTATGTTATCAAGATATACTCATCTTATACATGAGGTTTGGACACAACATAGGTAACGCCACAATGGAAGAAGTACCAAACATGTGACACCATGAAGATAACACCATGAAGTTAACTCCACGATGGTAGAAGTACCACACAGGAAACAACCACAAAGATAGAAGTATCACAGTGGTAACACCAGGAAGGCAATACCACAATGGCATAAGTACCACACAGGTAACACCACGAAGATAGAAGTACCACACAGGTAACACCATGAAGATAGAAGTACCACATAGGTAATACCATGAAGACTATTCTACAAAGGTAGTCTTACGACATAGATAACACAACAATGCTAGAAGTACCACATAGGTTACACCAAGAAGATAATTGTACTAAACAGGTAATACCACAAAGATAAAAGTACAACACATGTAATACAGTGAAGATAATAGTGATACACATGTAATTCCATGAAGATAGAAGTACCACGCAGGTAACACCACGAAGATAGAAGTAGAACACAAGTAACAACACAAAGATTGAAGTACCACACATGTAAATGACTATACTCATAATCATGTATAACTTATGTACATAAGTACTTATGATTAGTTTTAAACTAGATCATCTTATTCTGTTATGAAGCACTGCTAATGACCCACACGGGATAGATAAGTAACTAAACGCCGCTGACCCACACATGATCGATAGGTAACTCACCCCCACTGAACCACACAAGATTGATAGGTAACTAACCTCTACTGACTGATACAGGATCTGAACCACACAAGATCAGTATGCACTGACCCACACAGGTCCACTTATCACTGACCCACATAGGATCTGACCCACACAAGATCGATAGATGCTTACCCACATATGATCGATGTTCTTTCATCACGTTGCAGCCTTCCATAGGTTTCCCCGCACTGTATGCACATGAGTTCCATAGAATCCTCCCCTCGAGATATAGTTATTACCTCTATGACCACTAAGCTACAAAAAGGAGTAACCCAAATGACTACCACATCGTAAGGGTTCCAACCTAATAGGTGACTCATCAATCAGACGCCTGGTCTGTGAGTTATAAGTGTTTTAGCTCCGAGGGTCATGTTGGATTCGGGTTTGATCCAACCCAACCATACACCAACATTCTCCAAAACTCATGTGGAGTATATCAAAATGACCTTCTTGATCCAACGATGCCAATGCTGTATACAGTTCATAAAACAGACCTCTGGTTCTCATCATATGTTCCATTAAGTATTTATTGGTCTGGTGGGGCCCGTGTCTGGTCCGACCCGGTCGGATCGACCCGACCCAACTAGGTCTGCGATAGGCCATGGAAGACTCGGCAAGCTGGGATGCAGGGGGGAGGGACTCATCCCACTGGGCCAATGTTTGCTCCAACCCGCAAGAGGGGTGACCCTGTCAGTATATTGTGCCCCATAAGGGGGCGACCCAAAAGGGGGGTGGCCCACAAGGGCGACCAGGCCCAAATAGTGCGTCCTGAAAGGGGGTGGCCTTGCCTGCTTGGGGTGGTGGCGCAGTCCAGGGAAAGCCCACCGATGCGGCTTCCCAATCCAAGGGTGGCGGCCCGGTCAGAGGGTCACGGACTGGTCTGAGGGAAACGACCCGGTCAGAGGACGGCGGCCCGCTCTGAGGGAATAATCCCACTCTGAGGGCAATGTCCTGGTCCAACGGTGGTGGCCCCATGCAAGGGATGTGGCCCGATCCGAGGGTGGAGGCCTTGGTCGAGGGTGTCGGCCCAATTTCGTCCTACGCAGGGGGGTGTAATCCCCCAGTCACACGCATTCTAGAATGGCCCAGAGGACCTTTGGTTGGCAAGGCGGTGGTGCCATATGGGCACTTCTCGGTCGCTATGGAACCTACTGGAGGTGGGTTCGTTCTCCATCATGGCTTCGGCCGCAGCTTCTGTTCATTGGTTTCACGGCAGTCACACCACTGTCTTTCCCAATGCCCATCATCGTGCCAACCGCCTCATCTGTTCATCATGGCTGATAAGCAGCAACCCTCCTCTTATGGAATGCATCGGCGTGCTCATAGTCTTTTAAGGTGGCGCAAGGAAAGAAATATATTAGAGGGTTCATGCTGGGTTTGTTAGGCCCCCACCCTCCGTGTTAGCTCAGAAAATGTAGGATATTAGGGATGTTTAATAAAAATTTGTATTGAACACAATATTAACCCCACAAGATTCCTCGCAATATCCTCCCGTAAGGACGAATGAATCCCAGGTCCATCTATTTGTCCGTTGACCTGCGTTCTTTGTGTTATTCAAGAATATAGAAGTGGAAAATAATTGGAATGAATAAATGAATTAAACCACCTAACATGAAGAGATGTCCGCTGATGACGCTCGACAGAACCTCCTTCATCGTTTTCATTAGTTCGTGACTCGGAGGCACTCCTCACTGCTTGTTGGAACCGGGTTTGTCTTCCAGGTGGTTGGCGTTGCGATAATTTTCCAGGGCTTCGTCAAATGGTGAAGTCGTGCCAACACCCCTCTCCGAGCTCCATACAAATAGAAGAGGATAAAGAGTCTGCAATTCTCAGGGAATTAATGAGGATCATTTAATTAATTATCCTCCTGAATTACCAATGGTGCAGTTACACGAAAAGAAGAGTCAAGCCATTTATTGTCATGACACGTCGTCGTTCCCACCTGTATCTTTATTCTTGTTGGAGGATAGAAAAAAAGAAAAAAAAACAAAACATGTTATTTTATTAATATTTCAAAAGTAAAAAAAATTACTTTTTCACCCGACCTACTATTGTCGAAGGTATGCCTCCTTTATGTGAATCCTGACACTATGGATTCAATAGTGCTTCTGGATTTTTTATCCGAGCAACAGTTTGAAGGTAAGAAAATGCCGCTCATGCTTTTACTAAACGTACCTGAAAAAAATGATTGGAAAATTATTAACAGTTACCCTCGACCCGCGTCAGTCAATGTTTGGCTCTGGCTAAGTGAAACACAACCCAACAAAACCAATAGTACTCTCAGATTTCCAATCTGAGATACAGTTTAAATGTTATGGATTTTATAATAAAATAATTATCACTTAATTAATTTTTACCGTAAAAAACTAACATTCACTGGTGGCCCACACCAGCGAATGTTACTATCTTTTTAAAAAGAGCATACCCACATGATTCTAGTAGTTGTATTAGATTTTTAATCAAAGTTACCGTTCGTGTGTTATAAGCATTTTAAAAATAAAATAATTTTATTCAAGAATAGAGAAGAGGAAAATAATTTGAATGCATGAATGAATTAAAACCCCTACCTGGAAGAGACGTCCACTAATGACGAATGACATAACCTCTTTCATCGTTGTCATCAGTTCATGAATCGTTGGTGCTCGACATATCTCATTGGAACCAGTCTTGTCCTATAAGAGGTTGGCATCACTGAACTTTCCAAGGGCTTCCTCGGTTGGTGAAGTCGTTCCAAAACCCCTCCTCGTGATCCATATAAATAGGATAGGAGAAGGAGTGTGCAATGATCGTGGAAGTAATGGGGTTCATTTAATTAACGAACCTCCTGAATTCCCAATGGTGCAGTTATAAGAAAATAAGATTCAATCCATTTATTGGCTTGACACATCGCCGACCCTGCCAGTGTTGTTATTCCGTTGGATAAAATAATGATAATAAAATAATAAAACATGTTATTTTATTAATCTTTCAAAAGTCCAAAAAAATAACTCTTTCACCCAACCTATTGCGAATGAAGTTTTGCCTCCCTTAAGTGAATCTCAGCGCTGTGGAATCAATGGTTACCTCATATTTTTAATCTGAGCAACAGTTCACAGGTAAGTAAATTCTGCTCGTGCATTTACTAAACATACCTAAAAAATAGTTTAGAAAATTATTAACACTCACCTTTGACCCGCACCAGTCGAGGTTATTATCTGACTAATTGGAAAACTACCCAATGAACCCGACAATACTCTTATATTTCTTATCCATGTTACCGTTTATATGTTATGGATATTAAAATAAAATAATTGTCACTTAATTATTTTATTTATGGGAACAAACTAATGCTCACTAATGTCCCACACCGGCCAATGTTAGTATCTACCTAAAGATAGAATTCTCCCATGAGTTCAGCGGTGGCCTCTGATTTTTAATTTGAGTTACTATACGTGATTTATATAAATTTTAAAAATAAAATAATTTTATATAATTACTTTATTTACGGTTATTCCATTTTTGGATTTTCTCATAGGAGGATCACGCTAACTAAACACAAATCATGCCTAGGGTTAACTAGCCCTCCTGATCGCAATGGTGTCCCCATATTTCTGATCCATGTAACCATTTCAGAGTTACTTCACTTTTCCCAGAAAAATACTTACACGCACTAATTAAACCTTAACAAAACATCGACAGATCATTCCAGGCACTATGGGACTCGGAATCCCACGCCGTCAGTTTTTGATGTCTCGAAATAATTCTATATAATTAAAAACAAAAAATTATATGGAATTTTTGAGACATTACCAATAATATGATTGTTAAATCATCCCACTACCAATCAAGAATGGAAAAAGGCTGTAAATTTCATATTAGTCGATGACGTTCATCCTTTACCTACATATATGTTGAATAGTGTGTAACAAAGATAACATTCTCTTATTTCATACCAAGGCACCAGTAATGGAGTTGTGGGCTTAAGAAACCTTGGGGACATGTGGATGAAATTATCACACTGAGGCATATGACTCCCACATAAACTCCCCTCAGATTCCATTAGAAACTAGACACACCCATGCATGTTTAAGCTGTCTTCCTCATTCACAATACATCGGAGATATGAATCCAAATCTAAGATGCACTACCTTATGATTATACCCTCATTATCTGAAATTTACCTCCTAGTTTCTCAATCATGAGGTTTTGAGTACACTACTGAATCTATAAAGAGTGTCATCTTATGATCCTCTTAAACCACAATAAGAATTTTTTATAACAAGTCCATGAGATTCTAGTTACTCCTAGCCACCTGAACATTTTATGTCTTAGTATTATAGAATAGTGTGATGGATACTATATTTTATTTATCAATAATCAAGGCATGTTCGATGTCATATGACTATAAGTAGTCAACCCCTTAGCGCTAAATTTGATTCAAATAACTCTACGTAAAGATATAATAAAGGATTTTTTGTCCATGAAAACCACAAAAATAACTCTTTGAAATTAATGTCTCCATAATAATAAATAATGAACTGTGTTAGTTATCATATGTCAGTTCATTGGAAAATTCCTCCCATGGGATCTCAATTGTTGAGACCCATATTCTATGAAATGATCATACAAAATTATACTTAATCCCAACAAGATTGACATTGAAACCAAATAATATGTATAAAAATTTCCTAACTCTTAAAAAATCATGATTGGGGATGAATATAGCCTTCCCTTGAGTTTCTAAAAGGCTTATTCATAAGCTTATGATATTACAAATTCTGTACCATTTATAGTCAATCTTGTAAGATGATCCATTATGGATAAATAATCATGGATGAACCATTTGTAATACACAAATATCCCAATGAACTAACGTATATCAAATATTTTCTGTATGTTTCACCAATAAAATATGACTCTAAATTTCTATATGTCTAATAATACTACCAAATCTAAGATGATGTGACCTAGGAAGTGGAATTTATTGATCCAAAAGTATAATTTGGTGATATTTTCTTATATACGGGTCTATCTTAATGTATTCATCACTATCCCAAGATATTTTTCATGGTCATGTAGTGTATGAAAAGCTACTATGATTGATTCTATAAATAATAATATGAATGAATAGAAATTTGGGTGGAAAACCAAATTCATAAGATCTATGAATATAGTAGGCCCATTCATGTGAATGAAAAAAATAACCAGGTATTCATAAATAACATACCTACTTCAGTATGAAATACAGGTTATATTTGAAGGCCTAACAAACTCTTGATGGTATACAGACCTCATTATAATCTTGTAAAAAACCTCATCTCCTCAGAGCTGATAAAAGTGATCATTTATTTGATGAAATAGTCATCGATTCATAAATTTGATATGATATGTCGATTAGTAATCCATGTAATACAGGAGGGAAATATCTTCCTTCTTTAGAAATGTACTGATGAACCCCATTGCATGGTACTAGGCTAGATGAATACTTTATACTCATTTTTATCACACTAACTCATGATCTATAAAAGATCTATAGTTTCCATCCTATACGATGGAATAAACACTTGTTCCACATGAGGAACTAACTCAATGGTTAATTATACCTATATAACTAGAGGTATTCAAGAAAATTAATCCTAGAAGAAGTATAATAATCAATCTAGAATAGGAAGGAAAATAATATGTCACATTCCCTAGTCATCCATGAAATGAAAATGAATCTGGCCTATAACTTTACCCAGTCCATGAAGCTAATGTCCTTACCAATCGAAAAAGATATAAAATTCTTCATTATAAAAATTTATACTACCTTATAGTGATTTATAATTCACCCTACAGTGATAATAATCAACATTGGCTCGATAGGTAACCAACATGCGCATCCTAACAATTATATCAAACCAAATCTTATCGAGGGGAAAAATGATAACTAACTATCTCTAGCGGAATTCTATATATTAAATAACACTATCAGATTTGATACCCAACATGGTATGAAGTTTCATTATTCAATTAAAGTATTATATCATAAGGTATTGACTCTATATAATTAGCATAGATATAAAAGAGTGAGATGAACTAGTGTTAAATAATCCATCAACTAATAAAGAGGGTAGTAGAATAGTTCCCAAAATAGTGGAGGGTTTAAAAATATACTTATATGACATCTGTTAAAATGCTTTTAATTGGACCATATCATGGCCCAGTGACACAACCTATATTCCACGCACAGGTCCTCTTGGATGGAATTCTGAATCCTAAGTATGGTTTTGACTGCCTCGACCACCACCTCGGCCACAACATCCGGTGGTAAATCAGCTACCTTGCTAGAGAAGAACTATTTGACCTTCCTCAAAATATGGTTCTATTAGAGATACTTTCTCATTAGGAACTAAATGAAAGATAATTCATAAAAACTAAATATGACCCATCTTAATACAACTTATACACTCCAATGGATCTCACATAAATTGGGGTATCATGTGATTGATCTTACAACACTACTGAAATATGACTAAACTGTCAGAACATGGTGTCTGATAACCAATCCCCCCTTAGAAAACTCAAAGAGTTTCTTCCTTCCCAAATAATAACTACCACCTTGTTCAGATTTTGAAAAACCCAGGATTAAACCTTCATCTTCCCTAAAATTTTGATCAGTTGTGAGGTCCTTGATGACTCTCTCAGAGAAAAAATTCTACCAAAAAACATTTACCTATAATCATATGGTGTATACCCATCCATCCTCAAATTTCCTCATAATCATGATATCATCTCATGATATATTTAAAATGAATATATATATCTTAGAAAAAAGAATAATTTTACACTATATACATAGCCCCCACAAAAAATGTTCCTTAAGTCTCTATCTCAGGCATCACTCAATGTTTGTGGAATGAATTAGTTTTAGGAAATTTTGTGGATGTCCCTCTAGAATATATCATGATATCAATCTTATTAGGTAATAACATCACACCATCACATGGAATCACCTCATAATAAAAAAAGGTGATAATCCTGACCTACATATCCAGAGTTGTCTATAGATGCATGAATATAGAAACCACGACATGCATCCTTGATTCTGCTACCTGAGGTCATGTATCCCCTGAGAAGGTGGCATAATGATTATACTATAATTACAAGATCATATCATTACTAGTCAAGGTAGTTAAAGTTACTCCTTCCATAAGCTTCCTCATATGAAGGAAACCCCCTCGAAACTGGAATAAATACAGAATTTAGAAAAAGTAGATGGTTCCATAGGTGGCACTCTGGGGGGGGGGGGATGGAGGTTTAGGTCACACCACCTTTGAATAATTTTTATCACCACCCACTTGGTGGATGAATAAGTGTTTTTTTATCATGATTCTATAATTCCAATCGCAAGCCTCGTAAGATAATTTAATAGTTCAAACATCACAGATAGATGACTAAGATAGGTACAACGCTTACTATTTGATGACTAATCCCTCTCTACCAACTCTTAAATCTAGTTATATGTAATAAAAGGAATGAAGATATATCCTTGAGGATCACACAAGAAAATCCACAATTACTTACTACTAAGGTTGGGTTTGGGTATTTTTCTCATATTACACAACTAATGTCTTGGCGTATAGAGTGTCAATTGCATGTAATAGGGGAAACATCCTTTAATTTTCAATTTGAATCACCATTTAACTATGACTATTTCATTTAAAATATTCTTTCCTTTTAAGATCATGGAATTATATATATACATCAAGGTATAGTTAAAAGTTTCACTTTCCAAATTTATAAAATCCATATTCATACAAATTCCCATTTGAAAATCATGTAACAATAACCTTGACCTTACATATGGTATCAATATATAACAGGTCATAACAAATCATTTGATTAATTAAATAAAAATGTTTTATTTATATATGTACATGCTTCATAAAATACAACTTCAAATCATTTATTAAAATCAACTATTGTCATTTTAGTTCATGCTACGAGTGGGTCTAGAACTCACAAGAAGGTATATTTAGTTAACTACGGTGGAATTGTCAATACATATGATTAAAAAACTTTTATATTTATTCAAGAACCATAAATATTTTAATTATTCATTTCTAGGAATATTTTTTTTCATAGTTCAATATAATAATATCAAAAACAATGACAACAACCACATATAATATAGGAAATGCTTGGAAATATTATATGATCCATGGAAAATGCATGAAATATAAGTCCTAATGCATCTATGATAACTCATGAGAATCTACCTTTTTTATATTGTAAGACTAGGGGAAAAGAATTCAACAACAATCCTTATAATAATAATAATTCTAAATAACATGTGTATCACTCAATGGTGAAATTAGAATACATTTATCAGGGTAAAATCATAACAATGATTACCCATCCTAGGTAATTTTTGTTTCCCTATATGTGGGATAAATACTCATAAGAGATGAAAATTTATCAAATTTGGACGTGTTTCTATTCTTGTTTGATTTACCCAAATATTGTTACAAATTAAAAAGAAACACCTCTGATTCTACTTTGTAATGTCCCCGCATTGGATCCACTAAACATTTTCCAATGCTGGTGGGTCACATGGCCTTAAGTGTACCTCTTTATACACCAGGGGATACCTACTTAAAGAATGTGTCTATGGTTTTGTGGTTGAGAGACTATATCATCAATTACTAGATTAGCATTTTTTTAATCGTAAATATATTTAAATAACATAATAATAATATAAATAATGGAATAATGGAAATAGATTACATTTTAAATCACAGTTGAGTAAGAAACATTTAAGAAATAATAATAATCAATATCCATAAGATGAGTAATATAAAAAATTATTTCATGTAATTATTTGGTACAAAAAGATGATAATCAGAATACAGAGAAAAGGAATGTATGGAATTCCATAAAAATATTCAAAAATCCAATAGATATCACCCCTAGAATTCCGATCATTTTCTCAACCCTCTTCTCACATGATTACTTGATTCAAACAAATCAGATCATCCATCCATGACCAAAAAATTTCCTTAACAACACCTACAACCATAAAGCTTCTATGACTTCCAACGAAGTCCCAGATTTGGTAAGAGATAAACACTGTATGCCATGACCAATGGGGTCAATAAAAATCATGTTTGTGTATAAATTAAATAAGTGTGCAGTTATAAAAATTACAAATCATGTAGAATAACTATTAGTAGTCATATAAGGTTCATGTGTGACTCTTCGGTGACTTTACCAACTTAGGAATAAGCTGGAATATGGCTGATCCCAATGACCATTTACTGCTATTTATTGGTAACTATAGATAATATCTATACAAGTATATACACAATATATATGTGGAAATATTTAATAATATACATGGATACTTGGTAGAAGTTGGAAACATGGCATAACTCAGGTGTTAATGCAGAGTTAAATTATCTATAGGATATATCATGGGTAAAAGTCCTCAATCGCATGAGAATGAAATACATCATACTCATCACTCGAGAGACTTGGGTGAGACTTCATGACCAGCACCCAAGATAATAGAGAGAGTCTTCATGCCCAACACCTGATGTAAGAGAATGTGGATTTTCAGTCCCATCATCCATTTAAACGATTATAAAGGCCTTGCTCAACACCCAATTTATGGGATCATAAAATTTCATGCTCACCATATCCCTTATCAATTTTTTTGAGACCAATAATTAATGTCTAATTACAATGATCATGAGGTGATAACATTTATGTCACTTACATTCATTTATCCCATATATCCATGTTATATAAAGTGAAAAAAATATTTTAAATTTATTACACATGACAAGGGATTAATACTCAAATTCATTTTATAAATTATGAAAATTAAATTTAAAAATTAGGGAAACCCCAATTATAGGTTAGGAAGAACCACTTTGGAGGTGGATGGGTCAATTTCAAATTTAAATGTTGGTGGAATTAAATTTATCACTCCCAAAGGGGTGGAAACAAATGAGGTAGGAATCATATAATTACAAAACATTGGTATATGTGTGTGTAAATGTATTGCGTAATTAATTATAAGTGTAAATACATTTTATTGAATCACACAGAAACTTCTGACATGAGACACAATGGAAAATTCTATATAAACACATTAACATTTTGAGATAATTACAAGACCACCTACCATAGCACCACATATAACTCCTTATCCTCTATCAGTATCATGTTTGATGTAGAACTGTAGAAATTTCAAAAAATGGTAAATTCCTTAAAAAATGGAATACAAGCATGTACTAAAATATAATAGGAAATTCTGTGCGAAACAAATAATGGTTGGAAGTCTGTTTGAGATCATACCACTAGCTTTAATGTTCTTTAAATGGATATGGAAACAGAGTCTAGATGTAGGAGTTTTTGATGATCCAAGCATAGGAAATAGGATATATTCATAGGAAAGATAGAGGGATAAATGTCCATTGGAGAAGAAAATAATAGTCGGAAGAGGGTTTCAAAACATTTAAGGTAGAATGGTAATTTTCCCCTTCATTAAAGGGTCTCAATGTTTTCCCGCATGGTTTTCCAAACTATTTCAGCCATATAATAGATATGGCTTAAGGAACACCCTAAGACATTAAATCAACATTGTTTTACTAACCGTGTGTAGTCGGTGTGACATTACATTGTCACATGTCTGAGAGAAACTGTATACCAATGCGGCGCAGGTCACATAGTATAGTTTAACCATGTGTCCTTTTACATGCATCTACATAAACTCATATGGTTTGACCAAGATGTGTAGGCACTGGTGCACATTTGTAAAATGACGTTCTTATCCCATTTTAACTAGTAATTTAACCCATAGTTATTTATTAATGTCCACCTCATGCAATATACAATATATAAAATGACATAGAGTGGAAGAATTTTTAACCTTACTGATTCAACATGATACCATAAAATTGTTTATGATACCATTCAATTCTATAATAAAACCCATCCAATTCATTCGGTTGAAGATTATTTCACTCTTAATGGAATGGTACTCATTCAAAAATGGTATAATCCATAAATGTTTTTCCTAACAATGAGTTCAAAAACCCATATAATGTCAATTTTATAAAATTGAATTCCAAAAAATGAAAATTTAGAAACATAAAATTTTTGAATGTCACTAAATTACATAATCTGGTCTGTATAAAATAAATTTATCCATTATATTGAAAATTTTATTATAAAATATATTTTTACCATTATAATTTCCAATAACCAAAATACTCTGAAATGATTCTAAACATATGTCAATAGGAAACACAATTCTCAATATAATAAACTACCTTAATGAATTTTATCATGGAAAGACATAATCATATCTGTAACACCCCAAGATTTTATAGTACATTATTTATTCAAAGTAATTCAATAACATGCACTACACGCAACATTGAGTTCAAGCGCACCACGACTTACCAAACTAGTTGTTCAAAAGTGATTATGAATAGTATTAACTGCATTTTGAACTATATATAACCATTATAATTTTAGAATACAAATTATGAGTTTCTTAGACATGATGTAAGAACTAAATCATATTTTTTAGATAAAAGAAGTATTTTTAAAAAATTCACTTTTCACGCCTTTTAATAGTGAACCCTTTTTAAGTCCAATATTTGAAACATTTATATATTCAATTTGAAAAAATAAACTTCTTCTTTAGAATTGGGACTTACGAATTTAGTTACAAATTTTTTCTGGTGTTTTTTTGATAACATTCATATTTGGGTGAATAGTGAAAAATACTATATTAAAACTGAATTTTTTTTAATCAAAATAATTTATAGTTTTAAATTATACATTTAAATGGTCTGGAAGTATAAATATAGTATATTTTTACAATTTAATCCAATTATTATCATTTTAAGTTATTTTACCTTGAGATTGGACATAAAACAGTGTCAATCTTTTGAAAGATATTGTTTCATAAAAATACGCCATTTGGTTTTGACAACGGGAATTAACTATATATTAATAAATGAAACTTATATGTTTTGAATTTGGTAAAATAGACTTCATTTTTGAATTCTGAATATCAAAATTAGCTTAGGGTGATTTTTGGTATTTTTCTAAAAACATTCAATTTTTGATGATTAGTGAAAAACACTGAGTTATTGTTTAAAACCAACTTCTTATTTAAAAAATTATTTATTTAATTTTATTTTATTTTAGGTCAATATAGATACATAATTCCTATATAATTTAAATGTAATTCATTGGAGTCATTTTGTAATAATATTAGATATATAAAATTTTATTGAACATTTCACCGTCTTTTACCAACCTACTTGGAGAATTTTCAAATTTTCATAAAACATAATTTTACCAATTCTATGAGTGGAATTTCAAAAATATGAGAGACACAGTTGATATTAGTATGAAAAATGTGGTTCAATAAGAATTGTTTTTTGTAAGTAGTAACTTTTTACTTTTATTTACCACAATTAAAAATAAACATGGTAATTAACGGTAATAATGATGTCATTATTACCCTAACACATGTCCAAATTCTATTGGATAGGGGTAAATCGACCAAAAACGACCATAGGAATAAAATATGATCCTTTAGGTCCACTTGGATTAGATTAGGATATTTATTATTATTTTATTCAAAGAATAGTTAAAAGAGTTAAAATCAATGTTTAATATCTAAAACATTTTTAATATAGGTTTATACATAAGATAAATTCGACTATAAGTAGTCATTATAATCTAAAATTTGTTAACACATAATGGTATTTTATTTATAATTTTTAGACATTATATAATTAAATTTATTTATGACACAATGATAATGTACTAATTACCTTATTAATGAAAAATTAAAATAATTGATATTATAAAAACCCAAATAAATTTAATTTGGGACTTTTTATAAATTAAACTAATTTTATAGGTTAATATGACATATTAGGGTTAATTGAATGAATTTTTTTCGAGTAATAATGCTGTTATAAATTTAGAAAAAACAAAATACCAAATAGTGTCAAAATTGACATAATAGAGTTTTTAAAACAAAAATTATATTATTAAATGGTATTCTATTCCTAAAAATATAAGGATCGGAAAAAAGACTTATATTATAATATATATGACATTAATGTACCAATTGGGGTTCTATTGAAATTTTATAGTATGGTCATTAACCATATAATATAAAAATAAAAAGAGTCATAGTAAATGTCAAACTATTTAACTAATAGTTACATAATAACGTTACACTTAATATGGTGATGTAAACATGTCTAAAACCTATCGGTTGAGTGGTTTTAAACCCATCACCACCTTATACTTTAAAAAAGTCATTTTTCATACATTAAAACCGAAAATGAATTTATTATAAAATAATATTTTAGGTTTTTCCTAAGGTTCCCCTCACCCCTCTTATAAAAGGGAACTTCCACTTCTCTCAAATTCACACATCCAAAGCCATTTGGATCAGTGAAACCCTGACCAAATATCCTCACAACTATCCTAAATCCATCCTAGAGGCCTTCATTTAGTCAGAACGACAACCTAGGGAGCCCTTTTTATCAAATCAAAAGGAAGAACCGAAGAAGAGGTGAATATTTCATCAGCTCTTTCAAGTTCATTTCTTCTTCCACTTCCTATTTCTATGTTGTTTCCATTATAAAATAATATCTCCATTATCTTCTATATACTTTGATTTTATTATAAATATGGTACAACCATATTCATTATTCTATCCATCCTTTGATTGACATGTCACCATACGTGCGTACGTACGGCTTACCCTCTCCACGTCATGGTGTAATTGTTCTTCAATCCATTATTATTTGGATGGGTAAAAGAATGATGTGTAATTGATGTAAATAATAAATATAACATGATAAATATTCCTTATATATGATATATTATCCAATTATATATGATTTTAATATCAAAAGAATTATATTTTCACTCGTGCGTACGTACGAATTACAGTCTCCACAACGCGATGAGATTCATTTCCATGTTCACCATTCATCGACGATTATAAAAATATATATTATTAATAAGTATGTAATATATGACATAATGATTCTTCTAGAGAGATATATATATATATATGTATTTTTTTACTTACATATATTTTATTCACTTACTTCTGTTCAATAAGATATGAAAACAGAAACAACGTTTATGCGTACGTATGGACTACCGTCTCCAAAAATGGTATTTTCCATTTCATATATATTTCAATTATACATATTTATATTATAAATATATATGATATATAAATCATGTTTTATATTCTAGAAGTATTTAAATCTTGATTGAAGTGATACAATCAAGAGTACCAAGTTAAAACACGTACAATAAAGAAAGCGATTATTATTCGAAATGATAATTTAACATTGAAATTATTATTAAATGCGTAGTATAATGTTATAAATAAATCATGTATGGTATCATAAATATTAATATTGTTCTTTTATAATTTAATAGCATGCTACTTTCTTCATACTAGAGGATAAACATACCCTCGACCAAAAGAAAGTCCATGATAAGGTTTATGTTCACAATCTCTTTATTATCCGAGGTTGTTTTTACGTAAGTATCTACTGGGACCTATTTATTATCCAGGTCCATGTTTCATAAAAGAGTTTTCAAAGGGATTATTTTACGGGACTTTTTACTAAAACATCATTTTAAATGTTTTAAATTTTAATTCTTCTAAATTGTTCTCATTAATGTCTATGTTTTCAAAATGGGTTTTAAGGATTTATTTATATGGACATGAATGTTTTTAAAATGTTAATTCCTTTGAAAAGTTTCAAAGTGGTATGGGACACTTTGATTCAAAAATTTAATTAAATGTATTACTTTTTAAAATGTGTGACTTCTAAATGTTTTCATGAAGAAGAGATATTTCTCTCAAAGATATTTACAAATAGTTTTCATCTATGTCAACATCCTTTGATGGATTTGAAACTTGTTTGAAGTTGATTTATTAACATACAAATCTTCCATATTGTATTGAAGGTTTTGTGATATGTTTGACTGTGGATGTTTTATTTTTATACCATTCATGGTTTATAGATAAATTATTCACATTTTGTATGCTAGTTTTAATACGAATGTTTATGTTATGTTTAAACCATTTCATATGAGGAATGCATTGGACTTAATAAGTGACGGGTGGAGCTAGCTATAGCTCCTCAATGCATCGGTAGGTCTCATGAGACAAAATATTGTCTTGGAACAAGGCCTTGACAAAATATTTTTTAGTCCTGGAATAAGGCCTTGACTATGTGGTTATGAAAGTATGGCATTATGAATTCTATCATTATGAATGTGGGTATTGATATCGCATGTGATTATTAGACTAGTGGAATATCTATGTGAGTAAGTAAATGGAATTATTTGATTTTATCATTGCCATATTATGCAGGAGTTCATGTTTAAAAGGATTTCATTTTAGTTCTATTCATTTCCATAAATGTTTATGCTATTTTATGAATGTTTCCACTAAATTATCTACCCTTTCTGAGCATCTGAGCGCACCCCATTATTATATTTTATTTTCCCAGGATCCCAAGAAGTGTTTTATGTTTGTGATGTAGGGTTACACTAAGGTAACAATGGAATTATCAAAGGATTTTGTTGTTGTATGTTATAAAGTGTAATGTAACGTTCATTTATGTAATCTATTTTCCAAGAATTCTAAACTAATCCGTCTTTTGGGACTTGATTCCTTCTAATAATTCAAATGTATTAAAATAATGCACCAACTCTGGGAATCTAGGGTCGAGGCATTACATTCGGTATTAGAGGAAGTTTAGCAATAACATTGGAAACAATATTTAGATAAACTCTGATTAGGGATCATTACCCTAAGATAGACTTTGAGGATTAGTATATAAGAACTTCCTAGAATTTTTGTAATGCAGAGATTTTGTGTGTTTTCCATGAAGATACATCCATGTATGTATATGAGCATGTAGAGGTAGCTCTGGCATAGATATACCTAGGGGTAAAACCTGAAAACACCTCTTTAATGTAGACTTGAACATCAACTGGTGCACGCCAATGGGCCTTTCTGCACTCTTCGTTACGACAATCCCAGGGGATATGATTTGGATAATTCTCATTTTCTTTACAAATCATTTTGAATGATTTACTAGTATATACCTCCTCAAATAAAATATTTTTATGGATTATATCCATAAACTATTCTATTTATATTATGAATTTTACAAGTTAGGAATTAATCATTTTAATTCAAAAACTGAACTATTGTATGCCATTGTATAGAAATGGCGCCCCGTAGAAGGAATGTGAAGTCCAGCAATACATATGATCCAAACAGTAAGAAGGACCATATCATTCATGATATGAATCCAACATTTAGAAGGGAAATAATTTCACATGTATTATAAACATATGAAGAAATAGTATCTTCTGTTAATAATATAAGCAAAGAATTCTCTCATTCTTATGGCTTTGAAGGGAAGAAAGAGAAGAAAGGGATGGAAGAGGGAAATATGGATAAATGGAAGATGAAAGAGAAGGATTTTCCCATATGTGATAACTGTGGAAATAATCACCTTGGTAAATGCTTGAAGGGAATCTGAGTTTGTTATAAGTATGGAGAAAAAGGACACTACGAACGTGATTGCAAGGGTAAGAAAAAAGATTCAAATGTACAATGTTTCATCTGCAAGGAGTTGGGACACTATGCGAATCAATTTTCAAATCATCAGAGTATAATCCAAATTATGCTTTTAGATGAGAATCATGGTATGATACTACCAAAGATGTAGAATAATGATTAAGTGTTATTATGTTGTTATTAAAGTATTGGGCCATTTGAGTGTTGTATCAATGATTTACTAGTTATATGAATTATGGAAATAAGTAAGGATTGTACTACATTTCTATTTCATTGGGAATTCGAAATTATATGGTTCTGACATTGAGGTAGTGATTTTGGAATAATACATGATTTATTTTGATAAATTATATTGGATATTGTTGACTATCTTGGAACTGATTAATGGTTTTTTTCATTTCATCATTGTTGGAATATTCAAAATTTTTGGATATAAGCAATATATCCAGTATTATATACATGGCCTGATAGGTGAATTATAAATTCATTATTTTTTGACCCTTATATGATTAGGATAAATATATATTTTTTTGAAATCTTTTGGAGTGAATGATGAGTTTTGGTAGGAATTATTTGAAGGATGAAACTCTAATTTTCATGTATATATATATATATATATTTCCTCTTATTGTATGGGTAAATTAATTCTTAAACATTAGTGGAGGGATCTTAAAACCAAAAATGTGTTATCCTAATAACTTAAATTTTGTTGAACCGATGATATTTTAAGTCATCATATATTGATGTATTTGAGGACATCAATTTTTCCATTGTTTGTGATTTATGACCTCAATCACTCCCAATAAATATTTACGTTTTTCTTCCAATTATGTGTCTCCAATTACCACTAATGTTCTCCTAATCGATATCATAATTTGGTGGAGACCCTCTCATTTCAATTTTCCTCTTATTAAGACTATATTTTATTAACCCAATTTCTGATGTGGGTTTTCCCACAAAGGTATTTTCTATTTTCAACCTTTTATTTTCGAAAAACAATTTCAAATTACGATGACACAATTTATTGAAGGAGAGAAGAATGTAACACCCCAAGATTTTGTAGTATGTTATTTCTTCAAAGTAATTCAATATCTTGCACTACACGGATCACTGAGTTAAAGCGAATCACTACTTACCAAACTAGCCATTCAAAAGATGTTATCAATAGTATTGTAACGTCCCGGTTCCGGAAGCCACCCAGAGGCGCCCCGTACCCGGTTGGTCACATGGCCTCAAGCACATTTCCCCTAACGCCGGAGGCTTCGGACTAGTATCGAGGGACTTGGATGTGATAGTGGAGAAACTATGCCCTCATTGGTAGAGTACACAGAGAAAAAAAAATTCAAATAGACAATAGTAGAAAATGTATCCATCCATACAAGAGTAAACGATAAACAACGGAAGACTAACAGTAAACAACTGGAGCACACAAACATGTATATAAAATGATGCATGATATATATGTATAAGAAAGAATCCAAACAAGTCACAATTCTGAAAACAATACTAAACCAATGTGAAAAAGAAAATAGGTAAAATCCTCGGCATCGCAAGCCATAGCTTAGTCCCATGCTCTCCAGATCAACAGCAAGTCAAGTACCTGAAGAAGAAGGTTTCTTTCACTTATCTATACCAGCAACAATATAGTCTGTTTGGGCCCAAAATCATTGGACTAACATGGTGTGAGACAAGGTCCCAGCTGGAAACCACCCAAAGATCTGTGCCTAATAGAAAGTGAATACATGGCAAGTAAAAGTATAGGAAGCAGTAAACTGGAAAGCACATAGCAGCTACAATCCACAGTGTCTAGCATATAAAGTACACAAGTAACATGAAATCAACTAATAGAACAACAGGTAACCCCTTCTCATAGCCTAACCCTTATGGTTCAACCTACGAGTACTAGAAACCCTCTGGTAAGCACACACAGTCTCACCCGTCTGGTTCAGGTAAAGAATAGATTCTCTGAGGAAGCACTCACCGTCGATTCCCCCTATAGTCTCGTATCGTACTAAAGGATCTCTGGGGAAGAACTCAACATCTAATTCCCCATGTGGTCCACGTAGAGGATCTGCAGACACTCTGGGGAAGCAGTCAACATCAAATCCCTTTGTGGTCTCACATCGTAAATTAAAGACACTCTGGAGAAGTCCTTACACCCATTCTCCCTATGGTCCACTACACTAGGTTCTCTCAGCCCTGTGTAAAACAAACATTCATATCATGCATATCACCCAATGCAAACCTCAAGAACTACTTGACTATGATTCTAAGGCACAAAAGCATAACAGTCCAACAGTTCCACTATCCTACTACTAGCCATATCAACTGAAAAAACACCTAACAGGAAAAACATGCATGGAAAAATATCCAGAGTATAGTAAAAATTACCCTATTCACAAAAATTGACATCTACTCGAGAAATCAAGCAATGAAGGAAAACAATAGGGGAAATAATAGGAAACACATAATACCCCGTTCAAGGGAATTGGTGGAATTGCACTAAATATTCAAATACATCCTAAAGAAAGGAACAAACCACCTATCTTGATGCTAGGAGATCGATATACCAAAACCACGAGGATTGATTCTCCTTATAAAAACAACGATCTGAGAAAATGTACAAAATGATCAACCCATGATATCTTGAGAATGATGAGGAATTGGAAAAAAAGGCTCTAGGAGATGGAAGAACTCATCGCTGTAGTTCCAACTCAATCGACGTCGGCTGAAACTGAGATCAGACGGAAGCTCAGGGGCTCGGAGAAGGATCACAGTCGTACGGGAGCACTCGGCCGAACGAGACCTAGAAGAAGGTCATTCTTTCGATTAGGCGTTACCCCGACCCGTTTAATGAAAAAAAGAAAATACACTGTGTGTACTTCTAGGGTACACAATGTGTACTCGACTTTTCCATACTCCACATTAACCGGCCTCCACATCACCCCTACACAGCGTGTGTGTGTCCCGGACACGGCCATCACATAGTTTCGAGCGGCAAAGGAGTACACGGTGTGTACTCAAAAAGTACACGACATGTACTTAAAAAACTTCCAGATACTCCACTTTTCTCAAAAAATAAATAAAAAGGAAAGAAATACCTGATAACAAAGATTTGGGTTCTTACAAACTTCACACCTTATTGAAATTCATCCCCAAATTTCCCTAGAAAGGCGTAGAAGATGAAACCCTGAATAGATCCAGGCACTGCGATCGTACATCGGCCTCCCTCTCCCATGTCTCGTCCTGTACTCGCCCGTCTTTCCATTACACCCGTACTAGAGGAACAAACCGCCCACAGAGAGCCTTCGTACTATGATTGACAATCTGGATAGGATTCTCCTCAAACGATGCATCTGCTTCAAGCACAACCTCCTTGGGCTAAAAGACATGAGATATGATTGAAAATTAATGTCAGAGCTGAGAGACGTGGAAGACATCATGCATGGCTAGGTACCTCTGAGGTAACTGAATCCAATAGGAAACCAACACAACTCTCTCCAATACCTAAAACGGCCCGACGTACCGTGGTAAAAGCTTACCTTATCTTCGAATCCTCTTCTGTCCCAACCTCGGTGCGACATGCAGGAAAACCCGATCCCTGACCTCAAATTCCATAGGTTTTCTTCGCTGATCAGCATAAGTCATCTGTCAAGACTATGTTGTAGCAATCCTCTTCCAGATCAACTCTATTTCCACGCATGTCTCCTAAACAAGTCAAGGTCCCAGTAAAGCTGCCTCTCTTGACTCCAGCTGGCATAAAGGTGATCGGCATAGCCTACCATACAAAGCCTCGTATGGTGCCATCAAGAATAGTTTCCTGAAAAATGTTGTTGTAGGGGAACTCCCTCAGAGGGATATGCTTCTCCCAAGAGATTCCAAAGTCAAGAATGAAAGCTCGTAGCATATCCTCAAGCACCTGGATCATACGCTCTGATTGGCCATCTGTCTGGGGATGGTGTGTTGTACTCAAAAGTACATGTGTTCCCAAATCCCTCTAAAGCCCCTTCCAGAACCAGAAAGTAAGTGCGCATCCCTTTCTGAAACAATGGAGTGTGGAACTCCATGCAGAGGTAAAATCTCTCAGATGTATATCCATCCCAGATCATCAACACTAAAGGTCTCCTTGATCGGTAATAAGTGAGAAACCTTCGTAAACCTGTCGACGTCAACCCAAACATCATCGTTCCCTCGAGGTGACCTCAGCAACCCGATAACTATGTCCATCACGACATCGTTCCACTTGCACTACAGAATGGGTAACTACTGTAAAATGATTGCTGGTCGCTGATGCTCCGCCTTCACCTACTGACAAGTAGAACACCTCAAGATGAAACCAACAACATCTCTCTTCATACCTAGCCACCAGAACTGGCGATGAAGATCTTGATACATCATGGTGACGCCAAGATGAACTGCCCAAATTGAGGAATTAAAATCCTACATCAGCTCCTTGTGTATGTCTTCTGGTACCCATACGCGTCCCTGGAAATGAAAGATATCATCCTCACCCACTGTCGATCCTGTAAGAGGGTCCTCTCCGGACACACTCTCCCGTAGGACAAAGCCTTCTGTGTCTGATAGCTACCTCATCTGTACCCAATGAAGAAGTGAAGAGGTAACAACTACAGAAGATAGGTAAGTATATCCCTGTCTATCGTGCACCTCCAGATGCATCTCAGAAAACATTTACATAAGCTTCCACTCACTTCGGGCCTCATTAACTACCTGAATCTGAGTTCTCCTGCTCAACGCATCTGCCACTGTGTTGCCCTTCCCCGGCATATGGCCAAGCTCGAAATCAAAAGACTGAAGATATTCGACCCACCTGCATTTTCTCATTTTCAGATCACGCTGAGTGAACATGTACTTCAGACTCTTGTGGACAGTGAAACGCACAAAGTGATCTACTAGAATGTAATCTCTCCAACATTGCAAGGCATGAACAACATGTGCCAACCCTAGATCGTGTGTCGGGTAGTTCCTCTCATGTGGCCTCAACTACCGAGACCCATACGCAACGACTCCATATCTCTGCATAATCACAGTGCCCAGCCCGATACCTGAAGCATCACAATAAACAGTATAGCTCTTTCCTGGCATTGGCAAGACTAGTATCGGTGCTGACGTCAAACTTCCCTTCATCTCCAGAAAGACTAACTAACAAGAATATGACAATAAGAACTTCGCATCCTTCTTGGTCAGACCTGTCAATGGTACTTCTAGGTCTGAAAAAGTACTGAATGAAGCATCCTTAGTATCCAACCACCCCTATGAAACTATGTACCTCAAAAACGTTCTTTGGATGCTCCCAGAAAACTATAGCTCTCACTTTCTCTGGGACCACAGATACTCCTGCCTCTGAGATGACGTGACCCAAGAAGTGAATAAAAAAGATCCAAACGTGGCACTTCAAGAGTTTAGAATTATGTTTATACTCTCTCAATGTACTCAGAACGATCAAAAAATGGGTAGAATGGTTGTGTGGAGTGTGAGAGTACACAAAGATATCGTCCACGAAGACCACGGCGAAGGAATCCAAGTAAGGATGAAACACTCGGTTCATCAGTGCCATGAAAACTGCTGGCGGATTTGTGAGACCGAATGGAATAACTGTATAGTTGTAGAGACCATACCTTCTCCTGAAGGTTTTCATAATTATCTATGATGGTCTAACGTGCAATTGATGATAATCAGACCTCAAATAGATCTTCGAGAACACCCAGTCTCCTCGAAGATGATTAAAAAGATCATCAATCCTTGGCAATGGATATCAGTTCTTGATAGTCAACTAATTCAGCTTCCGATAATCCACACGGAGCCCAAGGGTACCGTCTTCCTTCTTTCCATACAGTACAGGCAAACCCCAATGAGAATTACTGGGTCGGATGAAACCCTTTTCCTGAAACTCCTCCAACTTCTTCTTGAGCCCCTGCAACTCAGGTGTAGCCAACCTACAGGGAGGAATGGACACCGATGCTGCCCCTGGAATGAGCTCAATAGAGAATTATACCTCATATTCCAGAGGCAAACATGAAAAGTCCTCTGGAAAGACATCTATGAAAAGATCCACCACTGGAGGAAAGTCTAACTGTGAAGTCCCCTGGTCATTCAGATAAAGACTAGAAATCTGGTCCCTAATCCTTCCTAGCCCATGATTCTTGATTCCTGCTCGACTCTCCTGAACATCCTATTCTCCTCTATGAAGAACAGATTCACCCTCTGGTGAAATGAAACTCACCCTACGATGATAACAGTTGATGACTGCCTGGAAGGGAACCAACCAGTCCATCCCTAGACTGACATAATAGGCTGCCATCTCTAGGACAGAGAGATCTCATAAGAAAGGATACCATGAAACCTCAAGGGGGAACTCTCGGCACTGACGTAAAGTAGATGTCCTCGTACCCAAGGGTGTGTCTAGTGTCAACATGTCAGCATAAGAAAAGATACAAAGCCTAAGGCTATCCAAAACAGCAACAGAGATAAAGCTAAGTGTCGCACTAGTATCGAAAAGAGCTGAAGATAATTCTGAGGCTACTAAGATCGTATCTCAAACTATAGAAGGTCCAGGATTCTGATCCTGATAGGTCTGCTCCCCCGAAAAAGTCTGGCTTGCCCCACTACCCTATGACCCTACCTGACCACATTGTGCTGATACTCCCTGCTGACGCTGAAAGACTGGTGACTGACAGCCATGACCTTAACCTCCACCACGACCCGAATGTCCAGAAGAACTCCAGTCCCCCGAATGGTGAGAAACTGGTGGTGCGGATCCTACACAAGGAGTGAGGGAAGAACCCCTGTCACCAGCTACTGGTGAGAAAACCTGGCAAAAACACTGAAGGTGACCCATCTTAACGTAAGATCGGCCCTCCACTAGGTCTCTCTGACACTGCAGCCTCATGTGCCCTGCCCTTCCACACTGTTAGCATACTACCTGGCTACCTGAAGATGTATCTCGCATCCTCAGATCACCACGCGTTGACTCCCTATGACACATCCTGCTATCAACTTGAAGAACACTAGCTCGAGAAGCAGAACCGCCCTGGCTTGCACCTCCGGAGTCTCTTCGATTTCACACTGGAATCACTACCTGGTTGACAATGGAAGTGGTGGAAGTCAACTGGAAGATATTCACCAGCGAGTGGATCTCCCTCCTGATACCATCCTCAAACTTCCTTGCTAAGAACATCCCATCTCCACTCCCGGAGGGGTGTGAAACATTGTACCTCGGTGAAACAAGATGAATACTCCATAACAGAAAGATTACCCTCCTCTAGACTCCTTAAATCATGGGCTCGATTCCCCATATAGTCTTGTATCGTACTAAAGGAACTATGTGGAAGAACTCAAAATCTCATTCCCCCTATGGACCGCGCCAAGGAACTACGGACACTCTGAGGAAGCACTCAATGTCAATTCCCCATCTGGTCTCACATCATAAATTAAAGACTCTCCGGAGAAGCCCTTACATCCATTCTCCCTATGGTCCACTACACTAGGTACTCTCATCCCCGTGTTAAAAAAACATGCATAGCGTGCGTATCGCCCCAAGTAAACCTCAAGAACTACTTGGCTATCATTCAATGGCACAACCGCATAACAGTACTACAATTCAACTATCCTACTACTAGGCATGGCAACTGGAAAAACGCCTACCAAGAAAAACATGCATGGAAAAACATATAGAGCACGGTAAAAATTACACTATTCACAAGCATTCACCATTACTCAAGAAATCATGCAAATCAGGCAAACAACATGGGAAAAAATAGGAAAAAACACAATACCTCGTTCAAGGGAATTGGTGGAATTGCACCAAATATTCAAATAATTCTTACAGAAAGTCACAAACCACCTACCTCAATTCCAGTAGATCGATATATGTGAACCACGATGATTGATTCTCCTTTGAACGTCAAATATCTTAGAAAATGTTCAAAACGCTCAACCCACGATATCTTGAGATAGAGGATGAATTGGAAAACAAGGCTCTAGGAGAAGGAAGAAATCACCTCTGTGGTTCCAATTCAATCGATGGTGGCTAAAAAGGAGATTAGACGGATTCTCGGGAGCTCGGAGAAGGATCATGGTCGTGTGGGAGATCTCAGTCGAACGAGACCTAGAAGAAGGTCGTTCTGGCGATTAGGCGCGACCCCAGTCCATTTAATAAAAAAATGAAAATACATGGCATATACTTCTAGGGTACACAGCGTGTACTCGGATTTTCCGTACTCCTCTTTAAGCAGCCTCTACATCACCCCTACACACCGTGTGTGTGGCCCAGACACGTCCAGCACACGGTTTCGAGCGGTAAAGGAGTACACGGCGTGTACTAAAAAAATTTCCAGAAACACTTATTTTCTCAAAAACTCCATAAAAAGGAAACACATACCTGAAAATAAAGATCTGGGTTCATACAAACTTCCCCCTTAAAGAAATTCCTCCTTGAATTTCCCTAGAGAGGTGTAGAAGAAGTAACCTAGAACAGCTCCGAGTACTGTGATCGTACATCGGCCTCCCTCTCCCAGGTCTCATCCTGTACTCACTCGTGCTGCCATATCACCCGTACTAGAGGAATAGACCACCCATGGAGATCCTTCATACTATGATCTACAATCTGGATAAGTTTCTCTTCAAACGATGCATCCGCTTTGAGCTCAATATCCTCAGGCTGAAAGACATGAGAGGAGTCTGAAAAGTAACGTCAGAGCTGAGATATGTGGAAGACGTCGTGCATGGCGCGGTACCTATAAGGTAACTGCAACCAATAGGCAACCGACCCAACTCATTCTAATACCTCAAATGGCCCGACATACCATGGTGAAATCTTACCCAATCCCTGAATCCTCTTGTGTCCCAACCTCGGTGCAACATGCAGGAAAACCTCATCCCCGACTTCGAACTACAAAGATGTCTCCACTGATCAGCATAAGACTTCTATTGAGACTGTGTTGTAGCCATCCTCTTCCAGATCAACTCTATCTTCTAGGAGGTCTCCTAAACAAGATGAGGTCCTTGTAAAGTGGCTTATCCGCACAATATCATTAAGTGTAAAGGTAACAGCTACCGAAGATAGGTAAGTCTTCCCTATCTGTCATGAACCTCCAGATGAATCTCAGAGAACAGAGCCAAAAGATTCCACTCACTGCGGGCCTCCTGAGTTACCTGAATCTGAGTTCTCAGGATCAACAAATCTTCCATTGCTTTTCCCTTCCCTGGCGTAAATGAATGCTCGAAATCAAAATAATGATGATATTCGACCGACCTGCGATGTCTCAGATTCAGATCACGCGGAGTGAAGATGTACTTGAGACTCTGGTGGTTAGTGAAAACCACAATGTGCTCTACCAAAAGGTAATGTCTCCAACAACGCAAGGCATGAACAACATCTTCTAACTCCAGATCATGTGTCGGGTAGTTCCTCTCATGTGGCCTCAATTGCTGAGACCCATACACAACGACTCCATCTCCCTGCATAAGCACAACGCCCTGTCCGATACCTGAAGCATCACAATAAACAATATAGCTCTTTCCTTGCTCTGGCAAGACTAGTATCGGTGCTGACGTCAACCATCCCTTTATCTTCTGAAAGGCAGACTCAAAAGAATCTGACCATAAGAACTTCGCCCCCTTCATGGTCAGACCTGTCAATGGTGCTGGTAGGCATGTAAAGTCCTGAATGAAGCGTCTGTAGTATCCAGCCAACCCTAGGAAACTCCACACCTCAAAAACGTTCATTGGATGCTCCCATGAAACTACATCTCTCACTTTATTTGGGACCATATATATTGTAGCCTCTGAGACGACGTGACCCAATAAGTTAATCTGATCTATCCTAAAGTGGAACTTCGAGAGTTTAGCATAATGTTGATGCTCTCTCAGTGTACTCAGAACGATCTCTAGATTGGTAGAATGTTTGTGTCGATTGTCATAGTAAACCAAGATATCATCCACGGAGGCCACAACGAAGGAATCCAAGTAAGGATCGAACACTTGGTTCATCAGTGCCATGAAAACTACTGGTTCATTCGTGAGACCGAACGACATAAACGTATACTCGTAGATACCATACCTACTCCTGAAGGCTGTCAGAGGTATATCTGTGGGTCTAATGTGCAATTGATGATAACCAGACCTCAAATATATCTTCGAGAACACCCAAGCTCCTCGAAGCTGATCGAAAAGATCATCAATCCTTGGAAAGGGATATCACTTCTTCATCGTCAACTGGTTCAACTCTCGATAATCCACACATATCTGTAGGGTATCGTCTTCCTTCTTCTCAAACACGACATGAAATGATGTACCATGACCTCAGATGATAGCACTGGTGGCTGGGTACGAAGAAGGCTATAGTAGAGTTTGTTTCACGATGCCTCATTTTCCAGCAAGTGAAGGCAGATCACCAGTTACCAGCAAGCATGGTAAAGCCCTTAGAGGATCCGGAGTGGAAGTGGGACAGAATATCCCTGGATTTCGTGATGGGGCTTCCACGTACAACTTGGGGACACGACTCCATATGGGTGATTGTAGACCGACTCAAGAACTCGGCCCACTTCCTTCTGCTCAGAGATCAGGGATCAGTAGAGAGCATGGGATGCCTATGCGTTCATGAGATCACACAGCTTCATGGTTTTTCATCGTCTATCGTCTTCGATTGTGGCTTTTGAAGGGGTTACAGGAGGCATTTGGGACACAACTGCATCTGAGCACCACCTTCCATCCTCAGACGGATGGCCAGACTGAGAGAACCATTCAGACACTCGAGGACATTCTCCATGCATGTGTCCTTGACTTTGGCCGTAGCTGGGAGGGTCATCTTACTTTGGTAGAGTTTGCGTACTACAATAGCTATCACTCCACCATCGGGATGGCACCATAAGAGGCACTATACGACCAAACTTGCAGATCACCCCTCTGTTGGACTGGCCCTAGGGTGTTAGCACTTGTAGGAGTAGAGATGGTTCAGGCTATGACGGAGAAGGTGCAGATCATCCAGGAGCGAATGAGGACTACACAGAGCAGACAGATGTCCTATGCTGATAGGATATGGAGACCACTGGAGTTCGAGGATGGTGACCGCGTTTTCTTATGGGTCTCACCTAGACATGGATTATGGAGAATTGGCTGAGGCAGCATGTTATCTCCACGCTTCATCGGGCCTTTCCAGGTCCTCAGCATAGTAGGAGATGTGGCTTACCGCCTGGACCTTCCACCTCAGTTCCACCGGGTACACGACGTTGTAGAGACCCGAATCTAGATGTACATGGACATTACATTTCTTTTGCAGAATACATAGTACATAACAAAAACACACACACAAGGATCGTAATAGTTTAGTGTCTTTGGAAACTCGGAATATAATCTTATAATCGTGGTGAAAGATCTTCAACATCTCCCATAAAGATCTTCCGTTTTTTACATAAAACCTTTCTTTATATCCTGGGTAAAAGAAATCATAAAAGGGTGAGCTCAAATGATCAGTAATGGTAAACAAAAGAAATATCAATAACATCATATACATAAGCACATAACTTTTGGAAATAATAAACTATAAAAGAGATCATAATTTCATAACCTGGGATAACTCATGGCAGTGAAATGTAATCACAATAATCATAACTTAAAACATTAAACTTTGTGTCATACACACATAATCATAGAGAATAATTTCTTATTAGTCAAGACTCATTGCCAATACCATCTTAGTGGACAAAGTCCCTTTCTGAACCGAGTCACCATCGTTTCAGTCCTGTTTCACTGAACTGGTATAACCTACCATTCCAGCCATGTCTATCTCATGAGATATAAAATCTTTACCCAATGAATTGAAGGGAGATATAGCTCCCAACCAACTCATAATGATACCATTCTTATGTGTTCCACAAAATCATAAACCATACATCATAGCATAACCCAGGTAATAAAAATGGGATTCTTAAACATCGTGACATCATAAAACAATTCATATAAGATAAAGGAATTAATAAAAATATTTCCATCACAACATAATCAAATCAATGTTATAATAGGGATAGAAACAGAACCCTTTATTATCTTATATGGAAAATAATTTTGATAAAACACTTGAACTCCATTCTTGAGGAAAATATCCTTTCTACTTCAAAAATACTTTTCCTTTCTTAACATGTCATAAAATTCTAAACTAAAAGAAGTTTATTAAAAATAAACTTGAAAACTTGTAAAGGAAGCTTCTTGGAAATAATGTTTTAAAAATCCATTCATGCCGTATAAGTTAAAAAAACAATCTTCTCGTACTTTTGTCAGAAAAGTCAAAAAAAGTACCTCGTAACGTAAACAAAAGAAATATTCCATAGATTCTATGTAGTTAAAGTCAAAAGTGGGTAAAAAAGGACATTAAACAAACATGAAACCATTTTTAGGAAACATGGACATGGCTGATTACAATAACCCCAGTAAATAATTACGAATAAGCAATCTCAGATAAAAATGAGATTTGTAAAATTATCCCTTACCTTAGGTCCGATTTGCTTCGTAAGTGTCTGAACCTTTTGTATAATGATTTAAATAAGGTCATTGACTTATTCCAGAATCATACTCATTGTTATGATATCATATATGGTTCACTTATGACTTTATATTACCCTTTCTTTTGTAAATTCTATGTTAAAGAGCATTTTGGGTAAAATTGTTTCATTTGTCGTCCGTGTTTTGACTTGTAATTATTCATATGATTGCTTAGATCATAATTACATAATTCTAGAATATAAAACATGATTTATATATAATATATATTCAGAATATTCATATATATAATAAATTAGTAAATGGAAAGAAATACACTGTTCATGGAGACGGTAGGTCGTACGTATGCATGAACACTGTTTTCGTTTCCTTATTGAGTTGAATGGAATTAAGTAGATGACATACATATATAAATAAATCCAGTAGCTTTATAATGTCATATATTTCATTATTATTTCTTATATATACTTTATAATCAGTATTAAATGGTTAACATGGAAAATGAATCTCATCGCGTCGTGGAGACGGTAGTCTGTACGTACGCACGAGCGATGATATCGTTTCCATAATTATTGAATTGAATTGGAGTGGATGATACAATATATCAGAATCAATATGATTTTCTAATAACTATGTATAGTTATTCTTTACACCATTATACCCATCCATGTAAGGTGGTGGTGGAAAATAGATTTCACCACGGCGTGGAGACGGTATTCTGTACGTACGCACGCACAGTGATTTCGTTTTCCGTAGGATGGATAGATGGTGAAATAGGGTTGTTTCATAATTATAATAACATATCAGTATATGAGTGATACGGATTTTATTACTTAATAATGAGACAACCTAAGAAGAAGGAGTGGAAGAAGATATAAAGGTGAATGAATCGGTAACGGAAATTACCTCTTCCTTGAAGCGCCTCCTTGAGACCTCCTCTTAGGGCACTAAAATTGGACTTTGAGGAAGACCAGAACAACTAGGATGTTGCTAGGTAAGTGGAGAAGAGAATTTGGCAGGGGTTGGGCGAGCTTGAAGACTCAAAGTTTTGTGAGGAAGAGAGGGAGGATGTTCCCTTTTATAAGGGAGGAGAGGGGCACCTTTGGAATAAATAAAAATATTATTTTATTATAAAGTCAAGTTCGGTTTTAAATAGCTCCAAATTGATTTATTACGAGGCTAAGGTGGGGATGGGTCGAAATCCTCTCATCCAATAGAATTTATACATCTTTAGGTTCCTATTTTAACCTTATCATTTATATGTAACATTAAGTTAAATAATTTTACTTTTACCGTGTCTTCTTGTGTTCTTATACTATAAGGTTAATAAACTTACTATATCAAGACAAACGAACCCAAAGTTGTTTATTATTAATATATATAACCTTATCTATGTCATTTGGGCGAACCTTATATTTTTAGGAATAAAATAACAATTAATAATATAATATTTGTTTTTAAAAACTATTTTATGTCAATTTTGAAACTATTTAGTAATTGATTTTTGTGAAAATCCTAACAGAATGATAAGTTAGAAAAAAGTTAATTAAATCAATACTAACATGTCATATTAACCTATAAAATTAGTGTAATTCATAAAAAGTCTCAAATTATATTTATTTGAGTATTTATAACATCAATTATGTCAATATTTCATTAATAAGATAATTACTGCATCATCGTTGTGTCAAAAATAAATTAAATTATATAATGTCTAAAAATTACAAATAAAATACCATTATGTAGGAAATGTTTTTATCTTTCTAATGAATATTTATAGTAGAATTTATCTTATGTATAACTCTATATTAAAAATGTTTTATTAAATAAACTTTGATTTTAACTCTTTTAACTCTTCTTTGAATTAAATAATAATAAATGTCATGATCTAATTCAAGTGGGCCTAAATGTTCATCTTTTATTCCTAAGGTTGTTTTTGGTCAAATTACACTTATCCAATAGAATTAGGACATGTGTTAGGGTAATAATAATATCATTTTTACCCTTAATTACCCTATTTACTTTTAACTGTGGTAAATAAAAGTAAAAAGTTACTATTCACCAAAAATTATTTTCATCTCATTGAACCACATTTTACTTGCTGAAATCAACCGTGTCTCTTGGATTTTTAAAATTCCACTCACAAAAGCGGTAAAATTATGTTTTATGAAAAATTCAGTTTTTTAACTACCACTTAGTGGTTTCACTATTCATCAAAAATTGAATGTTTTCAGAAAAATACCAAAAATTAGGCCTAAGCTATATTTGATATTATGAACTCAAAAATGATTTCTATTTTACCAAATTCAAAACATATCAGTTGCATTAATTAAATTAAAAATTAATTCCCGTCGTCAAAACAAAAGGCGTGTTTTTAAGAGATAATAACTATCAAAAGATTGACACTTGTTTATAACTGGTTTAAATGTGAAATTACATCCAATGACCAACATTTTATTAAATTGTAAAAATATATTCTAAATATACTTTAAAACCACTCAAATTAATAATTTATCACTATTAATTATTTCGATTGAAAAAGTTGTTTTTAATTAAAAATTAGTAATTTTCACTATTCATCAAAATATGAAAGTTATCCGAAAATCACCAAAATTTCACCCTAAGCTAATTTCGATATTCCGAATCCATAAATGAAGTCCATTTTGAAAAATAAAATTTACAAAATTTCAAAAAGTGGTTATTACTATTCATAACGGATAATTTTAATAATATCTTAATAGCATATCATTGTTTAGCGAAACATGGTGTTGCGTACAACACACGCTATCGTGGAAGGTTGCGATTGTGTGTAATTCAAGCCAGGTCAGAGATGTGTGTTGTGAAAGCTTCTTTTGGTGTAGCGTATAACACAAGACATTAATGAAATTAAAAAGAATAGTTTCATAAAATCTCGGGGTGTTACATTCTACCCCCCTTAAAATGAATTTCGCCCTCGAAATTCATTGGGGTTATAAATGGTTTACTAATCAAATGTTTCTTTAATAGAAACCCACATCGTAAAAAAGGAATACCAAAACCAATCTTTAAAAAAAAAGTATGAAACATAACGGTTACCCAAATAAACTAATCACTGGGTTTCCACATAGGTGAAAATATGGATATGGAAGAAAAATCTAACCATCATGTTCTGATGGAGAGTAGTAGAGAACATGGCTATGGAAAAGCCAACAATCAAAAATCCATAAATTTGTGATGATCTAAGGTACCATCTGATTAATCAGATATAAGAGCACTAGGACAACATTTTTGGTTTTCAAGATCGTTTCCCTAAAGTTGAAGAATTTGAATTAGAATAAATACTTACTTTATTTTGGTACAATCTCACTGTTGTTCGTGCCTTGAAAAATTTCCACTTCATCTATTAAATAAATGAAGTTGAATTTGTTATTCGTGAAGTGTTAGTATGACATGTCATTCCATATGTCTCAAAAAAAAAGGTTAGCAAAAGTTATTAAATATACATAAGTCATTCTTTAGTGAGATTAATCATATATGGTTCCTAAAATGGACTTATAATTCATATATCATACTGCTTAATATAATAAAACTAGTTTCTACTAAACAAGGACTTCCTGTAGGCCAGTGCTAGGCGATAAAGGCCAGTCGCACTTCGGTTGTGGGTTCGATTCCCACAGCCTTGTCCGACGTGATGGGTTGTCGCCCGTCCTGCAGGTTGTCCTTTTTCTATAGCTATATTACTATAACATCCCATCAATAATATTGAAAAAACTTCTACCCTTAAACAATACTAACTTATGTCCAACATAATCCATTCCAATCTTTAGGCTTATCCATAATACTTCAGTCCACTCTTATAATATAGTGAAAATGATTACCAGAGATTTAATACCATCGTTGATCCCCATATATCATAAGATATGTCCTGTTGGTCACATTTTAAACATTCAAAGGCCTTAATCATGTATTCTCTTGAATACCCATTGAACCGTAGTGAGAACATGAATGCAGTTAAATGTTAACACTTTCCGCATACCAAAATCCTCAAAATTCTTTATACTCAAACCATGATATCACTTAGTCCTTATATCAATCATGAGCTCATGAATACAATCAAACATCTCATTATCTTCTTGTCCCTTCCTTATGCGCATATCATCTACTTTCCAAAAATATTTCAATCACTTTTTTATCCTGGTTACCAGCATCATATAATTATTAAGAACCAATACATAGATATTCCAAAATTCCACAATACCATAAATGAGATTCCATGATACTATTTTGAAATCCCATTACATAAACACTTAATCATTCCACCACATCATTGTCATATTCGACATCGCCAATAGTGATCGCATGTGACTTCCCTTTGTCCTTTTCCTTAAGCGGTTGCTCATGTCGAACATCACTAACCCCTGGATTAGGGCATTTATTAGCATAATGCCTCATTTCCTTGCACTTGAAGCATTGAAGTGTTGGTGGTGCGTTCTCTATAGTGTTTTCTTTATTCACATCATTAGAAACCCTTTTTCCATTACTTCGACACTCAGCTACTCGATGACCTTCTTTTCCACACTTAAAACATTTTCTAGTCCCTTTAAGACAATCTCCACCATGCTTCTTTCCACACTTTGTGCATAAGGAAACATTCATCTTCTTTTCACCATTATTCTGAGATTTATCCTTGAACTCCATCTTTCATTTCTTGTCAAAACCTTGAGATGGATATGTAATACCAACTTCCGTTTCTACCTTGATAGCACAACGCACAATTTCTTCATAGCTACTGAAGTCTCTTATAGCTAATTCCCTTCAAAGACTTGGATTTAAGCCACTAAAAAATCGATCAACTTTACTTTCAGGTTGGATGATAATGCCAGATGCATACCTTGCAAGTCTTGTAAAATTCGCTTCATATATACCAACAGATTCATCATCCTTCTGCTTCATCTCAAGAAACTCCTTTTCTATCTTTGTTCAAAGAATACGAGGGAAGTACTTACTGAAAAACAAGTTCTTGAACTCGTCCCATTCCATGGACTCAATTTCATCTCTTGGCCCCGTATTCTTGATAAGATTCCACCATTGATCAGCTTCACCTTCCAAACGATATACTGCTAAGATGACTTTATCATGTTCATAACATTGAAGAACTGAAAATATCTTTTCAGTGGTACTGATCCATTGTTCAGCAACAAGTGGATTGGAAGTCCCACAGAAAGAAGGTGGACATTGCCTCATGAAGGACTCAATAGAATATTGTCCCTTCTCTGCTCATTTGGAAGTCCAGAATGATTCATAGCTTGTGTAAGTATAGCAATAAGATTTTTCACTCCATCTCCCATAACATTTGTTTGTTCAGGAGGAGAATCATTGCATTGTCCATTGCATTGATCAACACGGTTCCTTCGGGTTCCAGCCATCATCTAAAACCCAAAAAGAATAGTGTGAGAGAAAAAATCATGCTAGGAAAAACAACATTATAAAGGGGGAGTATCCTCAATATCTAACTTTTTAGGTTAAATTATATGATCGTTATCGTAGTTCTAGGACTGTATCTTATACGTATACTTATCCTTAGTGACATCCCTAGACATACCTTAGAAATATCTCTAGGGATCTCACTAATGCTTTCGCATCCTAGTTTCCAAAGGTTGACTAAACCTTTCTCTGATACCAACTGTAGAGACCCGAAGCTAGACGTACATGGACATTACATTTCATTTGCGGAATACTTAGTACATAACAAAAACACACACACAATGATCGTAATAGTTTAGTGTCTTTGGAAACTCGGAATATAATCTTCTAATCATGGTGAAAGATCATCAACATCTCCCATAAATATCTTTATTTTTTTACCTAAAACCATTCTTTATATCCTGGGAAAAAGAAAACATAAAAGGGTGAGCTCAAATTCTTAGTAAGGGTAAAAAAAAGAAATATCAATCACATCATATACATAAGCACATTACTTTCGGAAATATTAACCTGTAAAAGAGATCATAATTTCATAACCTGGGATAACTCATTGCAGTGAAATGTAATCACAATAATCATAACTTAAAACATTAAACTTTGTGGAATACACACATAATCATAGAGAATCATTTCTTATTAGTCAACACTCATTTCCAAGACTATCATGGTGGACAAAGTCCCTTTCTGAACCGAGTCACCCTCGTTTCAGTCCTGTTTCACTGAACCGGTATAACCTACCATTCTAGCCATGTCTATCTCATGAGATATAAAATCTTTACCCAATGCATTGGAGGGAGATATAGGTCCCACCCATCTCATAATGATACCATTCTTATGTGTGCCACAAAATCATGAACCATACATCATAGCATAACCCTGGTAATAAAAATTGGATTCTTAAACATCGTGACATCATAAAACAATTCATATAAGATAAAGGAATTAATAAAAATATTTCCATCACAACATAATCAAATCAATGTAATAATAGGGATAGAAACAGAACCCTTTATTATCTTAGATGGAAAATAATTTTGATAAAACACTTGAACTCCATTCGTGAGGAAAATATCCTTTCTACTTCAAAAATACTTTTCCTTTCTTAACATGTAATACAATTCTAAACTAAAAGAAGTTGATTAAAAATATACTTGAAAACTTGTAAAGGATGCTTCTTGAAAATAATGTTTTAAAAATCCATTCATGCCGTATAAGTTAAAAAAAACAGTCTTCTCATACTTTTGTCGGAAAAGTCAAAAAAAGTACCTCGTAACGTAAACAAAAGAAAGATTCCTTAGATACTATGTAGTTAAAGTCAAAAGTGGGAAAAAAGGACATTAAACATACAAGAAACCATTTTTAGGAAACATGGACATGGATGATAACAATTACCCCAGAAAATAATTACGAATAAGCAATCTCAGATAAAAATGAGATTTGCAAAATTATCCCTTACCTTAGGTTCGATTTGTTTAGTAAGTATCCGAACCTCCTGTATAATGATTTAAATAATGTCCTTGACTTATTCCAGAATCATACTCATTGTTATGATATCATATATTGTTCACTTATGACTTTATATTACCCTTTCTTTTGTAAATTCTATGTTAAAGAGCATTTTGGGTAAAATTGTTTCATTTGTCGTCCGTGTTTTGACTTGTAATTATTCATATGATTGCTTAGATCATAATTACTTAATTCCAGAATATAAAACATGATTTATATATAATATATATTCAGAATATACATATATATAATAAATTAGTAAATGGAAAGAAATACACCGTTCATGGAGACGGTAGGCCGTATGTACGCATGAACGCTGTTTTCGTTTCCTTATTGAGTTGAATGGAATTAAGTAGATGAAATACATATATACATAATTCCAGTAGCTTTATAATTTCATATATTTCATTATTATTTCTTATATATACTTTATAATCACTCTTAAATGGTTAACATGGAAAATGAATCTCAACGTGTCGTGGAGAC
The DNA here is from genome assembly GCA_963277665.1 of Viscum album. Taxonomy (NCBI): domain Eukaryota; kingdom Viridiplantae; phylum Streptophyta; class Magnoliopsida; order Santalales; family Viscaceae; genus Viscum; species Viscum album. Next base: position 1,179,994,970 of record OY728152.1, on the reverse strand, counting down.
GGTAGTCCGTACGTACGCACGAGCGATGATATTGTTTCCATAATTATTGAATTGAATTGGAGTGGATGATACAATATATCAGAATCAATATGACGTTCTAATACCTATTTATAGTTATTCTTTACACCATTATACCCATCCATGTAAGGTGGTGGTCGAAAATAGATTTCACCACGGCGTGGAGACGGTATTCCATACGTACGCACGCGCGGTGATTTCGTTTTCCGTAGGATGGATAGATGGTGAAATAGGGTTGTTTAATAATTGTAATAACATATAATTATATGAGTGATACTGATGTTATTACTTCATAATGAAACAACCTAAGAAGAAGGAGTGGAAGAAGAAATAAAGGTGAAAGAATCGGTAACAGAAATTACCTCTTCTTTGAAGCGCCTCCTTGAGACCTCCTCTTAGGGCACTAAAATTGGTCTTTGAGGAAGACCAGAACCTCTAGGATGTTTCTAGGGAAGTGGAGAAGTGAATTTGGTGGGGGTTGGCCGAGATTGAAGGCTCAAAGTTGTGTGAGGAAGAGAGGGAGGAGGTGCCCTTTTATAAGGGAGGAGAGGGGCACCTTTGGAATAACAAAAAATATTATTTTATTATAAAGTCAAGTTCGGTTTTAAATAGCTCCAAATTGATTTATTTCGAGGCTATGGTGGGTATGGGTCTAAATACTCTCATCCAATAGAATTTAGACAAGTTTAGGTTCCTATTTTAACCTTATCATTTAGATTTAACATTAAGTTAAATAATTTTACTTTTACCGTGTCTTCTTGTGTTCTTATACTATAAGGTTAATAAACTTACTATATCAAGACAAAATAACCCCAAGTTGTTTATTATTAATATATATAACCTTATATTAGTCATTTGGCCAAAACTTATATTTTTAGGAATAAAATAACAATTAATAATATAATATTTGTTTTTAAAAACTATTTTATGTCAATTTTGAAACTATTTAGTAATTGATTTTTGTGAAAATCCTAACAGAATGATAAGTTCGAAAAAAGTTAATTAAATAAATACTAACATGTCATATTAACCTAGAAAAGTATTGGAATTCATAAAAAGTCTCAAATTATATTTATTTGAGTATTTATAACATCAATTATGTCAATATTTCATTAATAAGATAATTACTACATCATCGTTGTGTCATAAATAAATTAAATTATTTAATGTCTAAAAATTACAAATAAAATACCATTATGTAGGAAATCTTTTTATCTTTCTAATGAATATTTATAGTAGAATTTATCTTATGTATAAACCTATATTAAAAATGTTTTATTAAATAAACTTTGATTTTAACTCTTTTAACTCTTCTATGAATTAAATAATAATAAATGTCCTAATCTAATTCAACTGGGCCTAAATGGTCATATTTTATTCCTAAGGTTGTTTTTGGTCGAATTACACTTATCCAATAGAATTAGGACATGTGTTAGGGTAATAATAATATCATTTTTACACTTAATTACCCTATTTACTTTTAACCGTGGTAAATAAAAGTAAAAAGTTACTATTCACCAAAAATTATTTTCATCTCATTGAACCAAATTTTACTTACTGACATCAACCGTGTCTCTCGGATTTTTGAAATTCCACTCACAGAAGTGGTAAAATTATTTTTTATGAAAAATTCAGTTTTTTTAACTACCACAAAGTGGTTTCACTATTTATCAAAAATTGAAAGTTTTCAGAAAAATACCAAAAATTAGGCCTAAGCTATATTTGATATTATGAACTCAAAAATGATTTTTATTTTTCCAAATTCAAAACATATCAGTTGCATTAATTAATTTAAAAATTAATTCCCGTCGTCAAAACGAAAGGCGTGTTTTTAGGAGATAATAACTATCAAAAGATTGATACTTGTTTATAACTGGTTTAAATGTGAAATTACATCCAATGACCAACATTGTATTAAATTGTAAAAATATATTCTAAATATACCTTAAAACCACTCAAATTAATAATTTATCACTATTAATTATTTCTATTGAAAAAGTTGGTTTTAATTAAAATTTAGTAATTTTCACTATTCATCAAAACATGAAAGTTATCCAAAAATCACCAAAATTTCACCCTAAGCTAATTTCGATATTCCGAATCCATAAATGAAGTCCATTTTGAAAAATAAAATTTACAAAATTTCAAAAAGTGGTTATTAATATTCATAATGGCTAGTTTTAATAATATCTTAATAGAATATCGTTGTTTAGCAAAACTTGGTGTTGCGTACAACATACGCTATCGTGGAAGGTCGCGATTGTGTGTAATTCAAGCCAGGTCAGAGATGTGTGTTGTGAAAGCTCCTTTTTGTGTAGCGTATAACACACAACATTAATGAAATTAAAAAGAATATTTTTCATAAAATCTCGGGGTGTTACAGACGTCTTCCATGTATCTTAGCTGAGGAGATACATGCACGACCCATCACACTTCATCAATCATGGGGAGCTGGACATCGATGATGGGGAGACATTTGCGGAGGTCCAGGTGGAGATCGCGGATCGATAGGAGCGGGTCCTACGTGGACGGTCGATTCCTCTAGTGCACATTTGTTGACAGAACGAGAACCTCTAGGAGAGAACATGGGAGCGGGAGGCGCATATGTGTGCTCAGTACCCTCATTTGTTCCCCTAGTTTATTTTGTAGCTTTACAGGGACATAAATCCCTGAAGTGGGAGTATTGTAAAGACCCGTAATTTTCCAGAAAAAAATTCTTTATTCTTTGAAATTTTACAAATCTATGGCTTCTGATGGCACTAGATTCTAAGGCCCGGTATCCGGAGGTGGACCACCTGGCGGGTCATACTTGGAGCGGATGGACTTAGCCGAGGTACCGAAGAGACTATTTGTACCCACCCATCCGGTGGGATTTCCGGAGGACGACTCAGTGGTTGCTGCCTTACTTTTCAGCTGTTGTACATTCATTCTCAGTTGTACTGTACTTTTAGTTGGGTTTGTATACTGGTCCATTTACTTTCTAGCAGATAATTTTGTACTCATTTTTACTTAGTGCCAACTTCACTTGCGTACTCTGTTGTGTTTGTTTACTTTTATAAATGAAATTCCTTCCCTTTTACGATGATTTATGCCTTTGGTGCTAGTCACCAGCCCCTGGCCTCTTCCGCTCGAAGTTTGATCTAGACACCCTCCGTGCGGTGCGCATCCAAGAGTCACTATATCTGCGGCAGGGCAGCATAACAGTATCCCAGTACTTGGTGAGATTCACAGACCTCTCGTACTAATCCATGGACATGATAAGAGACTCATTATTCCGGGCTCGGAACTTTGAGCAGGGACTGGTGCATGATATCATGTCTTCGTTGATCTCCCTCCGCATTCCCACGCAGACAGGGGTACTGGAGCTAGCCCTTCTTGTGGAGAGCTTTCTTGCTGACCTGACGCCAGCAGCGAGACCCACCTTAGGGTGATACATAGCACAGTCTTCTGCAGCCGGCTGTAGACAGATGTCGCAGATGTCCAAGCAGACCAGACCATCAGGTGGGTGACCTTAAGATACTGGTTCGGATGTGTGGGGCACACAAAGCAGAGCCAGCCATACGAGGGGCAGGCAATGCTATGCATGCGGCGGGCTGGGCCACATGGCTCGTGATTTCCCGACCCGCCATACAGACAAGAAACAGACAATAGAGGGACCTCCCAGGCAGAGGTAGAGGTTCGACCATAGCGATACGCAGGGAGAAGGCGGACGAGGCAGAGGAGCTGGCCGAGGAGCAGGTGGTGGATGACGCTTTGAGTCTTTGCCACCACCACCACTAGGAGGACCACCCCGACCACAGGGAGCAGGCAGACAGGGGCTAGCTCAGCTCCAAGCAGTTGAGGCCAACGACCACGGCGCACCTGAGATGATTCAAGGTACTAGCTGTGTCTACTCCACCTTTACTACAGCTCTTATAGATACAGGAGCGAGTAATTCTTTTTTTCCACTGCCCTTGTTCAGAGCTCAGAGATTCCGACAGAGTCATTGGCTTGATCCTTACGGCTAGAGACTCTTACGGGAGGAGACTCCACGATTACTCACTGGTGTCGATGGTGTTAGCTTACTCTAGGAGGCGAGAGCTTCGACTGGGATCTTCTTTTAGTGGCGTTGAGGCCTTAATATGTCATCTATGGTATGGATTGGTTATCTATAGTCCATGCCCAGATCGACTGTATTAGGCACAATGTGTGGTGTGTCCACACAGATGGGAGCAGGATCACATTCACAGGCGAGAAGGGAGCCTTGGAAGCACAGGATGGACTTACGCAGAGGAGAGGGCAGCCGATCGCACATCAGTTGGCTAGGCCGTACAAAGTCATCTTGGGTATGGATTTGTTATCTACAGTTCATTACCAGATCGACTGTATTAGGTGCAAAGTGCGGTGTGTCCGCATAGACGGGAGAAGGTTCACCTTCACAGGCGAGAAGGGAGCCTTTGCAGCGCAGGATGGACTTACGTAGAGGATAGGGAAATCTATCAAAAATTAGTTGGATAGTCTCATCCTAGGAGAGGTAGATGTGCGGGGTCCGAGTTTTCTTATTGTGGTGGATCAATATGTGGACGTTTTTCCGGATGACTTTCTAAGACTAGCTCCTCATACAGAGGTAGATTTCTACACTGACCAGTACCCCTGGACAACACCAATACCTACTCCATCATATCAGATGGCTCCCGCCGAGCTTCGTGAGCTGTAGGTACAGCTGGAGGACTTACAGGGAAATGGATTCATCCGACCCAGTGTTTTACCCTGGGCTTCTCCGATATTATTCGCCAAGAAGGAAGATAAGAGCGTACGACTATGTGTAGACTATCGTATTCTGAATTAGGTGACCGTAAAGAACAAGTACCCACTCCCGAGGATTGAAGACCTCTTTGATCATATCAAGGGAGCTCGTTGGTTCTCGAAAATAGACCTCAGGTCAGGATATCAACAGCTTAGAGTTCGAGATGAGGATGTGCAGAGGAAGGCCTTCATGTGTCGGTATGGCCATTATGTGTTCTTTGTTATGCCCTTCGGCGTAACCAATGCTCCAACAGTGTTCAGGAGTCTCATGAACAGGATCATCCTGCTTTACCTTGATCATTTTGTCGTAGTATTCATCGAAGACATAATGATATATTCTACTACTTCAGAGGAGCATGCCTACCACTTGCGGGTTGTACTGGGCACAATCTGAGAGCACCAGCTTTATGGTAAGGTCTCACAGTGTCAGTTCTGGATTTGAGAGGTACACTTCTTGGGTCACCTCATCTTAGAGGCGGTATTTGTGGTGGATCCTGTGAATATCATGGCAGTTCTTTCTTGGAAGCCACCCAGGAGCGTGATGGAGGTCTGGAGTTTCCTAGGCCTGGCTGGGTACTATCATAGATTTGTGCCAGACTTCTCCATAATTCCAGCACCACATTAAGCTTTGGCGAAGAAGGGGAAACCCTTCGTGTGGTCAGATAGATGCCAGAATAGCTTTCAAGAGCTGAGGCAGAGATTGACCAGTGCACCCATCTTGAAGATACCAGAGGAGGGTGTTGGGTGCGTGGTTTACTGCGACACATCAGGGACCAGACTCGAGCATGTCCTGATGCAGGAGTGGGTAGTGATCACCTATGGTTCATTGCAGTTGAGGCATCATGAGTAGAACTATGCCACCCATGACTTGGGGTTTGAAGCAGTGGTCTTCGCCTTGAATATGTGGCATCACTATCTAATGGCCGAGCGATTTACAGCCTACTCTGACCACTAGAGTCTCAGGTACATTTTCTTGCAGAAGAACCTGAACTTGAGACGATGACGATGGCTCTTGTTCCTCCAGGATTATGACTTTTAGATAGTCTATACTCCTGGGAAGGGAAACGTAGTAGCTGATGCACTTAGTAGAAGATCATTCATACAGCTACTAGGATAGGCGACAGAGCAGCTAGCTGCGATGCATATATCCTTCATTGATAGAGATGGAGCAACCTTCCTACAGTCTCTCACAAACACTCCTCCACTACTTCAGTGGGTCAGAGAGGCACAACATGGGGACACTTAATGTGAGATGCGACATGCTCGGATTTCCATAGGACAGTTTCCTGATGGATTTTCGGAAGGAGGAGAGCAGTTCATTCTCTTCTGATGATGTAACATGGTAACAGTTTCACAATAGGAGGATGTGGTGGGGGAGTTTCACACTTCCCCTCTAGTGGTACATCATGGAGTAGCGAAGATGTACTAGGATTTCACACAACATCACTGGTGGTCGGGTATGAAGAAGGATACATCATAGTTTTTTTCATGATGCCTCACTTGCCAGCAAGTGAAGGTGGAGAACCAGGTACCAGCAGGCTTGGTATAACCCATAGAGGTTCCGGAGTGGATGTGGGAGGGAATATCCATCTATTTCATGATGGGTCTTCCACGTATATCTAGGGGACACGACTCCATTTGGGTGATCGTAGACCGACTCACCAATTCGGCCCCCATCCATCCGATCAAAGAGAAAGGCTCAGTAGAGAGCATGAGATGCCTCTATGTTCAGGAGATCATACGGATTCATGGTGTGCCATCGTCTATCGTCTCTGATAGAGACACTCTCTTTACATCCCGGCTTTGGAAGGGGTTAGAGGAGGCATTTGAGACGTAGCTTCATCTGAGCTCTGGCATCCATCCTCAGACGAATGGCCAGACTAAGAGGACCATTCAGAAACTCGAGGACATGATCTGTGCATGTGTCCTTGACTTTGGCTGCAGCTGGGAGGATCACCTACCTTAGGTAGAATTTGTGTACAACAACATCTACCACTCCACCATCGGGATGGAACCATATGAGGCAATGTATGGCAGACCTTGAAGATCACCCCTATGGTGGACTGACTCTGGGGAGTCCAACCTTGTAGGACTAGAGATGGTTCAGGCTATGACGGAGAAGGTGCAGATCATCCAGAAGCGGATGAGGACTGCACAAAGCCGACTGAAGTCCTATGCTGATAGGAGACGGAGACCACTGGAGTTCGAGGATGGTGACCACATTTTCTTACGGGTCTCACCTCGATGTGGATTATAGAGATTTGGATGGGGTGTAATGTTATCGCTGTGCTTCATCGGGATGTTCCAGGTCCTCTGTAGAGTAGGCGAGGTGTCCTACCACCTGGCCCTTCCACCTCAGTTGCACCGGGTGCACAAATTCTTCCACGTATCTCAGCTGAGGAGATACATGCATGACCCATCTCACATCATTGATCCTGGGGAGCTAAACATCAATGATGGGGAAACATTTTTGGTGGTCCTGGTGGAGATCGAGGATCAACAAGATCGGGTCCTACATGGACGGTTGATTCCTATTGTGCGCATTCATTAGCTGCATGGGAACCTTCAAGATAGCACATTGGAGCGGGAGGCTGAGATGCGTGCTCAGTATCCTCATTTTTACCCCTAGATTATGTTGTAGCTTTATGAGAATGTAAATCCCTGAGGTGGGAGTAATTTAAAGACTCGTAATTTTTACGCAAAAAAATCATAATTTGTTGGAATTTTACGAATCTATGGCTTCTGACAGCACATGATTATGAGGCCCGGTGTGCACGGAATCAATTTTTGAAGTTTAGCTCAGGTACGTTCTGTGAATGAACGAGCGGGTTTTTCTATATTTTTAACCGGTGCTTGGAATTGAAATCTAAAGCCACCGATGAAACCGTAGTGCTAGTAATTGTTTAAGTGGACCTTTACTGCAGTTGAGTTTTAAGCGGGTTGAAAATTTTTAATTGGGAAATTAGATTAAAATAAATAAAATTGTTAGAATTTTTTTTTATAACATTGGAAGTTAAACCCTCTGATGGGAAGTTGTTGGTGGGGACCACAACCACCCAACATCCCATGTGTGGATATATGAGAGGTGGGCCCCACACGATCCCCAACCTTTCATCTCCTATAAACCTCTTTAAACACCCAAAATAACTCCCTCAAACCCCCCTTCATTAATTTGTAAACACCTCTTAAATTGTGTAAACTCTTCCTCTCCCTCTCTCCCTCTTTATTATTTTCCAACAACTGTTAATCAATGCAATCAAACTCTTCAATTATATAATTAAGGGTTTTAAATTTTGAATTCTTGGAATGATTATTTAAAATAAGGGGTATCCTTATTTTAATTTGGATGGCTCGTGTTGTGTTGGGGGAAATATTTGAGAGAGAGTTCTTGTGAAAGAAGAAGAGACTTTCTCCTTTGTTGAAGAACATCAACCCTCCGATGAAGAACGACAATCTATTCTATGAAGAACGACGTCATGTCTTTTTTCTCTTCTCCGCGACAAGAGAGGAGACACCAAATCTTCTTTGGGTGCAATCCTACGACGATGGAAATGACACCGTCATACACGACGCTTGTCAACTGTGAACCATATTCAAGGTAGGGGGATTCATATACAATTTTAGTTGATTAAAATATTACTTGTTCATCATTTATTTCTCTGAAATGAATTTGGCCATGTTTTATCGCCTAACGCGGAGGGCGTGGGCCGAACGAACACGGCCCAATGACCCTCAACTAGAACTTGATTATTTTGGAATCGGCGACCGGAGGCGGAACGCGGAAGAAACCCGGCGGTGCAAGGGACTCTGTGGCCCATGCAAAGAAAGCCACGACCAAGCGGGCCGCAGTGGAGGAAGTCGGCGTCATCACGCTGGACGGGCATAAACAAGCCTCTACTCTAGGAGACTGCTACGCCAGATGAGTTTGGGGACGCCCTTGCGGGCCACTTGCACCAGAAGGCTTGCCGCCCCAGCCAACGGGCTAGGGAAGGCAGCGCCGCTTGGCACCGCCAGTTCGGGCATCCGGGGTGACGCGCCCCCCACCCCCATCAGACCTCTCGGCCTTCGGGCTGAGCCGAGCCAGCCGGGCCGCGCCCGTCCAGGCCACACTAATCTTACGGCCGGTCCAACAGCCCTACCGGGTCGGACCCACCAAAACTGGGTGACTCGGCCCGCCATCCCACTAGGCTTAACAGGTCGAGCCCATTCTTCACTTAAACTTGAATAACATAAAGACCGTGCATCCGATCGACGGGCCGTGTACAGCACTAGGATCCATTCGACGAGGAAAACATTTTTTGATACTCTAAGTGAGTTTTAGACAACTTTGGTAAACGACTGGGTTTGGAACCAGCCTATTTCCAACCGGGCCCCTGGAACGGGAAAGCCAATATCTCTCAGACCGGGCGTCCGATTGACGTGATGTCTATCGCGTTGAGTTCCTTTTGATGAGGCTGAACTTTGGGATACATCAACTATGGACTTCATGAAAATTGATGTTTCTATCCCTTTATTTGAGGAGAAGACCCCCTAGAATCGAGCACGATGTGTGATGAAACCCTAGAGCTGGCTGCGACTGTGATGACTACTGTGCTGGGATCCCCTGTGGGTTCGACAACGATGATGACTGTACTTGGATCCTAAGTGGGTTTGGCAGCGAGGAAAACTGTACTTGGATCCTCCGTGGGTTCTGCAATGATGACGACTATACTTGGATCCTACAAGGGTTCGACAGTTATGGTTACTGTACATGGTTCCTACGTGGGTTCGGTAGAAACAACGTCTGTACTTGGATCCTACATGGGTTCGACATAGGAGATGATTCAGAGGCTACATCTAATCATCTCCACCCCACTTCGTGAGTAGTATACCTATTTGAGCTATGTCTTGTCTTTAAATCATTATCATTGATGTGATTTACTTATTTCCTGTGTGGACCAGATTGGGCTTGGGCTTGGAAGTTGGAGCCGAACTGAAATTGATAACATAGGTATATGTACGGGAGTATACCTATGTATATTTGGTTGATACATCGTGTTTGTATATTTCCTTTGTGGTTTATCCTTCATGGATTCTGGGAGACCTTCGGGGGTCTCAGGGTCCCTACTAAGTATTGTTATACTCACACTTGCAAGGGAAATTCCCGTACTATGTTGTGTTCGTTGCAGACGATAGACAATACTGATTGTGGTTGAGGCTTGTGGAGCGAGACAGTATCCGGAGGTGGGCCACCTGGCGTGTCGTACACGGAGTGGTTGGAAGGACCCGAGGTACCGATGAGACTATATGTACCCACCCTTCAGGTTGGATTCTCGGAGGACGACTCAGTGGTTTCTTCTTTACATTTTAGTTGTTGTAATTTTTTTCTCAGTTGTACTGTACTTTCAGTTGTGTTTGTATACTGGCACATTTATTTTCCATCACTTACTTTTGTACTCAGTTTTACTTATTGCCTAATTCACATGCGTACTCTGTTGTTTTTTACCTTTATAAAGGCAATTCCTTCCCTTTTACCGGGATTTACGCCTTTGGTGCTAGTTCCCAGCCCCTGGCCTATTAAAGGCGGGCTTGGGGTAGTCACGACACAGGCCCCGAGGATGGGTCGTGACAAATTGGTATCCGAGGGAGGTTAATTCCGCCCATGGGAGGTTAATGGTGGGTCCCACATCCACCCAACTTCCCATGTCTGGATATTTGAGAGGTGTGGCCCACATGATCCCCAACCTTTCAACTTTTCTAAACTCCCTTAATCCTCTTAGTATTTAATTTGTAAACTCCTCTTAAATTGTGTAAACTCTTCCTCTCCCTCTCTCCCTCTTTATTATTTTCCAGCAGATGTTAATCAATACAATCAAACTCTTCAATTATTTAATTAAGGGTTTTGAATTTTGAATGCTTTAAAAGCTTAATTAAAATAAGGGGTAGCCTTATTTTAATTTGGTTCGCACATGTTGTGTTGGGGGAAATATTTGAGAGAGAGATCTTGTGAAAGGAGAAGAGAGTTTCTCCTTTGTTGAAGAACATCAACCCTCCGACGAAGAACGTCACTCTCTTCCATGAAGAACGACGGCACACCTTTTTTCTTCTTCTCTGCGGCAATAGAGGAGACACAAATTCTTCATCAGGTTCACTCCTACAATGATAGAAATGACACCGTCATCCACGACACTTGTCAACCGAAAACCATATTCAAGGTTGGTGGATTTTTATACAATTTTAGTTTATTAAAAGTTTACTTGTTCCTCGTTGATTTCTATGAAATGAATGTGGCCATGTTTTATTTCCTAACACAGAGGGCACGGGCCAAACGAACTTGGCAAGACGACCCTCCACTAGAACATGATTTTTTTTTGAATTGGTGACCGGAGGCGGAATGCAGAAGAGGTCGGCGGCGCAAGGGCCGTCGTCTCACATGCAATGAATGTTGCGGCCAAGCATGCCGCAACGGAGGAAGTACGACACCATCGCACCATGATGGGAACGTAGAGCCACGGCCAGGGTAGGCCGCGGTGGAGGATACCGGCACCGTCGCACTGGCTGTGCGGAAGGAACCACGGCCTGCTTCGCGGGCTGCTTCGGTGGAAGGAACAGGCAGACCGTCGGTTGGATGACTGGAGCAAAGCCGCAGCGACAGGATGGCACTGCGTCAGATGAGCCGCGGCCCGACCGTGCGGGCCACTTGTTCCAGAAGTCCGGTCGGCGCCAGTCGGCTGGTTAGGGAGGGCGGCGCTTCCATTTCGAGTAGGCGGGGGCCACGCCCCCCCCCCCCCTCGGACCGCTCGTCCAGCTAGTCGAGCCTGCCGGGCCACGCCCAGTAGGGCTGGGCCGAGCCGGTCCGCGCCCCTTAGGCATGGCAGAATGAATCTTTGGGCCGGTCCAACACCCGTACCGGGTTAGACCCTCCAAAACTCTGTGACCTGACCTGCCATCCCACTGTGTTTAACGGGCCAAGCCCAGTATTCACTTAAACATGAATAACTTAAAGACCGTGCATCCGATCAATGCACCGTCTGTGGCACTGGTATACTTTCGACGAGGTGGACCTTTTACGTTACTCTAATTGATTTTTGTACAAATTTGGAAAATGACTGGGTTTGGAACTAGCATATTTCCGACTGGGCCCCAGGAACGGAAAAGAAAATATCTCTCAGATCGGGCGTCTGATTGACGCGATGTCTATCGTGTTGAGTTTCATTTTACGAGACGGAAATTCAGGATACTTCAACTATGGACTTCATGACAGTTGATGTATCGACCCCTTTACTTGAGAAGAAGAACCTCCTAAAATAAAGCATGTTGTGTGCGGGAACCCTAGAGCTGGCAGCGACTGCGATGACTACTGTGCTGGGATCCTCCGTGGGTTCGACAACAATGACGACTATACTTGGACCGTACGTGGGTTCAGCAGCGAGGAAGACTTTTCTTGGATCCTCCGTGCGTTCGGCAGCGATGACGACTGTAATAGGATATTATGTGAGTTCGGCAGTGATGGTTACTGTACATGGATCACATCTGGGTTCGGCACCGATAGATTCTGTACTTGGATCATACGTGGGTTCGGCAGAGGAGATGATTCAGAGGCGACATCTAATCATCTCCACCCCAGTTCTTGAGTAGTATACCTGTGTGAGATGAGTCTTGTCTTTCAATAATTATCATTGATGTGATTGACTTCTTTCTTGTGTGGACCGGATTTTGAATGTGCTCAGAAGTTGGAGCCAAACTAAAATTGTTGACTTAGGTATATGTATGGGAGTACACCTAATTAGAGTTGGTTGATACTTCATGTTTGTATCTTTCCATTGTGGTTTATCCTTTGTGGATTCTGGGAGACCTTCGGGGGTCTTGTGGTCCCTACTGAGTATCGTTATACTCACCCATGCACGGGAAATGCCCGCACTATGTTGTGTTGGTTTCAGACAACGAAAAGTATTGATCGTGGTTGAGGCTTTTACAGAAAGACAGTATCCGGAGGTGGACCACCTGGCGGGTCGTACACGGAGTAAACAGATGGACCTGAGGTACTGACGAGACTATATGTACGCACCCTTCATGTGGGATTCCCGAAGGACGACTCGGTGGTAGCTGCTTATCTTTTCTGCTGTGGTACTTTCATTCTCAGTTGTACTTTACTTTCAGTTGGGTTTGTATACTGGCCCATTTACTTTCTAGCACTTACTTTTGTAATCAGTTTTACATTGTTCTTACTTCACTTGCGTACTCAGTTGTGTTTGTTTACTTTTATAAATGCAATGCCTTCCCTTTACCAGGATTTACGCCTTTGGTGCTAGTCGCCATCCCCTAGCATATGGATAGCGGGATTGGGGTAGTCACGACACGGGCCCTGAGGACGGGTCGTGACAAATTTGTATCAGAGATAGTTCAAGCTACGATAGAGAAGGTATAGATCATCCAGGAGCAGATGAGGTCTGCACATAGTAGACAGAAGTCCTATGCTGATAAGAGATGGAGACCACTAGAGTTCGAGGATGTCGACCACATTTTCTTATGGGTCTCACCTCGACGTGGATTACAGAGATTCGGCCTGGGTGGAAAGTTATCTCCAAGCTTCCTCGGGCCTTTCCAGGTCCTCAGTAGTGTAGGCGGGTTGGCTTACCGCATGGCCCTTCCACCTCAGTTGCACCGGGTGCACGACGTCTTCCACGTATCTCAGTTGAGGAGATACGTGCATGACCCATCACACATTATCGATCATGGGGAGCTGGATATTGATGACGGGGAGACATTTGAAGAGGTCCCGGTGGATATTGAGGACCGACAGGAGTGAGTCCTACGTGGATGTTCGATTCCTCTGGTGCACATTTGTTGGATGCACAGGAATCTCTAGGAGAGGACATGGGAGCGGGAGGCTCAGATCCATGCTCAGTACCCTCATTTGTTCCCCTATTTTATGTTGTAGCTTTATGGGGACGTAAATCTCTATGGTGGGAGTAATGTAATGACACGTAATTTTTTAGAAAAAAATATTTCTTAATTATTTTGAATTTTACGAATCTGTGGCTTTTGACAACACTTTCTTCTGAGGCCCGATGTTCCCAAAATCAATTTTCGATGTTTAGATCGGGTACGTTCAGTGAACAAACGAGCGGGTTTTTCTATCCTTTGAACAGGTTCTCAGAATAGAAATCTAAGGGCACCTATGAACATTCAGTGCCAGTAATTGCTTAAGGGGACCTTTACCGCAGTTTCATTTTATGCGGGTTTGAAGTTATAAATTGTGGTTTAATTAAAAAGATTAAAAAAATTGTTAGAACAATTTTATATATCTAAGGAGGTTAATTCAATCCATGCGAAGTTAATGGTGGGGCCCACATCCACCCTACATCCCATGTGTGGATATTTGAGATGTGGGTCCCACACGAGCCCCAACCATCCATCATCCCTAAACTCCCTTAAACCTCCCCCTCTTTAATTTGCAAACTCCTCTTAAATTTATAAACTCTTCCTCTCTCTATCTCCCTCTTTATTATTTTCCAACACATGTTAATCTATGCAATAAAACTCTTCAATTATTTAATTAGGGGTTTTGAATTTTGAATGCTTAGCAAGTTTACTTAAAATAATGGGTAGCCTCATTTTAATTTGGTTTGAACTTGTGTTGGGGGAAATATTTGGGAGAGAGCTATTGTGAAAGAAGAAGAGATTTTCTCCTTTGATGAAGAACATCAACCCTCCGACGAAGAATGACATCATGCCTTTTTTCCCTTCTCCGCGACAAGAGGGGAGACACCAATTCTTCTTAGGGTTCACTCCTACGACGACAGAAATGACACCATCATCCACGACGCTTGTCTACCGCAAACCATATTCGAGTTAGCGGTATTTTTATACAATTTTAGTTGATTAAAATTATACTTGTTCCTCATTGATTTCTCCGAAACGAATTTGGCCATGTGTTATCGCATAACACGGAGGGTGCGGGATGAACAAACATGGCCTGACAACCCTCCGCTAGAACTTGATCTTTTTGGAATCAGCAACTGGAGGCGGAACACGGAAGAGGCCTGCGGTGCAAGGGCCGCCGTCGCACATGCAAAGAAATCCGCAGCCAAGTGGGCTACGGCAGAGGAAGCACGGGGCTATCGCGCCGTGCTGGGAATGCATCGCTGTGGTTAGGACAGGCCGCGGTGGAGGAAGCCGGAGCCTTCACGCCGGTTGTGCGGAAGGACGGGCTGACCCGTTTTCCTACCGGGCAGAGCAAAGTCACGGCACCAGGAGGGCGCCGTGCCGGAGGAGCAACGGCCCGCCCGTGCAGGCCGCTTGCGCCAGGAGGCCATCCGGATCCAGCAGGCCTGTTAGTGAAGTGGTGTCGCCGGTTCTGGAAGCCTGGGGGCTGGCCCCCACCCCCTCGGACCGCTCGGCCAGCTGGCCGACCCATGCATGTCGTACCCAGCCATGCCCCACCGGGTCGGGTTGTTCCCCATCGGGCCGAGCCGCGCCACTTCAAGCCAGGCCGCGCCCCTCAGGTTGGGCCATGCAAATCTTCAGGCCGGTCTGACACCCCTACTAGGTCGGACCCGCCAAAACAAGTTGACCCGACCAACCACCCCACTAGGCTTAACGGTCCGGGCCCGTTATTCACTTAAACATGAATAACTTAAAGACCGCGCGTCCGATCGACACGTCGTCTACGGTACTAGGATCTTTTGGATGAGGTGGACCTTTTTCGATACTCTAAGTGAGTTTTGAACATCTTTGGTATATGATCAGGTTTGGAACGAGAATATTTACAACCGGGACATTTAAACGGAAATGCATATATCTCTCAGAATGGGCGTCTGATTGACATGCCAATTGTCGCGTTGAGTTCCTTTTAACGAGATGGAACTCCGAGATACACCAACTCTAGAATTCATTGAATTTTATGTATCGACTCTTTTATGTGAAGAGTGGACCCTCCTGGAATTGAGCACACTGTGTATGGGAACCCTAGAGATGGTAGTGACTGCAATGACTACTGTGCGGGGATCCTATGTGGGTTTGACAACGATGATGACAATACGTGGATCCTAAGTGGGTTCAGCAGTGAGGACGACTGTACTTGGATCCTCCGTGGGTTCGATAGTGACGAAGACTATACTTGGATCCTACGTGGGTTCGGCAGTGATGGTTACTGTACTTGGAACCTACGTGGGTTCAGATGCGACGTCTTCTGTACTTGGATCCTACATGGGTTCGGCAGAGGAGATGATTCAGAGGATACATCTAATCATCTCCACCCCACATCATGAGTAGTATAACTGTGTGAGATGAGTCTTGTCTTTCAATCATTATCATTGATGTGACTGACTTCATACCTGTGTGGACCAGATTGTGCTTCAGCTTAGAAGTTGGAGCCGAACTGAGATTGATGACTTAGGTATATGTATGGGTGTATACCTAAGTAGAGTAGGTTGATACTTAATGTTTGAATATTTCCTTCGTGATTTATCCTTCGTGGTTTCGGGGAGACCATCGGGGGTCTCGGGGTCCCTACTGTGAATCGTTATACTCTCCCATGCATGGGCAATTCCCGCACTACGTTGTGTTGGTTGCAGACGATGGACATCCCTAATCATGGTTGAGGCTTGTGGAGTGAGACAGTATAAAGAGGTGGACCCCCTAGTGGGTCGTACACGGAGTGGACAGAAGGACCAGAGGTACCGACAAGACTAACAATCAGTGAATACATGGCATGTAAAAGTACATGAAGTAGTAAACAGGAAAGCACACAACAACTACAATCCACAATGTCTAGAATATAAAGCACACAAGTAACATCCAATCAACAAGTAGAACAACTGGTAACCCCCTAGGTAGTTCTCACAGCCTAACCCTTATGGTTCAGCCTACAAGTACTAGCAACCCTCTGGGAAGAACACACAGTCTCACCCCTCTGGTTCAGCTAATGAATAGACTCTCTGAGGAAGAACTCACCGTCAATTCCCCCTATAGTCTCGTATCACAATAAAGTATCTATGGGGAATCACTCAACGTCTAATTCCCCCTGTGGTCTGCATCGAGGAACTACAGACACTCTAAGGAACCACTCAACATCAATTCCCCATGAGGTCTCGCATCGTAAATTAAAGACACTCTAGAGAAGCCCTTACGTCCATTCTCCATATGGTCCACTAAACTAGGTTCTCTCAGCCATATGTAAAACAAACATGTATAGCATGCATATCTCCCCAAGTAAACCTCAAGAACTACATGGATATCATTTTAAGGCACAACAGAATAATAGTACAAGAGTTCCACTATCCTACTACTAGGCATGGCAATTGGAAGAACGCCTAATAGGAAAAACATGCATGGAAAAGCATCTAGAGCACAATAAAAATGACCCTATTCACAAGCATTGACCTCCACTCAAGAAATCAAGAAAATCATGCAAACAACATGGGAAAAAATAGGAAACACACAATACCTCATTCAAGGGAATTGGTGGAATTGCAGAAAATATTCAAAGGCTTCCTACCAAAAGGCACAAACCACCTACCTTGATTCTACGAGATCGATATAAGTGAACCATGATGATTGATTCTCCTTATAATGTCAAAGATCTGAGAAAACGTCCAAAACTCTCAAACCACGATATCTTGAGAAAGAGGAGGAATTGGAAAACAAGGCTTTAGGAGAAGGAAGAACTCACCGCTTCAGTTCCAACGCAATCGACGACGGCTGAAACGGAGATCAGACTGATGTTTGGGGGCTTTGAGAAGGATCGCGGCCGTATGAGATATCTCAGCTGAATGAGACCTAGAGGATGGTTGATCTGGCAATTAGGCGCGACCCCGGTCTGTTTAATTAAAAAAAGAAAATACACGTCGTGTACTTCTGGGGTACATGGCGTGTACTCGTCTTTTCCGTACTTCGCTTTAAGTGGCCTCCACATCACCCCTACACACCATGTGTGTGGCCTGGACATGGCTAGCACACGGTTTCGAGCGGAATATGAGTAAACGGTGTGTACTAATAAAGTACATGATGTGTACTTCAAAAATTTCCATAAACTCCACTTTTCTCAAAAACTCTAGAAAAAGGAAAGACATACATGAAAACGAAAATTTGGGTTCTTACAAGTATTAACTGAATTGTGAAATATATATAATCCTGATAATTTTAGAATCTAAATTATGTGTTTCTTAGACACGATGTAAGATCAAATTCATTTTTTTTCAAATAAAATAAGTATTTTTCAAAAATACACTTTTACCACCTTTTAATGGTGAACCATTTTTAAAACCAATATTTGAAACTTTTATATATTCAATTTGAAAAAATATAATTCTTCTTTACAATTCAGACATAAGAATTTAGTTTCAATAAACTATTGGTGTTTTTCTGATAACATTCATATTTGGGTGAATAGTGAAAAATACTATATTTTAACTGAAAACAAATTTTTTAATAAAAATAAACTATACTATTAAATTATAAATTTTATTGGTTTGGAAGTATAAATAGATTATATTTTTACCATTTAATCCAATTCTGATCATTTTATGTAATTTCACTTTCAGATTGGACATAAACTAGTGACAATCTTTTGATAGATATTGTTTCTTGAAAATATGTCTTCTGGTTTTGACAACGGGAATTAATTTTAAATTAATTAATGAAACTTATATGTTTTGAATTTGGTAAAATAGACTTCATTTTTAAATTTGGAATATCAAAATTAGCTTAGGGTGAATTTTTGGTATTTTTCTGAAAACATTCAATTTTTGATGAATAGTGAAAAAACACTAAGTTATTGTTTAAAACTGACTTTTTATTTAAATAATTTTTTATTTTATTTAATTTTATTTTAGGTCAAATTGATACATAATACCTATATATGGTCAATGTAATTCATTGGAGTCATTTTTTAATAATATTAGATATATAAAATTTTATTAAACTTTTCACCGTATTTAACCATCTCCTAGGAGAGTTTGCAAATTCACATAAAACATAATTTTACCACTTCTTTGAGTGGAAATTAAAAAATATGAGAGACACGGTTGATATCAGTATGAAAAATCTGGTTCAATAAGCTAAAAATAATTTTTTGGTGAATATTAACTTTTTACTTTTATTTACCACAGTTAAAATTTATTAGGGAAATTATGGGTAAAAATGATGTCATTATTTCACTAAAACATTTCTTAATTATATTGGATATGGGTAATTAGACCAAAAAACCCTTAGGAATCAAATATGATCCTTTAGGTCCACATGGATTAGATGAGGACATTTATTATTATTTAATTCAAAGAAGAGTTAAAAGAGTTAAAATAAATGTTTATTAACTAAAACATTTTTAATATAACGTTATACATTAGATAAATTTGATTATAAATATTCATTAGAAATATTAAAGTATTTCCTACATAATGATATTTTATTTTTAATTTTTAGACATTATATAATTAAATTTATTTATGACACAATGATGATGCAATAATTATCTTATTAATGAAATATTAAAATAATAGAGATTATAAATAACCAAATAAATTTAATTTGAGACTTTTTATTAATTAAACTAAAATTATAGGTTAATAAGGAATATTAGGGTTGAATAAATGAATTTTTTTCGAGGTAATAATGCTGTTATGAATTTTGAAAAAACAAAATACAAAATTGCGTCAAAATTGTCATAAAAGAGATTTTAAAAAACAATTATACTATTAATTGGTATTCTTTTCATAAAAATATATGGTTCGGCCAAAAGACTTATATAATAATATATTTGACATTAATGTACCGATTTGGGTTCGTTTTTCATTTTATAGTATGTTTATTTACCATAATATATAAAAATACAATGAGACTTGGTAAATGTAAAACTATTTAACTAAGAGTTAAATCTAAAAGTAAATTTTAATATGGTGACCTAAACATGTCTAAAACCTATTGGTTGAGTGGTTTTCGACACATCCCCACATTATACTTTAAATAATTCAGTTTGGTGCCATTTGAAACCGAAAATGAATTTATTATAAAATAATAGTTTATGTTTTTCCTAAGATGCCCCTCACCCCTCTTATAAAAGGGCACTTCCCATTATCTCAAATTCACAACTCCAAAGCCATTTGGCTCAGCCAAACCCTGTGAAAATATCCTCCCAATAATCCTTAATTCATTCTAGAGGATTTCCTTTAGTCATAAATATATCCTAAGGAGCCCTTTTGTTCAAATCAAAAGGAAGAACCCGAAGAAGAGGTAAATATTTCATCCCTCTTTCAAGATCCTTTCTTCTTCCACTTCCACTTTCCTTGTTGTTTAAATTATAAAATAATAACTCTAGTATCATATATATAATCTGATGTTATTATACATATTATAAAACCATATTTATTATTCTATCCATCATTTGAATGACATGTCTCCATACGTGTGTATGTACGACTTACCGTGTCCACGTAGTGGTGTAATTATTATTCAATGCATTATTATTTGGATGGGTATAATAATGATGTGTAATTGACGTAAATAATAAATATAAAATGATAATGATTCTGTATATATGATATACCATCCAATTATATATTATTTTAATATCAAAATAATGATATTGTCGGTTGTGTCTACGTACGGATTACCGTCTCCACGACGCGATGAGATTCATTTACACGTTCACCATTCATCAACGATTATAAATATACCTATTACTTATAAGTATGTAATATATGACATAAACATTCTACTGGAGATATATATATATATATATGTATGTATGTTTTTATTTACATACATATATCTTATTTATTTACTTCCATTCAATACGATATGAAACGGAAACAACGTTTATGCGTACGTACGGACTACCGTCTCCATAAACAGTTTTTTCCATTTCATATATATGACTATTAGACATATTTATAATCTAAATATATATTATATATAAATCATGTTTTTAATTCTTGATGTATTAAAATCTTTGGTCGAAGTGATACAATCAAGAGTACCATGTTTTAAAATTTATGATAAAGAAAGCGATTATTTCTAGAAATGTTAATTTAACAAGGAAATTATTATTAAATGGGTAGTGTAATGTAATAAATGAATTATGTATGATATCATAAATATTAATATGGTTCTGGTATAACTTAATAACATACTACGATCTTCATACAAGAGGTTAAACATACCCTCGACTAAAGGAAGGTCCAAGGTAAGGGTTGATTTCACAATATCTTTATCATCCGAGGTTGTTTTTACCAAGTATCTACTGGGACATATTTATTATCCATGTCCATGATTCCTAAAATATTTTTAAAAGGTATTATTTTAAGGGAAATTTTACTCAAACATCAATTTAAATGTTTTAAATATTTATCCTTCTTAATCATTCTCCTTAATGTTCATGTTTTCAAATTGGTTATTAAGGATTTATTTATATGGACATGAATGTTATTAAAATGTTTATTCCATTGAAATATTTCAAATTGGAATGGGTCACTTAGATTAAAGATGTCTTTATATTTATTCCTTTTTAAATTCTGTGACTTTTAAATGTTTTCATGAAAAAGTGATATTTCTCTCCAAGCGTTTTACAGATCATTTTAATCTTTTTCAACATCATTTGATGGATTTTAAACTTGTTTGAAGTTGATTTATTATGATAAAAATATCCCATATTTTATTGATGGTTTTTTGATATGTTTGTCTGTGGATGTGTTGTTTTTATCCCATTCATGGTTTAGGGATAATGTATTGATATTTCATATTCTTGTTTTAATATGAATGCTTATGTTATGTTTAAACCTTTTCATATTAAAAATGCATTGGACATAGTAAGTGACGGGTGGAGCCCGCTATATCTCCTTGTTGCATCGGTAGGTCTAATGAGACAAACTAGTGTCTTCACACATGGCCTTGACAAAATCACATTTGTAGTCTTGGAACAAGGCCTTGACTATGTGGTTATGTAATTCTGACTTTATGCATTCCATCATTATGAAAGTGGCTATTGATATCACATGTGATTATTCGAGTATTATAATATCCATGTGTGTAAGTAAATGGAATTATTTGATTTGATCTTTTCCATATTATGCTAAAGTTCATGTTTAATAGGATTCTGTTTTAGTTCTATATATTGCCTTAAATTTTTATGCTTATTTTTCAGAGTTTCTGCTAAATTATTTTCCCTTACTAAGCATCTGAGCTCACCCCTTTCTTATGATTTATTTTCCAAGGATCCCAAGAAGTGTTTTATGTTTGAGATTCATGGTTAAGCTAATGGAACAATGGACTTCTCAAAGAATTTTTTTGTTGTTGTATGATATAAAGTGTAATGTAACGTTCAAGTATGTAATCTATTATCCAAGACTACTAACTGATCGGTCTTTCGGGACTTGATTCCTTGTAATCATGTCAATTTCTTACAATAAGGCACCAACACTGGGAATCTAGGGTCAGGGCATTACAATATCACTAACATTAATAATAAATATATATATTGTAATCAATAAAATATTTATAACACATTATCCTTGTTTGGAAATAGCATAAATTTTAATAGAACTATTACTAAAAATATACGGTATTAAACATTCATTGGAAAATGTCATTTCCAAATAATTTTCTTCATAAATACAAATCTTAACTAGAAACCCTCTAATTGGGTTACCTAAAAATATATAATCATCTCTCATTTAACATGAATTTATATAATTATTTATGATAATGTTTTATCTTCTATGAATTAATTCTCTATCCAATATTTTTGGTTCACATCATTACGGACATACTCTTTATGTTGGTATGGATATAAAAAAATCATAAACATTCCCCTACTTTATGGGATACACCAAATGACAATTAACATCATCTACATGGTCTTTAACCTTAAAATTTTTAATAAATCGTGAATCTTACTTACATCAACTTCTAAATATTCATTTTCCCTATCATGAAGGAAGTCATAGAAAAATATAACTTATTAATAGTATGTCTATGTGTCTATATCTCTAATAATTTTCTGATTTCTATCCATAATTTAATTTTTTTTATATGCTAGATGATAATCTACAAATTAACTATTGTACTATATCCTTTATTCAACCAAATAATACTTGATTCACTAAAATAGTCCCTCTATAATGGTGGGAAATAATTTTAATGTTACGAAAACTCAAATTTACCCCTTATTATTGATTATTGAAAAGTAATATTATTAATAAAATTCAATATTGGTATTTGTTTATTCCATGATCCACCAATGATTAAAATTCATACTCAAAAAAACATTTTGTTTTAGTCATCGATCTATAGATAGAAAGTTTAACTCAAACACAAACATGATCTAAATGTATGCTATAATAAATACCATAATATAGAACATAATAGAGCATAAATGAATGATATAACAAAATCTGATAGTCCCTGAAACATGATCACGTACTCTATAGAATTATATTAAAATATTTTACTATGGGTGCGTGGATCAATATATTACCCAGGGTGTGTGGATCAAAATTGTAGGACCGATGATTTATTAATATGAATACATTTTTTACATGGTACTTATTTAATGAATTTTTCTCTCACCCATTTCATTTTTTCACTTGTTTACATGTATTGATAAATATAAAAGCACCCAACAACGGAAATCATGGTTTGTGAATGTTGTTCACTTCAATGTTGGATGACTACATACATGGTCTTATGAGGTTGTTATCATACACCAAAATAATATTGGAAATTTTTTTCATATTATAAACCAACATGTGTTGTTCCTAAATTGATCACCTAAGATGGATAGTGACATGGCCTTAGGTGTACTCATGATCACCATATGCATGTAACTATTTCCTGGGAACCAAAACCTGATCATAGGGAATGATATCTCACTAAATAATGAAGCACATTATATAGGTTGACAGATAAAAAAGTAAAAAATATAAATATATCAAGGAATCCAATAAAAAGTAAAATAAATAAATTAATTATGATATAATGAATCCAATTAGATCTAGGAAATCATGGGACATAAAAATCCGGACAAAAAGTATAAAAATACTATAACAAAAGTTTTTATACTATCCTTGGAAATTCATGACATCATAGGCCATCCATTTCAAATGAACATGAAAACACAACATGAGATCAGAAGGATTTCATCATCGTTTTAGAGAAATTGTATTGAAATAAATTACATTTTATATTAGAAATAAACTAGGACTTTTTTTATATTTGTCCCCATGAAATAAAAATATCACATGAGAACCATTATATAAATATCTATATTCCTATTTTATTTAATTTAAAAAATAAATTTGAAATCATTTCATGACCTAAGACTCCTTTATTAATTTTTTTTTAAAATATTCTTTTTAGAACCAATTCTATAGATAAATATTTCAGAAGACATTTAGAATCCAATATATTAAAATAATAGAATATAAAGAAATAATATTGTATCAATGGTACCATCTAAAAATAAAAATAAAATAAGTAAATATTAATAAATTTTCAGGATTCATTTTTTGTCATTCGTGAGAAGGAATGTAGAAGATGGGAGTTTCAAATAGAATTCATCTAGTACAATTATAATCACATTAGATCAAAAGTAAAAAAAATCCCACCACTCATCCAATTATCTTATAAGAAATATGTCATATCACATCATCCATACCATATTGGTGTTAAAATCCATATCCAATGAGAAAAAATAATATACTCAATGGTTTTAAACATAGTCAACCAACCCAAAAACAATTTAAAATTTCTATATTAGCCTTCATAAATATTTAATTAATATGATGAATCATATTAAACCATTTTAAATTCCACTATGAACAAGTTTAAAACAATTCATTCAGAAATAATTTATAAATAAATTAATTTTTTTAATCATAATTCATTTGAAACCACAAAAAATATAGAAGGAATTTATTATCTAAACAAAAAAGTGTTAATTCACTTAAATAATCATAATTATGTTGTAGAAAAATATTTTATAATATCTATGAAAGTAGAAATTGATAATTTTCGTTAAAAATTTATAAAACCAATTGTGTAATTTTTTAAAAAAGTTAGAAATAACTTTGGATAATTAATAAAAACCATTAACTATTTTCTATAGATATTTAATTTAACAAAAAAGATTTTTTAAACATTAAAACTTCATGCACATGATGATATTTCAAATAAAGTTAGTACACTATAATGCCGAACATAAATGAAGTGGAACTATGTTACCATGAATCACCTTCATTGATGAAGAAGAAATGATGTAAGTAGATATCACTTACAATACGGAAAAACTAAAAACACAAATCACTAAAAAAAACTCCATAACCTAATCGTCACTCATGTTTTTAGGGTTTCCGAGGAATGAAAAACAATGTTGTGTTGTGGGAATGAAGAGTGATGAGAATGAAATAATGTGGTAAAAATATTTTGAAAATATTTATTGATATTGGAGTAGATATAGATTGAAAAAAAGGTTAAGGGTGTGAAATATCCCTAGGTCATGCATCCCTTTTGACCAAATTAAAATGGGGTGAAAAATCTATAAAGACACTTAAAATATATATGGGAAAATGTCGGAATTTTACTTCATTTTTTTCTTGGTGGGGAACTACCTCAACTATTAACCCTACTAAAGAAACAACATGGTGATCCTCTAAAAAACCCCATAGTAGGGTCAATATTCCATGAACGTTGAAAATATAGATTACTAGAATTTATATATAAATAATACATCATAAAAATTTAATATTAATTTATTTATTCAAAAACACACCCAAGGACCAAAAATTATTATTTTCCTAGGATATATGGTTACCAAAAACACATGTTCATAAGTTAACTACTTCACATCCCATTATATTCTTTATACATATCACCATTCTTAGAAATACCATATTCAGGTTTTTTAAATTTTATAGTAAATGAAACAATATGAAAGGAAAATATCATATAATTAGTTTGGGAAAAGAAGGGAGATGTCAAAAAAAAATGATCATAAGGATCTGAGAACATGGGAATGACATTTCAATTCCATACCCAGTATATCATAGTTTTTATACAGGATCCATGAAATAAATAATTGTATTATGTAATTCATGAATCACAATCGAATCAAAGAAAAAATTCTATGAGTGAATCATATTGGCATAAGAAAATTATTTTTATGATACATGTAACCCTATGAAATACCATGACAATCATATATACCAAGACATTCAGAACATGTAATGCTCTGGAAAACCACTCGTGTACCTACTTCAGGCATGAGATAAATACATATATACAATATTTTTGGCATGGGGTAACCTACCGTATACTGTCTTTTTTTCTTGCGACAACCACTTCTGTATCCTTATTTTAGATCCTGGGATTATCTCCCTTTTACTCTATTAGTTCTGGGTTAGGATAACCCATGGTTTACTGAAACAATCCTATCCTTTTACACATAACATAACATGATTCTATGAATAATTATACATTCGAGTACATGCCATGGATCATGATTTCTAGTTCCTTTTAAGACTAGGTAAAAAAAATAAACCATGGGGCTAAAAAAATTCTTCATATAATCCCCATAAGAGCTCCTAACTTCCCTTGAGCCCTTATATATGCATTGTGGGCCCCAGGGATTACATTATCAAAAGGGTGAGCTAAAATCCCAGTAAGGGATTAATAATAAGAATAAATCCTTAACATGTGGGTAAGAAGACATGAAATAAATATATTAAAAGGCATGTAAAATAACGGATCAAAACCTATTGACATTTGATCATTTAAATATAGAATCATAGAAATGTTGAAGCAACATAAAAAATTACTTTACGAGGCAAGGCTAACCTCAAATACAGTTTCACATAGTAGCACAGACCAAGGCTAACAACCAATACCGACAAAATTAAAATCTCATGAGACATAACATTACCCAATGTATTAGAGAACTATATGGGCATACCAATTTTATCTTTTCATGAATATTTTCCACATAAATAAATGTACATAATCAATATTACATAATCATAAGGGTTTCTGATTGAAAGAATTGGGTACAACAATCATGTCATAAAGCACAACAAATGGTCGTATCTTAAAAGTATTCAAGAAAAAAAGGAACTAAAACATACATGGAAATTTCTAAGGTAAAACATGAATTTATTATTGTATTTGAGGTAATGTGGAACTGTCATCACGTAAAAAATGAATTCAAGAAATTTTAGCTTAAAAACACTTTTGATCAGTTTTAAAAAAAATTGTATAGAGCCTTTAAAATACATAATAAAACAATCATTTATACAGAACAATAAGTGAACCAGGAATGTTTTTGAAATAAAAGACATATTTTATAAATAAAATGGTGGTTTAAAACAGAAGATAGAGGTATCATGAAATTAGTTATGAATTTGGGATGTTACCTCAAAACAGGTTTTCTTATCATGTAGTGCTGAGGAGGGAATTACTTTGAAACATGAAAACCGAAAAATATAATGGGGGATTGACCTTTCAACATGAGTTTGAATCATATACACGGTATATTGATGTTGTACATAAAAAGTAAGACTACATTAGGGTAAAAAAATGATAGAGAAACCTGAAGCAGTAAAGGAGGATAATGTGGAATCCCATGCTGAATATCAGCATGGTATCACGTATACTTAAGAGGCATTAATGAGAGAGAAATAGATTAATCATATATTATACATCATGAGGAAATTATAGAGGAGGTGGTTAATCATACTCCATCACTAGGAATTTAAAATAGAGGGGTATAACATAGAGGACAATCTAGAATAAAAGTTAAATATTGAGGATCCTCTAACTTTAATATTATGGTGAACTTTTCATGAAATTAAAGATCCTATTATATATGTAAAATATTTATTATAAATTTTTTATGTCCATTTTATAACAATTTTTATTGGTTATCATGTTCCATTTAATTGTTCGGGTCCATTTTCTTTCTTGGTTTTAATGATCAATTCATGTACGGATAAACATGTATGATGAAGGTGGCATTCCAAAATTGATGTTATATTTATTTATTTTAAATACATAAGTTTTGATGGTTGGAAATTTAATTGGGTTACTTAGATTGAAGTTGAATCATTATAGAAAACATTACTGACAACCTTTGGGTTAATTGGCGGGTTTTAACCACAAATAACATGTTTTGTTTTATTAAATAATCCCATGTGTAAAAAAGGATTCAAAAACCATAGACATGGCATAAAAAATATATTATGGTATGTTTCAACCATGAAATTTTTTTCATTACTTTAATTGAATATGGTAACAGAAATTGAAACCCATCACCGTTGAATGTTGTAAATTAACACTTCTCAGATAGTGTCTTTACTTCTAAAATTAAAAATATATTGAATGATAGATGATAATAACTGATTCCATTATCATAAAAAAGTTAAAATACATGTAATTTACTATAGTTTTCATAAAATTTGGGTGATTAGAGATAAGGATTGAAAAGGAAATGAATGAAATTGAAAAGAAAAATGATGAAAAAAAGAGGAATTTACCTCTGGATTCAATATTCTTTGTTATCCTCTTAAAGGTATATGATTTGGACTTTTGTGGAGACAAAGGGATATTATACATGGGGTAGGAGACTGGGGAGTGATTTGGGTAGAATATTGTCAAGTAACATGGCTTGATATGAATGAATAGAAGAGGTAAGGATTGATGGTATTTATATTGGAGGAGAGGAGGGTTTTCATAATATTATAATCATCAGTTTATTATTTTCCATAAGGAAATAAATAGTGATGATTACATGAAAATGAATAGTCATAAGTGCATGTTAGTTCTTTATTTGGGGTCTTACATAACTTATGATTTAAGGAATAGTTTATTTAAATTAAAATGTATTTATAATGTAAATTAATGTATTTTACTACTCACCAAAATTTCATGTACTTTAGAAAAATCAAAAAATTCACCCTAACCATTTTTTGACGTGTAGAATAAAAAAATGAAATCAATTTTTCAAAATTAAATATGGAATTTAAATCATAAATTAATCTACTAAAATAGTTTTGAATCATTTATTTACTTATTCTATAATATAGGCACAGAATACTTTCACATGAATCCTATTTATATACAATCATAGTTAAGGTTACTATTAACTAGGGTATATCACTATTCAAAATGGTAACATTACTATTCATAATGATATGTTACTATTCACCAAAAATTTTGTTTGTCTTATCAGACTCCAAACATCATACTGATTCCAACTGTGAATGTAATATTTTCGAAATTCCAAACACAAGAGTGTCAAAACTTATGTTTAAAGGTCACATAGTAATTTCTCGTTAATTTTATTGTGATTTCATGTTCTTATATGACATAATCATAAGAAGGAAATTTTCATTTAATAACAATGTGTAGTTATATTGTCCCCCCATTAAGAAATGTTTCCCTCAATTTTTTTTACATTGTTTGACAAAAATAGGATCCAGTAGTTTTTATTCGTTGTCTCCTCAAGTTCCCATGATGGATTTTTATACTTGATGTTCTTCTATAGTACCATGAGCAGGTTATAAGTCTTGTTACATAAAAATGTATTTCTATGATCTGATATCTTCACTGGCTACTCCTCGTAAGAAATATAATCTTCCAGCTGTACCACTTCTGATGAGAGTACTTGTGATGGGCCTGATTTTCACTTTTTAAGTGGGATACAAGAAATATATTATCTACTTTGAAAATTGGAGGTGGAAGTGCTAGTCGATTGGGCACAGTCCCGATATGATTATTAATCTTAATGGGGTCTATGTACCTGGGACTTGGCTTCCCTTTCTTCTTAAATCTCATGAACTTATTCCACAGAGACACACCGATAAATACCTTTTCTCCACCTTTGAACTCAAGGTCTCCGGAATTATTGTATGAATAACTCTTTTGTAGACATTATGCTGCTTTGAGGTGTTGTTTAATGTTTCTCACCTTATCTACCATTTCATTGATCGCTTCAGGTACTAGTAGCTTATGCTCACTAACTTCATCGCAAAATGCCGGTGTTATGAACCTTTTCTTACAAAGGGCTTCATATTGTTAAATTCAAAGGCTAGAGTGGAAAATATTTTTTTAGGAGAATTAAACCAATGGAAGATGTTATTCCCATATTCTTTTGAAGTCCATAAAACATGTTCTCAACATATATTCATGTTTCTAAATTGTTCAATCAGATTGGACATCAGTTTGTGGATGGTAGGTCATACTGAAATTTAGTGCAACGTTTATAGCATGTTGGAGAATTTTTTAGAACGTCCAGGTGAATATCTGATCATGAATAGATACAATAGATAGTGGATCTCCATGTTTTCTTATAACTTCTTTGATGTAAATCTGTGCAAGTTGATTCAATGAGGAGTCCTCTCAAATGTAGTTAAAGTGAGCTATATTTGTAAGATGATCCACGATAACCAATATAGCATTGTTTCCTCTATATGTCCTTGAATGTCTTGTGACAATTTCCATGGTAATGTTCTACCACATCCATGTTATTATGGTAAATTTTTTCATAATCTCCTTATAATTTTACCTCTCAGACTTCACTTACTAACCTATCGGGAACACTTATATATATTCAACAATCTCACTTTTCATATTGTCCCACCAATTGTTTTATTTGATATCTTGATACATCTTTTTTCTCCTTGTGTGAACAGAGATGGTCAAGCTATGCACATCTTTCAAAAGTAACGTCTTTATCTATAGATTGAATGGTACACATAATCATGACCCAAATCATACAACTCTTTCCTTGTAAATTTTGAAATTATATGATTTCCCATTTTTGATAGCTTCAATCCTTTTCTAAATTCCCAAATATTTTCATTGACTATCCTTTATTTTCTCCATGAATGATGTTTGAGCAATAATTTGAAAAAATATTGATGTTGTTCATTTTTTAATGATTTCAATGTCTATCCATTATAAATCTATGAATATCTGATAATTTATAAATCTCATCATTGATAAGGATGTAAGGTCCTTTCGACATAGAGAATCTACCACCATATATTCCTTAGTGGGATGGTAGTGGATTGAGTAGTCCTTATTCATGATGATCTCTATCCATATTTTCTAGCACATATTATGCTGTTTTTGTGATAATATATATTTGAGACTCATGTGGTTAGTTTACATCTCACACTTCCCCATATAGAGATAATGCCACCAAAATTATAACACAATGTTCACAGTTTCCAACTCTAGATCATGCGTAAGATATTTTATCTCATGGATTTTTAGCTGCCTTGTGGTGAAGGCTATCACATTATCATTTTTCATTAGCGCACAAACTAAGCCCTTATTTGGAGCATCAATTTACACTACAAAGAGTTCTCAATTTGTTGGGTTTTTCTGTACTTGTGCTGTGATAAACCTCCCTTAAATATCATTATAAATATATTCACATTCCTGACTCCAGACAAACATTTCTCCATTCCAGGTCATTTTGGTCATTGGGTTTGACAATACTGAAAATCATTTTAAAAATTAGTTATAAACCCCGCTACACCCAAAAAGCTACAGATCTCTATTACAGATGTTGCCTTGTGACACTCTTCAATTTCCTTTTTATTTGATGGATCTATAGATATCCATTTTCTATTGATAACAATCCCTATGAATGATACATCCTTAATCCATAACTCACATTTACTATACATTGTGTAAAACATATCCCTTTTCAAATTCATTAACATATTATTAAAATACTGCTAATGTTCCTCCTTTCCCATGGAGTATATCGGAATATCATCAATAAATAATACCAATTTTTTTTTTTGAGGTAGTCTTTAATGACATTATTCATTAAATCCATGAATATTACATGATCATTAGTGAGTCACAAGGGCATCACAATGAAATCATAGTGACCATGCCTCATTTGAAAGGTATTATTGGGAATATCTTCTTTCCTGGCGTTAAATTGATGATAACCCATTCAAAGGTCCACATTAGAGAAATAATTGGCCCCACAAAGCTGATCTAACAATTAATATATCTTTGGTGGGGGATACTTGTTATTTATTTTAATTTTTTTGGGTACATGATAATCAATGCAGAGGCTCATTAATCTATCCTTATACTTGATGAATAGGATTGTCTCACCGCATAGTGAAGCACTCTGGATTATAAAACCATTATCTCGAATCTCTTGTAGCTTCTTTTTCATCTCTGTCCACTCAACGGTGGCCATTATATAAGGTTTGTTTGATATAGGTAGTGATCCATGAATATGTTCAATTGATAACTGAACCTCTAAATCTGGAGGTAGACTACGAAACTCTTTAGTGAATACATCACTATAATTCCTCACAATGGGCATGAGTTCAAGCCCGATTATCTAATTTGTCTCAATAATTTGAGCTAGATATTCTTGATCATAAAAAATTTATATCAACCCTTTAGACGATGATTCTAAATGAGATTCATCATCATCCTTACACATATAATGAATTGGAGGATGTATTGGGATATGAAGAGTGATCTCCCTTTCCTGATAGTGGATGATTGCTTTGTGTATATATTTCCAATACATTCCCATGATAGCATCAAATTCCACTAAAGGAAGTATGACATGAGTTTTTGGGAGATCCGGTCCACATACATAATCCAGGGAGGAGTTATGAACCATGGACACGCTTATTTCACCATTCATTTTTCTCATAGATAATTGACCCTCCAAATTTTGAGATGTCATTTGAATAGTTCTACAAAACATTCATGACATGAAAGAAGGCATAGAACTAGAATAAAATAGTAAATTTCCTATCCAATATTAATAACTAGTGTACCTGTAAATGCATCATTGTCTGCCTCCACCTCTGTTGTAGTGATAGCATAAGCCCTTGTTTCCTTTGAGGTTGTTGTTGATTTCCCCTCACAAACCTTGGCATAAGATTTTCTTGGCATAATTACTATGTTCTTTTTACTTGTAACACATAAATATAGGATTAGTATTCATCTAAACCTTCCTCTCTTCTTCTTCATTAGTGCGATTATTCATATCCATTTAGCAATTCATCACATGATTTCCAATCATTTCTCATTTCAAGAAATTATTGGTTTTCTTTAGATAGTTCATAAGATGCTTTTTCCCAAAACATTTACCAGGTGGATATCCATGCTTCTTTCCAACATGGGATTTGTTTTTTTAACTACCCGTGTTATTCTCCATTTTATGCTTCTTTTCACTGGGCCCATGAGACCACTAAAATAATCCAATATCCATTTCAAACGTGAGGAATCAATAGTCAATCTCTTCATAAATATTGATGTCTCAAATCTGAAACACTTTTTTAGACTCTACATTAGACTAATAAAGAAGTGACCCACCATTCTTTTGGTTTTCATGACAATGTTAGAGGCTTACCTTGCAAGCCATGTAATGTTTTCTTCACATGCCCCGATGACCTCATCATCCTTCTTCTTAAGTCCATGTAACTGTATTTCTATCCTCAGATGAAGGGTTTGAGGGAACTTTTTATTGAAAAAATTCATCATGAATTCCACCCAATCTATGAAATAAATTTCCACATGGGACATTTTATTCATCATTAGTTTCCACCACTGATCAACATCCACATCAAAACGATAGACCGCCAATACAACTTTCTCTTCTTCATAGCACATGAGGTCGGTGAATATATTTTCAATTGAGTTAATCCCCTATTCCATGAGGAGGGGATTAGAATATCTGTTAAACATGGGATTCCTTTTATGTGACGCCCCAGGTTTTATGAACTGGTCCAAGTGAACAACATTATTCTTTTAGTAATGTATCTTGCTTTATATGTTATGATTTTAATGATGTCTCTTGTTTTATATATGATCCTTTTAATGATGTATCATGTTTTATTTTGTGTTTTGTGTCCTAATAAAGAATTTGAAACGAAATAAAACATGAAGAATATAGTGAAATGGTATATATTAAAAGACTTCATTGCAGCAAGACCCAACTAGTTGAAAATTCCATGCATAAGACCTAACACAACCACAATGAGACTACTAAGAATAACAACTCAAGTAATTGGATAGTCATCATCTTCAGGGTCCATTAGTGTAAAGAATATAACATCCAGAGCCATAGCACACGTACTCAACAGCAATGGTATGAGGAGATCCATCCTTTCTGATTCAAGTGTTTTGATTTTGTGAAATGCACCATCTTTTTATAATGGTCCTTTACGTTATGACCGTTAAATTTATATAGTCGTTGGGTTTTCAAAACAACCTTTGAGTACCATGGATAAATTTATGAAAACTTGTTTTAATGCTCTTATAATTTTATAAATATTATAATATGTTTCACAGAAGAATCATAGTTTTAAAATAAAAATAGTATTCTTGGAAATAAATCATTTTGTTTACAAAAACTCTGATAGATACTTATATAGTAAAAAAATTATTATTCCTTTTATAAAAGATATGTTTAAAGGGTATCAATAATAATTATATCTTTTGATCTCTAAAATTATGTATTTTTGAAATAACTAGTGGTCTTTTATAATTTTTTTAAAGATCCTAATTATTATAATGATTTTGTATGTAAAATAATAAAGGTATGTCTTTTAAAAGATTTATATATGAATTGGTAAAGGGATTTAAATTTTATGTTAAAACTATTTGTTGTTATTTTATATTGACTCATTTTGTGCAAATATTTATATTTTGAACTAAGTATACTTAAACTAGTTATTTCAAAAGTCTAAATAATTTTTTTAAAAAAAATTATGTTGATATGAAATATTTTACATAAGCTAGTAAAGGGATTTATATTTTTTAGTTAAAAACTATTAGTTTTTATTGTATTAACTCTCTTTAGTGTAAATATTTATAGTACACAATATTTTGAAATAAGTATACGGGTTATATTATAAATTTAAAATATGTTTTTAATAAAAATTTAGTTTGGGGCCCGACCAAGCTGAGGGCATCCCTTAAGGGACATGCCTTATAGGCCAAGACCAAGCCCCAAGGGACCTAAGGTGCCGACCATCGGGGTCCCCAAGCATTTAGTGGGTGTCCAGCCATGTCCTCAACCATGCATAGGTGTTCTAGGTCGCACGCATGCCCGTGTTTAAGGCCGCGGTGTGCGTTGAATAGGGGTGGGCCGAAGCCCGCATGGGGCCCGTGTAGAAGGCCCCGGTGTTTGTGTGTGTGTTCATGTTATTGCACCAGGGGCGGCAGAGCTTGTTTGTTAAACCGCGCCTCAACAACATTGTGTTTCGATGTGGGATGTGTTCTAGGCAATTAGAACCGTCCGAAAGAATCCTGCATCGATCTAGACCGTCCGACCCTTTTTCGCCCCCGCCCACTTCCGTAGATGTTCGATCTCCCCCGAGATCTAATCTCGACCCATGATCTCTTTAAATCGATCAATTCCTTTTCCCATGCCATCTCCAGCCGTGCGATCTTTCCCTTCGTGAATCTCGGCCGTCCATTTTCTTACGCGTCAACCCATTGTCTTCTCCCTCACAACAGGACCCGACCTATAGGCATGCGCAAGGACACCTCGACCTCTCCTCCCCCGCACAGCTCCCCTTGACTTCCGAACACCCCACTCATAGGGCTCTGTTTCTTCGTCTTCCCCACGTCGGCCTACCCATTGGCCGTGGCACCGAGGCCTTTATAAACCACCTGCTTCGTTGAAGCCCGGACGACTTCTTCTTCCCCGAAGCTCCACCCGAACCCTCCATCAAGGCCAACGAGCTCCCGGTTGTTCCGAGCTTCTTCCACATAGCTAGGTAAGGGTTCTTGTATATTTCTTCCTTCGGTTTTGGCATTTTTTTGTTGTTTTTATATAATCACGGTATATATATACAAATTTTATTTATATATATATATATATTAACTCCTCGGGTTTTAAGGTTTTCAATAGAGGATTACAGCCGTGTTTCCAATGTGGTGCAAGTAAGGAGGTTTTATAACTTTCCTTATAATTAATTACTACTCTTCTTTGTTTTAGTATATATGGTTTGTACATATATTTAATTATATTTACATAATACAAATCCATCAATTTGTATATTGTGTATATATAGTTTCATATGTATATAGACGGTATATATACAGTTTATATGTGTACATTTATATAATGCAAATCCCTCGGGTTGTGTATTGTTTTTACATACGGTATATATACAGTTTTTGTTTTACAGTTTTTCAAAACCGAAAATTTATATTTAATGTTTATTGTGTATATATACAATTTCATGAAAGTTTTCTTATAACCTAAACCGGCCTATTTTGGGTATCAATCTTTAAATAATATATATATATATATATATGAAAACAATTTTTTTTTGGTTTAAGTGGAGTTATGTTTGTAAAGCCATAATTTTTATACATATGGTTACATTTATGACAAACCTTGTATAGATTTAGTTTTCATCCATGTAAGAAATTTATGGTTGGAAACCTTCAGTTACCTAAGGGATTTAATAGACTATGTTTTTTTTTGAATTGTGTAAAACCCATATATACAATTCAGGTATATATGGGTACGTGTATATGTATTTATAGGAATGACTTCCAAACCCTATTATATTCTTTTATAAATAACTGGACATAACTTATTCTTTGATGCATGAAAGATTTAATTAAGATATAATTTATGTGACCAACATGTATTTAAAATACACACAAATGGGCATGTTTTATTAAAGAAGTTATCTAACATTGTCCCTAATGCATTTTATGATAATGTGTGCATTTCAGTTTGATTTAAATATATAGGAGGATTTATGATTTCATGGGTCATGATATCATGTTGGGTTCAATTATTATCTAAAGACAAAATGAACTCACTTTGTTGAATGCATTATCAAGTTATGGTTTAGTTTATTTACAAGTTCAAGGGACTATTTATCACAATAACTGATTTCAAGTGTTTTCCTTAAGAACACATTTTCCATGGATTAATAATGAAAAGGATTCATCATTTAGTATATCATAATTTTATATGATTTAGTGAAAAGGATGTTTTACTAAGCAATGTATTCCTTTGATTAGTTTTTGACACATTTTTCAAAGTTAACTATCATACCTTGTATTAGCAAAATTTGTGGTGGTTCATTATTTATTTTAGTTATTTTTGTACATAATTCATGCTTATGACATATCACTAAGAAATTTGATTACCCAAAGTGGTATGGGAAACCTTGGGTAAAATGAAAATGAATGAGATACTCAAGGTGGTATGGGACTTCTTGAATATACAAAACGTTTAACTAAATAATGAACGATGTCCCTCACATGATGATAAAGTCAAATTTAAGGGTGCGCCCTGATAGCGCTCCAATGCATTGGGTTATGACTTAATCTCTAGAGATTAACTTTTAGACTGATACCTTGGTGAATAACCTTGGTAATTTTTATTGACACCTTGGGGATGGAATTTGGTGATACAGAAATGATTGTCTAAGATTAAATGTTGATGCCACATAATTCATGTTATGTAAAAAGTTTATCATAAAGATAATGTTCTTTCACAAATAATGCCTTTATGTTTTCATAAAGTTATTATTTCACTGGTATAAGCTTGGAGCATGATTGGTGTTTATCACTTAATAGAATAGTAACCAGTATATGAAAATTTAGTTGTTTCCTTTATGACCAACTCTGATTATGAATTACTTTTAAATGTTTAATTTATGGTTAAGTATGTCACATTTCGTACTTGTTTATGATAACTATTGTTACTACTTCTAGAATTAACATAATTGTTTCATGTTCTTCTTGAAAACCTTGATTTAGCATTTTTATGTTATGTGTTATAATTTTACTTTAATGAATGTTCAATATCTTTTAAAAGAAAGTTTTCAAATGTTATACTATTTTCATTTATTTTTAAAAACCCCTTACTGAATATTTCAATGCTCACCCTATGTTTTGATTTAAAATTTTCAGGTATCACCTCTTAAAAGATGAACTATTTCAGAAGATGCCGGTTTCCCAGAACACGAACTACGCATGATCCTCTGTATGGGACATGATGTGTTGTTAACAAAGTGTGTTCTATTTTAAGATAACACATCATGTTCAGAAGGCACTGACTCCTGGGTTTCTGGGGTTGGGGTCTCTAGAGTTGGTATCAGAGAATCGGTTTGGATAACTCTGGAATGCCATAAACTGAAACAGAAATATATATATATATATGGTTATATACTCCAATTTCATTTAAAAATGGGGTTTTTCCTAAATTTCAGATGGAAAAGGATGGCACAAATCTCTTATCTCTCCTCATAGAGGCCCTAGAGACCACTGTGTCTTTAGCTAGCCATGAGGATTTTCTAATCTATGCCCATATCTGCATGACATGCAAACACCTTTACGACGTATCCAATTCACCACAGAAGCTTCAGTTACACCAGGGGGTAGGAATAGATTACCTCCTTATGATGATAACCCAGTTTCCCTCCTATGTACGTCGAGGAAGGTACTATGAGGGACTTTTCCAAATTTTCACGGCAGGTGAGAGCTTTGGAACTAGGATTTATAACCCTTTTCAAGAAGCTACTACTGACGAAGACCTCCGAGCTAGCTACCTTTGTCAGATTTTAAACTACGGATTCTGGGGTCAGTTGCTGGACTTCGGAAGGTTAGAAGACAAGTCCACCTGACTATCTTGCAGACAACAAGTGTACATGGATGTCTCTAAACTTCATACCCCACATGCTAGACTCATAAGATGTCATAGGTGTCCCCATGAGTTTTTTCCTGAATGCTCAGCCTGTTTTTAGTTCGAGGAGTTAGGGAGTTTTTCTTCTCTGTGTGGAGTTCGGTTAGTCAGTGGTTAAGGGAAACTCAAGCACTAATAATAATAAACTTATATTTATTGATATGTGGTCTTTCCCCTTCCTTGTCTTTACTTTATATTTATCCTTGAATGATTTTCAAGTGATTGAAATCCTACCTTAAAACATTCAGATGGAAGGACAAACCCACCTGTTATCTCTTCCCACTGAGATTCTAGAAATCATTGCAATCAAAACGTGTGAGGAATAGTATGACCCCTTCGCAAATTTGCAAACAATGTTCAAGCAGTGGTTTGAGGTAACAAACGGTCAAGAGATTCTCGGCACCTTCCAAGGGAATGCCTCCATCTATTACTGCATTGGATCTGCACATCTAGCTGGACGTGAACGATGAGGAATTTACCACGATGGGATCTTTTTATGTTTCACCCTAGGCCGAAACTACATGGCCAGAGTGATATTTCCGGAGGCTGCATTAAAGGGAAATATTTGTGCGGCTTATATGCTCTAACTTCTCAGCTTTATCTTGTTTGACCGCATCTATGGCTTTGATGTCCTCGACTTAGACATAATTTGGCTAGTCCTTCGTACGTTGGTATGTAATGACATTTCAGAACTTTGTACTGTTCGAGCTTCCCTCTAGAAGCCTGAATGCCCAGAACATAAGTGTAACCCCTCTTGTCTTAGGTGTATCTGGATTAGGGAACTGGAAGAGGTGAGAATCACTGTAGGGATTCCGCTAAATGCACCTGTTGACCCTATATGTTGGTGGAGATGGAGAGGACGTTGAATAACCTTGTAGTTTTGTGAAATAAATTGCGAGGACACAATTTCCAAAAGGGGGGGATAATGTGACCCCCAGGTTTTATGAACTGGTCCAAGTTAACAACGTTATGCTTTTAGTAATGTCTCTTGTTTTATATGTTATGCTTTTAATGATGTCTCTTGTTTTATATGTGATGCTTTTAATGATGTATCTTGTTTTATTTTGTGCTTTGTGTGCTAATAAATAATTTTAAATGAAATAAAACATGTATAATACAGTGAACTGGTATATATTAAAATATCTCATTACAACAATACACAACTAGTTAAAAATTCCATGCACAAGACCTAACATAGCCACAACGAGACTACTAAGAATAACAACACGAGTAATCGGATAGTCGCCATCATCAGGTTACATTAGTGTAAAGAATATAACAGCCAGAGCCACGACACACATACTCAACCCCAATGGTATGAGGAGAGCCATCCTTTCTGATTCAAGTGTTTTGATTTTGTGAAATTCCCCTTCTTTTTATAATGGTCCTTTAAGTTATGACCGTTAAATTTATATAGCCGCTAGGTTTTCAAAACAACATTTGGGTACCGTTGATAAATTTATGGAAACTTGTTTTAATGCTCTTATAATTTAATAAATATTATAATATGTTTCACAAAAGAATCATAGTTTTCAAATAAAAATAGTATTCTTGGAAATAAATCATTTTGTTTACAAAAACTATGATAGATACTTATATAGTTAAAAACATAGTATTCGTTTTATAAATGATATGTTTAAAGGGTATCAATAATAATTATATCTGTTGATCTCCAAAATTATGTATTTTTAAATTAACTACTGGTCTTCTAGAATTTTTTTAATGATCCTAATCATTATAATGGTTTTGTATGTAATATAAGAAAGCTATATCTTTTAAAAGATTTATATATGAATTGGTAAATGGATTTAAATTTTAAGTTAAAAATATTTTTTGTTATTGTATATTGACTCATTTTGTGAAAATATTTACGTTTTGAACTAAGTATACTTAAACTAGTTATTTCGAAAGTCTTAATAAAATTTTTTTAAAAAAATTATGTTGATATGAAATATTTTACATAAGCTAGTAAATGGATTTTGATTTTTTTAGTTAAAAACTATTTTTTTATTGTAATAACTCTCTTTAGTATAAATATTTATAGTACACATTATTTTGAAATAACTATACTAGTTATTTTATAAATTTAAAATAAGTTTTTAATAAAAATTTAGTTTGGGGCCCGGCCAAGCCGAGGGCATCCCTTAAGGGACAATCCCTATAGGCCGAGACCAAGCCCCAAGGGACCCGAGGTGCCGACCATCGGGGTCCCCAAGCATTTAGTGGGTGTCCATCCAGGTCCCATGCCATGCATAGGTGTTCTAGGTCTCGCGCAGGCCCGTGTTCAAGGCCGTGGTGCGTGTTGCGTAGGGGTGGGTCGAAGCCCGCATGGGGACCTTGTATAAGTCCCTGGTGTGTGTGTGATCGTGTTATTGCACCGGGGGTGGCAGACCTTGTTTTTTAAACTGTGCCTCAACCGCGTTGCATTTCTATGAGGGACACGTTCCGCACAATTAGAACCGTCCAAACGAATCCTACTTTGATCTAGACTGTCCGACCCTTTTTTCCCCTGCCCACATTCGTAGTCGTTCGATCTCCCCCAAGATCTAATCCCGACCCTTGATCTCTTTAAATCGATCAATTATTTTTCCCATGCCATCTCCATCTGTGAGATCTTTCCCTTCATGAATCCCGACCGTCCATTTTCTTACGCATTGACCCATCATCTTCTCCCTCCCAACAGGACCTGACCTGTAGGCCTGCACAAGGATGCCTCGACCTCTCCTCCCCCGCACTACTCCCCTTGAATTCCGAATACCCCCCTCCTAGGGCTCTGTTTCTTCGTCTTCCCCACGTCGACCTACACATTGGCTAAGGCACCAAGGATTTTATAAACCCCCTGCTTCGTTGAAGCCCGGACGACTTTTGCTTCCCCAGAGCTCCTCCCGAACCCTCCATCAAGGCCAACGATCCCCCAGTTGATCCGAGCTTCTTCATGAAAGCTAGGTAAGGGTTCATGCATGTTGCTTCCTTCGGGTTTGGAATTTTTTGTAGTTGTTGTTGTTATATACTCACAGTATATATATACATGTTTTATTTATATATATGTATAAACTACTCGGGTTGTAAGGTTATCAAAAGAGGCTTGCAGCCGTGTTTCTAGTGGGGTGCAAGTAAGGAGGTTTTATAACTTTACTTATAATGAATTACCACTCTTCATTGTTTTAGTATATGCAGTTTGTATATATATTTAATTATATTTACATAATACAAATCCATCGGTTTGTATATTGTGTATATATAGTTTCATATGTATATAGATAGTATATATACAGTTTATATGTGTACATTTATATAATGCAAATCCCTCAGGTTGTGTATTGTTTTTACATACGGTATATATACAGTTTTTGTTTTTCAGTTTTCCAAAACCAAAAATTTATATTTAATGTTTATTGTATATATATACAGTTTCATGAACGTTTTCTTATAACCTAAACCGACCTATATTGGGTATCAATATTTAAATAATAATAATATATATATATATATGCAAACTATGATTTTTTTGGTTTGAGTGGAGTTATTATTGTAAAACCATAATTTTTATACATATGGTAACATTTATGAAAAACCTTATATAGATTTAGTTTTCAACCATGTAATAAATTTATGGTTGGAAACCTTCAGTTACCTAAGGGATTTAATAGACATTGTTTTTTTGAATTGTGTAAAACCCATATATATACTTCGGGTATATATGGGTACGTGTATATTTATTTATAGGAATGACTTCCAAATCCTATTATAATATTTTATAAATAACCGGACATAAATTATTATTTGATGCATGAAAGATTTAATTAAGATATAATTTGTGTGACCAACATGTATTTAAAATACACACAAATGGGCATGTTTTATTAAAGAAGTTATCTAACATTGTCCCTAATGCATTTTATGATAAAGTGTGTATTTCAGTTTGATTTAATTATATGGGAGGATTTAATATTTGATGGGTCATGATAACATGTTGGGTTCACTTATTATCTAAAGACAAAATGAACTCACATTGGTTAATGCATTATCAAGTTTTGGATTTGTTTATTTACGAGTTTAATTGGCCTATTTATCACCATAACTGATTTAAAGTGTTTTCCTTAAGCACTCCTTTTCCATGGATTAATAATGACAAGGATTCATCATTTAGTATATCATTATTTTATATGCTTTAGTGAAAAGGATGTTTTACTAAGCTATGTATTCCTTTGATTAGTTGTTGACACATTTTGCAAAGTTAACTATCATACCTTGTATTAGCAAAATTTGTGGTGGTTAATTATTTATTTTAGTTATTTTTTTATATAATGCATGCTTATGACATATCACCAAGAAATTAGATTACCCAATGTGGTATGGGACACCTTGGGTAAAATGAAAATGAATGAGATACTAAAGGTGGTATGGGACATCTCGAATATACAATTCGTTTAAGTAAATCATGAATTATGTCACTCACATGATGATAAAGACAAATTTTTGGGTGCACCCTGATAGCGCTCCAATGCATTGGGTAAAGAATTAATATCTAGAGATGACCATTTAGACTGATACCTTGGTGAATAACCTTGGTAATTTTTATTGATACCTTGGGGATGGACCTTGGTGATACCGAAATGATTGTCTAAGATTAAATGTTGATGGCTTATAATTCAAGTTATTGAACAAGTTCTTTCTAAAGATAAAGTTCTTTCACGACTAATGCCATTAAGTTTTCATAAAGTTATTATTTCACTAGTATAATCTTGGAGCAAGATTGGTGTTTATCACTTAATAGAATAGTAACCAGTATATGAAAATTTAGTTTTTTCCTTTATGTGAAACTCTGATTATGCATTACTTTTAACTGTTTAATTTATTCTTAAGTAAGTCACATGTCGTACATGTTTATGATAACCATTGTTACTCCTTCGAGAATTAACATAATTGTTTCATTTTATTCCTGAAAACCTTGATTGATCATTTTAATGTTATGTGTTATAATTTTCATTTACTGAGAGTTCAATATCTTTTAAAAGAATGTTTTCAAATGTTATACTCTTTCCATTTCTTTTTTAAAAACCCCTTACTGAGTATTTCAAAGCTCACCCTACATTTTGATTTAAAATTTTCAAGTATCAGCTCTTAATAGATGAACTGTTTCAGAAGATGTCGGTTTCCCAGAACTCGAACCGCACACGATCCTCTGTATGGGACATGATGTGTTGTTAAAAAGTGTGTTTTATTTTAAGATAACACATCATGTTCAGAAGGCACCGACTCCTGGGTTTCTGGGGTCGGGGTATCTACATTTTACACATGAAGGATTCAATGACATCTTTTTCTTTCATTAGAAGATGAGGGTGATCCAAATGATTCTAGTCATTATTTATAACTTGATCCAACTGAGCAAGAAATCTCATGATGTTTTGACAACCCATTCCCATTATATCAAGCATATCATTAGTGAAATACTTACCTTGCCTATCACATTGGTTGATGTAATGTGTTATTTTATTTGCAGCCATTAACTGAGAAAATGAACATATAATTAGAGTTATTGAATTCTATGTTAATGAACATTAAAAAAATTTTGATCCTAAAATATAAACCTGTATATGATAAGTATATCATAACTTGTGATTCCATTGCATTAAATCTAGGTTATCCTTGATCTATTTCATAACTTATATAAATATGGTAATTTTTTATTCCCTTAATAATGTATTATACAAAACTCATGTATTTACCAAAGAATATCCCTCATGAGTGTCAAACCAAGAGTGCAGGAAGGCCTATTTTTGTGTACCGGGATACCCCAACTCACGCCTGAAACTCCATGCCATAGTTTTAAATACTAGGTAAACCTATTCCAGAGCTAGCTCTACATATTTGTTTCTAGATAGGGATATATTTTAATGATAAAACACTTACTGTAGACTTACCAAAATTTAGGGATATTTTTTTATACTTACTCTCGTAATTAAGGTTGTTATTAAAGTTCTATATTACTAATCTCCAAAAATAATGAGCCCATATTATGATTCCAACAATAGTGACCCAAGACTTTTACACATAACATTTCATGGTTGTATGATATGTCAGATTTCAATCAAATGATCTTGAATTATAGTTTGGTAGATGACTAGGTATATAAAAATAAAATCATGGGGCTAAAAAATAA
Organism: Viscum album; assembly: GCA_963277665.1. Lineage (NCBI taxonomy): Eukaryota > Viridiplantae > Streptophyta > Magnoliopsida > Santalales > Viscaceae > Viscum > Viscum album. The sequence continues at coordinate 1,179,950,322 of OY728152.1, read as the reverse complement.
TTTTTTATTTAATCTCCTTAAGGAGATCCGATCATACCTTGAGTCCTTACATATGTATAGGGTACCCTTGGGATAACATGAAAAAAGAAATGATCTAAAATAACATTAAGGTAATAAGAATAAGAATTCATCCTTGTAACATGGGTTAGAAGACATGACATAAATATATAAAAAGAAATTTAACATAAAGAATCAGAACATATAAACATGGGATCTGTTAATAATGGAATCATAGAAATCTAAAAGCAACATAAAACTATACCTTAGTATGAGTCATGGATAACCGACAATATCGTTTCACATAATCGCACAATCCAATGCTAACCACCAAGACGTTCTCACCTAACATCTCATGAGACATAACTTTACCCAATGAATTAGAGTGCTATCTGGGCACAACAATATTAAATTTTAATGAATCAGTTTTCCAAATATTGAATCGTAAATAATCAGTCTTATATTAACCTAAGGTTTACCCATGGAAATTATTAGGAACCACAATCAAGTACAGATTATAAAAAATGGCCGTTTAACAAAAGTTTCCAAAAAAGAATGGAACTAAAATATCCATGGAAATTTACAAGGGAAAATAGGAATATATCATGGTAATTGGGGTCATGTATATGTGATGACATATAAAAAATCTATTCATGAAATTTTATCATAAAAACAATTTTGAGCAGTTTTAAGGAAAATACTATAGAGCATTTAAAATAGAAAAAGGGAACAACACTTTATTCAAAACACATAGTGAACGAGGATGGTTTTTTCAATAAAATGAAATATATTATAAAGAAATTGGTTTTTTAAAATAGAATATTGAGTGAACATGAAATCATGTAATAGTTTGGGATGTTTCCTAAAAACATGTTTTCTTAGTAATGAGGAGGGAATCACATTAAAAAAAGTACAAAAATGAAAGGGAATGAGGGATTGAAATTGAAAATAAAGTTGTCAGCATTTAAATAGTATTTATAAGTTTTAAATAAAAAAATAAACGACATTTAGGTAAAAATAAAGATAGAGAATCCTGATGGAATAAATCTCGTTCATGTGGAATCCCGTAAAGATTATCAGAATGGTATCGGGTGTACATAAGAGGGATTAATGACAAAGAAAGAGATTTTTAATCATTTATACATCATGAGGATAATATGGGGAGGTGCTTAATAAATCTCAATAACTTGTAATTACACATAAAATATTATAACATAGAGGACAATCTTGAATAAAAGTGAAATAATGAGGATCCCTTACATTAAATCTGATGGAGATCTTTTCATGAACTTAATTTCCTGAAAAATAAAATTAGGTCTATTAATTGATAATTAAAGAAAATAATATATATGTAAAATATTTAATATAACCATTTTATTTTCATTTATAACCATTTTGATTGGTTTTGATCTTCAATTTTATTGTTCATGTCTGTTAACTTTCATGGTTTTAATGATCAGTTAATGTTCGGATAAACAGTAATGATGATGGTGGTTGTCCAGAGATGAAATAATTTTTTATTATTTAACGTCCAGAAGTATAAATGGTTGATAATTTAATTTTTTTACTTGGAGTTAATTTGAATAATTATATAAAACATTAGTGAAAACCATTGGGTTTAATTAGATGGTTTTGACCTCAAAGAACACGTTTTGTTTTATAAACCAAAACCCTGTGTACAAAATGATTCTAGAACCATATATGAGGAATAACACATATATTATGATCTGGTTCAACAATTAAAATGATTTCATGACCATAATTTAATATGGTAACCGAAATAAAAAACCAATTTTCCTTGAATGAGGTAAATTAGCACATCTTGGAAGGTGTCTTTACTATTAAAATAAAAGTATAGTGAAGGAGGGATGATAATAAAAAATTCCAATATTATAAAAACATTCTTTTACATGCATGTTACTAGTTTGATTCATAAAATATGGATTAAGAGAGGAATGGATATAAAAGGAAACAAATGAACTTGAAAATAAAAATAATGAAAAGAAAAGAGAAATTTACCTTCAGATTCAATCTTCCTTGAGAGCCTTGTAAGGGGATAGGATTTGGAGTTATGAGGGGAAAAATGATGTTGGACGAGGTGGAGGATCATGGGGATTGATTTGGGTCGAATATATGCAATGCATAAGGCTTTGTAGGATTTAAGAGAATAGGTATTTAGGGGATGTATTTATAGTGGAGGAGTGGAGGGTATTCATAATATAAGAATCATAACATTATTACATTTCCATAAGACAAAAAATAGTGATGATTCCATGAAGAAAAATAGTCATAATAGCATTTGAGTTCTATATTTCGGTTCTTACATAATTTATGATGTTAGGAATATTGGATTTAAATTATAATGTATTTTCACTGTAAATTAATGTCTTTTACTACTCACTAAAAATTCATGAATTTCTGAAAAATCCAAAAAATTCACCCTATAAATTTTGTAATATCTAAAACAAAAAATGAAATCCATTTTTAAAAAGAAATTTCATAAAGAGGATTAATTTAATATTTAAATAAAATCATACATTATTCTAAAAAACAAGTTTTAAAACATTTATTGACTTGTTCCAACAAATAGGTACATCATACATTCATATGAATCTTATTTATATACTATCATAGGTAAGGTTACAATTCATTAAGTTATATAATTACTCAAAATGGTAACATTACTATTCGTAAGGGTATGTTACTATTCAAGAAAAATTATGTTTTCTTATTGGACACAAAATATCATACTAATCACAATTATGATAGTCATATTTTTCAAATTCCAAACAAACAAGTGTCACAATTATGATCAAATGTCACATAGGACATATTAGTTCATTGTTTTTGTTATTTCATGTGACTATATAACATAATATTAGAATAAAATTTCAAATGAAAAACTTTGGGTCATTACATTTACCCTTTCAGGTCATATTATATTAATGATTCTGCATTTCAATGGTGGGATATACAGGTCCCCCATATCACATAATTTTTACATTTTGTTTTATATGATATTAAAATATTTATCATATCATAAACCATGAAATGTAAATTAGGTTCATAATCATTTCATCATTGTATAAACTATAGGAATGAAATTGGTTTAATATACATTTTGTAATCTTGTTAATAAAAATAAATTATTCAATGGAAAAAATTTTATAGTTCAATTGGATCAATCCCCATTAAAACAAATATATCACAAAATGTTGATATTGCTGATGAATATAAATTCCATAATAATATCCTTAAATAATCCATGAGGAAAATATCATTTCCCTTTTGAAATCATATAATTAATCTGATGAAATTTCTCCAATATTAGAAAACATTTTACTAGAAAATAAAATGGAAAACATGTAAGGGAACATTTAAATAATTGAGAGGTCACTATAGAAAGAAATTATATTCATGGTTCACATGTTAAAAAAACATTTTTTTACGTTTTCAATAAAACATCGAATGTTTTTCATGTTGAATAAAACAAGATGTTTCCCTAAAAAATGTAAAAATTTTAACATGGATAAAATATTCTTTAAAAAATATATTTATAATAGTAGAAATATTATTTTAAATTTATTTTTTAAAACATGTACATGAAAGGGAATGGATTTTTGACCAAATAGAAAAATAGAGTGGATTATTCTTCAAAATATTATAATCAATGTAGTGTGTAATTAGAGGAAAAGGAGAGGAAATCAAATATTATTTAGAAATAAATAGTTTCCGATAAAAATCATTACGTTAGTGAGATTTAGGTCATATGATTTTATCATTTGAAACATATGCATAAATAATCCCTATAAAAAATGTATTGTAACATAAAATTGTTACCACATTGGTTTCCTTAGAATCACATGAACCATGAACGAAGGAAATTAATTGAAAGAATTAATAACATGAAAATAATTAAATTCATTAATCAATATGATGAGGGGATTTTGATAAACATTAGAAAATAATATAGGTCCATAACAGAATATATGTACCAAATTAGAAAATTTTATTCAATAATACCACACCTCAAGTTTCGACATTCATTGTACACATTGAAACCTCATTAATAACAGTTATAGGTCTATCCTACATATACTATTGAACCATGAACTTATATATTATAGAAAACCTATCCCTTTTCACATTTCTTCCTAATTTGAAGTATAAATAATTATCCAATTATAAGATAAGGATTGTATTGTCTAGTATCGTTGAAATACTAGTTACATAAAATTAAAAACATGTGTCCGGAAAAATGGTCATGCATTCCCCTAGTTCACTCTACTCCGTAGCATTCTCTACATTCTCGATGCCTAATATTTTCAACTAATCTCTTCATTCATTCTTCATCACTTCTCTTCACTACCCCCGTCCTTCCCCATTTTCTTCCATGGATTCTCCAAGGGTTCATTCCCCTAATTCCTTCTGCGGCTGGTCCATACCCATTTTCTCTAGGGTCTTGGTCTTTGATTTTTTGTTAGTGGAGGCAATTAGATGTTATGCTAGGACATTGTTCCTCACTCTGAACTCATGTTCTAATGGTTTACTCTAGGATTGATTTGATCGTTAGACACTCAAAGGTTTTGTGCTGAGGCTTGGTCATTTTGCGTTCTCCCGACGTCAGCTAGCCTTCCCTTTTGGGATTTATCACTTGTATTTTTTTTGCCAGAATTATGTCTTCCCTTAGGGTTTCATCCCCATTATTATTTCATTACCTTTATGATGAATTCTCAATTATGGTGTTCATTGTAGTATTTTGGGTGCTTTGGTTTCATTTTTGGTTTTCTGTTTGGGGGGTCTTGTAGATGAGTTATATCATTGTATTTTCTTGCATGATTATCTACTATAGATCAAGGTATCTACCACTCTCTCGATGGTGGATTTGTGCATTGGTGTCTCTGGTGATTTGGCATGTGAGTTCAAGTGGTCTTGTGACTAGTGATGGTTTCATCTTTACTGGCCCTGGGAGGATGATGGTGACCATCAATTCTTTAGCCTGGGGTCATTCAGTTCTATATTTTTTTTCAATGATGATGGTAAACTATGACACTGATAATGATTTTTATAGATCCATTCCATTGTTTTTCAGGTCTGTAGAGTTTCATGTTAGTTTATTATGGAGGTTATAATGGACTCTACTGGTGATCGGATGGAGACATGGTTGAAATGATTCAAATGTGGTTAACAGGATCACAGTTTCGTCAGTCTTGGTCGGGGTTCAGAGGGATGATATACTTGGGATGGGGTTGGTGGTGAAGATGTAGGATAGAATTTATACATCGGTGATGAATCTTTTGAGGTTATCTGGTTCATTGTGGTGGCTATGGAGCACCATAGATCATATCCGATGAAAGGTTTTCTCCATTATATAGGTTTGACGAAGGAAGGTGACAATGATATAGATGATATTTTGGAATCGACGAAAGGTTTCAATCATGGAAAAAGTCATATATCCAGCTGATACAAATCCTCATGGATTAGGGATACATTGGATTATATGATGTTGATGTGTATTAATTTGTTAATTACAAATTTAGCATGTATTTTTTGTATCCAACGCGTGATGTTTCTGTTTCTTCTTAGCCTCAATGTTATTTTTTTAAAATACACAAAAAATAGTTTTCTGCGTCTAAAAAATTTCTTAATTTTTCATCTAATATGAGCTCATACAGTCATTTGAGCCCTTATATCTACATTGGATAACATGGGGATAACATGAGGAATAATAACATGTATAACATTGTATAAAATAATCATGGCATCATAGAAATGGTGAAACAACATATAAAATGACATGTACATGAGTCAAGGCTAGCCGCTAAGACTATATAACATGGAAGACAACGTCCCATAAAGGAATCAAGTTCACTCCCAATCGCAACAAGAAAACACATTAGACTAAACATTAAATAATTCATTTGATCACTATCTAGGAACACCAACCATAATATTCTCATATATATGTGTTCCACATGAACAATAAACATAAGGTTATCCCATTGAATGAAATGGGAATCATTATCATGTCACAAGATATTACAAATGATCATATCATAAATGTGACCATGAACGAATGAATTATAGAAAAATAGACAGTAAAAAGAAAATATTGGCATATATCAAGACAAGTGAAGTCAAACTAAAGTGAATACATGTAAAAATTGTGTCAAATATACTTTATAGATAAAACAATCTGTGTGTTTTATGAAAAATATTACGGATTCTTTAAAACTAAAAAAGATTTATTGTTTTCATGAAACCAGAAAAGAACCATGTTCGTTTTTTCTTGATAAAATGAGTTATTTTATAAGAATACTGGTGGATTAGAATAATTTATAAATATAAACCGAAAAGGGTAAGAATTATGAAAGTTCCATTAAATCAGGCATGCATATTAGGAAGAATTGTGTAGTGATCCTTTTTAAAACTTGTATATCCCAAAAGGAGGAATGTATATTGATATATGAGTTTAGAACATATAAAAATCATTTATAATATGTATATAATAATGAAATTAAAATATAATTTTGGTAAAAAGAGAGGAAGAGTAATGTGAAGGAAAAATGGTGGTTCAGGTAGAATCCATTACAGTATGTCCAAAAGTGTTTTCACTAGATCATAAAATCCATAACAACATAACTATATTAATTTATTAAAAATTCTAGAACCATTTATACATGTAATTGTTTGAATATAATTTTAGTATGTTCATTCGAGTCATTTTTATGGGTTATTGTGTTCAATTTCATTGCTCAAATGTGTTCGATTTTATTAGTTTTCTTGATCATTTTGCTGGTAAATGTGTATGGAAGTTCATTTAGAATGGGTATAATTTGAAATAATTGAAATTAAAAGTTATTAATGAAAACCATAATTTTAATTATTCATATATATTTTTTTATATGATGTTGAATCATTAGATTATATGTTAATGATAATATTTTAAATTAATTTTAACAGGTTTTTGGTAACAATGAACTAATTTTGTTCTGTTGATTAATATAATGTTTATATAATTGATAAATAGAATTACATAAGATATAATACATATATTATTATTTTTACATAAAAATTATTTCATTATCATTAGTGATTACAGAAATAGAAATTAAAATATTGGTTGTCATTAAATGCGATAAATTAACACATCACAGACAATATTATCATTTTTATTATAAACGGATAGGAAAATATTGATGATGGTAAATTATTACATTATACAAATAATATTTTATTTTTTATATGATTCAAGAGTAATCAACCCATTTTGATGAGTGTAGGTGAGGATATGGAAAACAAAATAAACAAAACCAGAAAAGAAATTAAAAGAAAAGGAAGGGGTTTGACCACATGATTCATTCTTCTTGAGAATCTCTCTACGGGATTATTTTTGGTGTTTCATTTGGAAAACAAGCTCCTATAATTGGGTGAGGGGCTTGGGAAGATCTTAGAGATGAATTTGGGTAAGGTTCAAGGCTTTTATGGTGAGAGAATAATAGGTGGTTAGTAGTGGTATTTATAGTGAAGTGGGTGTTTTTCTCATTATTTAATTAATTAGTATATTATATTGGCTCAAGACTATGAATAGTTTGATAATTATCATCAAATATAATTAAATAATGAAGGAAATTTCATTATTTTGGTCTTACATCAGCCTTACATCCACTATGACTCAAATAATCATGTATCTAGCTGTTATCATATATTATTGTTTTTACTATAAGAAAAAATTAAACTATTTTAGAAAAATAAAAAAAATACCCCAAAATTTTTTTTATGTGTGGAATTAAAAAAAAGAACTCTATTTTATGAAAATAATGTTCAAAAAATGGGAAATTTAGTTTTTTAAATAAATTCCTCATTTTCTTGGAAAATACCAATTTATAAATTATAACTGAATTTGTAAGACTTTGAAAAATTAATTAAGGTATAATAAAATTATCTTATTATCAAAAGATAACAATATATTAAACGATGAATACATTTTACAGAAATTTATTTTCCTTTAAAAGAAAATATCATTTTCAAAATTGAAAATAAACTATTATGTTTTATAAAAATATCATCACTTAATTAAGAATTTATAAAGAATTTATTTAATTATAACATGATATAATTATATCATATTTCACTTATAAGGTGCATAAATTTTATTTATATATTAATTAGTGATGTTACTATTGAATTGGTTAGTTTACTATTCCTATTTTTCATATTAAAATACCTAAGGTCAAGTTACCATTTCATCCTCATAGGTTCCTTAACTTCTAGAAATACTTCTAATTTGATTCATTCTTCATTTATGACGTTTTTATGGAGTTATATATCTGATTTTTATCTTCTTTATACTATATATCATATATATATAAGAAAGGATTTTCCATTTATAAATTTTTGGTTCATTACATTCTCCCACCTTATGAAATTTCTCCATAAAAATTTAACATTACATTCTATAATGAAAACTGGTGTGGGTACTTCTCCTACCTCACTTCTTTTGATTCCCCACTTTCCTCTTCATACTTACGGTTTTGTCATGGTACATTATCCACATGAGTATCCTTTTGTACTGAACATTATATCTATGATAAAATAATATTACTAGCTTCTCCTCACAAGTGAGGTCATTTTTCAACAATATTGCCTCTGAATTCAGTACATACGAGGGATCTGGTTTGTACATACATAAAAATGATACATGTAATACATCATGTACATAAGACAAGGTAGGTTGAAGTTCTATTCAATATTCCACTTCTTTGAAAAAATCAAGAGTCATGTAGGGGCTAATGTACCTAAGACTCATCTTTCATTTCGTCCTAAATATTATGATCCCCTTCCATAGAGACATGTGGAGTAATACCATGTCTCAAGCCTTAAACTCAAGATCTCATCGACGATTCTCTGTATCGATTTATTTTCAACAATAGGTTATATTGTTGTGTTGCTGAATGATTTTACCTATTTCAACCACTTCATCAACTATTTCAAGGTCCTAGCAACATACATTCACAGAATCAGACCCATCATGCTGGTGTTCTACACCTTTTCCCATAAAAATGTTTATACAGAGTAATTTCAATTATTGAGTGGAAACTAATATTATAAGAGAACTCAAAAAAGGTGGATGTTAGTCCCATACTCCTTTTTTACCTGTAGAACATGATCTTAACTTGTCTCCAAATGTCTGAATCTTTTTCTCATATTGGACATCATTTTGAGGATGATAGGTTATACTGAAGTTTATCTTCGTGCTTAGAGAATGTTGGAGACATTTCCAGAACATCAAATTAATTATCATATTCCAATAAAATACAATTTATAGTTGAACACAATGAATTCTTACCACATATATGATGTATATACATGCAATTTGATCTTCTTATAATTCCATGAAGGTTTCGATAATGTGATATTTATTCTTAAGATGATCTCCAACAACCCATATAGCATTGTTATCGATGGATGTTCGAAAGTCCAGGAAAAAATTTACATGACCCCCTCCCAAAATCAATATTCCTTATAGGATGGAAATGTGAGAAGGCACATAGTTTCCCCTCATTCCATCCTTTAGTTGGCCCCAGGTTGGAGACTAACACCAAGGATATAGTTAACACACAAATTGGAGGTGTTACCCTCTATGAAATAACATGCTAAAGACAGAGATAAGATAGACACTAACCATCTTCAATTAATACCACAATATATATGAAATCCAAATTACACATATTTAATTTCATGAAATAAATACTACAACTGGAAGGAAAAACTGCAAGTACCAAAAGAATGTAAAACCGTAGTGACCACAATGCCTGGATAGGTCCTGCAACCCAATGCTAGTAGTAACCAATATGATCTCCAACCTACTCCAAGTGACCACAAAACAGTATATATATATATAGGGTTAGTATAAAAGATTACTTATTATGATCCTCTCTAAATCATCTCGTGCAAAAGTAAATAAATCATTCTAAAACCCAGTGAACAACTAGTGAAATGATCTCATCCCTTAAATATGTATACTATATTAGCAACCTCATGATGGTTACTCTCACCAAGTATCACATAAATGAGTATATAATATTAAAAATAATATCAAGGGTACCACACTACTACTTCTCCACTGGTATTCTACTTTTCCCCAACATCGCATGAAATAAGCATCTCTGTCCAAAAAGGATTTCATGTAGACAATAGGGCATGACACCACAACATGCAGCTCAAGAAACAAACCACTAAATCCACCTATCAAATGCAAATAGGTAGTTTTTATTGCCCATATAACACGAATCATACAACAGACAATATACCTCAAGACATTACTTCCCACACCCCGATTAAGGATATTTAGTCCATCACAGCCTCTGCTTGATACACCTATAGTAGTCCATATGAAACTATTTCCAAAACATATGGGTGTTAATAAACACTGTCCACTACATCCCTCTACACACATACATGTGGAAAAATATCTTTATTACCATCCTACATAAGTAACTACCATGATTAGAGATAAAGTCCAAACAGTGTAGCCATCCATCCATCCTCTACTCGAAATGTTGGGGAAAACACCCCCACCCAAGGGAATTGAATCTATGGGGTGTCAGTTTCCCAAACTAACAGGGTTGAGTGGCATATAGAAACACAAAAACTAAAAAATATAATACACCTCATAACAACACGATGCAAAAAATATAATCATAGTCTCAACTGAAGCTAATGTCCCTCAGACTCCCAACTTGAACTACTAAGAATGGATATCATATAAGCATATAAAAATTTAAAGAGATATATTATGTTAATTTTCCCTTTTTATTAGTTTCTCATTAAATTAATTAATTAGTTAGCCATTAATTAACCATTATTAATTCCAAATTACATTTCATTAACATCACACCAATGTTCTGTGCCCTTTCGACATAACCAATCCAAGTCCACATCTTCTCAAAAATATTACCTCAACATTTTATCCTAGTAATCTCTAACCCCATGGGTAAAAATCTTTTATTAAATCATTTATTACCAAAATTATTACTTTTGTACATTCCCAGACATTCTAGTAAAATATTCTATACATCCACACATAAGGGGTTTAACATGATGTGTAGCTGAACTATCCGTCGAGTCATTTCCAGCTATTGCAAGAGCACAAAACCATCCATCCCCAAGAAGAAAATCATGGAGTGGACGTGGAATACGCCGCATGTGTTTTACTATTTTTGATGGTGGTTAAACAAAAATAGTTTCATTAACAAGTAGGTAAAGAAAAGAAGATAATAAAAAGAATGATTCAAAAAGCAAACATCATTCACATCTAACATGTTTCATCATCTCTTGTGTCCTCCCCAACTCCCACGTGGATAAAACGATGCACCTCACCACTCTAGGCATCAACTGTTATCATAACCACTAGAACTCTATATTCCCACATCTTACAACATCCATCTGGGATGATAAAAAATCACAAGCCGAAGGAAATGACAATGTAACAGGGCTCTTGGCCCTTAAAAAGTCATTCTTCCTTCACAAGCAAGGAGCTTTATTGGCTCCAAAGGAGAAGGCACTCAACCATACATGAAAGAGTGTAACTGAAATCCCTAAAAAGAATTTACTTTTATCAATCAACTGGATCATAAAACCATAACTAATTATCCAATTAATTATTATACGGTTCCAATAATGGATAGAATGGAACATGCCTCTGACCCATCCAAGTGTCTCGTCACAAACAAACACTACTGGCTCACCATTAGTATCGAAGAACACCACCAACCTCCAGAATAAATCCACAATATCCTACACTAAATAAAACTGATCTACGAAAATGATGACATGATATGTTTGTATCTATAATATTAGAAATATCCACTAGAGTGGTGCTTCCCAGGATTTTTATCATAGTCTATACAAACATCAAATAAGTCATATCAATATCCAACATGCGTTGTCAATGATAAGGTCCCTGAAAGCCTCCCGACATCATGTATCAATGAAAGGACAAGGGAAGGTGATATGAAGGAGTGTGTCACTCCAAAATCGAACAAAGAATAATCCCAAGTATTAAAAATTAAAAAGGAACCATTAAAGACACCTATCTCACCTAGAGCTGGCAACACGAAAGCATGAACCAGACCACAACATACTATATTGCCCCTCTGACCCAAAAGAAAACCACCCCTACAGCCATGCTCTGTTCTCTGAGGATGGGGATCACCTTAACAATGTCCTCTACCTACCCCATCTGCTCTCTACGTATCCAAAGATAGTGAATAATGTTGTTGCTTCCTTGACGGAAACATCCTCAATGATGGAACATGATGTAGAACACTTGATGCACACTGACTATACAGAAAGGTCGGTCACTCTCACTTCTGATTACCTCACCCTCTTCAAGAAAAAAATTTCTTGATCCCTTTGTGTAGTTCGGAGAGCCGCTGCCTCCAGATAAGGGAGATATTGAGGGATTGTACCTACTCCTTGCCGATCAAAAACTCTTCTTATCTAAAAACTGGGAACCCCATACCACAACTCTACTTTGTGTGGAACCCAGAAGACTTCCCTATCATGATGATATGGTTATGGATAAAATCATATTGATAACATCTACCGTCACCATCACTTCCAGATATGTCTTCATCATAAATGGTTTGACCTAGAATTGGATCTCTAGATGCAATACCTCCTCAAAATAACCTACCTTGGCCTCCTAATATTGCTACACATTCGAAGCATATCATAAAAGGTTCCTAAAATGGATTCCAAACTTCTCACACTAGAGATCCCCTATCTAAGGTTGAGAAACTTTTGGTGACTAGACTCCTTCATAGTCTATCAAAGAAACTCGACTCTGAACATGTCTCATAACATCTCCCGTGATATTTTTGACTCCTCATAGACCATGAATAAAAAGAACCACCAATGACTTGTTGCCCCACACAACTTCATTACAACCAAAATTACCCATTACTCATTAAAGAATATATAAAATTGAAGGATATATCATAAAATTTCAAAAAGTAATCTATCACTGCATCTGACATGGATCCCTCATACTTCTGCAGACTATAGCACTAAAACACTTAGAGTACCATCATAAAAGTGTGGTTTTTTCAACCTTGACTCTACGGAAATTGGCTGGCACATTCTACAGAACACTTCTTGGGGAACTAAACAAGGACGTTGATATGGATCCATACCTTAAAAATATAGAAAATTTAGATATCATAACCCTTGAATATGGAAGAACCAACATTAATTAATTATTTTTTTTGTTTTATTTGTTTTAGGATAACATATCCCAAGGTCTACGCATTGAAAACATGAACAAAGAAGAATGATGCATGATCGTTTCCAAGGTCTCTACACTACAACAAGTATCACCTCTATTAGTAGACACTATAATCATAAAGGCCTATATGTCAGACCATAGGGGGCCCAAAATACCAATGTCTCAGTCAGTATCCAATGTTTACAGAACATGTTAATCTTGACTGAAACCATTTCCCTACGAACACGTGCAACCTCACCTATGCCAGACTCCAAACATCATCATATCCCTCAAACTCCCTTTAATACCTATTTATCAAGACCCCTCCCCAAAAAGTGTACCCCTCTTGGAATGGAAATGTGAGATTGGATATAGTGACCCCAAAAGTCCTGCATCTAGTAGACCCTAGATTGGAAACTAGGAGCGAGGGTATAGTGAACATGCATATTAGGGGCATTACCCTCAAATAGGGAACATGTAAAAGATAGAGATAAGAAAAAAACCAACCAACTCCAACTCGAAATAAAATATATAAGAAATTACCAGTACGCACATGTAATTTCATACAATATGTTATACAACTAGATGGAAAAAATTCATGTAAAAAAAGAAAGTAAAACAGCAGGGACCATGATGCCTGAACAGCTCCTGCGACCCAAAGCTAATAATAACGAGCCTAATCTCCAACCTACTCCATGTGACCTAAAAAAATTATATATATATATATATATATATATATATATGTATATGTATGGTGACTATAACAATATACTCAGTAAGAGTCTCCCTATAGCCTCTCCTACAAATGTAAAGAAATAATGCTAAAGAATAGTGAACAACAAGTGAATTGAACTCGTCAACAAAATAGGTATACTATGTGTCCATCCACACCAAGAGTAATCTAAATAAGTATCACATTCAAGATTATATAATATACTAATTAATATCAAGGGTACCCTACTACAACTTACCTACTGGTTTGTTGCTTTTCCCTAATGTCACACATCCTAATAATCTCTATCCAAAATGGCTATCCCACAAACACCTGGGCATAAAACCCCAACATGAACTTCGTGAAACAAAACCACTACCTCCTTGTAACCTATGTAACCATGTAGTTATCATTATCCACTAATGCTCGAAAAATGTGTATCATTTGTCGTGCATTAAATGTCATGCGGTTATAGCCCATACACTGAGCAAGGATCCTATAGCCATCATAGCCTATATACATTAGAACTATAGTAGTCCATCTGAAACTATATCCAGAATATATGTTTGTGAATAACCACAAGCCATTATAGCCCTCTATAGACATATATGTGAAAAAATTAACAATCATTCCTACTAACGCAAGTATATACCAAGAGAATCTATTGGGGAAAAAGGGTGTAGTTGGCCATCCATCCTCCCACCAGAATATTAGGGACCCCCTCCCCCGAGGGCTCAAAATCCTCGGGGTGTCAGTTTTCTATACTGATAGGGAAGAGTAGTCTATGGAAACACATAAATTACAGAATTTAATGCATCTCAAAAGCACACTATAGGAAAAACCTAGTCTTATACTCAACTTCTAGTAACGTCTCCTAGACTCATGGATGGAACCACTTATAATAGATATTTTATAATCATATTACCATCTAAATTGATATATTAATGTTCTTATCCCTTTTAATCAGTATCACATTATGTTAATTTTTTTTGATTAATTAACCATTATTATTTCCACATTACATTTCATTAGCATCACACCAAAGTTCCATTCCTTCCAAGTATAACCAAACCATGTCTATAGCTTATCAAAATTATTACATCATCATTTCATCCCAATAATTTCCAACCCCATGGATTACCATCATTTATTCAATCATTTAATAACTACGTTATTTCTTTCCCATATAACTTGGTATTATAAAAAACATTCTAAGCTCCCAAACACCAGGGGATCTACAAGGTGAGTAGGTGAACTACATGTATAGTATGTTCCACATATATAATGATCATAGAACCATCCATTATTGAGAAGATAAACAGAAAAAACCCAT
Source organism: Viscum album (assembly GCA_963277665.1). Lineage (NCBI taxonomy): Eukaryota > Viridiplantae > Streptophyta > Magnoliopsida > Santalales > Viscaceae > Viscum > Viscum album. The sequence goes on along the minus strand of OY728152.1, from coordinate 1,179,935,010 downwards.
GGTATACCCCACACGTAATCAACTATTTTAGAAGGAGGGTACGCAAGACCATATTCCATAAGTAATGGGGAAGGTAAGGTAGATAAAAAACCAACAAGATTCAATATGCATCAAAAATCCACATCCAATCTGTTTCATCATCTATGATGTCCTCCCCAACACCCATATGCGTAAACTGATGCACATCACCACTCGAGGTGTCAAATACTGCCACAACCACATGGCCCACCTACCCTCACATCATACATATTGGATTATAACACATCACGAGAAGCACAAAATAGAAAAGAAACCGGGCTCTTGGGACCAAACAAGGCATTCTACCTTCACGTGATACAAACTCTTATGGCTCCAAAGTAGAAGGCACCGGCCTTACAATAAAGTGGTTAACTCATAACCCTACAAGGAATTAACTTTTATTAATTATGTAACTAATTAATCCATCTTCAATTAGCTGATTCATTATTAGTAGATTCCAATTATGGGAAAACTAAACAGAAAGCTATCATTGCTATCCCAAATTAATTAAATACTCATACTACATCAATATTATTATCATCAATTCAAAATTGCATCAACCACATTAAATAACAACCCTATAAATCTTGGGCTAAATAAATTATAATTAATCCCAATTTACGTTCAATATCAATTTCCATTAAGAATAATATTCCAAAAAAAAAATTTCCTGATATCACACTATCTAGGAAAAAAAATTGGCAGTAACATATGGTTGATACAAATTTATTTATCCAATTCAAATATTTATTATTTCAATTCCATTGTGATCAAGTGGTATAAAACTTAATAACTATAAATTTTTATAAAATATAATAGAGAAGGCATGAATCCCCTACCAAAATTGGTTCTCGATGTTCATTATGAAAATGAAAAATATGTATCATGATAATCTCTCCCCTCAAAAACTACATCCACCAGAGGATTCCGTGACATGATCTCACCAACTGAAACCCAATAAGACTCCATTAGAAACATGGAGATCAGATTCCATTACATGGAAAGGAAAAAAAAAGAGAATAAGGATCGAAGAAAATACAAGAATAATGGTAGATCATAGCTTTGATTGATGAATGATCGACACTTGAAGCTTACACCAAAATAGGGGGTGCGTATATTGAAGGATGAAACATTAAGGGAAAAGATACAAGGATAATAGTTCATTCACACCAATCATGTGGGAAGAATGTATTAGGGAGCTGCACATAGAGATAAAGAATAAGGAGGAACAATGCATAATATATCTCGACAATTTGAGTATCTAAATAGAGAACTTGTTAAGGTACATTTTTTAATTTTCCAATAAAGGTGGATCTCTTAAATACTATATTGTTTGACTGAGTAATGGCACCAGGAACCATAAAAAAATTAATATTGGAAATGGGCTTTGTATCATCCCTAAATCCCATAAAACAAGGCATTGAAATGGGATGTCGACACTAACAGTTTAAAATGAAACACTGACACTGACACTTCAAAATAACACACTGACAACGACAGTTCAAAATGAAACACTAACATCGATATATCAAAATGGAATACTGACACATATAGTTCAAATGACATGCAGAAACTGACCAATCAAAATGAAACACTGAAACTGGCAGTTCAAGATGATACAATTACCCAAAAATTTCAAAATGAAATGTCGGCACTGACTTTCAAATGAAACACCAACACCAACCGTTCAAAAGGACATGATGACACCATTAGTTTAAAATTGAATTCCAATATCGACATTTCAAAATTATAAGACAACACCGATAGTTCAAAATGACACGGCGACAATGAATGTTCAAATGCACATTGACACTGAAAGTTAAAAATGAAACACTAACACCAAAATTTCCAAATGACATGCTTATAGTACTATTCAAAATACTAGAAATATGATAATGTTTTAGGGATAAGTCACCTTGAACTTCTAGAACACCTCAAACACCTGATTTTAGAAAATGAATGGACTAGATAGGTCCGAGCAATTACAAAAGTTCCATGCCAATGTTATCCAACTTCCATGTTGGTGTGGAAAATGGGCGCATCATCCCATTATACTTTAGACATTTATCCATCACATTTTATAATAACAGGTACTTTGATGTATATTCAGTGACCACGTTTTTCATATTTTCCCACCATTAGTTCTCTTAGAGATCTCGATAAATCTTTGTACGCCTTAGGTGAATAGATAATGTTGACTTATGTGTGTCATTTATAAGATCATTCTTTATATCTAGATTTAACGCTATACATATTCATGACCCAAATCATATAACTCCTTTATCATCCATTTTGAACATTAAGGATTTCCCATTCTTGATAGCTTACAGGATGTATCCTTTATTATCACCTAGAGGGATGGTTGAAAAATATGTAGATAAAGGATTTATTAATTTTCTCCTTTAATGATTCAAATGTCCACCCATTTCTAGTATAATAAGATTGGGTCCTTTTAAACTCTCATCACTGATAAGGATGCATGATCCATTCTACATAGATCATCATTCACCATTTATTAATTACCTGGATAGCAGTGGATTGACTAGTCATAATATTTGATGAGAAATACCATATTTTCTATGGAATATTAAGCTCCTTAAAATTAATATATATTGGATACTTTTGTGATTAGTATTTATCTCACAGTTCTCCCTATAAATAAAATACCATTATACATTCAATGCAAAGTTCACAGTATCCAACTACATATCTTGTTTTGGATATTATTGTTCATGTATTTTTAAATTCCTTGAGTCATAGTCTATAACTTAATGATTTTTTATCAGTAAAAAACCTAATCCCTTCTTTGAAACAACGCTATACACTAGGATAATTTATGAACTTTTCCAGAGTGTGAGTACCATTGTAGTGATAAGAATTATTTTAAACACTATAAATCTTTCCTCACATTCTTGATTCTAGAAAAAATTATCTCTATTCCATGTCAACTTGGTTATTGGATTTGAAAATCATGATATTTTCTTCAAAAATTGTAGGTAATACCCATCTAGGACAAGGAATATTTAGATTTATATTACAGATTTTATCCTTATCCACTCTTCTATTTCAATTATCTTGGAAGGGTTCGCAGATATCCCTTTAATGGTGAGAGAATTCCACAAGAATGAAAAATCTGATATACATAACTCAAATTTATTATAACATTCATATTTTTTCTCTATTCACATAGTATTTAGTGCAATATTCAATGGATTATCATGTTCCTCCTTTTTCATTGAGTATATCATTATATCATTGATAAATACTACCCAAAAATTTTACTAGGTAATATCTAATTACTATTCATTAAGTCCATGATTTTTTTTGGAGAATTATTAAATCTGAAGGGAATCACTATGAAATAAAAGTTTCCATACCTCATCTAAAAGATATTCATGGGAATATATTCCTTCCTCAACATTAATTAGTGATATCACGACTGAAAGTCCACCTTAGAAAAATAACTAGCTCCAATTCACTGATCAGACATGTCATTTATCCTTCGTATGTGATACTTTTTCTTAATCATAATTTTATTGAGATCATGATAATTAAAACAGAGGTGAATTGATCCATCCTTGTTCATAAAGGGGAGGACAGGTCCACCCCATGGTGAAGGACATGGGTGTATAAAACCCATGTCCATATTATCCTGTAACTACTTCATTAACTCTTCAATCTCAATGGTGGGCACTTTATATGTCGTCATTCATATAGTTAGAGATCCATGAATAAGTCCAATTGATAACTCAACCTCTAAATCAGGAGGAAGATCAATCAAATATTTGGGGAATGAATTAGTTTAATCCCACAATATAGGTATTCTGATGAGCATGATTCTTTCTTGTGTCCCAATCAATGGAAAACATTTCTTTCTCATAATGAAATAATATCCACTCTTGATATGATGATTCAGAAAGAGATTCATCTTTCTCTTTAATAAAGTATTGGATTTGAGGATGCTTCACGATGTGAAGAGTGATATACCTTTCCCAATAGTTGAAGTTTTATTTATATATAGATCGAAAATCCATGCCAAAAAATAGAATCAAACTCTAGAAAAGGGATTATGAAATGATTTTTTGGGAGGATAAATACACATACATTTATCGTGGTGGTTTCGTAAATATTGGAATAACTAATTTATCTATTCATTGAAGACAATGATAACTCATCCTATAAATTTTTAGGTGTTGTTTGATTAGATATACACAAAATTCAAGATATGAAATAATTTATTGAACCAAAATCAAATACTATATTCACCATTCTTGAATGAATAACTAAAGTACATATCAGCAAATAATTTTCTAGCTCCACCTCATCATTAGTGAGAGGATATTCCCATCTCTATTAGATTATATTTTTTATTTTCTCAAACTACAATGGGATTAGGGAATTGGATTGAAAAAATTCCATGTTCCCTATAGTTGAAACAACACTCTACATGCTGAGAATTGATATGAACCTTCCTTTATTCCCCCACATTAGTGTGATTTTTCATATCCCATCATGTGATATTATCCATATGAACTTATCTTCCAAATTTAAATAATCTCTTGGTGACCATTATGTTTTTTCTAGGATGATTCTTACCATACTTTTGAAATGTGGGATGTAGGGTCTTCTTCTAATCACGAGATTGATCACACTTATTAAAATCCATTTTCCTCTTTCTATCACCAGGCCAATGAGAACACTATTAGTATATTATCTCCATTCCAACTTTAAGGTATCTACATTAAAATATCCTAATAACTATCTATGTCTCAAATATCCAAATATTTTTTTACCCATAACATTATAATTATAAACAAGTGATTCCCCTTGGTTTTGGTGATGATGACAATGCTAGAGGAAAATCTAGAAAGCCTTGTGAGGTTTTCTTTATACACCCTAATAGACTCATATTAATTTTTCTTTAGTCTATGTAACCCCTTTAAATCTAGGGTTGGAGGGTTTGGGGAAAATATATATTGAAAAATATCATTATAAATTATTCTAATTCTATTGAATCAGTTTTATCTTTGGACCTTGTGTTATTGATCAGTGTCCACCGCTGATCAGAATCCCTAATAAAACCATAAAATTCCATAAAAATATCACTTTTTATAAGCATTGGAGGAACAATAATATATTATTAAGGGGTAAATCTATTATTCTGTGAAATTGGGATTGAAAGATCCCTTAAACATGGGATGAGTTTTCTACAATAAGTATACTGTGCAATCATTCTATTTATTAGGAGGAGGTAATTCTAGAAGATTCATTTTATTATTCATAACATGTTCCATCTGAGAATGTATTTTCATAATGTTTGGACCACCCATTACTATCATAACATTCATATAATTATAGAAATATTTACATTTCCTATCACATTGATTGTCATTCTGGGTTATTATATATCTAGTTATTAACCATGAAAATAGAAATACAATTAGCATGATTGAATAAATAGATAATAAATATAATAATTAGTTACTTCAAACAAAGAAGGGTAAAATTTTAACAGAAAAATATATCCAATCTTTGGATTCCCTAGGCTTCAATCAAGGTTATCCCAGATTTTTTTCCTAACATATATTCTTATGGTATTTTTTTGTTCCCCTAATGATGGTTCATAATTATGTTTTGAATTACCAAACAATATCCCCTGTGAGTGTCCAAATAGGTGCGCTGTAAAGAATTTTGTGGTGTACTAGGTTATCTACGTGTAATATCAAGATAGGGATAATATGTTTTTTAAACCAGTTACTTGATACTAACCAAAATAGAGGGATGTTACTTCACACATAGTTTTATCTCTAGTGTTATTAATAATGTTCTTTAATCCTAATCTATGAAAATAAATAGTCATGGATTTGATACCAAAGATAGTGACCCTATCATTTTTCATATAAATTTCGTGATTTAAAACATAATTAACTACCAAATTACATTCCAAGGATAATAAATTATTGTGTCTTTAAAAGATATGGTACATAAAACTGAAAACATGGGAATAAATACAAAATTTCATTATTTATCATACAATATGAGTTCTTAAATTCCATTAGTCTCTTTCATCATAAACGGATAATTGGTGGATAACATGAAAAAAGGAATGTGCTAAAGAGCTTAGTAAGGGAATAAAAATAATTTGAATAAAACATAGAATATGGGTTAGATGGAATAACATGATAACGTAAAGGAAAGGAAAATGAATAAAAATAAAGAATAATAACATGCATAACATGTAGACATATAATCATGGAATCATAGGAATGTGGAAAGAACATATAACAAGGCATAAACATGAGTCGTGGATAACATCAAAGACATATAACGTGGTGGGAAAAGTCCCATAAAGGAATTTGGATCACTCTATTTCCGAACATGACATCTCATGAGACTAAAAAATAACAAATGAATTGGAGTGCTATCTGGGTGAACCCATTATAAAATTTTCATCAATATGTGTTCCACGTGATGGATATAGATAAGGGTTACCCATGGAAACAAATGGGTATCATAATAATTTCACAAGGCATAAAATTGAGAATATAATAAATCTGTCCATGAAAGAATTGAATGAAAACATAAATCGAAATTAATAAGTTAAAATAGACAAAGATCAATATAAATTATTTCATAATTAATTGAATACATTTAAAAATAGTGTGAATGTGACTTTATAGATTAATCATTTTGGTGTGGTTTAAAGAAAATATTGAAGATTTCATAAAATAGAAAAGGAATAATTGTTTTCATAAAACCTAAATTAAACCATGAATGATATTCATGATGAAATTGGTTATTTTATAAAATATAATTGTTGCATAAAAAATATATTATAGTGCACTAGAAAATGGGTATGAATTTGGGATGTTCCATTAAATCGTTCATACTTATCAGCAAGAATTAAGTATGGAACCTTTAATGAACATGTATATCCCAAAAAAAAGAAGGATGAAAGGATCACGATTCATGAGTTTGTAAAATATAAACAGTACATAGAATATTCAAATTAAAACGAAAATTTAATTTAATTTGGTTAAAATGAGAGGATGAGTAACCTATAAGAATAATGGAGATTCAGGTAGAACCCCTTACCTTATGTATGAAGGTGTTCTTCACATGATCTTAATATCAGGAATAACAAAATAAGAATCATTAAATAATAATTCGAGAACATTTTCTACAAGTAATTGGTTTAGTATGTTTTAAATAAATTTTTTAATGGCCTTTTTATGATTTATAATGTTCAATTTCATCGTTCGAGAGTGTTCATTTTCATAGTTTTCTTGATTGGTTCCCTTGTAAATGAGTTGGGAAGTTCATGTAGAAAGAGAATAATTATCCAGAACTGATATTATAATCTATTAATAAATAAACAGATGTTAACTATTCATATATATATGATTTTTTTTACATATTAGGTTGAACCATTATGTAACAAGTTAATGATAATTTTTTAGAATAATTTTAGCCATTTTTCGATCACAATGAACTTGATTAGATGTATTATTTAATATAATGTTTATATAATTTTTCCAGAATGTTAATTGACATATAATAAATATATTATTATCTAGTTTAACCAAAAAAATGGTTTCATATCCATCCATGATGATAGTAATATAATTTGAAAACTTCATCATCTATGAATGTGATAAATTAACATAACATAGTTAATGATCCCATTTTGAGTATAAAAGGAGGGGGAAAGAGAGATTATTATAAATTAGTAAATTTTAAAAATAAAACTATAGTATATTCGTGGTACTATAGTTATCATAACATTGTATACTGGGAGGTGAGGAGAGGAAAAGGAAAAAAGGAACATGAAGAGAAATTAAATGAAAATTAAGATATTATTACCTCTTGATTCTTTATTATTGTTAACCTCAATAGGGAATTGGTTTTGGTGGATGTGGGAGAGGGTCTGGTGATAATATTTGAGAACTATTTTTACAAGGCCCTAGTCTTTATATTTTCATGTCTCAAAGGGGATGAAGAAGTTGTATTTATAGTGAAGGAGGGGTTGTTTTTTCATTATTTTATTCATTTGATTTTTATTTTATCTAATGAATGTGACTATTTTGAGCATTAAATTCATATATAATAAAAATAATGATTCATAGTTTGATATTTTTTGATTATATAAACCATTAATCATCTATTAATGCATAATTCATTTATTTAGCTTTATCATAGTTTATTAAATTGTACTATTCACCAAAAATTCAAATAATTTAGTAAAATAAAAAGCTCACCCTAACAATATTTTGACATGTAGAATTCAAAACACGAACACCGTTTTATGAAAATGGATTTTCAAATATTATAAATATAATTTTTAATTAACATCACCATTTATGTGGCAATGGCAGTTTTAAATTTTTAACTGGATTTGTAACACATTGATAAATTAATTAAGGTCTCATAAAATTATCTTTTTATCACAAGATAACAAAATATAGACTTATGAATAATTTTTTTTGAAATAAATGTTCTTTTAAAAAATTATAATAATTATAAAATTGAGAAAAAATACATATCATTTTATATAAATATAAACACTAAATTAATATTTCTAAAACTTTCATTTTTTATACAATGATTTAATTATATTGTATTGTCACTTATAAGATGGCTAAATTATATTTATGATTTAATTAGTGAGGTTACTTATAAATTTAATGGTATTCTATTACTAATTGTCATATTCATATTCCAAAGATCATGTTACTATTTTAATCAGTATAGGATTCTTAACTTCTATAAATACATCTTATTTCATTAATTCTTTATTTATAACAATTTTTATTCTGTTATATATGTGATTCTTATGTCATTTATACTGTATCACATAATTATAATAAGGGCATTTCCATTGATAAAATTTTGGATCATTACACACAAACACACACACACACACACACATATCATTCCATGTATTATTTTCTTATAACCATTTATCATTCATTTATTAACAATTCATTGTTAAATCTTATCTCAGTTAATAACTGATTTGTTTTAATGTTTGTTTTTGTTTAGAAGTTTTTGTGATATCAAGTTTATCATGGTCACAATATAGATATAATATTAACTATGAAATAAATATCATATATATTTGTTATATATATAAAGTGTAATCCATTAATATTATATATAGAAAATGAATTAGCCTGTTTTTTGGAAATGGTAGGTCATACATATATATGAAATGTATTTACATTTTATTTATGAATGGAATAAAAACAAGTAAAAACCTACATCACCATTAAAGAATCATTTATATTTCAAATATATCATATATATTCATCATAACAATCCTTATTACAATCATTGTGAAAATAAGTTGATAATCGCATCACATCACTTCCTGGAGGTTGTAGTTGACACATACACAAGGATAATGTTATCATTTTTCAATGAATTAGAAGGAAAGAATAAAAAAATATAGTATAATTAAAATTTTATATTTATGAAATAAAATTATATACTTTTGTTAAATCAATTGTTGTCGATCCTTGTGATATGGGGATGGGAATAAATTACCTGAATTCGTGAGCCAGTAGTTTACCTTACACATGATTAGGGGTTTCATTTTTCATATTATAGAATAGGATATTGTTATTTTTTATTACCCGAAAATTATTAAATATCAGTATATAGGAGATATTGTTGTTAATAAACCATTATATTGTAATAATATATGAATTATATGGAAGAATAAGTAAAATAAAATTTATCAGCTAAGAACAATACATATTCTTCGATTGACATCCTTTGGTTTACAACAAAATTCTTCATAAGTGGGTTTCATAATAAAACTAAGTCCATTATCACATGGTTGAGGGTGTGAGGAAAATATTTTAGTAGTTATTGGTTGATAAAATAATATTTAGAAGTCTATGTTGGAGAGGATATGTGATGTGATTTTATAAGTGGGTAATCGAAACTACAAGAAATTATCTTGGAAATTAAAAATATAAATTCAAAATGATATTAAATTCACAAGTAAAATGATCCAAAATGGATGTATATTCGAATTTGATATATTATAAGGTTGAAATATGGAAAAACATACTATTTTTACATGTTTTATAGAAAATATTACTCTTTTATTTTGGGTTTACTCTCTAGTAAAATTCTTGTAATCTTAATCATGAAAATTCCTTTCTTATTTCACAATTGATTATAAAAATACTTGAACAAATTATTAAATAAAATTAATAACGATGATTCAAAATCTGAAATCAAGTTTACAAAAATAAATTTATAGGAGTTGGAAAATATAATTTAAAATTAATCCAACTATAATGTTACAAAAGTGGTCTTCTAATGATAATATTTCCTTACTTATAAAGTTATTAATAAAACTAATAAACATAAAATAGATTATAATTAACTAAAATTATTAAAAATAATATAATTTCACTAAGTAAAATTTATATTACAATTGCAATTGTTATTACAATAAATAAATGGGAGACTTTCAATAAAAATCAATACTTTTATTTATCATTGAAAAATTAATCTTTTTATCAAATTTTCAAATAACACTCTAATATAATTTTGACATGATTATTTCAAAAATTTAATTATTATACTAATTATATTTACTATATGTGGAAAAAATAAATTTAATATTCGTACAGATAATTAATAAAAATCATTTTTATAGAATGTAATTTTTAATGCATATAATGAATTTAACAATAATTATGTAGTTATTTATAAATATATTTTCATTATATAAAATCATTACTATTAATTTTAGAATGAATTTTTTATAAGATACCAGTTATTAGTTTAATCATGTTTAGTATTCCCTTAATATATGTTATTATCTTATGCTGAGTAAATTATTCTTTCCGAGACAATGTATTTTGTCTTATGTGGATCTACTTTTGATTGTTTATATTTATTTTTCTTACAGCCAGAAATCTAATTATTAAATATTTTTCATATTATATAATATATTATCATATAAGGATAATAAAAGAGTTACCACATTTTTAAGGCCAGATATCTCAGTTTGAGGGTAGTTAAAAAATATATTTATCTTACAAAATGGATAATCAAAAAATATTATCTTTAAATAACTAAAAATAGTTTTTTAATAAATGTATCACACTTCAATTAAAAAATTATCATATACTAAAGAATTATTCTATCCAACATAGAATTCATTTTATCTTACACACAGTAAAAGTCAATGATCCTTTTGAACATACCATGAGTGTAAAAAATTAATTTACAATTACATACCTCTCTGTTTTTTATGAAATGGAAAAGATATTGTTGTATAGATCATCATGATTGATTTTATAATATTTTTATAATAAATCAATATGTCATTTAATTCCTTTAAGAATATAAAAAATGAATTACCTATTGAAGGAATGATAGATTCATTCAATGTGTCATTTTGACAAGAAATGAGATATCTAATTAAGAAAGTGATTTATGAAATGAACATTGTTGAATTATATTCCATATTTGGAAGGAATGGAAACCATCCATTTAGAGAACTTCACAAAAACATTTCAATGGATTATTGAGAAAAAAATTTCGATTATCCTATATTCTGACATAAAAATAATTTTGGATATATAAATATGGAGATTGAGGCAGTGATTGGATATATGAAGAAATATACACAAAAATATAGGGATAGGAATATATTTTTACAAACATTTTATTACTCTATAACTGATAAAATATAATTATTGTTCATATAAAACTTATATTATAGGTTTATAAGTATATAAAATGAAATCAGAGATCATCTGGAACTGTGATTTGAATACGATCATCTTCTTTGGATGTATCTTCTCATAATGATGTTTCTACTTTCAATAGAACACATTAACTATTACATAACATTAAATCATATATATTTTTTATAAAATTGTTTTATTAAATTATGTTAAGATTGTGGTTAATTCCTATAAAGTAATATCAATATTGAAAGATGTTGTACCTTTATAACAAGTGATATTTTTATTAATCGGTGGGGTCACCCCAAAAATAGGATTCCATATAAAAATACAAAACTGATAGAGAAGAGTGTTATTGGAGTGGATTTTCTAATTTTTGTACCCCAAACCACTCGAAATCTCAATGATTCAATTTCCTTCTGAAATGATTTTATATTTTCTCTACCTATATTTAATAATAAATTTTTTTGAAATCACCGAATATGATGTTGATTGTAATATTGTAAAATTATAGGGACACAAATCACCCATATTTATTATTTAACTTGATATTCTCTAAAATAAATTGGAATCAGATCTCAGGAATCGTGAGTTCATAGTTTTCAAAAGTTGATGTCCAATGATATGAATTCAAATTTATGTTATGGATTATAAATTACAGTCAATGTCATTTGTTAGATAACAATACATTAATTGTGGAAATTATGGTTTGTGATAGGTAAAAATATGCAAATATATAAAGAAAATTATCTTAAAAGTCTATATTAAAAGAAGCCATTACTTAGGAATTTTGAAAAACCCTATCTGGAATAAGGGATACTAACACTGAAGTAATATATTATCTAAATTTTAAATACATGATTTATATAATATATGGAATAGGTTGATAAAGTTTTAATCAAGAATCTAAATGTTAAAAAACTCTCTAAATGTTGAATATGATATTTTTTTATTATAAGGGTATAGATTTTGTGAAGGCCCTTTGACATGGATCTACCAAACGTATGTTCGAAAACATCCAATTAGATGATGGAAAAATTATTACACCACTTAAAAGAGCACTCACTGATTATATGAAGAGTGTGGAAGAAATATGAACACCAACTAAATCAAGCAATCATTGAATGTTATTAGATTTTTTACTCTTATGAGAAGTAGAATCTCATCTTCCACTAAAAAACCTACAATGTTCATGAATTTAAAAATAAAAATATCTCATTAAAATTATAATGATGAATAAATTAGAAACATAATCTGAATTTGGATAATAAATCATTTAATAAAAAAATTGTCATTATAGTTTTTCAACATCTATCTATGAAAAAAATAACAAGGTTTTACAGATCTATATAAAATAAAAATAAAAAGATTCCTTATTCTATAAAGGATAAAATAATAAACTTTAATAGTTTTATAAAAATTTTATAATGTTTAATGACCTGTGAAGAGGATTAATGAGAATCTTACACAAATATTGAATTAAATTTCAAAACTTCAAATTACTATGATGCTATGAGTGCATGAATGTAGGAAATATCAGTCCAATCTGTCAACAATTTTAGGTCAATTATAACTGTAAACAAATGTTGCTTCATGAAGATTGAATATAAGATAAAATACAGGAATACAATGATGGGAAAATTTATTTCTTATTATGATTATAGAGTCTGTATATCATTGCAATCAGAATCTAAAACTCCTAATCAAAATTCCAACATGTTATTCATGAAACATTTTGATGACGTACATTTTTTTTATTTTTTTGTTCATGTGTGTGAATCAATGAAAGAAAATTTAAGATGTAAATAATTAAATGAATACAATTCCATGTCTGAAACAAAACATGAAAACATAAAAAGAAAATGAAGTTATTATTAATTAATATAATGAAATTATTAATCATGAAGATAACTTAAATACACAAATCTATTATTTTAAATACCAATTGGAAATGTCTATAAAAACATTTATTGATGAGGTTAACACAATTGAGAACCTATTGAAGGACGTTGAAGACATCAAAGATAATATAAGTGTTTTCATTTAGTGGGACTATTTCCTAACCAAAATTCATTGTAAAAATCAACTCCAAAATTTAAAAAAAAAATTATTTATTGTTAAAATGAAATGAAATAAAAATTAAAAAGGTATTTTGTGCCCAGTTCTAAAAAACATAACTTCTCAAAAATTAATAAATTTTCATTGTTGTTATGAAATATATGTTTCCTAATACTTGTAATCTAAAAATAGTAAATTTTGTGGAAATAAAAAACATTTCATAAAAAACATTTCACAATACATGTTTCAATTTTTTCTAGAAAACACAAACATTGATGGATTCTATAGTATTTTATAGCTAAAATCTATATGACCATATGAATTTTATTTTCCAAAAAATATATCTTTTTGTTTTTCATTTTAGTGAAAACACCACATGAATGTAAATGAAAAATGTCTTATATAAACTGGTTGTTCATGAAACATGAGTCGAGACTTCTCAGACTATCACTCACTATCAATGATTTATTTAGGACATGTCACATATGATGACAATGCAAGAAAAAAATTTCCAGGAATAGATTAGTTCAAAATCAAAAATATACCATTTTCAGCAATGTAATTTATATTGAAGGCACAAATAAAACCCATATAACTACATCCAATCCTCATGATGATAATTATATAGTTGACTTCTTTAACAATTATATTTAATTTTTAAAATTGAAATACCTCATGTTTAAATGACGATGAATAGATAATTTCTATAAAATACATCATACTTCTTTATATAGAAAAAAATTAATTTTTTGAATACTAAAAATAATGAATAAACAATTTGGAATAGAATCCATAGACATTGTAACTATAAATATTTGAAAAATTTATCTAAATTATGTTTAACATATGAATTTTCTAATCTTAATTGTTAAAAATTGAAAATGTGTTATAAAAGTTAATCGGGGAATTAAAATAGTAATATTTTCAAACAATTAATGTGGTTTCTAAATCTAGATTTCTAGAGATTATCCATATGAATTTTTCCGGTCCTGTTAGAACAACCAGTCTTTCTGGAATGTAATTTATTTTTGCGTTATTTATGTTTTTTCATTATATACAAGGTATTACATTATGAGAATTAAAATTGAGGCATGTTCTATTTATATTAATTTATATAAATGTTTTGAAAATAAACAAGATTCCAAAAAAATTGAATTTCAAATTTTACCATGGGAGAAAATTTTAGAATGTTGAATTTATTACATATTTCTCAAAATAATGAGTTAAACATATATTTTCTACACTGAAGATCACTCTACATAATGGTATTATCTAAAGGAGGAATAGGAAATTAAAAGAAATTTCTAGTACAATGTTGCATGTTTAAAATATGAACACTTATTTTTTGGATGAATTTATTAACAAAAAATCATATGTTATTAACAGAGTTATAATAGGGAATGTCATAACTAAAACACCATATGAGGTATGAAATAATTAAAATCAAATGGTAGTAAAAATTAATGTATTTGAATAAAAGGATAAATTCTTAATCACCAAGGATAATATAGGAATGTTTTATCCAAAAAATTTTTAATATATATTCCTAGTTTATTCTACTACATCCAATGATTGTAGAGACTTTAACAAATAGTCCAGGATAGTCAAAGAACCTACTCATGTGGTGTTTTAAAAATGTGTTCTATTTGATCAAAAATTGACTCAAAATAATGTTCTAAGTGATTCTCCTAAGGAAATGAGACCTATAAATATCCTGATAAACAATAAAAATGATGATTTGAAACATGATTATTTTTAACCAAAACAAGACTGGGATGATATTGGTGAAATAGAAAGTGTTTTTCCGTGAAAACCTAGATACCCTAAATTTTATCATCAAGAAATAGTTACTAGATTTTTATATGAAAGAGATAGAAGTAGAATAAATATAATAAACCTAGTATAATAATCATCATTTTTATCTCAAATAGAATCTAGAACAATCTAAGAAGAACTTTTTGATGAATTTTGGGTTTATCTATGTAAAAAAAGTTAAACTAGTTCAACAGGAATGAAGTATGGGAATTACATGATATACCCAAAAGCTATACAATCATGGTAAACATGATTATTATAGTGTGATAACTTAAAATAAATCTTTATTTGTTACAAAATGGTAGATTAAATAAGAAGGAATAGATTTTGAATATAATGTTTCATATATACCTTGGTTATATTCAATCAAAATCTATCTTTAATATGCATCTTATATGAATTTTTTATTATATTATATAGTTGTTATATCTTCATTAATAAATTTATTTTTAATGTGGGAAGATTATGTTGAAAACCATCTAGTATTTTTTATTATATTATATAGTTGTTATATCTTCATTAATAAATTTATTTTTCTAATTCAAATATCCTTTTTTTAATATATTTTGTTGATATTATTTTTGAATCAACAATACAAAAATTGTGCAATTATTTTTTGAGACTTATGCAAATTCAATTTGAAATGAGTGTGATAGGTTGGATAAACAACATTTTATGATTTCAAATTTATCAAGAAGACTTTGTAAATATATTAACCCTTGGATATAAATATCATAAATACATAAATGTCTGGTTAGGAAAATAGTCATACTCGTTCAACTATTTTGAAGTCAAAAATTAGACTTGTTATAGATGATACTAGAAAACTAGTTGAAAAATAAATTATAGAGGAAATATTGTATTTTTCAATTTATATTCCCATATTTAGTCCAAAAATTCTGATTTCATTACTCCTTGTGCTTAATTTCAATCCCATCCTAAAGAATCTCATTTAAATACTTCCGAATTAATTTTATGATATCTACAAGAAACATTAGCACATTCCTTAATTTTTCACAAAAAAAACATTTGAATTTAATATAACTCCATACACAATTCCAATTTTGGTGGATGTATACTAGTTTGAAAAATCATCATATTAAAATTAAATTTTCATGAAAAATATATTGTAGCATGGTCAAGTATGAAACAATAGTATATTGTATTATCAATTTCTAAAGATAAATATATTACAACATGAACTTTCTTTGATTAATTATTTTGGGTGATACAAAATATAATGTATTTTGTATTAAATTTTAATTTTATCCCAACAAAATGCGATAACATGAGTGTAAAAATAATTTAAATGAAAATTATAAACATAAATATTAAAAATAGTGTTGTTTAATGACATATTTTCAGAAGTTATCATTAAAAAAGGGCTATATCTCTCTAGAAATGTTTTTCAAAATAAATTAGTTAGAAAACATTTTTACCAAAAAATTTACATATAATAGATTTGATTTTATAAAATCCAAATTATGATTGTTTAACATTGATTAATTTTTTTTAATTCTACTTGTTTAGTAGAATAAATTTCTAATTCTGTACATATTTCATTTTGGGAATTTTTTTTGGGAATTTTTTTTAATTTCCATTAGTTTTAGTCCCATCAAAATATGACACATCATATAGTTTTGTTATGATTACTCTATATAAAACAATATGTGACTCTTAAAATAGCATAAAAAATAAATTCATTTATTTCTATGCATAAAAACATTCAAAACCCTGATCCTTAATCTAATTTCTGCCCGAACCTATTTCATCGTACCTTCGAATCTCCGAAAACAATTCATGAATAGTGAAATCAAAATGTATAGATGGTGCTACCTCAAACAGAATCAAACAACCAAGAACCAATAGAATTGTTTTATTGAAATTTCAATAGATTCCAATTGAACATATGGTATAAATATGTTTTAAAAAGATCATAAATAATAATTTCTAGTAATTAACCTCTCATAAAAATAATATTATCTTTTTTATTAGAATGATGTTTGAGAATTTAATACAAAAATAATATTTCATTTGGATGTAATGAATTTTTGTCTATAGTTATGGTGAATTAAAATATATTTTCTATAAAATCGTTGGAAATGGATAATGTGTTTATGTTTCCTCATGATTTTTATATAAATTTTTATACTTATTTAGTATATATATTCAAGGTATGGCCTCTAGAAATGATTTTTTCACTATTCCAAACTGCCAATATTATGAAGAAGTTAGTGAATGATTTAGAAACTGAACGGTAGGTTCTTGTAATGGTCATTCACTCTCATATTAAAAATATAATTTTGAGTTTTAAAAAGTTCATTTCGATGATTTTATGTTGTTATAACTATTTATGATTGAATATATATATTTTTTTTCACATGACATTATGAAATATATGGGACACCTTCACAATAACTGAGTGAATTATTATCCCATTGGAAGGATGACGGTGTCAGTCATCCATAATGATGGTGTGTGTTTGGAAGAACCTATTGCATCAAGTTTTCATGGTTTTATATTGATGTGTGACATTGTGATAAGATTAAATTTTTTACTAGATTTATACTATTAGTTAGTACTTTCCCATTAGTTCAGATAATGAAATTCAGATAGACCCCACTACAACTCAGGAGAATCATCTCGAATTCTAGTTTATGGTGAAGTGGTTTGTCTGTCCCCATCGTGTACTCCTACTACTATAACAAAAATAGTTCCATGTTTACTCATGTGATATATTAAAATAATTAATATTTCTGAAAGAGTAAATGAATATTATACGTTGTTGTAAAATATGGGGAACAAACTAGTCCTGATGTTTTCTCATATCATCATGTTGAAATAGCTCAAATAGTTTTCATTTATATTTATTTAGCTAGGTAAAAATTTCCCTCAATGTTTACCAAAATCATTAGTGTTTGTATGTAAATAACAATCACAACTATATCTAGTTATATTCTTCTATTTGATGTATGTCAATATATAGAAACTAGGCAAAAATCCAGAACACAATCAGCCGTTTTTGTAATCCAAAATGCAGTTGATAGAGAATAATAATAAGAGCTAGAAGATTCATATCATTTTTTTCGGGATGATATTGATTTGAAAAAAATAATTTGAATGATCCTGAGTGGAGGAAACACATGATGTTGGTGGAAAAATGATTTATGAAAATCCCCCTATGAAAGTGAAACAAGATTGGTTCTCTCCAATTCTTACAGGGTATACATGTTCAAAAATTATTACAGAAGGATTGGATATTATAGATTAAAGAGCCCAAGAAATTTTGACTATAAAAATGTATGAAGTAGATTATTTATAGATTTAGCTAGTCGAGCACATAATTTAAATAATGACTCCTCAGGAGAAAAATGGCTCAAAATAAGAATTTACTGAATTGAAGATGTTAGTTCAATAAATTTTTCATATGTTTTACAAATAATCCCCCAAAAAAGATTCAATTTTTCTAGATGTATAGTAAAAATTAAATGGGTTGTCTCAAGCTATATACGTGGTTAATTATACTATTTCTTCCATGAAATGTGTACTTATCTATAGTGAGATGTTTTAATATCTTTAAAGAGATTATATTGATGAAGTTCTAAGAATGATATAATTTTAAAAATGTTCTATATTATTAATCGATCAATCATGGATGGGAACTATTTCCATACTGAATAAAAAAGTGACATAAATTCAAAATGATTCTATTCAATTGAAAATGGACATCATCTTTATCATCAATAGATTTCAAAGAAGGGATAAATTTCTTGAAAACAATTTCAATATAATAGAACTAATGAATCAAAAATTCAAGTAGTTATTATGAACAAATTTAATGATATATTACTATGAAGAATAATGAGAAGATGGTATTGACGAATTCCCTAAACCATGGACAAATTGAATATCTTCATATTGAATGGAATTATTTTTCATCATTTCTTTATTTTTATGATTTTATAATGATTCATTACATCCAAATTGTTATTCTGACACGTCTATATTATGTGTTTCATATTTTAATTTGTTATAAGAAATGATCTTTTCATTTTAAGAGGTCATTATGTGATTATTATATATTATTATATTATATAGAGAAATGTTCTTCAAATATGAAAAATTATTTTATCCTAATAGAATCATGTTTTTCAATTTTATTATATATTTTCCAGGAATAAAAAATCATTAGATTTAATATTTATCTCACTTCATAAGATTTTATTATGTGAGGATTATAAATTAGAATTATAATTTTCAATACTAAATATTTCAATCAATGTTTAGTTATTCAAATAATTATATTACAGAATAGAATATTAAAAAAATGTTATATTGTGAACACCAAGAGAAGTAATGAAAGATAATTATCACACTTATATATCATAATTATCATTTAATAAATAATTATTCTTCATAATGTTTAATTATATTTATCTTATTCACACCAAAATTCAACGATCTATTTTATCTTAAAAAGCATCTCAAATATTTATTTTATGATGATAATGGAATCTGTTTGTTATCCAATGAAGAACAAGTTATTCATTTGATCATCATGATTTCTTTTATAATATTGGTATAATAACTTCAGAAGTCATTTAATTACAATGAGAATACCAATATAACAAATTGTCGTATTATCGATTGTATTATTCATAAAACATTTCATTTACCATGAATATGATTTTAATAAGAATTATAAGATTTCTGACATCGCCATTGTAGATGAATAATTGTTATTTGGAAAGAATAGATAAATTACCTTAAGAGCATGTCTCATAAAATTTTCAATGGATTATTCACATGAACATTTGTATTATTTCATATTATTATTTTTAAAATCATAGAGGAGATGAAAATATAGAGTGATAGTTAATTTATGGATATAGATATACATATAAAGACACATAAAAATAAATATACGTATTCATACAAACATTTGATTAATATTAAGATTTTAACAAATAGTACTTTTCAATACAATTCTTGATGTTTTCCCTTAAAATTCAATGAGTTGAAATAAAAAATCTCACATAGCTATTCATTCAATATCATTAAAGTTTCATGATGAATATTCTCCTACTAGATATTTATTCATGAAACAATGTACTAAAACAATTCTTTAACATTAATTTGTCATTATTTTATTTAAAATCATTTCAAGTGAGTGTGTTAAGACAATGTTTATGTATTTTAAAGGAAGGGAATTGGTGAAAAATGTTGTACCTTTGTAACAGATAATACCTAGTTGTTCATATAATTCAACTCCCTGAAATTATATTTCAATGTGAAAATCATAAAAATCTTGGAGAATAGTGTTTGTGGAGTGGACTAGAGGGTTATTATTCCTATAACCATTATAGATCTATAGTTCTGAATCTATTTTTTATATAAATTTATATTTATACTTCCTATGATTAATAATGAAAATATTAGAACTAACACACTATGATGATAGAGATTTTAAGGTATAATATTACTAACTCAATTCACCCACACTTGAGTTTTCATCTATCCATTATCATGGTTAAAAATTTGTATTAGAGATCTTGACTATTGAGTGGACATCTATCAATGGTTTTATTCAAGTTAGCAACATAAAATAGATTAATGTGTGTGATAACATAGAAGGTTTGTTTTTGGTTATATCTCCCTACTTTAACGGTGAAAAATATCCTTGCTGGAAGGCACACATGGCCATATATTAAAAAAAACATCACATATTGTTCTGTATAAAGGTAGTTAATACTTATGAAATTATAATTATGGACCCAAAAACATGGGATTCTATCACAAAGTCAATCGATGAGATAATTTATTATTATATGAAATCTATAATATATTTTCTAGGTCCATATGAGGTTTATCTAGTTTCACAATGTCAATATCCTCATCGAATATGTAATATGATAGAAGTTTCTTAATAGGGTACAAATAACGTGAATGCCCTTAGATATTATTCTACTAAAATTAGGTTCAAAAGCTTAAAATATTGTAATGGATAAACAATTACTCTGTCGAATGAAAGACACAATGATATTTTTAATAATGTTTCTACTATAAGAACTCCACTTATTATGCCTGGGAAATCGATGAACGTTTCAATAGTTTTACCAGCTAAGCGGAGTTGAATCTTAGATACCATTAGTGAATCGAAAGTGGATAAAATATTCAAATTAAATATTTCATTGGGACTAATACGATGTATAAATATATAATGGATGTTGAAGCTAGAGAATATAAATTTTTTAAAAATGAATATTTAGATTCAAAGGTTCCAACATCTAAATATTAAATAAATAAACATGGTAAAGTAAATATCTGAAACATCTAAATAAGACTATTTATCATGAATTGAATAATAAATGATGAACTCGAAAATTCATCCTAGAATTTCATAAAATCCTATAATAAGATAAGTTGATTCATGAGACCATTCATCAATTACAAAGATTGAGTTGAAAACTCAATATATTTGAGACTCAATAAATTCATGAAATATTGAAAATCAAGCTATAAATTTTCCAATTGAATAATAATAAATTTTTTGACAGAATATTCTATATTAAGGATGAATAATAGATGATATAAAATAAAGCTATTTGGGTCACATGGAGATCTTCATGGAACATTCAGCTGAGGTATATTTTTATTATTATTTTGAGTGTGATTCTAAATCTAAAAATGATAATTTATTATATGAATAACAATATTAATATTGTACCATGATAGATAAAAAATATGAAATCATAAAAAAAATTGAATTCTCCATGTAATTTTTACAAAAAAATATTAATGAATTTTGTATCATAAATAGACAAATGTTTTAATTGAACGATAAATTGGAAATTTATACTTCATCATGTAATGAATATGTTAACAAAATTTAGAAAATATTGAATGCAGTTAGAAAATTCAAAGATTCCAAAAATGTTATCACCAAGGGGGATGATTTACAAAACAATCATTGTCAAAATCATCTCATAAATTAATAATTAGGAATAGGAAGTCATGGTAAAAAGGTCAAATTTTATAAAAAATATTTTATGCCTAGTTATAAAAATAATAACCTTTCCAGATTGATTAATTTATTTTTTGATATGTATGAAATTATACTAATATAAGTAATTAAAAAATATTTAATTTTATATAATTAAGAACTATTTGTCTATAAAAATCCTAAAAAACATGTTGCTATTTTTTTCAACAACCCAAAAATATTTTGATCCAAAAGGATTTTGTAGCCTTTATTACTAGACCAAAGAGTATTTGGTTATCAAAAAATCATATTGTTTGATTTTTCATTATTGGGAAAAAATGGAAATATTCAATAATGAAAATTTGTTTATAGATAGTGGTTCTTTAACACATATGAGTATAGATTTTTCAACCATTCACTCACTATCCATGATTGATGGAGGTTGTATCACATTTGGTTATATTCAAAATAGAAATTTATTTTCATAGGATCAGTTGGAAATCCACATTATATCATTATAAAAACAATTACATTTATTATTGGTTTATTGCACAAGATGATAAGTATTTATAAAAACTGTAATGATGGATTTTCAATTTATTAATCTAATAATTACTGTTTAGTTTTCCAAGAGAAATCACTCATGTTTAAATAAACAATAATATATAATGTCTATAATTTATATTATAATTATTTGTGAAGAAAAAAATTTAATTGAGTCAATATTAAAATTAATGAATCATGGAATTTGAATTTAAGTCATGGACATTGTAATGTTCATTATTTGAGTTATTTATCAATAAGTAATTTTACTTCAAATTATATTTATCATAAATTTCATTAAAATAATCTCTATGTTTATAAAATAGGAAAGGAACACAAGTTATGTTTTAAAAAAATTATAGTGGTTCCTACATTTGGACCTCTAGTGGAAATCCATAAAGTCCCTTTTAGAACTACTACAACTACAATTCCAGCTTTAATGTCAATTTTTTTGTTGGTTGATTATTTTTTAAGATTTACCGATGTTTATATTTTGAGACCTAAATGTATATCATGTTCATATTTATTTAATTTAAATAAACATGTGAAAAAAGTGAAAGAATAAAAATTGTGTCTTTGATAATTGAATATGGTGGTAATTTTAGAATGATTAATTTATTTCATAATTCTCAATTTAGGTTATAAAACATAAATTTTTTAAAACTAGGACACCTCATGAGAATGGAGTTGTTGAAAGGAGTAATATGACATTGCATGGAATTAATAGAACTATGTTATTCTATTATACAATAGATTCATATTTTTGGGATGATTCTATTAACCAAACATTTATTATCATTTACATAGCTATAATAAATCTGATATTACTGAAAAAATCATATGAGTTATAGAATAGTAACAAAACAAAGCATGGATACATTAATGTATTCATCGAGTGGTACTTTTTCATAAAATTACTATCTACATTCTAAAATCCTCATTAGTACTTCCTCATAAAGGATATCATTATCTATTGATATAACATCTAAATTTAGTACATTTGAAGGTTCAGGTATACTCTTACATAGGAGAGATACATGGAATACATCATAAACTTGAGATAGGTTCGGTGGAGAAACCTGATGATAAAAAACCATCAATACTTGAACATGAATATTTAAATTTCCAATATAACTTGGAGTCATTTTTCTTTTATTTATAAATATTAGAGCTTTCTTACATGTACAAATTTCTACGATGACCTTCATTCAATCTTCAAAATCTATATCTCTCCATCCATTAAAAAATAATCTTTCCCATTGAGTATAAGCTCCGTTTATGTGCGTTGGAATAGATGTAACATTATCATCCATTTCCTCAACAAGATCAGGTCCTAATAGTTTTATTTCATTAATTTCTCAATTGAATATATATGTGCCATATTTTATTCCATATATGGAATCATGAGGATTCATATTAATTCTCATGTGAAAGATATTGTTGTAAGAAAATTCAAATAGGGGAAATTCTTGATCAAAACCACCTTTTAAATCTATAGAACAAGATATCAAAATATCCTATAGGGTGTGAGTTTCTCTGTCCTAATTAACATCTATTCAAGAATTATACATAATTCTAAAACATGGATTCATATATAAAACATAATGATGTCATTTCCATAACATCAATGAAAAATATAAATCATCTCTAGGAACAATAGAATTTGGTATCCATTTAAAATTTAAAATTCCATATTTTATAAACATTAATGCTAAATAAGAGTTACAAAATTTATACTAGTGATGAAGTGTACATATATTTGATGTTGGTCAAATACAAACCATGTGGCATTAGTGCCCTTAGTTTTTATATATATTCAAATGAAATAATCCATGTTGATTTTTTTCCTTTTCCATTATGGTGTGGGTAATGGTTCTAACATAACCTTATAGTTTTTTCTCTAGTCCCTAACCTTCAAATATACCCTAAACTAGGAAATATTTCTTATATTATCTCCCTAAATTTTACCCCAATATAAACTCTCCTTCAAATCAATACAATTCACTGTACTTCTAGGATAAATAGATAAAAAATTAATATGGTCTTTCATTAATATATCATTATCCAAATATGGTATGTTTGGAACACATAGTTCTTATACATTCTTCATCTATCTATATCAAGGATTAATTTTGAAAATTTATTTGAATTTTTCCTGTATATTTTCATCACTATTTGAACCACTTTAAAAATCAATTGGATATATTATTGAAAACTCATTTGAGAAAGATTATAATTCCCCTTTCCTTCAAGATTACTAGATATATCCTTCACAAATATATAAATTCTTGATATTTTTTTATCCTTATCAAAGATAATATTTCATGACGCTTTTGACTAAAACCATTGACCACCAAGATCTATTTGATAGGGTGGTAATCTATTAAGAATTACAAAGTTTTAACCAGATCCATCCATGTTATATAGAGAATGTATAAATCTTTTTATATGAATATATTATTTATATTATTATGACCAGTGTACA
Organism: Viscum album; assembly: GCA_963277665.1. Classification (NCBI taxonomy): domain Eukaryota; kingdom Viridiplantae; phylum Streptophyta; class Magnoliopsida; order Santalales; family Viscaceae; genus Viscum; species Viscum album. The sequence continues at coordinate 1,179,909,395 of OY728152.1, read as the reverse complement.
TATCAAAAAAAATTCATAAAAAATATAATACCACCGTGTCTATATTTTCTAAATTCCTATAGTTAATTCTGAATCATTACTTGGGTATTTTTTCTGAAAAACATTAAATTTTCATGAGACATAATATATCACTAAATTTCTCTTCATAATAATGAATTCCAACGGATCTCTCAATACATCACTATATATTTCATACCCTTCTCCAATATAGGGTAATGTACATATATTTTCTCCAACTAATATTCTCTTATGTTCCATGATGTTTTTCCTTGCATTCATCTATCTATAGGATCTAGGATCCCATTTGAGTTAACATGGTAGGTCAATTGAAACCCCAGGTGAAATTATCCACAAACCATTAATAATATATTTCCAATATATGAAAATATATGATCTCAGTCGTTGAGGATATTTTGGGCTAATGATCAGTATCATCCATCTCTAATAGATCCACCAATTTACTCTCCCTTAATATAATATGATCCAAAAATTAAACCTTTTTATACCAAAAATTAAAACATTGTAAATTAATCCGAAAAAATATAAGTTTTTCGGTCTTAAACACAACTCTAAGTTGTCCATACTGATCTTCTTTTCTCTTTGAATATATAATAATATTTTCTATGTAGTCTTCCATATATTGATCAACATAATCCTTAAAGACTATTCTCCTCAAGAACATTTAAATAGAAGGTGGTTTTGTAAGAATAAAAGGGGACACTATATATTCATAGGGTCCATAAATTTAATGAAATTTTTTCTTGGGTATATCAAACTTATTAACCAATAATTTATGATATTCATATTGGAGGATTATGTTATAAAATTTTTTAGTTCCACAAACATAATTAAACATGTCATAAATACATGGTAGGGGATACACTTTCTTTATTGAGATTCTCTTGGTGTTTATCCTTCAACTCATGTTACTCAATCAGGGACACTCTACAGGAAGACATTGCAATATGTGTAACATCAAGTATGTGATATATATAGAACTAACCATAATTATTTTTTTTATGAGAAAAAAACTACTAATTATACATAAGAAAATCTTGCACAATTGGAATGTCGTTGATGTTGAGTTTATCCAAAATAATTTGAGATAAACACCTCTATTCAAATTGAACCATGACATATAAAATTTGATAGAATTACATTCCATGTTCATATTTATTATCAAAACTATATAAGATCATGTCTTATCACTGAATAAAAAATATGAATTCCCATCCTGACTAATTAATGTGGGATTTATTTAGAGAAATACAATCTATGCCAAATATAACATTAAATTCATCCATAGGGAGAGTAATAATAATTTTAGGAAGCATATTTAAAAAAAAATATGCACTCATCCACAAGATTACATTCCATTACACAATTAAAAAAAATACTAATTCTATTCAGACTGTTTTCACTATTTTCACTTCACCATTCAAGCATGAAAGAATTATCATCTTCTTATCTCTATTGTTTTTAGTGTTTTTATTTATTTCCATCATTCATTTCACAATAAACCAATGAGATTTATGGGAAAATAAAATTCCCATTTAGACCTTGATAGAAATTAATGTGAATTATTCATAGCAACTAATATCCTTTATGAATAATTATTTTTGGATACTATGTTTTAATCTAATAAAGAATCGATCAACCTTATATTCAGGTGGGATGATAATACCAGATGCATACCTTATTTGTTTTGTAAAATTTTATTCATAGGTATCAAATGATTCATTATCCACCTACTTTATCTAAAGGAAATCCATATCCATTTTAATTTGATAATTTCGACAAAGTACATATTGATAAATAATACCCTAAAATCTTCTCACTTAATAGATTATATTTCATCTTATCTCTTTCTATTCTTGATAAGGGTATAATATTTATCAACTACTATAACATCCCAGATCCTGGTGCCTCCCAAAGGTGGCCTGAACCTGGTTTCTCACACAACCTTGATCAAATTTCCAAAAATTCTTGGGGCTTCTAACATGCAGTGTGGGCCAAGGTGTGATATTGTGGACACTATTACCTCATTGACAGAGTGAGAATAACGAGAAGAAATAATGATGATTAGTTGATGTAGTAATACAATAAAATAGACGTAAAAAGTGGAAGACTTATATCAATATAATAATAGGAAAACATAAAAAGAATGCATGTAACATGTATCTTGGAAAGAATCCAAAAAATTCACAATGATATAAACACAATATTGAAACTAAATTACAGAAAATCAATAAACTCAAATAGCATTGCAAGCATCAGATTAGACCTATTTTCTTAAGATCCAATAGTAATCATGTAAATGATGAAGAAGAGTGCTTGCCCTTATCTAAACCTGCATCCAAATAATCTATTTTGGTCTAGAAACATGACCCAAATTGGGTATGAGATGAATCATAGTTGGCATCCACCAAAATATCTATGCTTAACTATCAGTTAATATATATATCTGGTAATAGGAAGTAAGGAAGATATAAAATATGATGTACACAATAGTAACAATCCTATAGATTCAAATACATTCATTTTCAATTATTATTCAATTCATCTAATCATGTAATCCTTGGGATCTGGCCTATGCTCTATATCCCATGTGTAATAGTATCATTAAATGTCCCACAATACCATCTAAACAATCAAGTAAAACTGATTCAATGCTTGTTCTTCGACTAGGAAGAATTTTCAAAATCAATAAATCATTCATAAACAACCATATGATAAACCTCTCATAGTCTAGAACCGATGGTTTAACATAACAACAAAACATTAACGAAAAAACCTTTGGGAAATATCTCAAGGTTTAACCCCTATGTTCCCACAAATTAGTAAAAAATAATTACAAACAATCTCTTGGGTAGCTATTACAGTCAATACCTCTAGGTAAACATAGCATAAATAATTTTAAATGACCACCTAGGTAACTCCCTAGGAAAATACATTTGGGAATATATCTACACATAGTCTATCATGGTCCCTTATTAATAAACATAGAAATTCCTATAGTTTTCCTGGTTAAAGACTCTCATAGTCCATTAGAAAAACATTGTGCATACCATATCAAGTTTCACATGTAATCTATAACTACTACATGGATAAACATTCACCAGCATATAATATGAATTTCATATAATCAAAAAAACTCCATCCTAATAAACCATGTAATGGATAACATGGAACTTAACCTTACACATAATCAACATACCATTTTTAATTAATCATACCATATCATGTATTAAATGGGTTTAAATTCCAATTCACGAAATTCCACAAATTGGGGTATGCGGAACTTTTAGCACATATAGTCCGAAGACAATATTTCAAAGGCCAAAAAACCTACCTCGATGTGTCACAATCAATATACTAGAACATTATCCCTTGAATCAGTCTAAAATGATGTAGATCTACAAATAGCTGAAAAACGGTCAACCTTGAATAACTCACGAGAGAGTAAGAATTAGAAAGAATAGATGTTGGGGAATTGTGAACATATCCTTGGGATTCCACCACACCAGATAGCATCTCAATCATAGGTTGGACAATAAACAAGGGGGGGTTCAAATTTCTACGGTCCTTCCATCGATCACCTGTAAGAACCAAGGGGAGATGAATATATTTCTAATGATGACACAAGACCCTGCTCCGATTAATAAAATAAAATGAAAACTACATTGAATTTTCAATAATGATACATGTCAGGTAGTAGCCTTAATAGGGCCCCTCCTAAAGTGGTCTTCTAGGTCACCACAATACCATGTACTCGACCGTTACATGACTAGTATGTGGCTATATGCGGTATCCAGGTACACTTTCTGTACTCATATGTACACGACATGTACTTAGAAAATTCATATTTCATCCTTTTTCCTAAAAACCCCGAAATAAGGATCCATACCTAAAATAAATATCCTAGATCGTACAAACTACCCCCCATAAAAAAATTTCCCCTGAATTCCCCTTCTTATGGAGGTGAAGTGGTAGCTTCCAACATCTATGGCCACTATAATTGTATTTTGTCCACCCTCTCCAATGTCTCACAATGTATTCACCAATGATTCTATAAAACCTATACCAGAGGAACCGAACAGCACCGAAGAACCTTTGTGATGTAATCCAAAATTCAAATAGGGTTCTCCTCAAAAAATTCATCCACATCCAACTAAACCTCATTGGTTTAAAAAACATGAGACCGGTCTGAAATGTAACGTCATTCCTGAGAAACATGAATGACACCCTGCATAGCCCAATACCTCTAAGGTTAATGAAACCGATAGGAATCCGGCCCGACTCTCTAAAAAACGTCAAAGGGCCCAAAATATCTCGGTGAATGCTACCCCTATCTCTGATTCCACCAATGACCTAACCTTGGTGTTACACATAGAAAAACCTAATCCCTAAAGTCTACGTCTAAAGGTCATTTTTGTCTATCAACATATAATATACATCAAGACTACATAGCATCCATCCTCTTCCAAATTATCTCCACCAGCTTAGGGGTCACCGAAACAAGATGTTGTCCTAGTATAGCTGCCTCTCCTACAATCAAACCACATATGGTTGATCAGCATAGACTGCCATAAAATTCCTCATAAGGTACCATCTAAATCGTTTATTTTAAATTATTATTGTAAGAAAAATATCTTAGGGTATTGCGTTTATCCCAAGATCGCTTGAAATCCAAGATGCATTCTTAAAGAATTTCCTCCAAAACCTGAGTCATTTCTTGGACTGGCCCCCTATATGGAGATTCTTAGCTGTACTCATAAGTCCATATGTACCTAAATCTCTGTATAATCCTTGCAAGAAATGAAAAGTAAACTGCGTGTCCCTGTCTGAAATGATAGAGTGTCTAACCCCATCAAAATGTACAATCACTCATATGTAAAACACTTCATGCTCATTAACACTGATGGTATCCTTAGTCAGAAAAAAACGTGTAACCTTTAGGAGCCTATCTCCAATAACCCAAAGAAAACCATTTCCCCAAGGAGACCCTAGTAAAACTATCACAAATTCCATCGCAAGAGAATTCCATTCCACTCTAGAAAGGGTAACTGATGTAAATGCCAAGCCAGTCACTGGTGATCTGCCTTCACCTACTGACAGGTGGAAAATTTCATAACAAAACCATAAATATCCTATTACAATCCATTCCCCCAATACTGATGTTGTAGATATTGATACATCTTCGTGACACTAGTATGAACAAGACATTCTAAGGCATGAAAATATCACATCAACTCCTCACTCATGTCTGTTGACATGCATACACATCCATAAAAATTCATGACCTCAGCATCTCCTATTTTCCACCTAGGAGTAGGGTCCTCACTTGAAACACTCTCCAGTAGAACTAGACCTTCAGAAACTAATAGCTTCTTAATTCGAACACAGTATAGAAGAGTAGAGGTTGTGGTGATAGAAGAATGAAACATCTATTCATTTTTTTTGTGCATATCAAAATTCATCTCAAAGAATATATCCAAAAGCAACCACTCAATATTGGCCTCATGAACTACCTGTATCAGATTCATACATCTCAATGCATCTGACACTGTATAGCCTTTCCCAGGCATATTGGGAAGCTCAAAGTCAAAATACTGAAGGTACTAAACCAACTTTTGATGTCTCAAATTTAGATAATGTTGAGTGAAGTTACTCTTTAAGATTTTGTGGTTAGTGTATACCACAAAATGGTCTCCCCAAATATAATTTCTCAAAATGCACATAGAATGCACAATTATAGATAATTGGAGATCATGCATTGGGTAATTCCTCTCATGAGGCCTCAACTACTATTACCCAAACGCAACGACTCCTTCCCCCTGCATAAAAACATATCCTTTACCGAAACCTGATGCATTGCAGTAAACTGTGTTACTCTTTTTTGGAATTGAAATAATTAGAATCGTTGATGAATTCAACCTCCCCATCCGCTCCAGAATGGTTGAATTACTTGAATCTGTACACAAGTAATTTTCATCCTTCGTAGTCAGTCCCATCAGTGGCATTGCTAAGCGTGCAGTGTCCTGAATAACGGGAATGTAGTAACCATATAGCCCTAGAAAACTATGTACCTCATATATGTTCTATGTATACTCCTTGGAATCTATTTCCCTCACTTTCTACGGGTCTAATGATACTCCTATCTCTAAGATGACATGACCCAAGAAGTGAATATAATCTATCCACAAGTGGAGTTTTGAGATCTTAGCATACCATTGATGATATCACAGTGTAGTCAATATGATCCCAATATCGGTGGCATGTTCTTGTTGAGTGTGGGTGTAAACGAAGATATCACCCATCAAGACTGACACAAAAAAATAATAAATAGGATGGAACCGTCAGTTCATTAGTGCCATGAAAACTGTTGGAGCATTCATGAGACCGAACGACATAACCAAATACCTAAATAGACCATACCTCATCTGAAATGATGTTTGAGGTATATCTAATGGTCTAATGTGAAACTTATGATAACCGAATCTCAAGTCAATCTTCGAGAACACTCGATCACATCGATGTTGGTCAAATAGGTCATCAATCCTCGTTATGGAATATCGGTTCATGACCTTCAACTATTTTTTTTCTGATAAACCACACAATGTTTAAGGCTATTTCCCATCTTCATTTCAAAAAGGAGTGGCGACCCCTAAAGAGAAATACTAGGTTGTATGAAACCCTTTTCATGAAACTCATCCAACTACTTCTTGATGTCTTATAATTCTAGTGTAGCCATCCAATACGATGGAATGGACACCAGTTTTGACCCTGGGACAAGATCAATAAAGAAATATACCACTTGTTCTGTTAGTAAAACTAAAAATTCAAATAGAAATAAATATTTATAATGATCTACCATGGTAGGAATGTCAATATGTGAAGTTCCCAGATTTTTTAGATTGAAACTAACAATATGGGATGTAATTACTCCCAACCCATGATTCTTGGGTCCATATCTATTTTCCTATACATCCCAATCACCCTTGTGCCGAAATTATCCACCCTATAGTGGCATAAAACATACCCAATGGTGATAGATGTCGAAAATTTCATGAAAGGTTTCCAAGTAGTCTATTATGAGAATGAAATCAAATACTTTTATCATTAAGACATAGAGGTCTCATAAGAAGTGACCCCACCAACCTCCATAGGGAACTCTTTGTTCTAATGTACACTATCTTTCCTAAGTCCAAATAGAGTTTCAAGCGTCATGACATCATCAGACATAATGATACAATGTCCAAGGATCTCCACAACGGTAAAAAATATAATAAAATGGGAAGACCCTATATCACAAAGAGCATAATCTATAACCGAGGAAACTATAATTATACCTCTAACCATAGTGTTTCTGAGATCTTGATCCTTCTGGGTTTAAACAATACCAAATGTTTTTCCTATACTGTGTCCCTATGACCCTGCCAGACTACCCCGAGCTGATCCACCCTACTATCCCTAAAAACCTGCTATATTGGTAACAAGACCATAACCACATCCTCAGCCTGAATGTCTTAACGAACTCCAGTTCTCTGACTGATAAAAAAATGGTGATTCTTCTCCAAAACAATAAGTCATAACTGATCCCCTCTCCCCAGCTATTGGTGATAAAAATAGGAAAAAATGCTGAAGACGACCCACCTTGCTATAATATCGGCACTCAACTAGGTCTCTCAGGAACTGAGGTCTGATGTGCCCACTCTTCCCCCACCAGTAGCACATCAACTAGCTACCTAATGATATATAATGTTACTGGAATCATTGTGAAAAGGTTCTCAGTAGTGCTTCATGCTATCAAACAAAGTGGTACCAACCCTGGATGCTAAATGGCCCAGGCTCAATCCTCTTAACGCCCTCAAATTTTTATTGGTAATTAGTGTTTGGTCTACTATAGAAGTCACTGATTTCAGCCTGAAAACAGTTACATTCAATTGGATGTCATACCTAAGACCAACCCTTAATATCTTAGGGAGTGATAACTCATCACCCTCAAGAATAGGTGTGAATCCATGATGCTCTGTAAATTTAGACGAGTAATCAATCACAGGAAGAGGGCCCTCCTCTAAATGGATGAACTCTCAGGATCGATCGACCCTCAACGTCTCGGGGTAAAAGTAGTCATAAAAGGTCATCTAAAAATATTCACGATCCATATTCTGATTACATCCCACGTGTTATATAACATTCCATGATTAATTGGCAGAATCAGATAGCATATACATCATGAGATTCACCATGTTCGCCATGGGTGTCTCCCGATGCTCGAGGATTTCAAGAATTGCCTCCAAACATTACTCTACAGCCTGTGGTACTCAGTCCCTTCAAGAAGTGGGAGGATGTTTCTTCTATAACACACTTTTCAACTCCACCATAGTCGGGGAAGAATGTGGTGCTCACTGAATGTTATGTAACATCCTCAAAACGACTTCACAGAATTGGGAATCAACACCTTGGTCTGGTTTAACAATTGGCACCAAGATGAGCACAATGGCGGGATCTGCAGGTAGTCCATGAACTTCCATTTCTAGTGTGTAATAATCGACTTGTACCGAGCATACAACCATAAGATTTATCGATGGGATGAATCTACAAGTTCAAGCACACACCTTAGTTCAAGCCGATCAAGGAAAACAACATAGATTTTCTAAAAAGGAACATGAGAATAAAGCATTCATGTTTTACAAAACAGGGGAATAGAGCTTGTAGAACCACTACATGGTGTGTTCCCTTAAGCCTTATCATGGGTGTGTACGTCTTCCAACTTGGTCATGTAACACCCCATACACATGGCATGTTCCTCAAGAGACACATTGTGTACTTGTATTTTCCCTTCATTCCATGTACTCGAACATGACTAGGACTACATAGTTCTACCAGAGTAACAATACACGATGTGCACACTATAGACTGGATATATACCACTATATTAGTATCCACCTTTGTCACTAGTCACATAGACGAATACACAAACGATTTCTTTAGGGCATGTAATATCATGATACGTCGTGTACATCCAATTTTTTATCCACCATGTCATTGGTCAGATGGCTAGACACATGCTCTCTTATGGAACGGTGTGTACTCCCAATGCACGGTGTGTTCTATCAATGTTTATCAACCCCATGTATATTCTCAAAAAGCTAGTCACATGGTCCACAAGTACATGGTGTGTACATATAGTACATGGCATGCACATAAGAAAGTTCATTTTTTCTAGTACTGAAAAACACATGGATTGTCTTCAAAATAGCACACACCATGTTGCCTATGATTCCATACAGTAGGCCTCTGAAATATCTTCACAACCTATAAAAAGTTAATATTTTTTCAAGGAATTCCATGTTCCAAAATTTCAAAGCCCATAATCCCCATGAATCATAGTTTTACATCCTTATTAATTTCATATCGTGACAGAGTTCAATTATAGTTCAAACATTATCCACTAAATATTGATCCAAGAGGGCCCATAACACCTTAGGGACTTATGTATTGTGTTAATCCAAATGAAACCATACATATATTAATTACCTATCAAATATAGCAGGTATTTATATCACAACATATATCAAAACATAATTCATATCTAGCACAAACAACTTTAGCAACAGCATGTAATTTGTAATGAATCTTAAATTGCATGACAAGAATACATGACATGTTATCTCTAGAAAGTTCCAATATGATTCATGAGATGGAATAACCTCATCTCATTGGGTTGAAAAAGAAATAGGGCATCAATGATATAAATCATAATAACACATAAAAAATAAATCAACCGATGGTGAAATCAAATCCACTATAACAAATGAAAAACCATAAAAATTTCAATATTCGAGGTGAAAAGGGTTTTTCCTATACACGGGTTAGCTACTCCCAAACACTACTTATTACCGACTACCCATTCCTTCATATCCTAGTCTACATGATCCTAATACTAATGCAATGTAGAAAACAAGGAAAACAATAATGAAACATTGTAATGTCCCAGATCTGTGTGTCGCCCAAAGGTTCCTCGAACCCAGTTTTTTACAATACCTTGAGAAAATTTCCACAAAACCTAGAGGCTTAAAACTAGAAGTGAGGTCCATGTTGTGAGAATGGGGAAACTATTCCCTCATTGTCATAGTGTACAGATTATGAAGAAATAGTAAATTAAAACAGAAGTAGTAATACCATACAATAGAGTTAAAGAGCAGAAGACAAATAAAAATATAACATTTGGATAATATATAGATGATGCATGTCACATTTATCAAGGAAAGAATCCAAACGAGTTGTATTGCTAGAAACACAATATTGATACCCAAGCATAGAAAATAAAGAACACCAATGGCATCACAACACTTTTCTAGGTACCATGCTCTCCCGGTCCAATAACATTCATTTTCCTAATGAATAAGGGTGATTTCCCTTATCTAAACCTGAAACCATATAATCTTTTTGGGTCTAGAAACATCACCCAAACAAAGTGTGATATGAATCCTCGCAAGAAACCACCAAGATATCTATGCCTATCTATCTGTGAATATATATAGCTTGTAAGATGCATAAATGAAGAAATAAAATATGAAGTACATAAAAGTAACAGTCCTATAGTTTTTAATTAAAATCAGTTCATTTACTATTCTATTCATTGAATCATGTGAACCATGGGATCTATACTAAACTATGTATCCCCTATGTAATAGAAACAAAATATGTCTCAGAAAACAATGTAAATAATCATGTAATGCCAAGTCCATTCAACTTCTTCATCTTGGGAGACTCATCACAATAATTAAATCATTCATAAAAAAACCTCTGGGAGTGCTCTCATAGTCAATCCCCTATGGTTTAACATAGCAACAAAACATTAATGAATGGACCTCTGGGAATGATCTAATGATTTAAACCCTTTTTTCTCTCATTATAATAAATAAATATTATAAATGACCTCCTGGGTAGCTATCACGGTCAATACTTGTGGGTAAACATAGCATAAAAAATTATAAATGACCACAAAGGTAGCTCTCACGGTCAACACCTATGGGTCAATATCTACCCTAAGTCTCTCATGTTCTTGTGTAAATAAACATGGAAACCCGCATAATTTTTCTAGTCCATGTATCTCATGATACATTGGAAAACCCACGTGCCTATCATATTAAGAATCACATGTAATCTATAAATATAACAAGGCTAAACATTCTCAAGAATATAACATGCATTTCATATAATCAAACAAAATCCATTAGAATCAACCAAGGACTAAAAAAATAACATAATTGTATGTAGAAGAAATTACACCTTTTTAATCAATAAAATATTGTAGGTATTATATTGGAATAAATTAGAAATCAAGTAATACCCCAAATGTGGTTATGCAACACATTTAGCACATATAATCCAAAGACAATCAACAAAAGGAAAAATCAACCTACCATGATGTCTCGGGATCAATACACTTGAATGTTGGCCCTTGAATCAGCTTAAAACGATGGAGATCTACCAAAAGGTGTGAAAATTTCAACCTTGAATAACTCAGAAGATTGTAAGAACAAGGAAGAAATTATCTAAAGGAATTGCGAACTCACCGGTGGGATTCCAAAGCACCCGACAACATCTCATTCAGAGGTCAGACAAAGAATTGGTAGGGGTACTTAGTTCTTCAGTTGTTCTATCATTACCATGTATGAAAAATGGGGAGAAGAAAATTCTTCCAAATATGATATGCGACCCCACTCCGATTTATCAAATAAAATGAAAACTACACAATGTGTTCATTAAAGGTACATGCCATATAGCAGCCTCAACTGGCCCCCACCATAAGCAATCAACCACGTTACCACACAGCAAGTATGTGGTTGTACACAATACTTGGGTACACAACCTATACTCATAAGAACATAATGTGTACATAGAAAATTACAATTTATTACATTTTCTAAAAAAACCATGAAATAAGGATCCATACATGAAATGAAGATCTAGGTTCTTACAACTCAACTACCAAACAATAAATGGAGAAACTGACTTTTTCATGCTCTAAAAATTGTAGAATAAAATATATCATTTTTATTGGTACTGATATCTAAATCATGAAATAGTGGATTAGAATACCACTAAAACTTGGCTTACATTTCCTCATGAAGTACGCAACATAGTATTATTCCATTTTTTGGTTGTTTATATTCTTAGTATGATTAATATATTGGGAATGTAGATTTTGTATTGTTGTGATATTTTTTATTCTAGCTGAAATATAGGAGGATGATCAAGAGAAAACTAATTGAATTTTCCATTTAACAAACCATTAAGATAATTTATTTTAGTTCCATCCATTGGGTAAATAGAAACCAAATAGTTAATGAAACAATATTCATTTCGAGGGACCACATAATTAAGAAAAATGAAAAATATGATGTCAAAATCAGGACACATTCTTCTTAAAATTTGTTATCATAGGATCATCCTATGTAATTCATTATAATTTTTCAGATCCATCATAAGGGTTAAAAAATAGTTTTTGAGTTTCTAAAACCTATCCACCAAGAGTGTCCTACCATGTGTACAGCAAGGCCCATTTTTTTGCACTTAGTTACGATTAAGTCCATCTCAATATTCACTTTTATTTATTGATTTACCCTAAGTAGAACAATCTCAATGACATGTACACATTATGTATCATTACATTGATATATTTTATAATAAACTACAAAATATTTATTTTATAAAAATTTTAGTAACATTTCATATATTTTGTCTCATCCATAGAATTATCAATAGAAATATCATTGGGGATCTATAATATTTTCCCATCATAATTTTCAATGGATTACCAGACCTTTCCTCATATAAAAAATAAATTCAACATTGATGTTAATATTTGAATATTCAATTATAAAAGATAAATATTCATTTCATTATTTAAAAAACATGCCAAAGGACTATAATAGTATAATGTCTTTGGATATATAGATACATAGATATATGGTTCATAAAAGAATTAAATCATCTCCCACTACTTTCTTCATAAATATCTACCTTCTTAGACATAACTTTCTTAATAAATTTATTCTTAATAAAATGAAATGAAACATAAGGACATCCAAGATAGATTTTTTGTAAGGGTTCATATGAGAGATATCAACAAAACTAGTGAATAATAGTATAAAATATGTGAAAATTTGTGAGAAATACAACATGTATATAATCGATTTTAAATAAGCATCCTTGAATAACTTATGGAAAATTATATAACTTGAATCATATATATATAAATGAACATAATCTAGGGGAACATAACATTGGAATAAGGTATGGATTTTTGGCATAAACATGAGTATTGAAACTCCAATTACAAGGATATATTAAAATACATTATTATTATGTTAGGCTTGGGGTAACAAGTGATTCATCTACTTTTTTCTTAGGATAACCTCCCATACAACTCATTTTAGTCTTGGGTAACCTCTTGTGTACTGTATTTTTTTATTGGGATATTTTCCTCTATACCAATTTATTGGGTTTGGGATAACCACCCATGTACCCTCCTTTACTAGGATTGGGATAACCTCCCATGTACACTTAGATTGTAGAAAACATTAATTATTACCCAATGCATTAGAGGGAGATATAGTTTCCACCCATCACATAATCCTTACATTTCATACCAAGTGATCATAATACATTCAAAAAATTATATCCCATTATAATAAAATGGGTTTCATATATATTCAATCATATAATAAACTATAGGAGAAATGAACAGGTTTTAAAAATATATTTTAATCAAAATATTAATCATAAACCATAAATAGAATGAATAAGGATGTTACTATTGGTTTATCTCCCCAATAACAGATAATAAAAAAAATATTTTATCTCATTTATTAATAAAAATTTAATAAAAAGACCACTAAAACATTATTCAGAAAAATAACCCTTATATTTGGAATAAATTATTTAAAATAAATTAATTTACAAAATATTTAAAAAGACAATTTCTATGGGAAAAAAATATTGACGGTAATATTTAAATCATTAAGTGGTCAAGTTGATGATAAATTTCAATCATTATATAACTGTTAAAACAAAAATTTTATAAACTTTTTACCTAAAATATCAAAAGCCCCTCATTTTGTAAATGTGAAGAATATTCCATAAGAAACTTTTTGAAAATGTTCATACATTTGTTAAAAGTAATTTAAATAATCATTGTATATTTTTAAAACCATTATAATTTTTTTAATTAACCATGGACATGTAGTTTTATGGATCCTCTAGCTTAGAAATAAATAATGTTGTTTTATCTTTAAAAAATTCCTTTTCTATCTTCAATCCTTAAATGAGTAAAATAAATGGAAGTAATTTATTATATTGAAGTAAACCGAGGATGAAAAACATTAACAATTTTCATTAGATTTAGATAATAATGTATCTCCATGAGTAATATAATAATAAAAGATCCAAAAAAATAATGGGATCCAAAAATAAAAATTCTATTAAATTAATAACATTTCAAACAAAAAAACCACGAAAAAATTACATTAATTGAAACATTAAATATCATGAGAATAAATAAATTCATGATATAAAATTTCAAATGTTCATTATAAACACTGCGATAATGATGATTGGACTATAAAAAAACATAATTTCCAAAGATTAAAATTCTAGCCAACAATCACATGCCTCCAGGAATGAAGTTTTTTGTAAAAATTTGATCTTATTTTATAATAAATACAGGTTTATCTTAAATCCATTATAGAACATTATTCATTTATTTGTTAAAATATATAAAGTAATTATAATAGTATATCTTCTGTTTGTTTACAATTACCTGTTAGAATCATGTTTTAGGTAATAACTTCCTCATTTTCCATGTATATTTTTGTTTGGTATGTCCAATGCTTTTGAATTGATCATGGATTCATAATATAAAATATGACAAAATTAATATAAATATAATACATATATATATATTATATATATATATAAATATCAATTTGTTAATGTTATAGATTTAATATGAATTACACTATTCAAGGAGACTATAGCCCATTCATATGTTTGAAAGTTGTTTATATTTTATCCAAAGTTATTATAATGGAAATGATAATAAAATCTCACAAATATAGAATACTAAATATTACAAATATATCATATATATTCATTAAAAATATTTTTATTTGGATCAATTTAAAAATAAAATGAGATAATTTCCCATCGATTTGTGGAGGCTCTACTGCACCTATACGCATGAGTGATGTTATCATTTTTCAAAAAAACATGAAGGTATGATGGTACATGTGATTTTATAATTTTATAATTATAATTATATCCTTAATATAATATAAAAATTTCAAATCCATGACTATATATAGTCATGTGAGGCGGTGATAGAATAAGAATAAAATCGGTTCCCGTGGTTGTAGCCCTTTAAAAATGTGCTTGAAATTTTCTTTTATCATTTGATAGAAGAGGATATGGATGTATTCCATGAAAATAAAATAATAAAAAATTATAATATAAGAGTTTTTATATTTTATTAGTATACTTGAAGATGATTTTATGGATTTAGAATGACAAAATAAAAAAAATTTATTGGCCAAGAATCATACCTTTTTTAGGACATCCTCATTTGGTAAGCACAAAAGGCCATATTAGAATGGTTTCCAAATAAATATTAGGACATTAAGATGTGGGATAGGAAATAATGAAAGTAATTTTCTAGGTATTTTCTAAACCAATATGATTTGGGAATGTGGGAAGGGAGAGGATAGGGGATGTCCAATTATAAGTGGTGAAGGAATGCCACATAGAACCTACTAAAACTTTTTACAAAATAATCCAAAAAATATAGAGTTATTACGAAGAAAAAATATTAAAAATGAAATTTTTTTATAATTATGTATATAATTTTTTTTAAATATTTCCATCCAATAGTATTTAAAATTTTTTCATTTGTAGACATACCGTTAGCTTTTGGAATAACCCCTTAGTAAGCCCATTTGGATTATAACAATGATAAATAACGTTTATTGTATTCAATATTCATTATGGAAAAAAAATTATGTTTAAAAGAATTCATAACACTAATTATTTTCCTTAAAAATATAATATACATTTTATAAAAATCAATTTCAAAAGAGTGGAATAATTTAATTTATAATAAAATATATATCTGTGATGAAAATTTTTTAACTCCCTGAGATTTTATGAGAATTATTCATTTTAATTTTCTTTGATGTCTTTTGATGTACGCTTCACCAAGATTAGCTTGCGCAATATGCCACACCGTATTAGCTTGTAGTATAAGCAAAACTATTCATGGATTGTGATGCACAAAATTTCAAGTTATTTTGAATAAAATTCATTTTACCCAACACCATGTATAGATTTTTATCAATGTATAACTAAAATATATTTTTAGTATGTTATACTCAACACCAATGGAAGCTTTACCTACATTAAACCCTGACTTGGTTTGCATTACATGCAACAATGTCCTTCCTCAATTGCTTGCGTTGTACGCAACATCATGTTTCACTGAACAGTGATATATTATTATAATATTATGAACTAGACGTTATGAATAGTATTAACATATTTTGAATTTTATAGCATTATAATTAATGTTAAACATTTTCTAGAATGAGATATGAAAACAAAAATAAATTTTTCGATAAAAGAATTATTTTTTTTAAAAAAATGACGTTTTACCGCCTTTTGATGGCGCACCCATTTCAAATAAATTCTTTGAAAAGTTTATAAGTTCAATTTTACAAAATAAAGTTATCCTTTTGAATCAACATATAAAATTTTCCATCGAATAAAATTTTGATACTTTTGTGATAACTTTCATATTTTGATGAATAGTAAAAATATGCTAAATTTTAATTAAAAATAATTTTTTTCATCAAGATAATTTAAATGGTTAAATTAAAATATTGAATGGTTTTACATTATTAATAGAATAAATTTTTACAATTTAATGTTATTGAAGTCATTTCCATTAATTTTACATTGAATTAATAGATAAAAACATTTCAATCTTTGACAATGTTTTAACTTTTAAAACATGTTTTCTTAACAACGAGATTAATATTAAATAAATTACATAAACTTATATGTTTTGTATTTTGAAAAATGGATTCCATATTTGGATTCAATGGGTCCAAATTATGTGAATACCTTACTTTTATTTTTTTGATATTATGAATAGTAACTACGATAATTTCTATTTACTATAGTTAAAGGTAAATTAGGAAATTAAGGATAAAAATGAGATTATAAAATTACCCTAACACCTGATAAAATTCTATTGGATAAATAAAAGTCGACCCATATCACTTAAGGGTCGGAATAGATTCATTTTATGGACTTTTGACCATTAAAATTATATAATTACTATTAAAACCAAAGAAAGTGACAACATGTCACTCTCTTATATCCTATAAGTGTAATAATTATAATTTAGTGATAAAAATCATAAACCTTCGAACATGAATAGTCTCAAGAAATAAAATAATATTATTTAAATCATGTGAATTTATTTATAATTTTTAGGGATTAAATAGTTATCATTTATTATGACACAATAGTGATGTAGAATTTATTTAATTGATTGAAATATCAAATAAATGGTTTTATAAATACTAAAATAAATATTATATTAACTATTTAATGTGATCCACGAATTTTCTAGACAAATATGACATGTTATAAATCTATTAGATATTTTATTTTGAAATTATTTTGTGTGGATTTTATTTAAATTCAATGAAATGAATAGTGTCAAAATTGACACTATTGTTATTTTATAAAAATAACATATTATAATATTGTTTAAAACACACAAAAATATTTAAAAATTATATATTTAAATTTATATGATCTAAAATTCCATAAAGTATACAATTATGGAAAATTCACAACACATAATAAATTATTTATAACAATTAGAAATTTAGAATATTATTACCACAAATAAAATTAAATAGATTAAATAATGTTAAATCAAGTGGATAAGGTTTAAAATAATTTACCAACATGTATAATTTTTTTTGATGATATTACAACCCTATCTCATCTAATCTTCTTAATTTAGTCATTTTTTAATGTTTTTAAGTGGGGTTTGAATTTAATAGAAATTAATATTTCTTATGTTTTCAAAGGTACCCCTCTCCCCCCTTATAAAAGCGTACCTACTCCCTCTCCTCCTCACACCACATTCAGCCTTCATGATCGGCCAAAAACTGCCCATTTCTCTTCTTCCCTTCCCTAGAAACATACTAGAGGTCCTTCTGTTCTTCAAAGACCAACATTAGTGCCTAAAGAGGTGGTTTAGAAGAGGCGCGTCGAAGAAGAAGTAATATCCTTTACCGATTCTTTCAATTTCATTTCCTCTTCTTATTCATATTATTTTTTTGTTTCATAATAAAGTAATAACATAATAATCACTAAAATACTGATATATTATTATAAGTATGAAGAAACCCGATTTCACCTTCTATCCATTATACGGAAAACAAAATCACCGTGCATGCGTACATATGGAATACCGTCTCCACGCCATGGTGTAATATGTTTTTCCACCCCCACCTTACTTGGATTGGTATAATGGTGTAATGAATAAATATATATGGTTATTATAACATGATACTATTTATGAGAAAATATATCATCCACTCTAATTTCATTCAATAATTATGGTATGGATATCATCGCTCATGCGTACGTACGGATTATCTTCTCAACGACACGATGAGGTTCATTCTCTAAGTTAACCATTCAAGAATGATTATAAAGTATATATAATAAATAATCATGAACTTTATCACAGGTTAATGATACTGTATTTATGTATATGTTATTTACTAACTTCCATTCAATTTAATAAGGAAACGAAAATAGCGTTCATGCATATATATGGACTACCGTCTCCATGAACGACGTATTTCTTTCCATTTATCGACCTATTATATATATTTATATTCTGAATATAAATTATATATAAAACATGTTTTACATTCTGTATGTAAGTAATAATGATATAGGTAATCATATGAATAATTAAAATTCAAAACACGGATGATAGATGAAATGATTTTACCCAAAATGTTGCTTTAACATGGAATTAACAAATGAATGTGTAATATAAAGTCATATGTAAATCATATATGATATCATAAATATCATTATTGTAGAGTTAAAAGTTAATAATATGTATAAGCCCACTATAGAGGAGTCTCGGACACATACGGAAGAAATTGGAAATAAGTTAAGGGATAATAATTCCAATCTCATACGTATCTGAGATTATTTATTCGTAAGTATTTACTGGGGTTATGTTTATCATCCATGTCCATGTTTTCTCAAAATGTTATCAAAAAAGGATTAATATTCATCCATGTATGTTTAAAGTCATTTATACCTTTTTTTTACTGGAATAAATCTTTCTTTTGATTACCATATGAGGTACTTTTTGACTTTTCTGGTAAAAGTATAAGGACAAAGTTTTTTTAAATTATATTGAATGATCGGATTTTTACGGTTTCATAACACCATATTTACATGAATCATCGTCTACAATATTTCATTATTATTTTCAAAAAAATTATTTTCTTTTAAAATTTCATGGAATTTTGAGAAATGAATTTTTTTTGAAGAAGACAAGATATTTTCATCAAGAATTCATTTCTTGTGTTTTATCAAAACTATTTTCTATCTGAGATGACATTATTTAATATGGTTATGTTTCATGTATAATGTCCCTATTCTTTAAATTTTTTGACTTTTTAATGATGAAATGATATACATTTATTTTACATGGATTATGACACGATGGGACTATGTTTAGGAAATCCATTTTATTCATTGGGTTATGAAGAATTATTTATGTTTATTTGGTGGCACACAAAAGAATGATTTAATTATGAGATGGGTGGGACCTATATCTCCCTCCAATGCGTTGGGTAAAGATTTATATCTAATGAGATGGACATTACTGGAATGACAAGTAAATCAGGTTCAGTAATACAGGGCTGGAATAGTATGAAAACCCAGTTCAGTAATGGAATTTCTCCACTATTATGATCATGGCAGCAATGCCTTGGCTACTATGGAAATCATATCTTGTGCTTAATGGGTTTTCACTATTACATGTTATATTCCCATGATATTATATCATGATTAATGTTCCTTTATGTTCTATGCCTTATGTATTGCTAAGATTTATGTCATTACTCATCATTTTGATGTTTTATGTTCATGGTTTTACGTTCAATTGTTTATGGGTTATTTTATGTTCTCTATGCTTGCCCTTACTAAGCATTTAATCTCACCCTTTTTATATTTTCTTTCCCCAGGATTTAAAGAATGGATATAATTAGGAAAACAAAAGCTGAAGATCTTTATGGGAGATGTTGAAGATATTTTCCAATGATTAGAAGATTATGTTCCACGTTTCCAAAGACACTAAACTAACACAGCATTTGGGCATCTGTTTGTGTCATGTATTATGTTTTTCGCAAATGTAATGTAATGTCCATGTACGTCAAGCTTTGGGTCTCTACGAAAGTGATTTGAAAAGAAATTGTTTTATTATGTATAAATTTTTCTTATAAAAATTCAACATAAAATTGAATACAATAAAAAATTACAATACAGATAAAGTAATTAGAAATATTTAAAATTAATAAAATTTAAATATTATTTAACATAGTAAATAATTTAAATTTAAAATATGTTTTTTGTAAAATGATATATTTTTAACTATTCAATAAAAAAGTATTATTTTTAAAAAAAAAATAATTCCTTCTAAGATAATTTTGACATAATGTTTTAAAAAAATAATAATTTCAGCATCTATATTTTATAAAAGTGGAGAAAATAATTTTTTATATTTTTTCACAAAAGTAATAATTTTTTTAAAAAAAAAAGTAATATTGAGGCATATGAAGACTTTACCAAAAAATAACTACTCATTTATAAATATGTATTATTTATCGAATATATTTATATATATTTCACGAAATTTATTAGTATTCATACCTACAGGATTTATTTTTTTGGTCATAACTGATATATTTAAATCAAAATATTAATAGTATATTGTTGATCACTAAAACACAGTGTTTCATGTAAAACGAGGTATCAAAGAAATTAATTTTTTTCGAAAAAAACTTATCAAAAAATACTAGGGTTTTTTCAAAATATCCAGAAATTACCTAACCCATTTTTTAGGAGTACCCTTGTATCCCATCACTCACCCCCTGACCAACTATATTCGAACGGTGCTTCTTGGAAAACTAAAAACACCAACCAAGGACACACAATAATTTTGACATGGTAATTTCACAACCCAAGATCCTTTTGATAAATCTACAAGGAATAAAATCTCTACATTCTCTCTAAATGTATTAGTTATTTTTTATTTTTCTACCCAACACACCTGACCTACCATTCATATCATTTTTCCTAGTAAAATTCATAACATGGGAATTTTCCCATCATAATATATTATAGGGGAATCTCTTTAGGGGAAAATTATTAATTAATTATATATTTTGTTATTCACATTGGTAATTTGGCATAAAGGAAACACCAAGTCCATAACACCCAACACCATAACATTTTTTTAGGTTTCAGTTGACTTCTTTTTTCCTAAAGTAATCTAGAATCTCAATAATTTTAATAAAACACACAAATTTTAGAAAAATTACAAGATTAAATAAAAATAAATGACATATTGACATTTGTGTGTGATAATTTTACCTACTATTCCACATTTGGTCCCCAAATAATAATAAAATCTATTAAAATGTAATAGAATGATGGAAATCTAGATATGTACCGATGATAAAAATGAAACAAATATAAAAAAATCATCATGATTAAAAATAATAATCCTAATTAACAAAAAGTCCAATTCTCAAAACATTAAAAATGGTATCTAATCATATTCAAACGCATAATAAAAAATAAAAATATTAAGAATGATGAATAACTTATATTTGTTTCGAAAAAATTTAGAATTTATATAAATAGAGAGATTAAGAATGTAACTTTCTCTTGAGAGAAACACTATAAAAAAATAATCACAATAATTATACGTTGTAAATAATAATCCTCTCTCAATAGCATCGATAATCTTGGAAATAATTTCATACATAAAAATATTTCATGAATAAAAGGACAAACAAGAGACTAAATAGTAGTGTAATACTAGTAATATATGATACATAAAAAATATAAAAGAAATATTAATTGAATAATAATCATGCCTTAATAATAAGTGACCATAACTTCATCCATAGGTTATGAATTTATAAATAATATACCTAGGACCTCAATCATTAAAAACTGCTCCATGATAAACCTATATATATTAAATTGAGAATAACACCTTGCATAACATTAGATGATATAACATTACTCCTCTTTATTCATGAACTAACATAAGGTTTCCCAATGATATTTATTTCAAAATAAAAATCCCAACACAAAGAAAAAATTACCCACGTAAAACATATAATCCAATAATTCAATGTGGTATATTCAATAAAAAAGGAAACATCACATAAGATAAATGTAGTATAATTTCCAAATAAATACTGAAGATGAAAATATAATCACAACATAAATTATACCTACCTCACATAAAGTAAATCACGTAGGCCAACAACTATCGAGACATGTAGACAGACAAAATGAATTTTTAAAAAATATTACATGAGATATCAATATGCTTTAAAATTTAATGGAACAAGTCTACAAACCAAATTATCATCAAGACGGAGTGATTTTATATTGAAAAAGAGAGAATATATATAACTATATTTATAAAAAATCATAAGAGAAAAGAATTAATTTGGATCCACAGCTATACTCGATGTATGTGAATAGTTAGAAACATTATAGAAAAGTTCTAAATAAAAAAAATCACCATAAAGAGATATCATAGAGATATATATAAAAATTCAGTAATAAATTTTATTGTATTTTGGGTCTAAAAAATTTAAACATAAACTAATCTCATTTATTTCACTCCAATAAAATCAATCATTATCAAAATGACCTAATGAACAACTCAAATGAATAAATCTCCAATGTAAATGATTTTTATTTTTTTTAGACCTTGACAATTGAAGAGGGGAATAAATATTAATTTATAAAGTCACACATTCCATGATAATAACCCATCCCAAAAAAATCATTCTATTTATAAAACACCCCACTCTCCTTAAAAGAATGAAAACAATCACTTTTCAAAATTTTACCAGTGATTAACATCTCAATTATCCAACGATAGAGTAGTTATGAAAATCAATAACCTCTTTTAAAAATATATCATTAATTTCTTAAGGATTTTATTTCCATTTTAGTTTTTATGACATTTGTAATAAAATTAACCAATTTAAAAAATACCACATTAATGTTATTCCCCTTTTAAAAGGAAAAAAATTCTTTCAAAAATCAAAAATTTTCCCAAAAAACATATATTAAAACTCATAAATCCATTATATGACCATGCATAAAAGAAATAACTATAGAAAAAAAACCAATCCATGGTAAGAAAAAATGATTTCATCCATTTTTGATATATATATATAAAGAATATTCTACTTTGGGTAATTTAGAATTAGAAGACGTCGAAACAATTTCTATATGTAGAATACAACGCGAAACCTAGCCTATATGCCAGGATCATTTGACAATGCACCAACCAAATCACAACATTTGATAAGTATACAAGATAAAATGTACAGGATTCACCAGATTTTGTTGATATTGCGGGATAACTTGACTATAGGGGTTCTATTCCACATTTATCTCACAACATAAGGAGACCCCAAATATAATTATTTCTAAATCAACGGGTATACAAAATTAACAATAAAAAATATATCCTAAATTAAAATCGTTGCATAATCCTTCTAATCCATAAGAAACTAAGATTCATCACGGTGTGTGGTAATAAAGCACTAATCCATGTTCTACATCTGGAGACTCGATTAAAACTCTAATCTTAATACATTAAATATAAACACAAAATAATATGAAGGTTATCTCATACCATTTTTTTAATAACCAACCTTGTGTTTCTTTAAACTAAACACCCAAACCCACATGCGTAATGCATTTTGGAATATTCATAAATTCTCTGAGACGATAAATTGTTTCAGAGTAGAAAAACATAATCATTTAAAATTATTACTATTGAATAATTACAAACTAAATAAAAGTATAAATATAACCAATTTGACTAGAGAACATAAATAAGTAGATATTTCCAATAAAGTGAACAATAAA
Organism: Viscum album; assembly: GCA_963277665.1. Classification (NCBI taxonomy): domain Eukaryota; kingdom Viridiplantae; phylum Streptophyta; class Magnoliopsida; order Santalales; family Viscaceae; genus Viscum; species Viscum album. Next base: position 1,179,885,083 of record OY728152.1, on the reverse strand, counting down.
TAAAAAATATATCAAATAATATGAAAAAGAGATCATGGCCTTAAAGGATTATATAAAGGTATCTAAAAAATAAAAAAATCCGGATACTATAGGAAATTATAATATTGGTGGTCATTTACACACCCCATTCCATATATCACCAAGAAACATGAACCCCCAAAATAGAAAAAAAAAACTAAATCCAATCACATGAAATAAAATCATAAGAGCTTCAAACATTGTCTTCCTGAAAATTGGTGTTAAAAAAAATCATGGACTTATTTCTCTATAGATTTTATATAATACATTTAAAAAAATTCAATTAAGATATATTAAAATGTGCATAGAAATTCTGTTTTTAGAAAGATAAATAAAGAAATATCATATGTTAAACATTTAACAACATTTCCTTACCCCTTTTTATTAAAATAAAACAATAAATTTAATATCATTTGTCACATGAAACAACAACTAAAAAATAATAATTTTAAATTATATATTTACAAATTCATTAATAATTAAAAAATTTGAGGAAAATTTATATTCTAATTTATAATATAGACCAATGTATAAAAACAATAATCTAAAAAAATTGTGAACCATATCCCATTAAAAAGAGAATATAAAACTGGTATGAAAGTTTAATGAGTCCCTATTAGTTATTCATGATAGGCAATGAGAAATATAGGAGTAACATATATTATTGATTTTGTGACTTTAGAATCTAACTAGGTACTAAATAGGATGGTAGAAGACATTTATAAACATGGTTCAACTATCATCCTTTGTTATGTCCTTAACTCAGGCCACCAAGCATTGATTCCCCAAAAATATAGCATGGGGCCTTCCCCCCAAGTTCCTATTAAAATGTATTGGGAAACAAGTATTGTGTTACTACCTTATATAGCATAAATCATTACATATTACATTATTATTAGGTTCCTTTGAAATAAATAATATGATTATGTAAATCTAGAATATCACAATATTAAAATAAATGTAATATAAATAAAACCTCACCTACAATGGAGTTGTAATAAAAATTTGGGTTTCATGATTCATATAATTAAAATAATTAACATTCCCCCTCTAGTTAACAATACAAATATAGAAAAAAGGATCCTAATAGGGATTAATTGAGTCACCAAATATAAAAAACCACTAAGAAGTTTTAAATGTGAAATTGAATGAATTTACTCAATGTTACGAGCCCTTTGAAAAAATAATCATTTTATAAGCATATTTTAAAATATTTCATATAAAAACAGTCTATAATAAATTAATTATTCATTGTATTTTTCAATGAAAATATATAGTAATCGAAAAAAACCCTGATTAATTTTTCTAATGACGTATAATGGGGTCAAATCATTCAATAAGAAAATAGAGCTGTGAAAAACCATTTAATAATTTTAAGACTATTTGGTATTAAAAACAGACATGAAAATATTGAAAAAACCAAAAAAAAACATTTATTCAAAGCGATAAATTACATTAGAACAATAAAATAAAAAATTATAACTATCTAATTTAATTCTAATTAAATAAATAAATCATTTGAAAACCTTGAAAATCAACCAAATTTGACATGCCTACAAAAGGGATGAAAAACATATATTTAATCATGTAGATCCAAGACACAATGAAATATAAATGTGGTGGAGATGATACCTCAATGAAATATGAAATATTAGAACATCCAAAACCACAAACCCCCTTCATTTGATCATCCCAAATCCTAAATCACCTCCCTATAATATTAGGTTTTTTGGAAGAAAAAAAAACCAAGATGAAAAGAGGCATTGAAGGGAGGATAGGGAGTACACAAGTAGGATGAAGGATTTTACATAATTAAATATTTATATTAAAGGAAACAAGTTATAAAATCAAATTTAAAATGAGAAAATGGACCATATGCAATGTGTCCATATTAGCAAGATGATAGGGGGAGGAATAAAAACCCTTGAAATGGAAAAAAGATAGAAATAGGAATGTTAGAAAAAATTATTCTAGTTGAGAAATTATTATGTCTTGAATAATGTATTGAAACATAACATGGTTCAACAATATAAAACCTCCCTAGGAGACCTAATAGTTGAAGAATCACAGTGAATTAAACCAATCCCATTTATTTTTTTGGTAAATATCATCCTTAAATCCTCTCCCTCACACCACAACCAATACCTATGAGGGGAGTCCTTATGCCCCACCCAAAACCACATCCTAGGTTCCACCCTAGTGTGGAAATGGGTATCTCACCACCCAAAATCACTATAATTTCATGGTCAAGCACCATGTATTGCAATCCACCCCGCAAATCTCTTCAACACAGCTTGTTCCTGGGGTATTTTTGGTAATATCAAGATACACACCCAAGAATCCTCAACATGACCCCCAAAAATATTTATAACCTGAGTATTATTTTACAATATTTTCCATATGAGAACCAATTAGAAGAAAGGGATATCATAAATTCTAGTCATGGATTTTATCATATAACTTTATCTATAGGGTAAGAACACATACCAAAACAGTCAATATCATCCCATTTTATATGTTTTTTGATGGAATTACCTAGAAGAGTGTCCCAAGACACATCAAAACATCATTAAAAGGAAAAATAATTCATAAATAAAAAAATGTTTAATTAAATTAAACTATAAAGTTACATGTCTGTGTGATCATATCCTTGGACACAAATTTTATTCACTAACCAAGTATAATTAAAGCAACATCATATAGATTCATTAAATTCAATATTTTGTTTAACCATTATGATGAATATTAGTTGTGATTTCCAATGTCTCCCATTAAAAGGATGAATTTAATATATTTCTTATAGGTATAAAAGTCCATAGGGATTCCAAAAAATAATAATTAATGGACTATATAACACATATATTAATTATGGTAAAATTCCCTTCTCTTCATCCAATTTTTGAATATTGAGATATTTTAAGATGACCATATCAGTAATACTTATGATGATGTATGATGATCAAAATATAATAGATAGATGTATAAATATCCTAATTACTCTTCAATATTATAGATAAATACTTCCCATCAATTCTAGTTCTGTTCATTTACTTGATACTCTCAATCTAAAATAGTATGTATTATCCTATTGATTTTTTTGAGTTATGACTATAAATTATTTTATTATAATTATATAAACTATAATTATTAAATTCCAATAATTATATGTATTACCCACCTAAACCCTCAAAATTATATGTCGCATATTCTAGTAATGATGTCCACATGATTTGTGACTACATATCTCAATATTAATTGTCAACTTTAGAACATAATTTACAAATTAAAATATATAATTCTTATCTCAGTTCAAACACATCATGTTACAATGAAACAAAATTAAATAAATTTTAATTAATGTAAAAATTATTATAGTTATTCATGCATAAAATAATTAATCCTTAGATTATTTTAGTGACATCATATTACTTACGTCTTTAAATTTTCATCAAACATCATCATTTTACCCCAAGTGATATATATCTCATCAATTTTGAAAAATGAAATGATTGTACTATCAATTAAATTAAATAAATACAAGAACGATATTCACATAGAATTCATATAATAGATTCCCTATGAATTTGTTTTATTTTCAAACCATTAACAAATTATAGAATCTGTATGGCCTATTTGAAGAACCTCAAAACTATATATTTTCTCATATCTCAGTGGAACTCATGAAGCATTTTTCCTTTTCAAATGTTATTATTTTCCCAAAAAAGGTCCTATCAAACATAAGTCCTACGCTCAAAAAACGTATAGATACATTTCAATTAGTGTCCCTAGTCATACATAGATATATTACACGACACATTGGACCTTACTGAGATAACAAAAAAGGTATGATATTTGTCATAGTTGTATAATTAGAAGAGGCTCTCTACCGGTCCTGGTTTTCCAAAATTAAAATGAAATTTTTTTCCGATTAAATAGCTTATGAATTTTAAATTTTGATAAATTATTTTTCAGAGTCATTATAATATGTGAAAGATGTGTTTGAGGGATTAGAAACATGTGTTAGATTATTTGGCATAGTTTATTTTGATTGATTTTTTTCTCGGAATCATGGAAGTTGTTTCAAAAAAATTATAATTTTATGAAATTGGTTATGTAATTAAAATTACACATAGGTTCTCCCACCTGAAATATAATGAATTTTATATTCAATATATATATTTTTCTTAGAAGAGGGTTTGTAAAATTCCCCTAGATTTTTCAATTTACAGAACAAATTCCATATTGTAAAAAAATAAACTATTGATAAATAATACTTTCTAGTTTTAATGGAAGATATTTTTATACCATTCACTGAAATTTATTAATTTATAAAAATATATGTTAATAGTTAATTTTTAGTAGGTGAATTCATAATATATTTGAAAATGGAAATAATAATATGTAAGAGGTGTGTTTCTACTATGATATGTAATATGTGTTAGAGCATATAATATATTTACCAAGGATCATACAGAAATGAAACTATAAGTGAAACCCTAAAATGATATTTTAGAATATTATAATTTATTCCTATTTTTTCATCAAAATGATATTGACAATGTGTTTATATTATTAAGAGATTTCAAAAAGAACAGTATGGTCAGTAGTAAATATAATGCACAATATCGTGCATAAATAAACCATTAAATATTTTCATTTAAATTTTATACTTATAACCAATCAATTAAATTGGATTTAGTGAATAATATTTACCACATAACCAAATATATATAAATATCAAAGTTATTTAAAATTTATTGATAAATTCTATAGAAATAAGCACTAAATATTTCTATTAAGTCATTACAAATATGTCTTCATAAAAAAGGGTTTATATTAGTTTTTTTGAGTCAATATTATAAATAATTTTTACATTTTTATAAACTTTTAAAAAAATTATATCATTTTTTAAATCATTAAAAAATCATCTTATTGTGAAATTGTTGTTATTTTCGTAAAATGGTTCATTTTTTAGTGAATAGTGAAAAAATACCAATTTGTATTAATATATAATTTATTTTAATTAAATAAAGTAATTTTAAAGTCACATTGGATCTTAATATTAAAAAATAATTATTTTACTATAAATAATAAAATAATTACATATGAATCAACCTAATACAATAAATTTATAATTGATCATTTTTTGGAAAAAAACAAATTTCTTGAAAATGTGTTTTGTTACATTTTTTGTTTTAATTGTTAAATATTTTCTCCAAATTCAAGATATTTATTCATAAAAACCTGTATTCCATATTTTTAATAGCTAATTTCCTATTTTTTAAATAGTTCCTTTTATTTTTGGTCTATATAAAGAGTGTAACAATAAATAAGTCTAACAGTGTTTAAAACATTGTAATAAGGGTATTATAAAAATATAAATATTTCCACATTTTATTTTAAGAAATAATTTATACACAGAATCAGCCAATATTATTATAATGACAGTTTGAATATATTTTTGTATGTAAATTAATTTATATCATTTTAATACAATATGCCATTCCAAAAGCGTCCCTCTGCTCACATATAAAAAGGAACACCCTTCCTATCCAATCCAAAATATCGATATTGTTTTGAATGGAAAAAAATACCTTTATAATATCTGTAATCATATTCTAGTGGTTTATTTTTAGCTGAATAACATCCTTAGTGTGCGTAAAATGTAAATAAAAATTATAGTGTAATTTTTTTGTACGTGTGGATTACCTCCTCCAGGATGAAATGTAAATTATTTTTCATAAAAAATATGATGGTTGTTATATAAAAAGTATTCAATGATATAATATGATTTTTATCTTATAATAATCATTATGTTATGTTAAAAAATATTCTTACATTTTTCCCTTATGCACTTCAAAAATTTAAAACATTACTCATGCGTTTGTATGACTTACCGTCTATATGGTTGAAACAACATTAATTTCTCTGTATCAAATTACAATTTTTGTATTAAATTAATAATTTATAAATAAAAATAACAACTATTCTATTATTATTAATCTATATATTGTGTAATTATGACCCATTTGATCGTGGTTTATACAACAAAATAGTTTTAAAATTATTAACCAAACATCTTTAAGACACTGACATGGAAATAATCAATTAATTAATGAAATATTTCATCAAATAAATTAAATTAATTATTTTAGGTTAAGATAATAAACAAGAATGTTTTCCCAATAAATAAAATAATTGATAATTTTTTATACATGTTTTAATGGATATACATTGTATATCAATACTCAATGTGTGTGATTTCATCCCAATTTACATTAATGGAGTAAGATATGAAATTTATGCATATAATTTTTTTGATATTGGGTATTTAAAACAATTTTAAATTTTATATACTGAATCATTCATAAATAATCCTATTTTATATTTCTATTCATATTATTTATCCATGGTTATTTAATATGATGGTTTCCATGTGGTAAGGGAATTTAAAAAAAACTCTTTTAGTTATAACTTTTATTCATTGATATTGTTTGTACATGGTTATATTATAATTTATTTATAAATTATGTTGTAATTACACTTATTTTATATTTATTTAAATATGTGAACATAATTACATCATGCATTAATTATCACATCGAAATTTATGATCCATGAAATTTATTTCTTTATATCTATATCATATTTCTGAGTCATGATACATGTCTTTCACTATGATTTCAATGTATGGTTTAATTACTTCCAGAAGAATGAATTTAGGAATATTAATTCATGATTTTTTTTTATTTTTTGAGCTCTACCATACTCTCATATTCTATTACTTTTAATTTGGATTTTACTAAAGAAGTAATGTGTTTATGTTACAATATATAATGTTTTTGACATTTAAAACATTCAATGTTCTTTTGATGGAAATAATATATCAATATCTCCATGAACCCTAAAAACATTCTTATCATCTAGTTATAATGTTGGTATACATATTTAGTTTTTATTTCACCATTTGATTATTAATGTAATGTTCTCAATGTTTTTAAGTGATACTAATCGTGTATCTTCATTTAGATTGAAAGTATTTCTATTCCAAATTAAATTTTTTATATAACACCTGACATAATTTTATAATTTAAATTCAAATCGTTTCATAATTCCATTTTATATGATCATTAAAATTCGATGAAAACTATCTAAAAATAAATTTCATATCATTTTATACGTGGTTAATTTTTGACTCTCATTACCAAAGTATTAAAATAATAATTATTTTTTATTTATGACCTGAATGAATTTTATAATAGAAATGGATATAATAAACTTTTCTGATCCCTTTATAAGTTTACAAGTTCATTTCAATAGATGATTATTTCCAAAAAAATTTGTAATTTTTTAAAATATTAATGTGAAATTCAATGCGGAAAGGGTATACTCATGAAGAATGTTTTATTTATATATTCATTGTATTTTTATTAATAAAAACCCATTATTTAACATATTAAACATTTAGGATATGTGGTAATGATATAATACTTATTTTTTCATTGGATGGATGATAATAATTTTGAGGATATTGACCAGGAACACATTTCATGTCCATGCGTAAATGAAGTTATGATAGAAGATTGGTTATTATGTTTTTTTGAAAAATTAATTCTTTCAAGTATTTTTTTATTGTTCTTGTAATTTTTTTTGTGAGGTTGAGTGAGCCTGATATATTTAATGATGATTGGGGAACCCTATATTTCACTATAATGACATGGAAAAAAATTATGGAGTTGACTAAATATAATTAACTCTAATATGACTACTTATTTAACCCATTAAGAGGTCACTCTTAATATATTATGGGTATTAACATGGTACTGACTAAGAAGTGTAATTTAAATTTTTTTTATAAATACAATGTTCAATGATAATAAAACATTTTATTTATGATTTCTATGAGTTATTAATTGTAACTATAAGGACCCAGACTTAAACATTAATTAATATAGAATTAAGTTAATAATTCACATAGAGGATCTATTCAGGTTTAGGGTTTTAGAGAATTAGGACATAAATATTACATCTCAAAATATTAAAAAGTAGACACTTCTAGTAAGTTTCCATAAAATAAAAACTCTTAAAAAAACATGTCTAGTTCCATGTTTTAGAGATCATGTATTTCCATGATCCCATCCATGACCCTATTCATCTTTATGTCCTGTGGAAAACATTTCAAAAAAACATGGGATGATCATAAAAAGCCCAGTAAAGGATACACAAAGAAGGAAAAATGTTAGTTTTTCAAAACAACAGGTAAACCAAAAATAATTTATCAAAATAATACTTTTAACATTCATGAAGTATTACAAAAACACTTCACTAAATAAAAGATCATTACATACCCTTTTGTAACCAAAAGATTACCATAAAATCCACATAAAGAACACATAACATATAAAGGTAACTTGGGACATAAGCATACTTAAATGGAATAACCATACGGTCTACTTCCACACATACTTAATGGAATAGCCATACAGCCGACTTCCATACCCAATGAATTGGAGGTTATAACATAACCACCCTTCCTGGTATTCACGACCCCACCCATCATATGATTTATCACGTAACCACCCGTAAAATGTCCAAGTACCATTATAAAATCATAACAATTATAAAGGAAAGAAAATATTTCCCCATTTCATTCACAATATATCACTTAAATATATTGACATAAAAAAATCCATTATAAAGATCCCTTTTAATACCAAAATACATAAAATAGTACATGTTATTTATTTCATTTTAAAAACATTATGGCTTGTTGAGGAAGCCAAAGACCAAATAATACTCACAGAGGCGGAAAAGGTCATTGTCACCGTGCATGTTAAAAGAACCATTCCTTTTTGTCGTTTAGTAAAATTTTTTGTACAAAAATATTCCTTTTGAATAAAATTAAAAGCCAAAGGTGTTTATACACTGTATAAATGAAAGTTGTGTATAAAACAAAATATGCTTCAATGAAAGGAGATTAAGATGAAGTCCCTTACATAGTCGGTATCCTTAGATTAAGGATAAATCAATTACATGATTATGTGTGAAAAATGTGAATACACCATATATAATTGGATATTATGTGTAAAACAATTAGAGTTCATTCACACATAATCATCAAAAAACAAATACAATGACATAGATATTTAACTCAATGAAATAAGATTGAGTTATGATTTCCCATACATGTTCATCTAAATGACGTAAGAATTTATCAATGAGATGATTATGTGTAGAAAGAGAATATCCACACAAAGGTTTATGGAAATTACAACATAGAGATTCCAAACATAATCTTGGTCAAATAAAATCAATAAGTAGAGGTTTGACCCAAAGAATTTAAATTATGTTAAGAAATTCCTTTGCAAAAAATCGACAGCCTAACGACGTCACTTCAAAATTCAAAAAATTAGTCGATGAGAGAGAGAATGGTATCTCATAACTTGGACATAAAATTTACATAAATAAGGATATAGGAGAACTTATCCCAACATAATAATATGTAAATTAAAATACATAAAAAAATAAGTCTTTTAAAAAGAGGAGGCTGAAAGGTTCCCTTACCAAATTGAGTAATTCCGAAACGTACACCCCGTGAAATAAGGACTATACACCATTGATGTAAATACACATAAATGAAAGTATATTACACAAAGAGTATAATAATGGAAATTACATACACTACTCAAAGTAAATGGTGGAAAATGTAGCTTAAATCTCACGGGAATAAAAGTGAGATGAAAAATCCTTTACGAAACTCGGAAACCTAACGGTGGCACTTAAAACATCTAGAAATGGATTTATGAGATACAATATGGTCTATCATAATATGAACATAAAAATTAAAGAATTAGGAATGTAAAATAACATCCACAAACATAAGTAATATTATCTTAAAAGAAATGACATAAAGGATAGTACTTAAAAAGAAAGAGAGAGGTAGGTTCCCTCACCTCAAGTCCGACTTGTCTTGTTCATTTCATTGTATTCCTAAATAATAAAAATTGTTCAATTTATAATTGCTTAAGGACCTCCTTTAAAAATTATTATTAAGTTCATATCAAATATTAAAATGTTATAATAATGGGTTAATAATTTCAGTTCATATCAAATGTTTTTTTCGATGTTCGGTACATGCGTAAAAATTGAATTTCTTGGAAATGAATTTTCCATGTAGTTTTAAGTAATTCATCTCTAGAATAGTATTAATGTTTTAAATATCATATATATCCTGTATATATTCATTTTATACTATTCCATAACATTTGGAAATAAAAAATTAAAAGCACCGTTCATGGAGACGGTAGGTCGTACGAACACATGAACAATACTTTCATTTTTTGTCATATTAATGGATTGAAAGTTAAAGGAGAGATATATATATTATAATTCCAGAATTATATCCTTAATTTTGATGTAATATATGACATATATAACCATTATATATATGTACTTATAATAGAACATAATATTTGGTGATAAGAAATGAAATGTACCGTTCATGGAGATGGTAAGCCGTACGTACGCATGAACGCTACTTTCATTTCTTTGGAACATTAATGGAATTAAAACTATATGATAGAGATATATATATATATTATAATTCCAGTATAATATATATTTTATATAGATCACATAAGTTCATAAATTTCATTCTTTATACATTACATGTATTGCATTAACGAGTCACATCACTTGAGGGGGAGGTAGTCCACACTTCCTCGTATGAAATTATCACATTTGCACAACATGAAAAGCATAAAGGTATGTTTTAAATATAAAATAAAGAAACATATGGAAAACTAAAATACCATATATATCATATATAAAATACAGTGACATCATAATGTCCACCATGAAAGGTGTTAAGAGAAGAATGAACAATCATTGTTTCATGAGGCAGCAATTCGCCATCCAGAGAAACAGTATGTTCTTTCACCATTAGACGGAGGTGTGTGTAAGTTTAGATCGAATAAATAACATAAAAACATCCTAGAATATTTAATATACTGGTTTTGTTACAAAAGAAATGAATAAAAAGAGTTTATTTGTTTGGAGAAGCAAAATAAAACTGAGGAACATAAGTGAAGACATTACCTTAAAATCGAGTACTCCTCTTGGTTTGAACCAAAAGGGTTTCTTGAAGAGCATTCTGCCAAAGTTGAGGCTTCAATTATGAAGATAGGGATGTGGAGATATGAAATGGGCAGGGGTGGGCCGAGACAAAAGCTTGGGAGGTGTGGGTAAGTTGGTATAGGTGGGGGCCTTTTATTAGAGAAGAGGAGGGGCACTCTTGGAATGTTATAAAATATTACTTTATTATAAAATGATTTTCGGATTTTAAAGTTCTGAAAAATATATATTTTTATGATAAGGTGATAAAAGTTTGAAATACACCCATAAAATAGGTTTTTGACAAGTGTAGGTCTTAGATGTTACATTATCTTTTAATTTTATTTAAATCGTTAAATAATGAGGTAATCGCTGCATCATAATAGTGTCATAAATAATTTAATTTTTTAGTGTCTAAAAATTATAAAAAAATATCATGATGTAGGAAATATTTTTATATTTCCAATTAATATTTATATTCAAAATTATGACTTGTATAAACCCATGTAAAAATTGTTTTAGCAAAACAATACATGTTTGTGACATTTTTATTTTAATTATAAATAAAAAGTTATTATTGTCATTTTCCTACCAAAGTGACTCCATGGGGCCCCCAAGATGACCCATGGATTGTCTTGGTCATCTATGACACATCCAATATGGGTAGGAAATGTGTCAAGGTCATTTCATATTATTAAAACATTATTTTTACCTTAAACTACACTAATTACCTCTAATCGCGATTAAAAACTTAAAAGTTACAATTCACCAAAAAATTATTTTAATCCCATTGAACAACATTTTACTTCCTAATGAAAACCATTTATGTAGGATTTTTGAAATTCAAAACACAGAGGTGGTAAATTTTCATTTAAATGAAAAATCAGTTTTTTAAGTACCACTTAGTGGTTTCACTATTCATCAAAAATTAACGTTTTTCAGAAAAATAACAACAATTCACCCTAAGCTATATTTGATATTCCAAATTCAAAAATGATGTATATTTTACAAAATTCAAAACATATAAGATGAATTAATTAATTTAATAATTAATTCCCGCAGTCAAAACAAATTGCGTGTTTTTAAGAAACAATATCTATTTAAAGATTGACACTAGTTTAAGTCCAAATTCAAAATGAGATTAATTCCAATGAAGACCATTGGATTAAATGGTAAAAATATATTCTAATTTAACCTTAAAACCAATTCAAAATATAATCTATTCATACAAATAAATTATATTAAAAAGAGTTTTTGAATTAAAATACAACATTTTCACTATTCATTAAAAAATGAACTTTATCAGAAAAATACCACAACATTTACAGAAAGTAATTTTTGATGTCCCGATTTTAAAGAAAGAATTTATTTTCTCAAATAGAATTCATAAGAGTGTCCAAAACTATTTTTTAAAGAGGTTTCGCCATAAAAAGGTGATAAATCAACCTTTTAGTGAATATTAGAGTAATTATGCTTAAGATTGAATTACTTTATTATTTTAAGCCTTTATCTTTTATTGGATAAATGTAAAAACATTTAACAAATAGAAATAATCATATTTTAGTTATTTATATTCATTCTCACCAATACAACGACGACGTGTTAACTACCATTTAAAATAATATTATTTTATTATTAGAGTGCAACATAAGATTTCAAAGAAACCCGTTGTTGCATATTGGGAATGCCATCGACCATAGCGTTCTATTTAAATTAATATTAACATTTTTTTCACAAATATGGATAAATATAAAAATGTCATATTCTTTATTTACCAAGGGTGTTACATCCTTCCCCCCTTTTGGGAATTGCGTCCTCGCAATTTTAAAATTCGGCTTGGAAACATCATTGAAAATCCCACATCGGAACAAGATTCAGTAAAACTGTCACTTTAAAATAAAGAAAGAGAAGTACAAAGGTCACCCGAGTTAACCCATACTAGGATTCCATGTAGGAAAACATGGATATGGAAGAAAAAGCAAAGGGTCATGTTCTGAGGGAGAGTGATAGAAAACATGTTTACGAGAAAGTTAACCACTAGAAAATCACAAACTGGTGATGGGTTAAACTGTATTTGATTCCCCAGTAGGAAAAGTTAACAGACAACATTTTTTTAACATAATTTTCATCAAAGAATTTATTTATGAGCATAACTAAATCATAAGGAAACATACTTGTCGTGTAGACTCTCATCTCCAACTATATTTCTTACACAAACTCATATTTTATCCAAAATACGAGTATTTAGGATGACTTGTTCACATTAAGAGAGCTTTAATCAACTTCTAGAGAATAACCTAATCCAAAAAAGATAACTATATATTTCCCCTATCTTTAGACCTTATCCAAATCCAAAATTGTTAGAAAAAGATCTGATAATCCACAAAAGGATAATCCTTTATAAAAAGAAAATCTATTCTTAATCTCCAAAATTTGTCCAAAAAACCCCAAGTTCAATGAAGACCATTCGATAAACAATTTGTAAATAAAATTCTTCAAAGTAATCCAAACTATGATTGAAACCAAATATTTGAAGGATTTAATCACATAGACTTCCAAGGTAAAAATTAACATTTATGTCCAAATAACATTAGTTTCTCTTAATGTCTCATATTGAAAAGTAATTAATCTCGTCACATATCCTCCATGATAGGTTAATCATTTCCATAGATAACCCAAAATAAACTTACTATTGATACCTAAAATCAACTAAATAAAAATAATTATTCAAACTAAACAGGGACTTCATGTAGTCTAGTGGTAAGCGATAAATACCAGTCGCACTTTGGTTGTGGGTTCGATTCCCACAGCTTTGTCCGATGTGACGGGTTGTCACACGGTCTGCGTGTTGTCCTTTTTCCAAAACTATATAATTATTATAAAATTCCCCAAAAAACGATAAAATATTAAAAAATAAACATAACATATTTAACCTAAAGTTTATCTCATGTCATTCATATTCCATCATAACATATAGTAACCCATAATTACCTCAAAATTAAGGATCATATAAACCCTAATGGTTACCTTTATAATTATTACCTGAACATCCACATCGAGTTGGTCATCTCATACATGATGCATTAGAGAACTCACCAAGGTTCAAGTGGTTGATCATGACTCCTTGATAGTTTGTTTAGAACAACCATGAGATTCCTCATTGAATCCCCCATTTCATCCAGTCTATTAATCAAATAACCACCACAGTTTCCTGCAAACCCAATGTCACTTTGGATCCTGCTAGATCCATCCATTTACTAAAACCAAAAATGTCAGTGTGATTATATCAACAAAACCATCATGTACTAATGAGGAAGATAAACACTAAGATATACTTACTCATTAAATTTATCTAATACTAGGACTCTTTCTGAAATCCTAACCATTATGGTAATGTCACTTATGCTTAGAGAATACCCTAACCTCTAAAGTTATCTAAACCGACCTCTGATACCAACTATAAGGACCCAGCCTTAAAAATTAATTAATATAGAATTAAATTAATAATTCACATAGAGGATCTTTTCAGGTTTAGGGTTTTAGAGAATTAGGAAATAACTATTAAATCTCAAAAGATAACAAAGTAGACACTTCTAGTAAGTTTCCATAAAATAAAAACTCTTAAAAAGAAACATGTCTAGTTCCATGTTTTAGATAGAATATCTTTCCTTAATCCCATCCATGACCCTATTCATCTTTAAGTCCTGTGGAAAAAATTTCAAAAAAACACGGGATGAGCATAAAAATCCCAGTAAAGGATACACAAAGAAGGGAAACTGTTAGTTTTTCAAAACAACAAGTAAACCAAGAATACGTTATCAATGCAATAATTTCACATTAATGATGTTTTAAAAAAACTTTTCACTGAATAAAAGATCATTACTTACCCTTTTGTAACCAAAAGATTACCATAAAACCCATATAAAGAACACATAACATATAAAGGTAACTTGGGACATTAACATACTTAAATGGAATAACCATACAGTCGAATTCCACATATACTTAATGGAATAGCAATACGTCTGACTTCCATACCCAATGTATTGGAGGTTATAACATAACCACCCGTCCTGGTATTCACGGCACCACCCGTCATATGGTTTATCACGTAAGAACCTATCAAATGTCCATGTACCATTATAAAATCATAAAAATTATAAAGGAAAGAAAAAATTTCTACATTTTAATCAAAATATATCACTTAAATATATTGAGATAAAAAAATCCATTATAAAAACACTTTTAATACCAAAATACATAAAAGATTATATGGTATTTATTTCATTTTAAAAAAATTATGTGTTTTTGAGGAAGCCAAAGACCAAATAATACTCATGGTGGTGGAAAAGGTCGTTGTCACTGTGTACGTTAAAAGAAACATTCCATTTTTCGTTTAGTAAAACGCTTCCTATAAAAAGATTCCTTTTGAAAAAAATTACAAGCCAAAGGGGTTTATAAACCGTATAAAAGAAAATTGTGTATAAAACAAAATATGCCTCAATTAAAGGAGATTGAGATGAAGTCCCTTACAAAGTCGGTATCCTTAGATTAAGGATAAATCAATTACATGATTATGTGTGACAAATGTGAATACAACAAATATAAGTGGATATTAAGTGTAAAAAAATCCGAGGTCATTCACACATAATCTTGGAAAAACAAAAACAATGACATAGATATTTAACTCAATGAAATGATATTGAGTTATGATTTCCCAAACAAGTTCGTCTAAATGACGTAAGAATTTATCAATGAGATGATTATGTGTAGAAATAGTATACCCACACAATGGTTTGTGGAAATTACAACATAGAGATTCCACAAATAATCTTGGCCAAAAAAATGAATAAGTAGAGGTTTAACCCAAATAATTTAAATTGTGTTAAGAAGTTCCTTTGCAAAAATTCGACAGCCAAACAACGTCATATCAAAATTCAGAAAATTAGTCGATGAGAGAGAGAATGGTATCTCATCAATTGGACCTAAAATTTACATCAATAAGGATATAGAAGAACTTATCCCAACATAATAATATGTAAATTAAAATACATAACAAAAGAAGTCTTTTAAAAAGAGGAGGGTGAAAGGTATCCTTACCGAATTGGGTAACTTTCGAAACGTACACCCCATGAAAGAAGGACTATACAACATTGATGTAAATACCCATAAACAAAAGTATATTACAAAAAGAGTATAATAAGGGGAAGTACATACACTACTCAAAGGAAATGGTGGAAAATGTAGCATAAATCTCACGAGAATAAAAGTGAGATGAAAAATCCCTTACGAAAACTCAGTAGCCTAACAGCGCCACTTAAAACTTCCAAAAATGGATTTACGAGATCAAATAGGGTCTCTCATAATATGAAAATAAAAATTACGAAATGAGGAATGAAAAAGAACATCCACAATCATAATAAAGATGATCATAAAAGAAATGACATAATGGAGAGTACTTAAAAAGAAAGAGAGAAGTAGGATCCCTTACCTCAAGTCTGACATGTCTTGTTCGTTTCTTTATATTCCTGAATAATAAACATTGGTTAATTTATAATTTCTTAAGGACCTCCTTTAAATATTATTATTAAGTTCATATCACATATTAAAATGTTATAATAATGTGTTAATAATGTGAGTTCATATCAAATGTTTTTGTCGTTGTTCGGTACATGAGTAAAAATTGAACTTGTTGGAAAAGAATTTTCCATGTAGTTATAAGTACATCTTATCCAGAATAGTATTAATGTTTTAAATATATAATAATTCCAGTATATATTTATTTTATACTATTCCATAACATTTGGAGATAAAAACGTAAAAGCACCGTTCATGGAGACGGTAGGTCGTACGTACACAAGAACACTACATTCAATTTTTGTCATATTAATGGAATTAAAGTTAAAAGAGAGATATATATATTATAATTACAGAATGATATCCATCATTTAGACATAATATAGGACATATATATCTATTATATATATGTACTTATAATAGTACATAACATTTGGAGATAAAAAATGAAATGTACCTTTCATGGGGACGGTAAGTCGTACGTACGCATGAACACTACTTTCATTTCTTTGAAACATTAATGGAATAAAAACTAGATGAGAGATATAAATATATTATAATTGCAGTATAATATATATGTTATATAGATCACATATGTTCATTAATTTCATTATTTATACATTCCATGTATTGCATGAATGAGTCACATCACTTGAGGGGGCGGTAGTCCACACTTCCTCATATCAAATTATCGCATTTGCACAACATGAAAAGCATAAAGGAATGTTTTAAATATAAAATACAGATGCATATGGAAAAATAAAATACCTTATATATCATATATAAAATAAAGTGACATCATAATGGCCACCATGAAAGGTGTTAAGAGAAGAATGAACAACCATCGCTTCGTGAGGTAGTAATTCTCCATTCACAGAAATAGTATGTTCTTAAACCATTAGACGGAGGTGTGTGTAATTGTAGATAGAATAAATAACATAACAACATCCAAGTATATTGAAGATACTGGTTTTGTTACAATAGAAAGGAATAAAAAGAGTTTAGGGGTTTGGAGACGCAAAATAAAACAGAGGAACACAAGTGAAGACATTACCTTAAAATCCGGTAACTCCTCTTGGTTTGAACCAAAAGGGTTTCTTGAAGAGCATTCTGCCAAAGGTGAGGATTCAATGATGAAGATAAGGATGTGGAGAGATGAAATGGGCATGGTTTGGCTCAGAAAAAGGCTTGATAGGTGTGGGTAAGGTGGTATAGTTGCGGGCCTTTTATAAGAGAAAATGAAGGGCACTCTTGGAATGTTAGAAAATATTACTTTATTATAAAATGATTTTCTGATTTCAAAGGTCCCAAAATTATATATTTCGAGGATAAGGTGATAAGAGTTCTAAATCCACAAATCCAATAGGTTTTTGACAAGTTTAGCTCTTATATTTTACATTATGTTTTCATTTTATTTAATTCGTTAAATAGTGAGGTAATCGCTGCATCATCATGGTGTCATAAATAATTTAATTTATCTAGTGTCTAAAAATTATAAAAGAATACCATGATGTAAGAAATATTTTTATATTTCCAATTAATATTTATAGTCAAAATTATGACTTGTATATTCCCATGTAAAAATTGTTTTTGCAAAACAATACATGTTTGTGAGATTTTTATTTTAACTTTAAATAAAAATTTATTAATGTAATTTTCCTACCAAAGTGGCTCCATGGGGTCCCCAAGTTGACACATGGATTTTCTTGGTCGGCCATGACACATCAAATAATGGTAGGACATGTGTCATGGTCATTTCATATTATTAAAACATTATATTTACCTTAAACTACACTAATTACCTCTAATCGGGATTAAAAACTTAAAAGTTACTATTCATAAAAAAAATATTTTAATCCCATTGAACCACATTTTACTTCCTAATGATAACCATGTATGTCGGATTTTTGAAATTCAAAACACAAAGGTGGTAAAGTTTCATTTAAAGAAAAAAATCAGTTTTTTAAGTACCACTTAGTGGTTTCATTATTCATGAAAAATTGAAGTTTTTCAGAAAAATACCAAACATTCACTCTAAGCTATACTTGATATTCCAAATTCAAAAATGATGTCTATTTTACAAAATTCAAAACATATAAGATGCATTAATTAATTTAATAAATAATTCCCGCAGTCAAAACAAAGAGCGTGTTTTTAAGAAACAATATCTATTTAAAGATTGACACTAGTTTAAGTCCAATTTCAAAATGAGATTAATTCCAATGAAGACCATTGGATTACATGGTAACAATATATTCTAATTTCACTTGAAAAACAATTCAAAATATAATCTAGTCATATATATAAAGTAGATTAAAAAGTGGGTTTGAATTAAAATACAACATTTTTCACTATTTATTAAAAATCGAACATTATCAGAAAAATACCAAAAGTTTACAAAAATAAAATTTTGATATCCTGATTTTAAAGAAAGATTTTATTTTCTCCAAGAGAATTCATAAGAGTGACCAAAACTATTTTCTAAATAGAGTTTTCCCTCAAAAGGTGATAAATCGACCTTTTAGTGAATATTAGAGTAATTATGCTTAAGATTGAATTCCTTTATTATTTTAAGCCTTTATATTTTATTGGATAAATGTAAAAACATTAAACAAACCTAAATAATAATATTTTAGTTATTTATATTATTTCCCTCCAATACAACGGCTACGTGTTAACTACCATTTAAAATAATATTATTTTATTATTAGAGTGGAACATAAGATTTCAAAGAAACACGTTGTTGCGTATTGGGTACGCCATCGACTATAGTGTTCCCTTTAATTTAATATTAACATTTTATTCACAAATATGGATAAATATAAAAATGTCATATTATTTATTTACCTGGGGTGTTATAGTAACATTGATAAAAATTGATATCCAATGGATCATAATTTTTGATTCCTAGGAATCTTACCTCTATTAATTTGTTATGTGATTTATATTGTTTTAGGATTCATGTTTTGATGGGAATAAATTCTCATATATTTTTCTCATTCACATTGATTATTTTATCATAATCTTACTAGCATAAAATTCTCAGTGAGGAAATTCAATTGTTAGTTGTTATATTTACCATTACCAGTCATTTAATATCACCCTTCGAATTTTTCATTTTCTCAATGTTATGAAGATTTGATTTAGGAATTTTTTTAATATGTTGTATTCTATATTTAATTAACATAGTGTGATATGGAATATATTCTTGTGAACTATTATTTTTCATTATATATAATTATGTATGAATTTTTATTAATTCTATAAATGTATAAACCTAAAAGTTACCTGGGCATATAAATGATTGAATATTTAGTTTTGATGATAGATTTTTTATTGATAAAATCATGCTATATGTATTGTTATTAAATCATGAAATATAAAGATGATTATTCTATACCTCGATAGGTGAGTAATGGTTCAAGGTCCTTATAATTATTATCCATGTAGGGTTTAGAAAACATTTTATATAATGTTATTTTTATATAGGGATAACATAATACATACATATGGCCTCAGGATTATATTGGTTTTTTCCCCTATGTTCATTGTCATATTAATCCATTTATAGGTTCTACGTGATTGTAATTTTAGCCAATTAATGACATTTCTCGAGATGTTTTTATGGGTTGATGTATATTTAACACTTATTTTTAATTTGATGTATTATTTTTGAAAACATTTATAACATTTTTTGGGAAATAAGTTCAAATTTCTAATATAAAACTTTAGGTCAAGTATTTATTTAATTTTTAGGTTTTTGAGGTTCATTTGGATATATAGTAATTTAATTACATATTAATATGTGTTGAATCTTTTGTGTTAATGCTGAATTTAAATAATTAATTTTTTGTTAATTCATATGATGACTTATAAATATATGATATTATGTTACCTTTATCTAACCTTTTTAGTTTATGCTAATATCTAAATACATGAGGATTAGCTTGCTATCCTTTTTAGACTATGCAATCTAATAGAAGATGATTTTAGTGCCACTACCTTGAAAAATTCATCTTGAATTATCATCCATTGTATAAAATGATGGTATTGTGGTAGAAATTTATAAATCGATGAAATTATAAATTTCATGTCCAATTATTTACATATGTATTTACTCTAAATACTGAAATAATTTATCAAATTTAGGAAAACTATTTCGAAAAAATATTCATATTACCATTATTTCTGATGAATTGTTGGGTGTTTTAACACCTCTTGTAATTGTGGTTTTTTGGTCATTATATTTATGTTGACCATTTACATTCTAGTGATCAATGTTCTTTTGTTACTATCTGTCTTTATTTGGACATTATTTTTCTTTTATATCAATATTTTCATATCCCATTTATGTTATCCTCTTTTTAAACCATACTATATGGTATTATTGAATTCCTATTAATGTACCATTTCCAATTTTAAATGGAAATATTATTATTCTTTTTATGATGTGGGATTTCAAAAAAGGTATTTTAAACTATCAAATTTCAGTTTATCGAGTTCGTGTTCAAATTATGGGGAAAATATTTGTTAAAGAGATGAGGAGAGAATTTAATATCATAACATTTTCATCGAATTCTCTGTTTTATAACATAATAAACAGGAAACACTGTGATTAATTGAACAATGAAATATTATTATTTAAATTTTATTATTATTACATTTCCATTAAATGTGTTGGAATAAAAATGATTAACAAAATTATTATATATATATATACACACATATATAAAGTTCATACCCAATTAAAATGTACTGATTAATTCTCTATCATGCACTATTTTTTTATGGGTTTGAAATTCTACATGAATTTGAAATTTTATCTCCTTTGGTGTGTGTGTTGTTTTGTAAACCCAAAATATAAATGTGATTATGGGATTTTGAACATCCAAACATGGTGTTTTTTGGATGTGTTAAAAGTACATCAAGTGTCCAAATGTTTTTTATAATGTATAAGAGGTAGAATATAACGTGCAGGCTGATGAAACTGGTTGTAGAATCCAATAACACGGTAAATGCAATTCAGGACATGAAATGGTTCAACATGTTTTTCTTGGTAAATTTACGGTGTATAAAATAGTTGAGATAGTTGAGGGAGTTATGGAAGAAGCCATTTAATTTACCATATAACCCCTGATCATTATTTCTACCTTGAAATTTATGGCATTAATATTAGCCATACATCATAATATCTCCCTTTTTTATTTTTTATTTTTTAAAAGGGGATCTACCATATTCATTCCTTAGATACTTGCAACAAAAATGAAGGATTATGAATCCCTCTACCAAAGGACATGATGGTTTTCCTTCATTTTGGATTAGAATTAAATTCTATTAAAATCATTGGATCCCTCTTAAAAATCAATAAATACCATTTCCTTGTTTTATATGTTTATATCTCTATATTGGATGTTATTTCCATGCAAGATCATATGGCCACTTTTCGATTCATTGTATGAGTATTTTGTTTTCTCCAATTCTAAGACAAATCCAAACCTTGTAATGGACTGTTGTGGGTATGTAAGAATGAGGTAGGGGGTCTATGGATTTGCATTATGTTTCATCACATATTAAATTGTTATCATGGTTCCTCATGCTGTATTATCACTGAATTGATACTAAAATATTTAAAATTTATATTTAATTTCTTATACAATGATTTATGGCCATTATGATTCCTTTGACACGATAAAAGGATGATACCAATGTGTTGATAGTTATATGGGTGTGTCGATTCTATTCCCTTGATATTGAATGTGTTTAATTAGATAAAACAATTATAATTATGTATAGAATGGCTTTTAAAACAAAAATTATTAAATGATGAAGAATAAGTATGTTTATTTACTCAAAGTCATTTATATGTACGTGGACCATGTCAAATTTTAATGCATTCGTTAGAATAAAAATGGATTTCAATGAGATGTTTGACCCATAATTTTTAATTTATATTAGGTCCATGTTTCATTTGTAACCAAACAACCATATAATGTGTGTTGGATTAATTAATTTAATGGAATGGAAAAGTGTACATGATAAATTGGAAGTGTTATATTCATACTCACTTTGAACTTATTAATTATGACCAAAGTGATTAATGATTTAATTTAAATGAGGTATAATTAAATTCTAAATGGAATGTCTATTCACATACTCCTTCATACATCATGAATAATTGAATGACATACATTAAATATTATGAATAGTTATATGGCATTAATACTTGCATGAACCATTTCTACCGAATTGAAATTGATTTGATTAAATTTTTGTTTAGATGAGTTTTAACATTGAATTGATTTTTCCCTTGCCCTATGTTTTATTATTTAATGTGGTGAGGAAAATTATTTTCATTGCCTTCAGTGATTCGTAGACCCTAGAGATGGACATCCATAGTTGTTTTAATGGTTAAGGATGTTATGATATTCCTTGGTCGACATTAATAATTTTGATATCGATTGGATTTGATAGTATCATTATTGATTGAATTGAAATATACTTTTAGTGATATATGGGTGCCTTATATGGAATTCATTGGAGGTCTCATAGGTTTAATGATATAATGTATTCCTTGAGTGATACATGAAGTCTTAATATGAACTATCATGGATGGGATACGTGGATAAATTAGAGTATATTATTCTATGATCTATACCTAGGATCCTAATTTGAATTTCCATGTATGAGATTATGCGATAAATAATAATCTAGTATACCTTGAGTGATACATTCAATCATTTTAATGAATACCATAGATAGGATCATATCATAAATGAGACTATAGTATGCATTAGGATATTCCTAGACTCTAGACATGGTCATCCTTGGATGGGCTCTAAGGTTAAATGAGTTTATAGTTTATCTCTATTAATTCTTACAATCCTGATATAAATTTCCATGGGTAGGCTCTTTGGTTAGATGATATTTTAAATTTACATTACTGATACCATAATTATATAATGGAATTACTTGTATAGTATTAAAGGAAAAACAAAATAACTTTATGTTTGTTTATATTCTAGATTACCACCACGGTCAATATAAATTCTGTACAACATATAAAACATTAAATCGTATTCCTGATATAATGGAATTACTGAGATTAGAACCATGGGTTCGAGGATTAAATTATATCTTTTATATTTTGATCCTATCATATACTTATTTACTTTCATTAAACCATGATTTTTATCCATGAATGTTCATCTTAGGATGAAGCATGAATCTCCATCTTGGTGCCCGTTGAGGAGATATGGCCTTCTTTTTGATAATTACTTATTTATTTACATTTTATAACTCACACCACATTATTTTATATGAATATATTTTATATCATTAGATCCCATTTTGTTGACCTTTTGTGTTTATGTTAAACTCTATTTAGGCCACCATTGGGTACCTTAATAGATTACATGTATACTGGTTTGGTTAAAGGAAATCACCCAATTTTTTATGATTTATTCCTATTAGAATGAAAGGTTAGTAGTAAACGACTAAGCTAGTGGTTAGTATTCCCATGGGATATTTTTGGGTCTTTTCCCATTTTTATAGTTGTATCTTTTTCCTTCCTTCTTCCACATATTCCTGATGGTTTTTTATAGATATGATAACATTTGTATATTATACTGATTTTTTATTGAAGTGTATTTATTTATATTGGATGATTTACAAATGGTTATTAATATTTTTTTCATCCTCTATTTTTTTATTTATATAAACCATTGTACAACTCTGATTATTTAGGTATAGTTTCCCCACTATATCATAATTATACCATCAATTCTTGCTAGCATCCTCTAGTGTATGGAGAGGCATGCCTGAGGTCAGGTCACCAATTTTAACAGGGAACCATTTTAGTTTATCTTAGGTCTGTAAATTATAATGGTGTATATGATATTTATTTTTACATTCATTACTATTATTTATGGTAGAAGGAAGAATAGGAATGTGTCGAAACATAGTAAATAGATAATTTTTGGGTCTGGACAACCCATGCACGGGGGATAGATCATGTTTCATGGGATGTGATTATTAAATATATTCTTATTACTATTCATTAATATTTCAAAATGAGTGATTTATATATCTTTATAATACTTTTAATGGAATTTATAGTTTCTTACACTTTAAATTGTATGGAATGGAATTATATTTAATGCATCATTATAAGAACTTAAGGAATAAATGTCATGAATATTATGTGACATGTTTATTTTGGTGCCTACATATTCTTATTAAATATCATATGTTCCTGGAATGTTATGATTTTAATATTATATCACTTAAAACATGTATAATGTGAAAAATAATTAGATATTTATTTGTGTTCATCAAATGAAATTGTGCTTCCCCATAACTTGATGGTGGAACATAAAAAACCCAATTATGATATATTGAAGCCATAGAGAATAAATTTTCTATGATGAAACATTATTTTATTTCATTTACCTGTATTCAAATTTAAATTTATATATCTTTTACATCGATAAATTGGAAAAAAATATCTATTGAATCACCATATTAGAATTTTTACATTCAGATTATAGACGTGAGTTCTTGTGATAATTACATGAATTGAAAATTATAAATATAAAATTGATTGCACCTTTGTAATTTGGGAATGGTGACTTATTAAAACATTCCATCATATATATAATGAAAATTAAAATATAACTCATAAAAATAATTTCAGTCCAATAAATCAGTGAATTCTCTAGACCCTTGTTGGTTGGTCATGGTTATTTATGCTTATGAAATAAATCATACGGAACACCTGTATGTTAATCATGAATTTATATTCATATACGATAAACCCACAAAGGGTGAAACAAATCATTAATAAATAAACTACTATTTGGTTTCACATAAATCTACCTAGGCTTGAATGATGGGATTCTCATTGTTACACTTTATATTTATTTTCCTTGGGGCATAACCAAATGGGGGTATGATTGTGAGAAATATGGGAAGGATATTTAGAGTTGACGTAGCAGGTTAGACATGTTATATATAAATATATTCTAGAATAATAATAATATTTTACCATTTAATTTAGAATATATTCGTAATCTATTTTTTATTTTTATTGTATGGAGTTATTATTTATTGAAATTCCAATTACCACCAAATGGGCGTGTTCCACTATAGCTTGGAATTGCAATTTTCTGTTACAATGATCGATTTTATGAACACATGTATAGAAAAATTATGGTTAAAAATGAAATTATTAGATAATTTTATAAATGATTCATTTATTTAGATAAATAATGTTCTTAGTAAAGTCTCATTATATAACTTGTTCATGATATTTTAGATATGATTGAGCTTCAGTAAATTTTTGAATAAATGAGTGCTGACTAAATTCAATAAGATGAAACCTTTTATTGGAATTTTGAAAATAGAACCATGTGTATGGATCTATTTTAATTGATTCCTTGGGAGTTTCCCTGAATGAAAACATAATCATTTCAATGGGCCTCCAATGACTAATCCCGTGATTTACATTGAATCAAATGGATGGTTGGTAGACCATAGTCTAATTTTTTGGAATCAATATAGATTTTAAGGATAATGGATAATTATATAGCAAGAGGTCAGACCATTATGGTAATTCCTTTCAAATGAAATAATTGTAAACTTTTTTTATGGTCTAGTGGGAACACTAAGTGATATCCCTTGATTTGTTGAATTATATAAGAATCTTATATAATGAAATGAAAACCCTAGGAGGAGGTTGGTTTTCTAGTATGTTGAACATTGAGGTGGTATTACCAGTTAAATATCCCAATGTTCATTCATCTGCTTTTAATTTTTGTTATTATATCATCCCTCTAGGTAGTTGTTCTTTATGAGGATGATAATAGAGGATTTTTTCCGCGTAGAACAATGAATTGAAAGGTAATTTTTATGCCACTATTTATAGTTTTTAAATTTTTTTTCCAATGATATGCTTTCCTAACATCTGTTATACAAATTTAGAAAGATATTGTAAGTGAGTTGGATGTAATATAACAAACTCTCTAATGTTAGGATATAGTTCTCTGGTGTGAGAGATTTTGGACTAGGTTAAAGACCTAGTTTTCCTTACATCGACTTGGACCCTATTGGGTATTGGGTGATGGTTAGATCGATGGAAACCCATAATATAGGATGGCATAAGGATTATTGAAACAGTTGAGCTGGTTAGATGGTTTAATTCACATTGATGACAGAATTATGGAAGGTAATTTTGTTTTTTAGTTTATGTGTATGATGATAGTATTTTTTGAAAAGAACCTTCTCTGCTAGGTTATTGAGATAGGCTATTAGGGAAGGAAATTTCATGTTCCTAGCCCAATTGACTATTGGTTGTGTGGTTGATTCTTTAAAGAATAAAAAAGTACTATATTAGGTGATATTTAAATAAATTATTGTATAGGTGGGTGACCAATTTTTAAGTTGAGTTCTTAGTGATCTCTAGAAGGGTTCAAAAATGATATACCTTATATCATAGTCAACATTACCTTGTCAATCAATGAATCGTTGAAGAA
Source organism: Viscum album (assembly GCA_963277665.1). Lineage (NCBI taxonomy): Eukaryota > Viridiplantae > Streptophyta > Magnoliopsida > Santalales > Viscaceae > Viscum > Viscum album. The sequence goes on along the minus strand of OY728152.1, from coordinate 1,179,857,847 downwards.
TGATTAGGGTCTTGAACTATGTGGTATGGGATATATAACCTTTTAATATAGAATGTTTGGTTCCCACAAGTTGTGTTTGGTAACTACCAATGTAGAACATAAGGGAGATGCTAAGTACATGTTGAGGATCAAAAGAATCATCTTAATACATGTATGAATAGTGGCATGAAGTTATTTGTGATTTAATGGAATTTACCATTATATGATGGCTAGGATGAAAATGAACATTGTACCATGAGTTGTTTGACTTATAGTTAGACTTCAGTATGCATGGTTAAAGGACATGATGCTAGGGGTTGTTTAAGAATGATAAATCTTATTTTGATGTGTGAGTGGCTCAAAAAGATACATTTACACCCATCTATGAAAGGTCAGATGTACCATCTCAATGTAAAACATAATTTAAGGTGATTTCCATAACACCTTTATATATTCATCATTATTCTAGGAGAGTTTTAGTTATATTCCAATATAATGGAATGACAGTAAAATTAAATTCCTTTTAGGTTCAAAAATGGGAATCATTCGAAGTGAACCGAAATATGGTAAACCATAATGTTAGTAGTAAAAAATTGGCCTTTTGAGTTTGGTGAACATCATTTAATTTTTTTTCTTCTAAAACTATTAAAATATACTATAGAATCAGGAGCTAGTGGTGGTTATGATTAAAATAGTGATCGGTAATAAGAACAAACCCATACTATCAAGTTGTTATGTCCAATGGTGGATGGACAATGGGTTATGACACAATGAGATTTCATTTTGATATCATTAGTATGATAACACTAATTATCATAAAGTGGGGAGAAATATATCTATTGTTGATGATTGAACCTCGTGTAAGGAAGGGTGAAGGGATTTTATGACTGGTCATTTAATTTTAGTATTCCACTATATTCCATTGAGTTAATGATGATGTGTGTGTTTATATTTCACGGAAAATTCCACGAACAGTAATACGGGATGCCCAAAAAACTAATACTTGATTTATTACGGACTATGTTCATGTACCTAGATCTCTATTAAGAAAAAAAATTTCTATGAAACATGGAATACAATGTTTAAATTCCATGAATGGAATCAAAGACACCATCTAATTACAGTAATCAACATCCAGGTGGGATACCACCATTCAGAATAGACATTGGTTTTGATATGTGGCCATATATACAAGAATATGAAATTTCAATGAAGAATTCTTGGGTATAGACTACCAAGAACTATCTCATATGCCTATAATAGTCCATTCCAAATGTTACCACATATTTTTAGTTAGAGATGTTGGATATTGTTTGGGATAAACAATATCATGAATGTCATGGGATGGGATGGGTGTTGTGTAAAGGCTTTGTATTCATTTTCAAGGAACAACCACCATCAATAGACTATGTTCAGTCGATTAGAATAAATCCATTTCAATAATGTTTTGATACAAAGGTCGATTCATCATGTATTAATGGATGTATCATTTTGAGTACTATTATGGTAGTGTCGTAAGGAAAATAAGGATGTGTTTCAATAGGAAATTCCTTTGTTATAGTACATTGAATTTGAATTGAAAATTGAAATATATGAACTACAGTGTAAATAATTAACATCTAAATGATATATGATATGATGAAATGGTGATTTCATATGTTAGAAAAACATGGGTAATCAGTATATTAGCATTTCGAGAATTGTTATTAGTGTTTTATAGATTTTAATTTTTTTAGTGATGTATGTTTAATATGAAACATGGATATATATTGGAATTTTGGATAAGAAACCTAGATTTTTGAATGATAAATACTAACTATGGTAGGTCGGGTAGTTCATCCTTATAGGATAGAAGACTTCTCGAGGATGAGTGTGTAAAATGTGCTGAAATTGTGACATCCTGTGTTTTGGCATGGGATATAAATTCTTTTGGAATTATAATTTTTTCACTGTAACTGCACATGCCAATTTGCAAAGTAGAAATAATATTTAGGTTTTAGATGTTTAAATATACTGTTATGGTGATTTTCAGTGTTTTAAATGTTTTAGTGGAATCTCATTGGTGGTTGGGGTTCAAGAAATTACATAGGGTGGAATTAGTAGATTTTTTTTTGAAATTGGTTTTCAAGGCCATTTACAATATATATAGGCGATATGATGTGAAATTGTTCTATTGGATGTGTCTTCGAAATTTACAGCATAAGAAATGAAGGATTTGGCTTAGAAATATATGGTGAAAACCCTTGATATACATCATAAAATTCACTATCCATGATTCTTACCAATAAAAAATATATCAAAAAACAAATCCTTCTATAATAAAATCATCAATTTTGATATGTAATGTTTCTAAATGGGCCTCGATGAATATGCTGAATTTGGTAAAAGCAGTGAAACAGAGGAGCTTCATGTTCCATATACAATAGGGTTTGATGGATCTCTATCAATCGGTGTCAGAATAAAATCTCATTCATCACTATCGACCTCCTTAAAAAATTCTAATACTCAACTACCAAGTATTCTTGGTTTCTATAATTGTATTGGATGGTATATCCACATGAGATCATATTTCATATTATTATGGAGTTTTTCAGAATTATCCATTTTCTCTCATATCAAGAAAAATAAAATACTGATAATTGATGATTCTAGATTACAAAAAATGAGGTAGGTGGTTTATGAATTTTCAATCAAGTATCATCAATTTTAAAAATGTTCATAATTTCATGTCTGTCAAATACTTTTTTCATCACTACATAATTGCGAAAAAATTTAATTTTGATTCTCAGACTATGGTTATGTGACAATAAGATTCCTTTTACACTATTATTATATGATACTAATGTGTTGACCAAAACATTATAGTATCACTTGTATGCCCTTGATTGGAATGTTAATATTATCTGAACACCACTTTATGTGATTGGATTTAATTTTAAAACCAAAATCAATACATGATGTTATATGAAATGATTTATTTACTCTATGGAATGTATCCATAAAATTACCATCATAAATTATGAAATATTATATTGGAATAAAAATGGATTTTTATGTGATGTACTAGCCATATATTGAAATTCAAGTTAAGACCATGTTTCTTCTGTAACCAAACACCTGACTATTATTTGATATAATAATTATTCATAAGGAATTGATTGATGGATGTTAAAAATGTGAAGATTTATATACATACTCACTTCTACCATATTAATTATGATAAAATATATTATTGATATGAGTTAAATTTGTTATAATGAATTTATAAATGAAATTTCTATTCACATATCCCTTATTACATTATGAAGTGATTAGATGAATAAAAATAATCACGACGAATGATTAGATGGAATTTATTTTTTCATAAACCAATTTATCATTTGAAATTGTTTTGATTTGATGTTTTTTAATGATTTTTTTTGAGTTGGCATGGATTTTTCCTACAGATAATGATTAATTGGTGAATGATTTGAGCAGGCTTATTTTATTTTGACTTGGGTGATACATTGACTCTTGATAAATACATCGATGGATGGGATCAATGGTTACATGATTTTATGTTAATCTCTTGGAGACACAATGAATATGGATTAAAAATACTAAACCGTAAAGATTGTGTGAAATATTTTTTTTCAAATTAAAATATTATTGATGATATTTGTCATTTTCCACAAAACTAGATATAATTATTTTTATATTTTCAAACATGATGTTTTGATTTTAAACAATACCTGAAATAATTACATTATCTTAATCTACAAACAAAACTGACTTTTCTTGTGTAACACACAATACTGAGTTTTTAAGAAACATAAAATTATTGATATAAGTATTTAAATAGGTATAATTATAACATATTAATAATACAAAATAATATGTATTGTAATAAATAATTTTTAAATATTATTTATAATTGTTTTATATAGATACATAATATTTATTATAAGAGCAATAATTTTTTTAGTAATGTCTTTATATGATTGAAAATATTATTATCCTAAAAGAACTCCTTTTTATGCTCTTATATGAAAAATAAGAAAAGTAAATTTAGAAATATTTTCAATGTTTTTTTGATATAATAAATTTAATAGTTTAATTCATAATGAAAAAAGTTTATAGGGTGAATTTTTGTGGTTTTTTTAGAAACATCAATATTGGGTGGATATTGAAAAATACCAAATGTCAATTTAAAACCACTTTATCATCTAATTTATTTATATAGTAAAATTATATATTAAGTTGGTTTTAAAGTGAAAATATATCAATATTACCTTTCTTAATAAAATTTAGGTCATTGGAATTATTATTTATGTTTAATTTAGATGTAAAAGATTAATGAACTTTTAAACATTCACACACTAAAAACATATTTTCTCGCCACATCTGTGAGATTAGAATCAAAAATAATTTTTCTTATTTTGATAATTGAATAAATATTAAAGGATATAATTTTTTTTAATATTTATAATAATTATATTATAATTATATAAACATTATTGTTTTACCAAAATTATAAGTTAATGTGATTTAAATTAAATATAATGATTAAGGTTAAATAATCTTAAAAAGGGACTAATACTTAAATCTAAGAGCACAAATTTCAAATGATACTGTCGAAAACTCATTTTATGGAAATAATTATGACATAAATTCTACAATAACGGGTTTATTAGGTTATTTATGACTTTTTAAATTAAAACGTTAGTACACCTATCTTGTTTTAAAATATGTCATGTGTGACCACTCCCCCCAACACAAATGGCCAACACATATCCTCTTTTTAAACACCTATAAAACCAAATATGTTTAGAAAATATATGCCAAAAAACATCCAAAAATCCATCAATTCCTTGTTTCATCCTCCGTTTTGTAGAAAGATAACCAATGAAGGCTATTGGTGAAAATAGGAGTCACCCAAAGAAGAATTAACATTTTTCCATGACCTCAATTACATTATTTTAATTATTGACCCCCTAAATTATTTGAATACCATTATCATATAGTAAATTAGTACCCTAAACATATATAATGTTTTTTATTATATGGGTTTCACATTTACTTACACACACTTTAATCTAATTGGTATGAAACATAAAATTATTCTGTTCTATGAACTACCACCACACGCAATGATGTTGTTCTTTTTAACTATACTATCTATAATGGATGAAAATTACGATGGAAAATCAAATTTTATATGATATTTAAAAATATATTATGTATTTATACTTCTTTATTCATTAAATATGGCATACCATCATTCATCCCATTTTTTGTAAATATGATAATTTCATTTTGCGAAGTACGGACAACTGCTTCCTCATATCAATGTGATTCGTTCACACTATGAGGAATGTATTAACAAAGGGTTTAGTAAAATTATATTATATATATGAAATAATAATTAAAATATATTTAAATTATATAGTTATGTTAATATGATTAATTTACATAATTTCATTTATATTATTTCTTACAATACAATAATAAGAATGAAGCAGCGTTAATGCATACACATGACCTACTATCTCCATGAACGGGGAAATTTGTTTTCTATTTACACATATTATATTTTAAAATAAATATTTATATAATAAATATAAATTATATTTATATCTTTTTCTACATTATAGTATTAATTATATATGTATGAGGAAAAAGATAAAACAAATTAAGACACAAGAGAAAAACAAGGCAGATATTACCTGAATGGAAAACCTAACATTCAATTGTTAAAATTATAGTAGCATAACTACATAATAAATCCATATATGGTGTTTTATATAGTGATATGGTTCTGAAAAATATTTATAACTAAATTATAGTTATCATGTAAAATATTTGTATGAGTATGAAGTGTGTCAAGACATAAGGTAAGGGGATTTCATCTCAAATTTTATTTTTATAATATTATGCCTTATTCACCAAACATTTATTTATTATAGGGTTTATACTGACCAAGGATTTATAATACTATAATTATACATACATTTATTAGTATTTAGAAATCCTTTTAACATTATTTATTTTATTGGATTTATGTTTCAAAAGATACCAAATCGGAAACTAATTTCCTCTCAATTTTCTTATTTGAGACACATGCAATGTTATGCTTCTATATTTTTACATGTGGTATGTATACTATAATTTAAATATAATATCACGAATATTTTTTTTTAATGTTATTTTAATCATAATATAATGTAATTTTTTATATTTCTCATTATTCAAGGATACCAAATTGTTAACAGTTTATATCTATAATCTCACTATTTATTGAGATTGATTATGATTACAGTCCCACTAATGAAATATTATATTCCATTATTCAAGAAATATCATTATTTTTATTAAACTCTAGTTATTCATTTTATATTCATTTAATGGTAACATTTATTCACACCTTGTTTATTAACATAATAAAAAATATCATTTTTAAGAAATCAAGGATTCTCTTATCTCTATGATCTGTAATCAATGTTCCTTCAGAACCATGCCTTCTAAAAATGTTTCCAAAAATATTATAATATTATCATAGGATCATTAAAATAATTTTTTTACCCATGGTGTACCTAGTTAACAAAAACTATTTAAAATATAAGTCTTTTTCTGGGTTTTCGGTTGTAGCATTCTCTTAAACCTATTACAGTGAAAAAGGAATAATAAAAATATACGAAATTAACATATTTATTGTCTATATTTACCTAGAAGATTCCCTTACACAATTAAAAACATATTTTTTTAAATAATATTTATTCCAGATATTATGTAAATTCCTTGGGTTTTATGTGGTTTTTATAAAAAAAAGGTTTTCAAAAATATTTTATGTTAAAAAACTATTTTAAATGATTTCCAAAACCTTCTATATAAGTATTCATTTTTTTTCAAGGAATATTATTTAAATGATTTCAAAGATTCTTTTATATGGTATCTATTTATTTCAATAGAAAAAATAGTTTAAAAAATAATTTGATGCGTATTTTATAATATTTCCTGGGATTTTTTTTCAAATTTGTTTCAACTCAAAATTTAATGTTTTCAAGTTTTATTCAATAGAAATGATTTTATAAAGTTTTAATGTTTTGAATAAAAATAAAATGAATAAAAGATATTTTCCCCATGAGATGTTTTGAAAATATATATCAAAAATATTTTCTATCTAATATTATATATGTTTATTTTAGTCAATCCCTTTTGGAAATGATCTATATGTTCCATTAAAATTATCTCTTTGGATAATTTTATTTTATAAGTAATGATGTCTATGAAAGACCATTTCCCCATCTTGGGTTTGATATTTATGAAAACCATTTCACATCAATGGGTTTCACTGTGATAATTGATTATGGAACCATCTTCCGTTCAGAGGTTATTATAGGATGGAATGATTATGAGAACTATATGTTTTACATAGGTTATGATATTATTAAATGTTTAACATACCCATTTCATTTCATGGTTTATGATATGTTGTTTTTGAAACACATATCTTTTTATTAGTCTGGATATGAGGGATTCTTTATTATCATATGGAATATGCATGTATGATTTTTTCTTTTTAGGGGTGGGACCCATATCACCCTCTATTGCATTGGGTAATGGAAAATGTTTTATGAAATCACAAGGGTACAAGGGAGGGCATATGAAAACAAAAAAGTGGTAAAACTAGAGTTAATCCCAATACAAAAAATATAGTGAATATTAATCCCAAAAGAAGAGGATATATGGGAGGTAATCCCAAGACTCAAACAAGAGTGTATAAGGTAGTTCATCCCATGCTCGAAACTATCACATAAATAACATATTTTAATGTTATTTTTAATTTAATTTCCATTATTTATTTGTTTTGGGGGTTTCCCAGGCATTTTTGGAGATATGGGTGAGTTTTCATGATTTTGGCCAAACCGTGAGCGTAATTCCGGATTTAAAAACTAATTTTTTTTCCTTTATAAATCCTTCATTTTTCAGAATTTTTTATCCTTTAAATTTCATAATTGGCCTCCACTAACCCAATAACACAACCTCATTAATTTGAACCATTTATAAATCATTGATCATGGTGTATTTTAGTTTTTATTTAAGGGTTTGGGCCTACCCAAAGGCCCATTTCCTGTATTAAAAATAATTTTTAATTATTTAATATATCCTTCATTTTATTTTGGTTTTTAGTGATTCTACCTCTATCTAGAAGCCATTATCCCTAGAATCACCCCCATTGTCGGTTTTTCATGTTTGTAGGTCATCTGTACCACGAAGTAGGGTGATTCTTCTATGAATTTATCAAATCGCACGTATTTGAAGATGTAAATTAATTATATCATATATCCTACAATATTTACTCTTTTCCACCCATTTTAGTCCCCAAATGACCTCATCCTCGTCAGGAGACCCTCACTATTAGGTTTTGTTGCTTTGAGATTCAACATTTGGTTAATTTGATGTAATTGCTTCAATATTTTTCAAGGTAAGTGTTCCTCCCTTCAACTTCTTCCATTTCCTTAGGGTTTTATCCCACTTTCTTGATGGTCCAAAGTTTCCAGAACACAGTGTTCGTACCTAGGGATTAACCATGAGTTTTTTGGTGAAAATTTGTGGTCTAGGGCTGGATCTATCGTCCTTGTGGTGCCGGGATGGTGCAGTTGATATTTCACACCATGTTTTGAGGGATTCAACAATTTCATTAGGTGATTCTGTGGGTAACCATTTAATGATGAGTTAGTTTTCTTTATTAATTATTTTTTCATGTTATTTATATGATTTTAATTATGCAGAAACCATATTTTGTAGCAATAGTAATGCATTTGTCATTGATGTTACATTTTTGTTTGAAGTGTGTATTTTTCAAATCTATTTCATGTGTTATCTCTTGTGGTTGTTTTGTAAAATGTGGAAGTGATTTATTAGATGTTGAAAGGGGCTTAAAATTTTGTTTGGGAAATTATATAGTGTCATTTGGGCCTTAAAAATTTGTTCTTTCAATGGGTTTTATGTGTGTAACTTTGTTATACTCCTGGAAAGTGTTTTATGGATTTGTGTGTTCCCATGGGTATCTTTTGTGATATTGTTCAGAATGACTATATAACATTTTAATTTGGATTACTACATGTTTATTGGGATGAAAATTAAATTTTTTTTAGGGGTTTGGTGTGCTTTTGGCTTAAAAAATGGGATTTAAAATGGATTTTATGTGCAAAGCTTGGGTATACTCTTTATAATTGTTTTATGAATGTTTTTAATGGTTTATTGAGTTGAGTATGAGGTGAAACTATATCAGAAAAATGTTCTGGTAGGAATATATTTTTAAAATTTCCATTTCATTTATGAAAAGTCTATCATGTGATATGTATCATCTTGGAAGAATTTTATTAAATTATTTGCAGGAGATATTAAGGTGTGAAAGAGATTTGAATGTGATGTGGACTGTTTTGTGTGAGTGTGATGTGAAAAATTGAATTTTTTATTATAAAATTAGTGTTATGTGCCATGTTTATGGGCTTTTATTTGAGTTGAAATATCTTATAATTGTTTTATACAATTGTTTAATGGTTTTTTGGAAGTTTTGAAAAAATTTGAAATGTGTTGTGGGTTATTTTGGTCTGAGTCGTATTTAAAAATCTTTTTGAATGGAAAATGGACTTTTGTGACTTTTTTTATATACATATTTGTTGTTTTTTGAATTTTTGATGTGGAAATAATATTTTCATGTTCAATGTATATTTCAATACTTGTTGAACTTGTTTGAGAACAAGGGGATAACCTGGGTATCTAGGTGGGTGGATGAGTACTAGTATGCTAGGGAATCCGGGGGGTTTGGCCTCAGTTTCACTTAGAAAGATGAATGCTTACAACTATAACTAAACAATGAAGATGGTGATTGGGGACAAATAGGTTATTGGTATGTTCGCTACTAGTGGCTCATGCATGGGAATGGATATTTGTGATGGTTACTCTCACCGAGATATGATGTACCTGGGACCCCCAACTAGCTAGTGCCTAGGGGTTATTTCCTGTTGCTTGTGCTCATTAGTTACATTAAACTTACCATCGGCATACGATACATTTTTCTGAAAAATTATGCAGCATTGGTGTTTATTTTAAAAGTGATAAACATTTAAAATATCCCACTTGAAAACTATTTTTATTCAAAGATTCAAAATTTAGAAATTGTAACTAGCTTTTCATGTTTTTGAAAACATGCATGCTTTTCATCTTTAAATGTTTATCACATGGAATCTCTTTGTGGTGGTGTCCTACTGGGATTTGGATCACACCCTAATTACACCATTGGGTGTATGTAGACTTTCTTATTTTGTGTCGTAGTTTTGGGTATAGGTTTAATATCATTGGTTTGGATTTTTAGCGGTCCATCGGGATGCAGTGTTTTGGAGATGACTTGAGGGAGGTGCCTCTTTCCATGTGGATGTTCTTGGGCTTCCTTTTCCTGAGTTTTTACCTTTGTAATGCTTTTACTGCATTGTTTAAATTTTTTTAATTCGGTTCTGATATTTAGTAAAAGATGTTTTGGTTTGAAGACCCCAGTTTTGGTTTCTTAGTTTCGTTTGTCGTTTTATGTTTACAAATTCAGGTAAATCATTCCCAAACATCATTTTATGATACCTGGGCACTTGTTCCAGCCCATGGGGATTGGGAACGACCTTCGGGTCTTGCCACAGACTAGGTCATGTTCCAATTTTGAAGGCGACCAGATTCAGTTCGTGACAAATTGGTATCAGAGGCGGTTCATGTTAACTCTTTGGGTCATGTTATTTGGGGAGCAGCTTGGATGGTATGGAGTTAGGATTATTGGGACTTTAAATACTATATATGCATTATGTTACTAGAGAGCACACCTCATGATGGTATTTTAGTCGCTAGGGGAAGTCAAGATTCATCTGTGTCCTTGGACGATGATCTGGGCAAATGAAAAGTGAGTTGGGCTAATGGTCTCAGTGAGCTCGCAGGGCCTAGCAAGCCATGTGGAGCTAGGGATATTGCCATAAAACACTCTCTTTGATGGTGAAGTGATTGGTATATGGCCGCCCACCATAGATCCTTGTCACCCACCGAAGCAAGTTCCCCCTTGCATTGTCTTGTGTCCTTTATTTTTGAAATCATGGAAGTTCGGTTTTAAAGAAAATATTACGTGGTTTTAAGAAGAATATGGTTTTTTTGTGAAATTATTTTCACATAAAGAAGGAAGGGTTTTATTTTATAAATGGTGGAACTAAAACTTCGGAATTTTTTTGAATTGGGAGAATGGTGTGTTTGAACCTCTTTTGAAACCAGGAAGTATGATAATGTTGGTTTTGAAAAAGTGTTTCCAATAGTGTTTTCAAAACTGCTGAAATGTGTCTTAATGGGGATGATTTGTTTTGATATTTATTTTTATAACTTGAAAGTGAATTCATATCTAAATGGTTGTGTGTTTATGAATAGTTTTTTTATGTTTTAAACTGGTATTTTGATCTCGTGGTTTGCGGTCATGAGAAAAAGGATGTATTGGTTGACAATTTTGGTTTTGAGAAATGGAAATAATTTTTGTTTTAACATTTGGTATTTCCATGAGTGACAACATACATGAGGTTATATGGGATGATGGATGGGTAATGGAATGACTGGATGAGTGCCAAAATATATATGAGTAGGGTGCCTAGTGTGGCACAGAAACATGTATGTGTGAGGCCCATGGGGTACCATTGGTGGATATGCTAACCGCTGAACCGTTTGGTTTTAAAGAAATGTATTTAAAGGGAACAATGATGTTTTGATGACTAGTTTAGGATGGTTTGTATTATGTGTTTTTGAAAATGTTGATGTTGTGGGATGTTTGGAGTCCAAGAACCCGTCCTATTTGATCGGTTTTTTGGGTTGGTGTTCGGTCAGTAAGTTGGCATGAAAGGTTGGTTAGTGGTATCTTATGAGAAATATTTTGGGCTGACTTTATGGTGGTTTCCATGATGTGTTTGGATCTTACATTGGATCATTTTTACCAGTGGACCATCTTGATTAGGTCCTTGGGTTTTGTGGTTGGACAAGGTATGCCCCCATTAAGGGTTAGCGCACAACCGAAGTAAAACACAGATTGTTTTGCCATTGTAAAATCCTCCAGTTGATCAATATAAGAAAATTTTATCGATATTTGTTGATTGATTATATACCCATTACTTTCATTGATTTTTGGAACCTCTATTATCAGGATATTGATCGTGGAAGGTTGAAAGAGACCTTCATTTCATAAGTATCATGATTCGTCGAAGGTGGAAGTGGTCTGGGGTTGTTATTGGGGATGAGTGTCTTGATGGTGTCTAAGAGGGAATCTGGGACCTTCACAGTATTTTACAAGTATGAGTTCAGGTTAAACCACTATTGTGGGAAATTTGGTCATGAGAGGCCATTATGGCAACATTCTGGGATTTTGTGTTGTTTGGGGACTTGGCATAAGATCCCTTTCCATGTATTGGTTTTATCAATTACAATGGTCATGTCCAGTGACACATTGTGATGTCGTGTGCTCATTTTACTGTAAAGGTGAAGGTCATACAATCCTAAAAGGGTCTATATTATGTTCGGAGTATATCTCCCTTGTGAAGAAAAATTATAATCCTTTATCATAGAGGATGGTTTTTTATTTGTGTCCTCCCTTATGTTTTTTCTCACCTGAAGGAACAAGGTGTGATGTCTTTTCATATTCTAATCCCTTATATCGGTGAAATGTTAGGTTTTGGGAAAGTGAGTTTTGGAGTATGTTAACTCTTGTTGAACCCAACAAGGTATGCAGTGTAGTTTTTTGTGGCACTGAAAGAAAAAGTTACATATAGGGGTTTCCAAATCCTAACAGCAAGGCCGAAGATGCTTCAATCATTTGAGCTCCATCCATAGGTCTCGGAGAGAAGCTGGCGCGTAGTCATGGGAAATCCCGTGGCCATTTAAACCATTGTAAAAGTCCTAACTTTGGTATTAAATACATGAAGAGTTTAAATCACAAGTGTTTCCATCTAGCTTTTGTTGTTCTTGTTTGGTGGAAAGAGATGAAGGGCCTCATGCACATGTTATCGCCCAATGTCATTTCAATCATATTTGAATTCCATTGTGTTTTTGGAGAAAGGATTAAAATTTCTCTAGATAGGTTGAGCACAAGCTTTTCACATAGTGAATTGTAACTATGGCCTAGAGAACAATGCAGATATAATGATCCACATGGTTAGCACAAAATTACTCAAACTGTGCAGACTAACTATGTGGTCATCCAAAATCTTTGAGTTTTGGGGTCTTTTTGTGTCGGCCCATGCTGGTCGGTTAAGATGATTGGTTCATATAATGCGGAGACCTACCATGGGTCTCATGTATGTTCTTTTATAAATGTCTAACATAAGACTACCCCTTGTACCAAAGAGTCTGTTTAGGCCACCCCATGTTAGTTTCCCGATTGTGTCTCAGAAAAAATATATTAAGTTGTCTCTTATGGTGGGGAGACCATTTGTGTCTCCCCGTACCAGAAACTCAGTTTTTTTCCATGTTCTTGTATTGGATGTGTGTAGTATCCTCTGGATATATCTAACTACCTACATATTACATGGTTAAACGTTAGTATTGGAGAGTACCCAACGGTATAGTTATATCAAGATAGGTGTAACCTTGTTGGATGCAGTTGTTTGTTTGTGTAAATTGCTTGATCCTTGTTCAGATTGAGTTTGAGGAGTTTTCCTCTAGGATAAAGCCTGAATGTGATTGATTGTTTTAGTAAAGTGTTGTATGTTTTTTTGTGAAGTATTCCTTCCTTAATTTATAATTGGAGGGTTTTTGGCCATTGGGGGCAAAACCTATCAAGGGAGTACCCCATGGTTTTTCAGTTGGGTTTCATTATTGCTTTAGACTTTCTGTAACTTTTCGGGGCAGAATGTTTTCATGATGGGGAGAATTTTCACAAAAATAACTTATTTTAATGTTATTTTTAATTAAATTTCCATTATTTATTTGTTTTGGGGGTTTACAAGGCATTTTTGAAGAGATGGGTGAGTTTTCATGATTTGGCCCAAACCGTGAGCCCAATTCCAGATTTAAAAATTAACTTTGTTTCCTTTATAAATCCTTCATTTTTCAACAATTTTTATCCATTACAATTCCTAATTTTTTCCACTGACCTAATAACACCACCACACTAATTTGGTCCATTTAAAAATCCTAAATCATGGTGTCTTTCAGTTTTTATTTAAGGGAGTAGGCCTGCCCGAATGCCCATTTCCTGCATTAAAAATAATTTCTAATTAATTAATATCTCCTTCATTTTATATTTTGTTTCAGTTATTCTACCTCCATCACGAAGCCACTTTCCCTAGATTCACCCCCATTATCGGTTTTGAATATTAAGAGCTCATTTGAACCCAGAATGAGGGATATTATTGTCTAAATTTATCAAATCACCCAGATTTAAAGAGGTAAATTCATTCTTTCATATTTCCTTCAATATTAAACACTCCCCCCCCCATTTCAGTTCCCACATGACCTCCTCCTCATCAGTAGAGTCTCACTATCAGGTTTTGTTGCATTGAGCTTCAAAATTTGGTTAATTCGGGGTAATTGCTTCAGGATTTTGCAGGTATGTTTTCCTCCCTTCCACTTCTTCCATTTCCTTAAGGTTTCATCCCTCTTTCATGATGCTCCAAAGTTTCCAGATCCTAGGCTTCATACCTAGGGTCTAACCATGAATCGTTTTGGTGAAAATTGGTGGTCTAGGGCTGGATTTATCATCCGTGTGGTGCCGGGGTGGTGTCGTTGATATTCCGCACCATGTTTTGAGGGATTTGAAAATTTTGGTAGGTGATTCTGTGGGTAACCATTAATTGATGAGTTAGTCTGCTTGATTAAATAATTTTCATGTTCCTTATATGTTGTGAATTATGAGAAAACCATTTTTGGAATAAATAGTAAATAATTTGGTATTAAAGTTACATTTTTGTTTGAAGTGTGTATTTTTCTAATGTATTTCATGAGTCATCTCTTGTGGTAGTTCTGTAAAATGAGGAAGTGTTTTATTAGTTGTCGAAATGGGCTTCAAATTTTGGTTGGGTAATTATATATTTTTATGTGGTCCTAGAAAAGGGGTCCAATGAATGTGTTTTATTTGTGTAACCTTGTTATACTCTTTGAAAGTGTTTTATGGATTTGTGTGTTCCCATGGGTATCTTTTGTGATATTGTTCAAGGTGACTATATAACATATGAAATAGGATTATTACATGATGACTGGGATGAAAATTATGTTTTGGAAGGGTCTTTGTGTGATTTTGGCTTAAAAAGATGTTTTTGAAATAGGGTGAATGTGAAAAGCATCGGTATGCTCCTTATAATTGTTTTATGAATGTTTTGAATGGTTTATTGAGTTGTGTAAGAGGTGAAACTATATCAGAAAACTATTTTGGTAGTATTATATTTTTAGAAGGGAAATTTTATTTTTGAAAAGGTTGTTTTGTGATATATATCATCTTGGAAATACTTTATTAAATTTTTTGATGGAGATATTGAGGTGTGAAAGATATGTGAATGTGATGTGGACTGTTTTGTGTGAGTGTGATGTGAAAAATTGAATTTTTGATTTTGAAAGGAGTTTTATGTTCCATGTGTGTGGGCTAGTGTGATGTGAAAAATTGAATTTTTTATTTTGAAAGGACTTTTATGTTCCATGTGTGTGGGCTGTTATATGAGTTGTAGTGTCTTATAATTTTTTTATAAAAAAATTTAATGGTTTTGTGTATGTGTTTAAGAAATGTGAAATGCGCTGGGGTTTGTTTTGGTGTGAGTCATATTTCAAAATCATTTTGATAGAAAAGTGGAATTTTGTGAATTGTGTGGTATACATATGGGATGTTTGGTGAATTTGTGATGTGAAAATAATATTTTCATGTTCAATGTATATTTCTTTAATTGATGAACTTGTTTGAACACAAGGGGAAAACCTGGGTATCTAGGTGGGTGGAGGAGTACTAGTATTCTAGTGAATCCTTGGGGTTTGGCATCAGTTTCACTTAGAAAGATTGATTCTTACAACACTAATTAAAATATGATGATGATTATTAGGGACCACTAGGTTATGCCTATGTTCCCTACTAGTGAATCGTGCACATGAATAGATATTTGTGATGGTTACTCTCACTGAGATATGTGGTACCGGGGACCCATAGCCAGCTAGTGCCTAGGGGTTATTTCCTATTTTTTGTGCTCATTAGTTACTTTATACTTACTATCAGCATATCGTACATTTGGCTGGAAAATTAGGCATTTTGGTGTTTATTTTAAAAGTGTTATCCCTTTAATATAGATCACTTGAAAACTGTTTTTATTCAAAGTTTCATCTTTTAGAAATTGTAACTAGCTTTTCATGTTTTTGAAAACATGCATGATTTTCATCTATAAATGTTTATCACATGGAATCTCTTAGTGGTGGTGTCCTACTGAGATTTGGCTCACACCCTAATTACAAAATTTGGTGTAATTACACTTTCTTATTTTTTTTGTCACAGTTTTGGGTACAGGTTTAATGTCATTGGTTCGGGTTTTTAGCGATCCATCGTGATCCAGTGTTGTGGAGATGGCTTGAGGGAGGTGCCTCTTTCCATGTGGATGTTCTTGGGATGTCTTTTCATGGTTTTGTACCTCTGTAATGGTCTTCATACATTGTTTTATATTATTTAATTCAATATTGAACTTTATTAAATGATGTTTAGGTTTGAAAAATCCATTTTTGGTTTCTGGGATTCATTTGTCTTTTTAGGTTTACAAATTCAGGTAAATCATTCCCAAACTTCATTTTATTATACCTGGGCACTTGTGACAGCCCGTGGGGATTGGGAACACCCTTCATGACTTTCCACAGACGTGGTCGGGTGCCTATTTTGAAGGCGACCAGATTCAATTCATGACAGAAAAAATGGTCTACTTGGGATGGAATCCTATGCCCAATACAATAGGGTGCATGTGAGGTCATCCCATGCCCGAAACAAGAGGTAACACGATAGTGCATCCTAATCCCTAATTAGGCACACATGTTATTATACCAAGACTACCATGCCATTATGGTATTGTTTGTTATCCTTGAAATAGTATTTTCAGTTATTCTACCTCCCTCGCGAAGCCACTATCCCTAGATTCACCCCCATTATCGGTTTTGAATATTTAGAGCTCATTTGAACCCAGAATGAGGGATATTATTGTCTAAATTTATCAAATCGCCCATATTTAAAGAGGTAAATTCATTCTTTCATATTTCCTTCAATATTAAACATCCCCCCCCCCATTTCAGTTCCCACATGACCTCCTCCTCATCAGTAGAGTCTCACTATTAGGTTTTGTTGCATTGAGCTTCAAAATTTGGTTAATTCGGGGTAATTGCTTCAGGATTTTGCAGGTATGTTTTCCTCCCTTCCACTTCATCCATTTCCTTAAGGTTTCATCCCTCTTTCATGATGCTCCAAAGTTTCCAGATCCTAGGCTTCGTACCTAGGGTTTATCCATGAATCGTTTTGGTGAAAATTGGTGGTCTAGGGCTGGATTTATCATCCGTGTGGTGTCGGGGTGGTGTCGTTGATATTCCGCACCATGTTTTGAGGGATTTGAAAATTTTGGTAGGTGATTCTATGGGTAACCATTAATTGATGTGTTAGTTTGCTTGATTAAATAATTTTCATGTTCCTTATATGTTGTGCATTATGAGAAAACCATTTTTGGAATAAATAGTAAATAATTTGGTATTAAAGTTACATTTTTGTTTGAAGTGTGTATTTTTATAATGTATTTCATGAGTCATCTCTTGTGGTAGTTCTGTAAAATGAGGAAGTTGTTTATTATTTGTCGAAAGGGGCTTCAAATTTTTGTTGGGTAATTATATATTTTTATGTGGTACTAGAAAACGGGTCCATTGAATGTGTTTTATTTGTGTAACCTTGTTATACTCTTTGAAAGTGTTTTATGGATTTGTGTGTTCCCATGGGTATCTTTTGTGATATTGTTCAAGGTGACTATATAACATATGAAATAGGATTATTACATGATGACTGGGATGAAAATTATGTTTTGGAAGGGACTTTGTGTGATTTTGGCTTAAAAAGATGTTTTTGAAATAGGGTGTATGTGAAAAGCATCGGTATGCTCCTTATAATTGTTTTATGAATGTTTTTAATGGTTTATTGAGTTGTGTAAGAGGTGAAACTATATCAGCAAACTGTTTTGGTATTATTATATTTTTAAAAGGGACATTTTATTTTTGAAAAGGTTGTTTTGTGATATATATCATCTTGGAAATACATTATTAAATTGTTTGATGGAGATATTGAGGTGTGAAAGATATGTGAATGTGATGTGGACTATTTTGTGTGAGTGTGATGTGAAAAATTGAATTTTTGATTTTGAAAGGAGTTTTATGTACCATGTGTGTGGGCTAGTGTGATGTGAAAAATTGAATTTTTGATTTTGAAAGGAGTTTTATGTTCCATGTGTGTGGGCTGTTATATGAGTTGTAGTGTCTTATAATTGTTTTATAAAGAATTTTAATGGTTTTGTGGATGTGTTTAAGAAATGTGAAATGTGCTGGGGTTTGTTTTGGTGTGATTCATATTTCAAAATCATTTTGATAGAAAAATGGAATTTTGTGAATTGTGTGGTATACATATGGGATGTTTGGTGAATTTGTGATGTGAAAATAATATTTTCATGTTCAATGTATATTTCTTTAATTGATGAACTTGTTTGAACACAAGGGGAAAACCTGGGTATCTAGGTGGGTGGACGAGTACTAGTATGCTAGTGAATCCTTGGGGTTTGGCATCAGTTTCACTTAGAAAGATTGATTCTTACAACACTAATTAAAATATGATGATGATTATTGGGGACAACTAGGTTATGCCTATGTTCCCTACTAGTGAATCGTGCACAGGAATAGATATTTGTGATGGTTACTCTCATTGAGATATGAGGTACCTGGGACCCACAACCAGCTAGTGCCTAGGGGTTATTTCCTATTTTTTGTGCTCATTAGTTACTTTATACTTACTATCAGCATATCGTACATTTGGCTGGAAAATTAAGCATTTTGGTGTTTATTTTAAAAGTGTTATCCCTTTAATATAGATCACTTGAAAACTGTTTTTATTCAAAGTTGCATCTTTTAGAAATTGTAACTAGCTTTTCATGTTTTTTAAAACATGCAAGATTTTTATCTATAAATGTTTATCACATGGAATCTCTTAGTGGTGGTGTCCTACTGAGATTTGTCTCACACCCTAATTACAAAATTTGGTGTAATTACACTTTCTTATTTTTTTTGTCACAGTTTTGGGTACAGGTTTAATGTCATTGGTTCGGGTTTTTAGCGATCCATCGTGATCCAGTGTTGTGGAGATGGCTTGAGGGAGGTGCCTCTTTCCATGTGGATGTTCTTGGGATGTCTTTTCATGGTTTTGTACCTCTGTAATGGTCTTGATACATTATTTTATATTATTTAATTCAATATTGAACTTTAGTAAATGATGTTTAGGTTTGAAAAATCCATTTTTGGTTTCTGGGATTCATTTGTCTTTTTATGTTTACAAATTCAGGTAAATCATTCCCAAACTTCATTTTATTATACCTGGGCCCTTGTGACAGCCCGTGGGGATTAGGAACACCCTTCATGACTTTCCACAGATGTGGTCGGGTGCCTATTTTGAAGGCGACCAGATTCAGTTCGTGACAGAAACAATGGTCTACTTGGGATGGAATCATATGCCCAATACAATACGGTGCATGTGAGGTCATCCCATGCCCGAAACAAGAGGTAACACGATAGTGCATCCTAATCCCTAATTAGGCACACATGTTATTATACCAAGACTACCATGCCATTATGGTATTGTTTGTTATCCTTGAAATATTATTTTCAGTTATTCTACCTCCCTCGCGAAGCCACTATCCCTAGATTCACCCCCATTATCAGTTTTTAATATTTAGAGCTCATTTGAACCCAGAATGAGGGAGATTATTGTCTAAATTTATCAAATCGCCCAGATTTAAAGAGGTAAATTCATTCTTTCATATTTCCTTCAATATTAAACATTCCCCCCCCCATTTCAGTTCCCACATGACCTCCTCCTCATCAGTAGAGTCTCACTATTAGGTTTAGTTGCATTGAGCTTCAAAATTTGGTTAATTCGGGGTAATTGCTTCAGGATTTTGCAGGTATGTTTTCCTCCCTTACACTTCTTCCATTTCCTTAAGGTTTCATCCCTCTTTCATGATGCTCCAAAGTTTCCAGATCCTAGGCTTCGTACCTAGGGTTTAACCATGAATCGTTTTGGTGAAAATTGGTGGTCTAGGGCTGGATTTATCATCCGTGTGGTGCCGGGGTGGTGTCGTTGATATTCCGCACCATGTTTTGAGGGATTTGAAAATTTTGGTAGGTGATTCTGTGGGTAACCATTAATTGATGAGTTAGTCTGCTTGATTAAATAATTTTCATGTTCCTTATATGTTGTGCATTATGAGAAACCCATTTTTGGAATAAATAGTAAATAATTTGGTATTAAAGTTACATTTTTGTTTGAAGTGTGTATTTTTCTAATGTATTTCATGAGTCATCTCTTGTGGTAGTTCTGTAAAATGAGGAAGTGGTTTATTATTTGTCGAAAGGGGCTTCAAATTTTGGTTGGGTAATTATATATTTTTATGTGGTCCTAGAAAAGGGGTCCATTGAATGTGTTTTCTTTGTGTAACCTTGTTATACTCTTTGAAAGTGTTTTATGGATTTGTGTGTTCCCATGGGTATCTTTTGTGATATTGTTCAAGGTGACTATATAACATATGAAATAGGATTATTACATGATGACTGGGATGAAAATTATGTTTTGGAAGGGACTTTGTGTGATTTTGGCTTAAAAAGATGTTTTTGAAATAGCGTGTATGTGAAAAGCATCGGTATGCTCCTTATAATTGTTTTATGAATTTTTTGAATGGTTTATTGAGTTGTGTAAGAGGTGAAACTATATCAGCAAACTGTTTTGGTAGTATTATATTTTTAAAAGGGACATTTTATTTTTGAAAAGGTTCTTTTGTGATATATATTATCTTGGAAATACTTCATTAAATTGTTTGATGGAGATATTGAGGTGTGAAAGATATGTGAATGTGATGTGGACTGTTTTGTGTGAGTGTGATGTGAAAAATTGAATTTTTGATTTTGAAAGGAGTTTTATGTTCCATGTGTGTGGGCTAGTGTGATGTGACAAATTGAATTTTTTATTTTGAAAGGAGTTTTATGTTCCATGTGTGTGGGCTGTTATATGAGTTGTAGTGTCTTATAATTTTTTTATAAAAACTTTTAATGGTTTTGTGGATGTGTTTAAGAAATGTGAAATGTGATGGGGTTTGTTTTGGTGTGATTCATATTTCAAAATCATTTTGATAGAAAAATGTAATTTTGTGAATTGTGTGGTATACATATGGGATGTTTGGTGAATTTGTGATGTGAAAATAATATTTTCATGTTCAATGTATATTTCTTTAATTGATGAACTTGTTTGAACACAAGGGGAAAACCTGGGTATCTAGGTGGGTGGACGAGTACTAGTTTTCTAGTGAATCCTTGGGGTTTGGCATCAGTTTCACTTAGAAAGATTGATTCTTACAACACTAATTAAAATATGATGATGATTATTGGGGACCACTAGGTTATGACTATGTTCCCTACTAGTGAATCGTGCACAGGAATAGATATTTGTGATGGTTACTCTCACTGAGATATGAGGTACCTGGGACCCACAGCCAGCTAGTGCCTAGGGGTTATTTCCTATTTTTTGTGCTCATTAGTTACTTTATACTTACTATCAGCATATCGTACATTTGGCAGGAAAATTAATAATTTTGGTGTTTATTTTAAAAGTGTTATCCCTTTAATATAGATCACTTGAAAACTGTTTTTATTCAAAGTTGCATCTTTTAGAAATTGTATCTAGCTTTTCATGTTTTTGAAAACATGCAAGATTTTCATCTATAAATGTTTATCACATGGAATCTCTTAGTGGTGGTGTCCTACTGAGATTTGGCTCACACCCTAATTACAAAATTTGGTGTAATTACACTTTCTTATTTTTTTTGTCACAGTTTTGGGTACAGGTTTAATGTCATTGGTTCGGGTTTTTAGCGATCCATCGTGATCCAGTGTTGTGGAGATGGCTTGAGGGAGGTGCCTCTTTCCATGTGGATGTTCTTGGGATGACTTTTCATGGTTTTGTACCTCTGTAATGGTATTCATACATTGTTTTATATTATTTAATTCAATATTGAACTTTAGTAAATGATGTTTAGGTTTGAAAAATCCATTTTTGGTTTCTGGGATTCATTTGTCTTTTTAGGTTTACAAATTCAGGTAAATCATTCCCAAACTTCATTTTATCATACCTGGGCACTTGTGACAGCCAGTGGGGATTGGGAACACCCTTCATGACTTTCCACAGACGTGGTCGGGTGCCTATTTTGAAGGCGACCAGATTCAGTTCGTGACAGAAACAATGGTCTACTTGGGATGGAATCCTATGCCCAATACAATAGGGTGCATGTGAGGTCATCCCATGCCCGAAACAAGAGGTAACACGATAGTGCATCCTAATCCCTAATTAGGCACACATGTTATTATACCAAGACTACCATGCCATTATGGTATTGTTTGTTATCCTTGAAATAGTATTTTCTATGTTTATGTCAATTCCATGAGTTCCATGTATTATCCCTTCATGGATCATGATTATTATAATTTTTATATTCAAATAAGATCAAAATAATTTTTTAAAAATACTATTATTTAAATTGATTAAAATTAATTTCAATGACAAGGGTAATATTATGCATAAAAATGGACTAAACCTTTACATTAGAGCCCAAATGGCCATGAAAATTTTAAAAAACCAATTTAGGTCCATATTTAGTTCTTAAAACTTCCACTACTGAGTTAGTATGGTTTTTTATAACATTGTTCTGGTATAAACATTGGTATTCCAAACATTTCTTCAAAAAGTCCAAATATATCCCCTACCCCTATTAAAGGCCACCACATATCCTCTTTTTCAAACATCCAAAACATTATAATTTCATCCATAACCCTAAACAATCACATCCAAATATCCCTAAATTTATCCTTGATACTTATATTGGGGTTGAAATCCAACCATGGTAGCCCTTTGGTGCAAACCGAAAGGAGTTATCCAAAAAAATTAGCATCTATTCTCAATCTTTTTTCATTTATTTTCTTCTCCACCACATCTATTGTTATTATGTAATTATAATATAATAACATAATTATCTGAAATATAATGAGATTTTTTCATTCTAGTAGATCAAACGTCACTTATACACACTTCAATATAAGGGGTGTTGATCTTACTCTTCTTGTGAAAAATGAATTACAACAACAACAAAAAATGTTGTTCATTTTACCATTACCACCTCCCTAGGTTAGTAAATATGATGGAAATAAAATTTATATATGAAATTTATTAACTTTACTACGTAATATTACTTATTAATTCAGTATAAAAATTTTACCTTTAGAGTTTCAATTTTATTTAAATACGAGAATGTCGTTGGGGAAGTTTGGATTACCACCTCCTCAAAGCGATGAGATTCATTCATACAATAAATTGAATGTAATAAGGACGCGATTAGTAAAATGATATGATATATATGAAATAATAATGGTAAATTAATTATGATATATATATATATATATATATATATTTCATTCATCGTCTATCTATCAATACTATAATACAACAGAAGTAGTGTTCATGCGTACGCGTGACCTACCATCTCTATGAACGATATATTTCAATTAAAATTCACATATTATATAGATTAAAATATTTATTTATATAATTAATATAAGTTATATTTATATTTTTTTTGAAAAACTAATTCCTGATATATGTTTGAGGACCAAAAAATTAAAAAATAAAGATATATGTGAAAAACAAAGTAGTTATTACACAAAGAAAAATAATAACATTGAATTGTTAGTAAGGGGTAAGATAAAGTAATAATAAAACAATATATGTATCTACATAAAAATATATGTTTTTTTATTATATTTATCATAGACTTATATTTATTATGAAGGACCTTTTTATGAGTGCATAGAATGTACTGACCAATGGAAAGGGTAGTTCATATTGTTTTTTATTTTTGTGAGATTCATGCTTTATTCTCCACTAATTTCTTATATATGGTCTATATACAACAAATCAGTGTATCTTAGGATTATAATAATAAAATCTATGATCATTCATATATCCCTTTTATTATCATTCTTTCATGGGTTTTTTTGTTTCAAAAAGGTATAAAATCGATAAATTAATATTTCTGCAATTTTCCTTCTATGAGACACATGCAATTTATGCACCTATATTTTTCCATGAGGGGTATATACTTATCTTGACATGTAATATCATCAATATACTAATTTTAATTATGTTTCAATATAAATGTGATTTTATTCTTTCTATTGTGTTATGAATCAATGTTACTAAATTAGTAACAGTTTATAGCTACAATCTAACTATTTATCGATATTGATTTTGATTATGCTCCCATTGAATAAATATTATTGAAAATTTATCAAAAATATATCATTGGTTTTATTATTCTCTCTTTATTCATGTAATATACATGCAATTTTTCTTTTTTTACACATTTTTTACATATATTGATCATGAATGTGTTTTTTTGAGAATGTTTGATTTTACATCTCTATTAGGTCAGAAATTTATGTTCCATCAAAAAACAAATTTCTAAAAATGTTTCCAAAAATATTAGAATATTATGTTAACATGTTTAAAATAAATTCTCATCCACCTGTTATGACCATCATTCCCTTCAAGTATCCTTTAAAAGAGTACCTACTTATTTTTTAAAAAAGGAAATTTCTTCCTTATATTCTAAAAATTCAAAGGTTTTAAAGGGTTTTTCAATGAAAATGAGTTTAAAATATTTTATGATTAATAATTTATTTATACTTAATTTTTAAAACATTCTTCATATGTTTTGAAAGGATTTTTTAATGAAAATGGTATCAATGATTTAGAATATTTTTTTTACGTTTTCAGATTATTTTAAAAGAATTTTTTTTCCATATTTTTTAGGAATTTTTATAATATTTAAAAAAATGTATTCAAAATGACTTTTGGACTTCATTATATGTTTTCAATGTATTATCAATTAAAATTTGTTTCTAATTTTTTATTGTTTTGAAAAATTCTTTTTTCAAATAAGAAAGGATACTTCCTGAAATAAATGTTTTAAATGATATTTCAAAATTTTATTCCATCTAAGATGACATATGTGTATGGTACTCATCCTATTCTAGGAAATTATCCAATGGTTCCGTTCATATTCTTTATCGAAATGTTTTATGTTTTAATTGAATGATGATTATGAAAAAAATAATCTCTTACATATGAAATAAGCTTATGAAAACTGTTTCCATTAAATGGGTTATACCATGATAAAGGCTCATGAAACTTTCTTCCATTCATATGTCATTTAATGAATAAATTATTATGAAACCTATATATTTTTCATAGTTTTGTATATGATTAAATATATATGATGTAGAGTAAATATTATGGGTTATTCCATGATGTATGTTTATGAAATACATTTCATTATATGGGTCATGATATGATACATGCATTATTAATGTTTATCTCATGTATGTTATGTTTTATTATGTGATAAGTGGGAACTAAATATCCCTCCAATGAATTATTTAACGATAAATGTTTTATGACCTCAAGTTTCAACATTGTAGGATCCCAATCTCAAAACAATACGGCAATCAAGATGGCATCCCAAGCCTAAAAAAGTATGGCATATTAATCCAGAAGCAAGAGGCCAAATGAGAGTACGTCCCAATCCAAAAATAAGTGGGTATGTGGGAGGGAATCCCTGGCCGAAAAAAAGAGGGTACATGGGAGGGAATCCCATGCCTAAATAAATAACATGGGTTATTAACCCACACCTAACATGTTATGAATGTCTTGGTAAGTATCCTTGAAATATGATTTTATATGATTATGTGTATTCCATGAGTTCAATTTTATATTATATGATAGAAATTTCTCTTGAATCCCATATAATTTTAGATATATGAAATAATAACACTTATTCAATGATTCATATTAATTATATTTTATATAAAGGGTCTGATCATCTAATGTTATGATCATGCTCTTATACCATTATGATAATTTTTATGCTTAAATATTTTTCTTGTTTACACATAATGATATTATAAGCTCACACATTTATATGTTTTGTTCCCCGGGTTATGAAGATATATTTTATGTATGATATGTCTCGGAAGGGTGATATTATTGGAGAACCGACATGGAGATAATGTAGCACATTCATGTACAAATGTTTATGATTCCATGTTTCCAATGACACTGACCAAATATGGTATTTTTTAATCAATATGTGTAATTTTTTGTATTATGAAAAAATGATGTAATTTATATGTATACAATGTGACATCTACATTAAAAATAATTCCGACATTCTTTGGTTGATTTAATTATTATACAACTAGATCGAACCATGATTCCATCTATGGAAGACCTAAGATGAGAACAAGGGTTTATATATATGATAGAAGCCATGAGATATCACTAGACTAATAATAAAACCATTCATTGATTTGAAGTAATATCCCAAAAATTTGGTATATTTTTTTAATTATCTAGAATTATCATTAGTCTGTGAAAAATGACAACATGTGATTCAGAGTCCTATAGTGCTGAGAATGTTCTGTTAAAAAATGATATGCTTTAAATATCATCTGTGTGTTGTTTTCCTAAAATGGTGGAATAACTATTAAATGGTTTCTAGGATTAGAAATCAGAGGGCACCATTGCATTCAGGATTAGGGGTTTTCCCATGGTGTGACTTTAGTTTTGTCAAAGAAGACCTCTAGTGAGAAAACCCAAAAATGGAATAACAGTAAATACAATAATTAAATAAAATTATTTTATTTTTCAAATTCTTAAAACTCAAAGACGGAGACCCATATTAAAAAAATGATACCACCATAGAGCTATCGAGGGTATACTTCCTTTAGGTAGATCCTAACATTGGTTGGGGCAGGCCAACAGTGGATGTTCGTTTTTTCCATAAATAAAATAATTAAGTAACTATTATTTTATTGTTAAATTATATAACTTCTAAATGGTAATTCTTATGGGAAATATGAGTGTACCGTTGATCTAGTGAGGGTGTTTTACCCTTAGTAAGAGCCCGATGTAACATCTGATGTAAATGAAGAATAAGATATATTTCATATTTAATTTGCGAATTAAATATTAGTTTTACTTTAAAGTGTTTTCTATATTTGATAGTGTACCCGATACACAACAACGGGTTTCTTTGGAATCATACGTTGTACACTAATAATATATTATTATTATTTTAAATGGAAGTTAACTCCTAGTCATTGTATTGGAGAAAATGAACAAAAACTAACTACAATATTATTATACATGTTGGTTATATGTATTAACATTTATCAAATAAAAGTTAGAGGCCTCAATTGTGAATAAATCTAATTTTAAGCATAATTTACATTAAAAGGCCAATTTATCCCATTTTAATGGATAACCTTATTTAAATCTAGTTTTGGTTCCATTAATACATTCCATATGACCAAATAAAATCCTTTTTTAGAATGGGGACATCAAAATTTACTTTGTCTAAATTTTTTGTATTTTTCTGATAAAGTTCATTTTTTAATGAATAGTAAAAAATATTGTATTTTAATTCAAAAGTGCCTTTTAGTATAACTAATTTATATAGTTAGATTATATTTTTAATTGGTTTTAAAGTGTTATTATAATATATTTTTACCATTTAATACAATGTTGGACATTGGAATTAATTTCACTTTGAAATTGGACATAAACAATTATCAATCTTTTGATAGTTATAGTTACTTCAAAACACGCTATTTGTTTTGATAACAGAAATTAATTAATTCCACTTATATGTTTTGAATTTGAAAAAATAGATATCATTTTTTAATTCAGAATATCAAATATATCTTAGGCCTAATTATTGTTATTTTTCTGAAAAACTTCAATTTTTGATGAATAGTGAAACAACTTAGTGGTAGTTAAAAAAACTGGCTTTTTCATTTAAATGAAATTTTACCACTTCTGTGAATTGAATTTCTAAAATCCGACATACATGGTTGTTATAAGAAGGTAAAATGTGGTTAATTATGATGAAAATAATTTTTGGTGAATAGTAACTTTTGACTTTTATTTACCAGAGTTAAAGTAAAATTGGGAAATTCAAGGTGAAAAGAATACTATAATAATTCAAAATTATCCTAACACTTGTCCAAACTATATTGGCTGAGTCATTTACGACCATGGGCATCTTTGGGTCGATTTTGGGACCCCATTGAGCCACTTGGGAGTGATAATGTCAATTTAGATTAATTCATTTAATATGAAGACAAAATTGACATTAACAAAAAAAAATTATTAATTAATTATTATATGGTGTTATATAAGTCCTATTTTATAAAAAAAATATTATTCGGAAAGATAAAAATATTTCTTACATGATAGTTTTTTTATAATTTTTAAAAATTGAATAAATTAAATTATTTATGACATAATAATGATGCAGTATTTACCTCATTAATAAATGATTTAAATAAATAAGACTATAATGGTTAAAATATTATCCAAAACAAGTCCAATTCTGATTGGATTATTTTATTTCGAATATGAGTCATCTAATCTTCGACCTTAAGGTTTTTTGGACCATTAGAAACTGAATATCATTATATAATAAAATAATGTTTTGACACTTTCCTAAAGAGACCCTCCTCCCCCTTATAAAAGGAGACCATTTCTATCTAATTCCTCACACCTCTCAAGACATTTGGATCATCAAAACACTGCCAAATTATGCTCCCTACATCCCTCTACTACTTATATAAGCTTTGCCTTAGCCATAATGAACTTCAATAAGTTCTTTGGTTGAAACCAAAGGAAGTTACCCAATTTAATGGTAAATGTTTCTCTTAAATTGTTTTCTTTTGTTTTAGTTATCCAACCCCTAAAATCTTTTTATTAATTTCTTTTGGAACAAAACCAGTATCCTTAATAAACTAGGATGTTTTTATGAGAAGGATTTTAACTACACTTATTCACACCTCTATCTAATGGATGAAGAACATAATGTTTTTGTGGATGGCAAACTAACGCCTCACGAAAAAATGATTGCTCAATTACATCTTACTGCCTCTCATGGTG
This sequence comes from Viscum album, assembly GCA_963277665.1. Classification (NCBI taxonomy): domain Eukaryota; kingdom Viridiplantae; phylum Streptophyta; class Magnoliopsida; order Santalales; family Viscaceae; genus Viscum; species Viscum album. Next base: position 1,179,828,536 of record OY728152.1, on the reverse strand, counting down.
GCCATTATGATGGAACCGAATTTATATATGATATATATTGTGTTTATGATTTCCATATGCTTCTGTAATTCCCAATTATAACAAACCATTATGGTTTCACAGTGGGTAAATACGATAATCTCATTTTAGGAAGTGCGGACTACTGCCCCATCAAAGTGATGTGATTCGTTAATGCCTTATGTGGGATGTATAAAAGATGATGTTAATGATATTATATATGATATTATACTGGAATTATAATATACAGATGTATAATTATGTTTTAATTCCATTAAATAAGAAATAGAAATGAAAGTAGCGTTTATGGGTACGTATGACTTACTGTCTCCATAAACGGTGCATTTAATTTTTTACCTCCAAATGTTATGTAAATACATGTATATACTGGAAATATATCACATATATATGATATCTAAATAATAAATTTCATTATAGATATAATGGACTATTTACCACGTGGAAAACTTGTAAATATACGGTGTTCATTTTTGACTCATGTACCAAATATCGACAAAACGAACGTTATTAACGTAAATGATTACATAATATTTATAGCATGGTAATAAGTGATATAAAATGAGAAATAAACTTGAAAAAGGTTCTTAAGAAAGTAGAAATTAACTTTAGTTTATTATTCAGGATATTAAAGAACGATCGAGTCAAAAAGGACACGGGGTATAAGACTTTGTCTCAATCTCCTTTCATTGATGCATATTTTATTTTAATACATGATTTTCATTTATACGTTGTATAAACACCTTTTACTTTTTCATTCAAAGGGAATCTTTTTTTACGATGCATTTTACTAAAAAAAAGAATGTCTTTTTTACATAAGCGGTGACAACGACCTTTCTGCCGCTGCAATTATTTTTTGATCTTTGGCTTCCTTAATAAGCCAAAATGTTTTTGAAATAAAAAAATAAATACCATATACAATATTTACGTATTTTGGTATTGAAAATGATTTTGATAATGGATTTATTATTTCAATATCTTGAAATGATATTTTTTTATTGCAATGTGTAAATGTTATCTTTCCTTTATGCTTATGTTATGTGTTATGATCATGTTATGCTTCTTGGTCATTATTTACATATACGAGTGGTTCTGTGATAAACATGGGGCGAGTGAGCCTGAGATAGCTCTCCAATGAATTGGGTAACGTGACGGAGGTAAACATGAATGTTTCTCCTAAGTGATTTAGAGAATATACTATGATGGGTATTCCAATGTAACTCCCTATGTAGCTATGATAGCTACAATGTAAGTATGACATGGATGCCACAAGTTACCTTTATGTCTTATGATTTCTATGTGACTTTCATAATTCTTATGATTTCACGAGGTAACTAATGTATTTCCTGATTTTTATGTATTTATGAAAAAAAATATTCATTGGTTTGTAACCCTTACTGGGATTTTTATTCACATCCCATGTTTTGAAATGTTTTCACAGGACTTAAGGATGAATAGGGTCAAGGATGGAACCAAGGAAAATTCATGCTGTCTAAAACATGGAACTAGACATGACACTTTTTTCAAGAGTTTTTATTTTATGAAAAAAATGGAAACTGTGTTGAAATTCCTACCATGTAATCTTTTCAGATGTAATAGTTATGTCCTAATTCTCTGAAACTCTAAACCTGAAATGATCCTCAATGTCAATTATTATTTTAATTAAATATTATGTAATGTTTACAGACGTGTCCTTATACCTAAACTCGAATGGTGTGGGTCGAGGGTGAGTGTAAATATTCTTTTTGAAATTTGTTATGGTGCATTTTGTAATTGTGAGAGCAGAAATTTCTATCTTTTAAACCGGTGCTCAGATTTAAAATCCAAGGGAAGGATTGAGTTCATAGTGCCTGGATTCACTTAGGCGAACCATAAAATCTACTAGAATTGTTCTTATGAAAAAGATAATTTTTGGGCATTAAAAAAATAAAAAAAAATTACTCAAGAAGTTATTTTATTTCAATCTTTTAACTGTTGAGAAGTGGTGGAAAGACTGTAGGATTGTATAAATATTAAATGGATGGTTACACTTGGTTTTGTAAGCACACCATTTGGATAATTAATAGGTTCATTAATTAAATTCATTAATAATCCTCATTGATTGTGCAGTGTGTTGATCCTCTATTTCGTCTGTTTAAACGATGCTAATGCTTGTGTTTTTGGAACTCAAGAGACGAACCTTTGAAAAAGTGCCACCACGTCTTCCACTAACCTAGAATGAGGCTTTGATGACCACTGGATGATTTGACGACAAGCGCCAAAGTACGTGAAACTTCTCCTTCATCTCCACCACCCCTCAGACATGGACACTCTTTCATCGGCCAAAATGAGTTCTAACAGGCTTGAGGTATGGTATTTATGCTGTATTTCTCCCCTATGCCCCATTTTTGAATATTATGAAGAACACAGATCAACCCTCTAATGGGTTTTTCCATGTTTTGTTCTTTAATTCAAGATGATATTGTGGGTTTTTCTTTCTAGGAGTTTTTATAATTAAGATATACTTCCCATGTTGTTATACAAACGAGAAGGGCACGAGCCAAACGAAGAATTCTTGGACCGTTTCTGAACTCGGTTGTGTTGGAGTTATTCATTTAAAATCAGAATATTTAGAGGTAAGTAAGAACCAAGGACCACCCAGTGTAGGCGCTATCTTGGGATGTACGTAGGTGCAGAAGAGAATAAAAGAGGACCACATAAGCTTCACTGGTGGCCCACAGAGGCTTTTTCGACACGATGGATCCACCGACCGAGGAAGGAGTCAGCCGGCACCCACATGCCACGATGGAACGATGAATCTGAAATGTGCCGCGGTGGACAAGGGGCGGTCGGCCTTAGCCAGTTATACTGAAGCGAAGCAGTGTGATGCGGCGGTGAGGCATAGTGGAAGGCACGGCCTTGAGTTGCATTGGATGGAAGATCCACGCTTTGGATTCAGTTGTGGGCCGATCCACAATGACAAGCTAGGGGAGTACAGAACCATCTGGTGGTGCTGTCGAGCCAGGTGTTGCACTACAGAGGCGCGCTGAGTGATTCCACAGCCCGATGGGCCCCACCTGGCCGGGTGGCCTGGGACGTACCCATCTGGGTGTGCCATGCCGAACCTATAGCCCAACAGGCTTAGCATGCGACCAGTGGGCTGGATCGGGCCCAACCGAACTATACAATGCACAACCCCTTTGGGCCGGGTTGTGTCGGTCTGACTAGGTCTGACCGGGCCCAAATCCCCTTTCTAGCCCAGATACGCTTAAATGAGAATATATCCTAAACCAGACGTATGTTTGGTAAACCATTAGTGGCACTAAAACCCATAGGAAAATTCGGTCCCTTTATGATACTCCACTAGGGTTTTATAGAATGTAGGAGTGTGGACAGGTTGGATCGAACTCGAATCCATCCGGGATCTCGATACAGAAACACTCATAACTCACAGACATGATGTCCAATTGATGCATCATCATTCACATTGGAAACTGTAAGACATGGCAGTCCTTTGGGTTAATCATTTGTGGAACTTATAGGATATTCATACTTGACCAATATGTAACACCCCAAGCTTCCATGGTATGTTTCCCTTTGAATAATGCAATCGCTTGCATTGTATGCAACTTTGAGATTCTAACACACCATGACAAACCAAACAAGCCGTTATGAATAGTAATACCCACTTTTGGAAATTTTATAATTTTTATTTCTAAAAATGCACTAAATTTTGGAATTCGGAATATCGAAATTTTCTTAGGGTGAATTTTTGTTATTTTTCAGAAAACATTCAATTGTTGATGTATAGTGAAAAACAATGCGTTATTGGTTAAAACCTAATATTAATTTAAATAATTATTTATTTAATTTAAATATATTTTAGGTCAAAATAGATGCATAATACATATATATGTTTAATTTAATTCATTGGAGTCATTTTATAATATGTTTAGATATATAAAAATTTTGTTGAACTGTTTACCGCCTTTTATCCACCTATTTGAGCATTGAAATTTTTTAATAAAACATTAATTTAAAACTTCTATGAGTTGAATTTCAAAAATATGAGAGTCACAGTTAATATCAGTAAGTAAAATGTTGTTCAATAAGATAAAAATAATTTTCGGTGAATAGTAACTTTTGACTTTTATTTACCATAGTTAAAAGTAAAATAGGGTAATTGAGGGTAAAAATGATATTATAATTACCCATCACACATGTCATAATTCTATTGGATTAGTCTAATTCGTCCAAAATAACCATAGGAATAAAATATCACTCCCTTTGGTCCACTTGGAATATATTAAAACATTTATTATTGTTTTAATTAAAGAAGAGTTAAAATAGTGAAATTCTATGTTCAATAACTAAACCATTTTTAATATAGGGTTACATACAATATAAACTCGACTATAAATATTCATTAGAAATATTTAAATATTTCTTACATAATGGTATTATATTTATAAATATTGGACATTAAATAATTTAATTTATTTATGACACAATGATTAGGCAGTAATTTCCTTATTAATGAAATATTAAAATAATTGATATCATAAATATCCAAATAAATGTAAATTGAATGTTCTGATGAATTCAAGTAATTTTTTAGGTTTATAATACAGGATAGGGTTGGTTAAATTAATATTATTCGAAGTGATAATGTTTTAATGGCTTCCAAAAAAATCAAATACTAAATAGTGTCAAAATTGAAATAATTGAGTTTTTAAAACTAATGCTATATTATTAATTAATATAATATTCATAAAAATGTAAGGATCGTCCAAAAGACTTATATAAGTTCATATATATTAATAATGAACCACTTGGGGTTCTCTTGGCAGTTTATTGTGTGTTTATTAACCAAATAATATAAAAATACAAAGAGACATGGTAAATGTTAAACTATTTAACTAAGAGTTAAATCTAAAAGATAATGTTAATATGGTGACCTAAACCTGTATAAAACCTGTTGGTGAGAGTATTTCGACCCATCCCCTCCATAACTTCTAAATAAATTATTTTGGAGCCATTATAAACCGAAGATTATTTTATTATAAAATAATACTTGAAACATTTTCTTAAGTCACCATCACCTCTCTTATAAAAGGGCACTTCCCCTTCTCTCAAAATAACAGCTCCAAATCCATTAGGCTAGGAAAAAATCTACCAAATTATCCTCCAAAAATTCCACTATTCATCCTATAGGCCTTCCTTTGGACATAAAGCCAACCTAAAGACTCCTTTTGATCAAATCAAAATGATGAGCCTGAAGAAGAGATAAATATTTCATCACCTCATTCAAGTTCTTTTCTCCATCAACTTCCTCTTTCTTTGTTGTTTCCATACCAAAATAATAAATCCAGTACCTAATACATATTTTGATGTTATTATAAATATGGTACAACCATAATCATTATTTTATCCATCCAATAAATGAAAAAGTCACCATACGTGCTTGCATACGGCTTACCATATCCACATCATTGTGTAGTTTGTTATTCAAACACATCATTATTTGAAATGGTATAATTTGGAGTATAACTAATGTAAATAATAAATATAAAATGTAAAATATTCTTTATATATGATATACTATCCAATTACATACGATTACGACATCAATATAAATATAATGTCACTCGTGCGTACGTACGGATTTCCGTCTCTATGAATGCAATGAAATTCACTTCCCCGTCGTAACCATTCAAGAATAATTTTAATTTTATGACTAAAAATAATTTTTATGAACATAATATAATTCTGTATATGAATCAAATACATCCTATCAATAACAAACATGGCTTATGTAACCAAACATATGATGTAAAACGAATCAATTAACACCCGAAATGATGATACTACTGAAATATTATTAGCAAATCCATTTTAAAGGATCATATATGATACCCTATTTATGTATATAGTTATTGAATAATTTAATAACAATGATTTAACTATTATACAGGAGGTTAACGTATCCCATACCAAGGAAAAGTTCAAGGTAAGTGTTAATTTTACGATCTCTTTATTATCCGAGGTCGTTTTTACATAAATATCTAATGTGGTATCTTTATAATCGACAACAATGTTTTCATAAAAATGTATTTCAATTTTTTTACTACTTACTAGACTATGGGTTAAAGTAATTTATACCATTATTTGACCATATACATTTTGAAAGTAATCTTTCCATCATTTTCCTAACATGGCACTTTATGACCTTCTCGACAAAATTATGGTAAGAATATTTTTTTATCTTATATGGAGGGTGCAGCTATTTTCTGCCATTATAACATCAACAAAGCATCCATTACAATTTTATAAGAATATTTTTAAAATAAACATTTTCTTTTATAATTATGTGACTCTTAAATGGTTTCAAAATATAAAGAGGTATTTCATTCAAATAGTTTTCTCTTCATCTATGCCAATATCATTTAATGGATTTAAAACTTGTTTGAAGTTGATTTATTATGAAAATAATCATTCATATTTTATTGAAGGTTTTGTGATATGTTTGACTGTGGATGTGTTGTTTTTATACCATTTTAGTTTTATTGTTTAATTATTGTCATTTCACAAGAAACTTTTAATACGAATGTTTGTGTTATATTTCAACATTTTCATATGAGGAATGTAATACACTTACTATGTGAATGGTGGAGTCCTCTATAGCTCCTCGGTGTATCGGTAGGTCTCTTGATACAATTAGACATGCATTTGGCATAGGCCTTTCCAAATTTGATATATGGTGTTTGCTGAGGCCAAAGTCATTTTTAGACGTCTTATGCGAGGCCTTGACAAGATGTTTCAAAATGTCTGACATTATATATTCCCTCATTATGAAACAAATAATGATGGTTCATGTAGTTATTTGACTATTAGAATACCCATGACTATGTTTTATTATTTAATTATTTTCTCTGCTCATATTCTTGTGAAAAAGTGTTCATGTTTATTATTTGTAAAGGCATGTATTTTTAATTATTCACCATGCTAAATGTTTTTGTTGTCTTCCACTATATTGATTACCCTTACTGAGAATTTGAGCTCACCCATTTCTTATGTTTCAATTTTCCCAGGATATGAAGAAGTTAGTTATGAGTGACTTTCATGCATAATATAGGAGTCTTGGATGTTTCTAATGGAATAAATTAGTGTTGTTTTTCTTTTAATGTTATAATGTTGAACTTATTTATGCATCTTGTTTCCAATAATACTAAACTTATCGGTCTTTCAAGACATGATTTCATGTTTCATGCCAATGTTCTGTAATAATTAACTGACTCTAGGTAACTAGGGTCGGGGCGTTATAGTTGGTATCAAAGGAAGTTTAAAACAAACCATGGAAACTAGATTTAGAAAAACTCTTATTATAGAACATTACCCTAAGATAGTCTTTGTGGAATATTATAGAAGAATTTCCTAGAATTTTGTTACTGTATAGATTTTGTGAGTTTACCATGTAATACATCCCTGTCTGGATACGAGAAGGTAAGGGCGAATCTGGCCCAGATGTACCAAGGTGTAAAATCCAAAAACACCACATTGATCTAGACTCGAACAAGGATTGATGCACAACAATGGTCCTTACTGCACTCTTGGTTATGACACTCCTATGGGATATGCTTAGGATAATTATCATATTCTTTATAAACCATTTTGATGGATTTATTATTATATACCTCCTCAAAGAAAACATTTTCTGATTATGGATTATATCTATAAATAGTTCTTTTTATGTTATATGTTTTACAAGTTTGGAATTATGTATTGTGATTCATAAACTAATCTACTATAACCCATTGTTTAGAAATGGCACCTAGTGGAAGGAATGGAAACTGTATCAACACACATAATCCATGTAGGTATTTCTCTCCTTCTCAAGATATTTATAGTCGATCTAGTGATGCAACTAGTGATGATCAGCTTATCACCCTACTGGGACAACTCATCTAGGCTATGAATAATATCTTTAACCTATGGAGCACCCTGATCCACAATTTAGAGGATAATTGTTATACTACTTCCTTAGGCAACAAACACCAACATTCAATGTGAGTAAAAATCCATTAGTAGCGAAGCAATGGATAAGTTCTTAGAGAAATTATTCCATTCTATTGGGAGTAACGAAAAGGAAAAAGGTTGTCATGAATGTTTATAGTCTCACAGGAGATACAGATCAATATTGGTAATTGATTCAAAAAATAAAGGATAATGAAGAAGTATCAATCATAGAATGTGTGGTATTTAAGTGGATTTTCATAGAAAAATACATCCTCGTGAGCATCGAGTGGGTATGGAAATGAAATTTCTAAGTCTAAGGAAAATGGAGGATGAGAATGTTGCATAGTATGAAAAAAACATTACAAGGATAGCAATGCATGGTGTATATTTTATATGTAACCCAATAAGTAAGATTGATCGATTCATTGATTGGTTAAAACCACTTCTCCCTCGAGCATTAGTCTCACAATCCATATCGTTGTATGACGATATTCTCTCATATGCTATCAAGAATGAAACAGAATTCACTGTGTCTTATGACTTTAAAGAAAATCAAGAGAAGAAGAGATCTGCTGAACACTCTAGGAAAGGAAATAAGGAAACCGGGATGAAGGGAAGAATTGAATTTCCACCCTGTGATAACTGTGGAAGGAAGAAGCCTGGTGCTTGTCTAATAGAAAAAAGTGTATTTTACAAATGTGGAATGAAAGGCCATCTATCTAGTGATTGTAAGAGGAATAAAGAAGCAAACAATGTTCAATGTTACAATTTCAGGGTGGTGAGACATTATTCAAATGAATGTCCTGAGCGCCATGGAAACCTACCTAAAAAAGGCCATGGGATAAAGGTCAAGCTTATTCAATCATTACTACAGAGGTTGAATTTCTGAAATACATGGTGGCAGGTAATTTAATGGTTTCATCATGTTTAGCCAATGCATTATTTGATTTTGGATCCTTTCATCATTTCATATCATCCGAGTTTTCTAATAAAATTTTATATTCCCAATTTTATTTGACAAGGGATTTCATAGTCAAAACTATAAGGGGAAGTATCATTGCAACAAATCTTTTTGAATCATTCCCCATTAAGGCATATAAACAATATTTATCTACTGATCTAATCACCATACCCATGATTTAATTTTATATAATCCTCAGTATGGATTGGATTTTGGACCATGATAAGAAAATTTATTGTAGAAATAAGGACATTACAATTATCGATGATGATAAGGAGTACCATATCATTAGAGTAGAAACATCACCATCTGATTCATATCTAGATCCACCCACATTAGATCTACTATATTATATTATTGGTAAGGAAGAGAATGAAATAATTATGGGTGATGAAAATAATGTTCGAATAGAGGACGTAACTATTGTGCAATAATATGTTGATGTGTTTTAAGAGGATTTACCATGAAATCCTCCAAAACAAGAAATTGTGTTTTCCAATGAGTTAATTTCTTATTCAAGGCCCATATTGAAGACTGTTTATAGAATGGACACTGTGGAATTAGTGGAACTAAAGATGAACTAAAGGAATTCAGTAATAAGGAATTTATTCTCCCTAGTGTTTCCCCATGGGGAGCCCATATCCTTTTGGTTATGAAGAAAGACATATCTATGAGTTTATTCATTGACTATAGGGAGATCAATTCTATAACAATGAAGAAAATGTATCCCCTACCTCGCATTAATGATTTATTCGACCAACTTCCTAGAGTACCCCAATCGATTGTTTATGATCGTGATCCCCATTCCACATCATGATTCTTGAAAAGTTTTCAGAAAGCCCTGGATACTGAACATCGTTTGGGCACTGCCTACCACTCTGAAACTAATTGACGATCAAAATAGACTAATCAAAGCTTAGAAGCCATGTTGAATCTTGATAACTAGTCTTTCAAGGTATGTGGTATGAATATTTACCTCTGGTATAATTTTCATATAAAAATAACTTCTATTCAAGTAATCAGATGGAACCATATGAAGCGTTATATGGAAAGAGATGTCGCGCACAAACTTGTTGGGATGATGTTAGTGAAAGAAAACTCATAGTCCATGAACGTTTTGATGAAACGATGGAAAAGGTGAAGGTTAACCAAACCCACATCAAAGCAGCTCAAAGTAGGCAGAAGAGCTATGCCTATAACCGAAGGAAGGATTCAGAATTTCAGGAAGGATATCATGTTTTCTTGAAAGTATCATCATGGAAGGGAGTTATACGTATTAGTAAGAAGGGTAAATTTAGTCTCAGGTTCAATGGAACTTTCTAAATTCAAGAACGAATTTGGGTTGTAGCTTACTATGTGGAAATGCCGCCATGTCTCTCCCAAGTTCATGATTTGTTCCAAGTATCACTGTTGAGAAAATACAAGCCTGACCCAACGCATGTACTCACCTATGAGGAAATTGAACTGGAACCTGATCTATCTTATTGTTAAGAGCCAGCCAAAATTCATGATACTACGGAACAAGTTCTGAGAAACTAGACGACTTGACTGGTAAAATTTCTATGGAAAAACCATAAAAAGGAAGATGCAATGTTTGAACCAGAGTAACATATGATGAAGAACCACCTGAATATTTTTGTGTGACATTATTCTATAAATTTTGAGAAAGAAATTATTTGAAATAAGGAATAATGTTACACCCCAAGCATCCACGTTATGTTTCCATTTGAATAATGCAATAGTTTGCATTGTACGTAACTTCGAGATTCAAACATACTATGACCAATCAAACAAGCTGTTAAAAATTGTAATACTAACTTATTAATATTTTATAATTTTCGTTTTCAAAATGGACTTCGTTTTTGAATTTAGAATATCTAAATTACCTTAGGGTGGATTTATGGTATTTTTCTGAAAACATTCAATTTTTGATGAATAGTAAAAAATATTGTGTTATAGGTTAAAATTGACTTTTTTATTTAAATAATCTTTTATTTAATTTATATTTATATTTGGTATAAATATATATGTAATACCTATATAAGTTACATGTATTTCATTGGAGTCATTTTGTAATAAGTTTAGATATATAATAATTTTATTAATATTTTTAACGCCTTTTACACAGGTCCTAGGAGTATTTGAAAATTTTCATAAAACCTTATTTTACTGCATCTATAAGATGAATTTCAAAAATCCAATAAACAATATTAATACATGTATGTAAATTTTGTTCAATAAGATGAAAATAATTTTTGGTTAATAGTAACTTCTGCCTATTATTTACCACGGTTAAAAGTAAAATATGGACAATAAGCGTAAAAATGATACCATAATTACCCTAACACATGTCCAAATTCTATTGGATAAATAAAATTAGACCAAAAACAGACTTAGGAATAAAATATAACCACCTTTGGCCCACTTATATTAGATTAAGACAGTTATTATTATTTTATTTAAAGGAGGGTTAAAAGCGTTAAATTGAATGTTTAAAAACTAAACCATTTTTAATATAGTTATACAAACAATATAAACATGACTATAAATATTAATTAGAAAGATAAAAATATTTCTACATAATGATATTTTATTTATAATTTTTATAAATTAAATAATTTATTTTATTTTTGACATAATGATGATGAAATAATTTCCTTATGAATGAAATATTAAAATAATTGATATTATAAATTTAAAAATAAATATAAATTGAGACTTCTAACGAATTACAATAATTTTGTAGATTAATATTACATGTTATGGATGGTTAGATAAATTTTATTCTATGTGATAAAGTTTTAATGACTTTTACAAAAAATCAAATACTAAATTGTTTCAAATTTTACATAATTGAGTTTTTAAAACAAGTACAATATTATTAATTGATCTAATATTTTAAAAAATCTAATTTTCAGCCAAAAGACATAGATAAAGTAATATATATTAATAATGAACCAGATGGGGTTTTCTTGGCAGTTTATAGTATGTTAATTAACTATATAATATAAAAATACATAGAGACATGGTAAATATCAAACTATTTAACTAAGTGTTAAATATAAAAAATAATGATAATATGGAGACCTAAACCTATCTAAAACTTTTAGATGAGATATTTTATACCCATTCCCACCTTAGAATCTAAATAAATCACTTTGGAGTCATTAAAAACCGAAAATGATTTTATTATAAAATACTATTTCAAGCTTTTCCTAAAGTGACCCTCATCTCTCTTATAAAAGGGAACTTCCCCTTCCCTCAATATCACACCTCCAAATCCATTTTTCTTGACCAGAAACTATAAAAATTTCCTCCGGACGTTCCTAAATTCATCCTAGAGGCTAACCTTTGGTCTAAAGGCCATCCTATGGATCCCTTTTGATCAAATAAAAATGTAGAACACGAAAAAGAGGTAAATATTTCATCACCTCTTTCAAGTTCTTTTCTTCTTCCACTTCATCTTTCTTTGTTGTTTGCAGAACAGAATAATAAATACAGTACTATATACATAAATTGATGTTATTTTTAATATGGTATAACCATATTCATTATTCTATCCATCATATAATTGACAATGTCACCATACGTGCGTATGTACGACTTACCATCCCCCCGTCGTGGTGTAGTTCGTTATTCAAACACTTAATTATTTGGATGGGAATAACAATGAGTACAAATAAGGAAAATAATAAATATAACAAGTTAATTATTCTGTATTTATGATATACCATCCAATTACATATGATTTCACCTACAATATAATGATATTGTGTCTCGTGCGTAAGTACATATTACTGTCTCCACGAACCCGATGAGATTTAATTCCCCATCGTAACCATTAAAGAATAATTTTCATTTTATAACTAAAAATAATTTTTATAAACTTAATATAATTTTGTATATGAATAAGATACATCTTATCCATAAAAAACATGGCTTATGTAACCAATCATATAAAGGTAAAATATTCAGTTAACACCTGAAATGATGTTATTACTAAAATATTATTAACAAAGAGATATTAAAGGATCAAATATGATATCATATATATGTATATAGTTCTTTTATAATTAAATAATAATAATTTAACTATTATACAAGAGTTTAACGTACCCTCTACCAAGGAAAAGTACAAGGTAAGGGTTAATTTCCAAGTCTCTTTATTATCCGAGGTTGTTTTGATGAAAGTATCTACTGGGATCTCTTTATCATCCACATCCATGTTTTCATAAAAATGAAATTCAATTTTTTTACTATTTACTAGACTATTGTTTTAATACATTAATATCCTTATTTGACCATATATGTTTTAAATGGAATCATTACTTTGTTTTCCAAACAAGGCACTTTTGGACCTTTTTGACCAAATTAAGGTAAGTATTTTTTTTAACTTATATAGAGGGTGCATCTATTTTCTTCCATTATAAAATCTTTGAAGCTTCCCTTAAAAGAATATACGAATATTTTCCAAATAAATGATTTTGTTTTATAATTATGTTACTCTTAAATGGTTTCAAAATAGATAAAGGTATTTATTTAAAATACTTTTCATTCCTTCTAGGTCAACATTTTTTGATGGTCTTTAAACATGTTTGAATTTCATTTATTATTATACAAATCATTCATATTGTATTGAAGGTTTTGTGATATGTTTGATTGCGGATGTGTTATTTTTATACCATTCAAGGTTTATGGGTAATTTATTTACATTTCGTCTGATATTTTTTATACGAATGTTTAGGTAATGTTTCAGCCTTTTCATATGAGGAATGTGCTGGACTTATTATGTGATGGTTGGAGACCACTATATCTCCTCGGTGAAATATTAGGTCTCATGGTACAATTAGACATGGAATTGGATGAGGCCTCTCAAAATTTGATATATAATTTTTGCTGAGGCCTAAAACATTATTAGACGTCTTGGCTGAGGCCCTGGAAAGATGTTTCAGAATTTCTGGCATTATACATTCCCTCATTATGAAATCAATAATTACGGTTCATGAGGCAATTCGACTATTAGAATACCAATGACTATTTTTTATTATGGAATTATTTACTCATCTCATATTCCTGTCCTAAACTATTCATATTTATTATTTTAAAAGGCATGTGTTTTTAATTATTCCTCATGCATAATGTTTAAGTTATCTTCCATTGTATTGGTTTCCCTTACCGATAGTTTGTGCTCACCCCTTTCTTATGTTTTATTTTCCCAGTATATAAAGAAGTTAGTTATGAGTGACTTTCAGGCATTATATAGGAGGCTTGGATGTTTCTAATGGAATAAATTGGTGTTATATTTCTTTTCGAGTTGTAAGGTTGACATTATGTTTGTATCTTTTTTCCAATAATACTAAACCGACCGGCCCATTGGGACCGGATTCCTTGTATCATCCAATTTTATGTAATAAATAACCAACTCAGTGTATCTGGGGTTCGGGCGTTACAGATATCATGAGGAGTAGTTTTTGTTAAGTCAAGTGCACCGAGTATGAGGAAACCTGTGGCTGGTTGTCAATTGAAGAGTGACCATTTGTTGATTAGAATTATAGAGACCCTGTGTGGATAAACATCATAGATACCCTATGTCGATCAGCATTATAGTGACCCTGTGTGGATCAAAATAATATCGACCCTATGTTGATTAGAATCAAAGTGACTCTGTGCAGATCAACATTAGAGAGAACCTGTGTATATCATCATCAAAGAAACCCTTTGTGGATAAGAATCATAACGACCTTGTGTAGATCAGTATCATAGAGACCCTATGTGGATATATATTATAGATTATCTGTGTGGATCGCCATCATAATTACACCATGTTTATCAGCATTCTAGCATCCCTATGTGGATCAGTAGGGTGAAACCCAACGAGGACCATCCTTAGAGCGGTCCATCATTGATAAAAAAAATGACCCTGGGTGGATTGAAAATCTAACAACTTCCTTGTGGTTCATTTGTGAAACTTTGTAATAGAATAAAATGATATAGAATAATACTAATCATCTATATTCATGATCTACGAGTTGTGTGTCGAGATTGAGTTTAGTATTTTTCTTTGTTCTCTGTGTTTGAGATCACGCTTTGTAGTTTTTCCTTTTGGGATTCTGAGAGAACATCAGGGGTCTCGGGGTCCATATTGGGTATTTTTATTCTCAACCCTACATGGGGTTCTCCCGCACCTTATTGTGTCTTGTGCAGATTATGGGCAGAATTCACTAAGTCTCATGGAGGCATGACTTGATGGTGTCTGTAGGTGACTAGTTGATGTTGAGAGTCATAGTGACTAGTTGTACATACCCTTCAGGTAGGAACTTTGGCGGACGACCTCAAGAGCTATTTTCTATTTTTTATTTATTTCCATTTCAGTTGGGCTTGTATTCTGGCCCCTATACTTCATTATGTTCTTTTACACTCTTTGGTAGTCTTATTTGTGGTTTCACTTTTCTTCTACAGTTGTGTTTAACTTCTGCATAGTTTACCATGTCTGTGCATGTATATGTTTCTAGGAAATGAATTCCTATTTTAGGGAAATAACTTTCTAATGTTATTTACCAACCACTGGTCAATGGAAGGAGGGTTTGTGGTAGTCCTGCCATGGGCCTCAGAGGATAGGTCATGAAAAAGTGTTATAAAAGGGGGTTGGTTCTATAAGAATAACTAAGATCCTATGTTTTCAATGGAGAAATAGTGTTATGTGCCTTGAGTTTAGGTTTTTATTCAGGGAGTCCATGGTTGGTGCAGCCACTGACGTATCCAAACTCTAGGACCCTAAATTCAAATTTTTGAACTTGGTACATGAAAATAATAGTTTTGTCTGTTTTGAAAATGTTGTTTTCTTTTTGATCTCTTTAATTCAACGCACTATTATAACATATTGATTGTGTTTCATCTTAATTCTCATTCAAGATGCCTCTTTAAAGACCACAAGCCGAGATTCCAAATAGTTGACCATGAGGATGGTCCCTAGTGTTACGAGGCTTCAGTACAAAGACTATTTCTTGAGATGGTACCTTCGGGCAGTGTCCCAACGAAACCAATACCCATTGGTCAGCTGTTACTTCCAGCACTACCGGTAGAGGTCACATAGAGGCATAGTGACTTACAAATGTTTCATTGATGAATACCACTTAGATTCCAAGGTGATCCCGAGACAATGGAGGCTAAGGAATGTCCTGTGGTGGTTATTGAGTTGCCACCACGCCAAGTCACCCTTAGATCAGATGTTGTGTAATGTCTCGGAAATTCTATGTAATTTTTTAAAAAAAAATTATATTTAAATAATCGAGTCCACGAATGTTGACATCGTCTGATTCTGAGGCCCGGTGTGCCCTGAATGAATTTTTGAACAATTTTTTTAAGTACGTTTAGTAAACTTGTGATCCGGTTATTTTTGTAACTTTTGAACCGGTGATCAGAATTGAAATCTGAGGGCGCCGTTGAACTCACAGCGCCGATACTCTCTTAAGGAGACCTTCACCTCGACAACAGTGGGACGAGGGTTGAAGATAGTTTTTCAATTTTTGTTGGATGAAGAAAAATAAAATAATAAACATTTTATTTTTATTTTTGAAACCATTATTTTTGAATTATGGAGGTGGGGACCACCTGAAACCTTCTGAATGTGGGAAAACCTCTCAACTCTCCATGGTTAATTGTGCCAACATCAATTAAATAATTATGCCAAATACAATTAATTAATTATTCCATCTTTAATTAATTGATATACATATTTTTATTATGTTGTCTCCTCATTTCCTTGGGGTGAAATTATTTGAAAATGAGGGTTGGGAGAACCACGAAGAACTGGGTAGAACATTCTCCAGAGAAAAACTCTTATCCTTCGAAGAACATTTCTCCAATGAAAAACATCTTCGAAGGATCTCCAATGAGGATCGTCATCAATGATGATGAACCGACAACCGTCTCTCCCACTCCTCATTGATTTCAATGAATCTTTGAGGTAGGTATAGTTGTTTTGAATACCCCCCACTGAGTTCTTGTCGTTCATCTAGAATCAAAAATAATTATGCCACATGATACCATTATAATGTAGAGGGTGTGGTTCAAATGAACACGACCCGACACCTTCACAACCTTTGTGTATTTTGGTGGTATTGAATTGATGGAGACATCCTGAGAGTATTGCAGGATTCTTCGAAAATAATATCGAGCCACCGGGGCACACCCGGTTCCCCGAGGAACATCACTGACGACCGGAACCGGTTGGACTCGGGAGTGGTGACTGACACTCCGGCCAGTCGTGATGATGGAGGGGGCGTGAACGCGCCACTGTAGAAGGGTCATGGACCTTCGGCCACGGTGGATCAAGGGAGACGGCTGTTGCACGACTGACCGCGTGAAGGGGTTGGCGGTGCGCGTTTACACCCCCGGCGTGCAGGCGCTATAGTGGCGAAGGAGGGGCGGGCGGCTCACTTTCGATTGTCAGTGGTCACATGGAACGTTACGGCACCATGGTATAGGGATGGTCGTTCGGACATCCGGGGAGACGAGCGGGACCTCGGGTCCTGTGTGCCAGCCAGCGGTGCCACGTGGCGTTAGTAGGTTGGCCTCTTAACCCGAACGGCCTAGCCGTTTGGGATACCCAAGGGGCGCCTTACCCTTGTGCGGCAGGTAGGGTGGACCACACCATGGGACCACCCATACCTGAGCCTTTCGCGGGCCACGTCGACGGGCCGGGGTGCACCTGGTCGGGCCGGGACGGGCCGGGTTAGGTCGGATCGGTCCGATCGGGTCAGACATGAACCAGACCAGCTTCGACCCCTTTCTGCTCATTTGGCCATAACATGTGCTACCAAAGTCTATTTGAAAAAACCTCTATGGATCTGGATACCTTGGATCGATATGGTCCTTTTGGTATACCCCACTTGAGTTTTGGATAAGGTTGGGGTATGTCCAAGTTGTATCGAACACGAATCCAACCGGGCCCTCAAGAATTAAAGGAAATATACTTACATACCATGTGTCCTATTGACACACCACCTATTCTGTTGACAACCCTATTATGCAGAGGTTTTTTGGGATACATCTTAGTGGGACTTCTTGGAAGTTTGAGTATCGAAATGTGGTTTGAGGAGTGGACCCTGATGGAATAAAGTGAGCATAGTGCGAGAACACTGTGGCTGGCGGTAACATGAGAAAGGGATCATATGTGGGTCTATGCCATAGGACCCTACCTGGGTCTGTGTTCTAGGATCCTACATGGATCTTATCTAGGAAACCACATGGAACTTCTCTAGGATCCTACATGGGTCTTCTATACTAGGATCCAACGTGGGTCTGATGATTTAGCATCCTATGTGGGTCTACCTCTCAAAAGAGTGAGCTAATTTAGTAGTTACATTTAATCATATTTACTATTATACCTATTTTATACCTTTCGTGAGCTATGTCCTTACATTTATGGTGGTACCATTGTGGTATTCTTCTATGTGGCAATACCTTAGTGGTACTTACCTTCGTGGTGATACCATTTGTATACTTCAGTGTGGCTTTACCTTTGTGGTACCTACCATTGCGTTGTTACCTTTGTGGTAATCTTTCCTACATGGAATAGTTGGGATTTGTGATTTTGAGTTGGGCCATGTGTTTCTTCATGAATGAGACGAGTATACTTGACAAATTAGGTATATCTTTTGGAAAATACTTAATTAGGGTTGACTGTGGTTTCCATGATTTTTGGTTCATATTGGTTTATTTTGTGAGACATTTGAGGGTATCAGAATCCCTACTAAGTATTGTTATACTCACCGCTACACGGGATATTCCCGCACCTTATTGGGTCTTGTGAAGATGACAGACAACACTGACAGAGGATGAGGGTTCCAATATAGAAGGTAGCTTGAAGGTGTACATTAGACTAGGATTACTGCAGGGACGACCATTCGAGAGTTGTACCTACCATTCAGGTAAGATACATGGCGGGTGTCCACTAGAGTTGATTCAGTTTTACCTGTACATTTCATTTTACTAGTACTTTTCAGTTTGGCTGGTATTCTGCCCCCTTTTTCTTTATGTACACACCCAGTTGACTATATAGTTTAACTTTATGATTGAATCTATATTTGTTCTAAGTTGTGTGAGATTACATGTTATAATGGAAACGCCTTCCTAGTTTTAGGGAATATGCCTTTCAATGCCAGTCACTATCCCCTGGCCATTGAATGGCGGGCTTGGGGTAGTCACGGCATGGGCCCTGGGGGACGGGTTGTGACAAATAGGTATCAGAGGAGTTGGTTTTACCATAGAACATCAGACTATGATCTTTTATCAACAATAATGTTAAGTGTTATGCATGTGTTTATAATTTTATTGAATCCAGTGTTTGTGTGGAGGCTGACGTATCCATACACCAGTACCCTGACTTCTTATTTGTGACATAGTGCATGAAAACACTAATTGTGTGTGTGTTTTAAAATAATTTCTTTGTGATCTCTTTGAATCAGTACACTAGTTATAACTTCTTGACCGTGCTGCACATATTTATTTTAAGGATGCCTCAACGTAGACAGCCAGCCAAAATTCCAGGAATAGTATGCGATGATTATCCCATCGAGCGTCGAGACATTGGTGTAGGGCATTCTTTCATTAAAGGCACTAGCGGAGGCACCAGTGGTACCATTACCCATTGGGCCACTGATGCCACCAACCCCAGCAGAAGAGAGTGCACACCACTTGAGTGTGTTCCATGAGTTCCAGCTTCAGAGGCCACCTAGGTTCAGGGGTGAGATGGACCCACATGCGGGTGAGGATTTGCTGGAGGCTGTGGTGAGTGTCTTCCGACTTGTAGGGACACCAAATGATCTTTTGGTAATCATTCCAGCTAGTCTTCTACATACAGTAGCATGCAGATTGTGGAGCTTGATGCTCTAGGTTCACGATGAGGTGGCACTTCTCTAGGCAGACATTGAGAGCCTATTTTAGGAAGTGTTTGTCCCAACGACCCTTCACACATTGTGCATACAAGAGCTACTTCATCTACAGTAGGGCAACATGATGTTGGGTCACTACTCTGCAAGATTCGATAACCTCTCACGCTAAACCACTGATATGGTGTGGTACCCATTATTCAGGGCCCAGACCATCGATCAGGGACTCAGTAGGGTGATCAGTGTTTTAATGATTTCTCTCAGCATCCCGACGCATGCAGGGGTGTTACAGAAAGACCACTTTGTGGAGAGTTTTCTTGCTGAGTAGACACCACCAACAAGACCCACCACCCAGGGTCACGTAGTGGAGTCTTCTGCAGCTGGTAGCAGACAGATGTCCTAGAGGCCCAAGAGGACCGGACCAACAGGTGGACGACTGCAAGAATCATTGTCGGTTGGGTGGGGAAACTGAGACAGATCTTGCCATGCAATGATCATGTAGTCTTACACATGCGATGGGAAGGTTCAAAAGGATCATGGCCTCCCGAACCGTCATACAGATTAACAACAGATGGTCGAAGGAACGTCCAGGGATAGACCGAGGTTCGACTGAGGTGGTCCGTAGGGAGCAGGTGGACGTGGCAGAGGAGCTGGCTGTGAATTTTCTAGTGGGTGATGATTTGAGGTGTTACCGCCACCACCACTAGGTGGTCCACCCTGACCACAGTGATCTTGTGGACTGTGGTGAGCTCAACACCAGGCAGTTGAGGCCTACGATCATGGCGCTCTGGAGATGATACGAGATACGATCTGTGTCTACTACACCTTAGCTGCAGTACTTATAGACATAGGCTCTAGTCATTATTTTATTTCCACTACCCTCGTTCGGAGCTCGGAGATTTTGGTGGAGTTGTTGGCGCGATCATTATGGCTAGAGACTCTTACGGGATAGGATTCGATGATTACACACTAGTGCCGGCAGTGTGAGCTGAATTTAGAAGGTGAGAGCCTCGAATGGGATCTCTTAGCAGTGGCGTCGAGGCCTTATGACCTCATCTTGGGTATGGACTATTTATCTATAGTCGATGATCAGATTGACTTTATTAGGCACAAAGTGTGGTGTGTCCGCACGAATTGGCCTAGGTTTTACGTTCACCAGTGAGAAGGGAGACTTTGTAGAATATGATGGACATACCCAGGGGAGAGTGTAGAACACCACTCATAAGTTGGCTAGACGTACCCATGGGGAATTTGATGTGGAGTGTTTAAGATATCCTGTAGTGGTCCACCAGTACATGGATGTATTCTCTAATGATGTTCCGAGTTCTCCTCCTCGTATAGAGGGGGACATTTACAATGACTTGTACCCTGGGATGGAACCGATATCGACACCAGAATATCAGATGGATCCCACGATGTTTCGTGAGATACAGGTACAACTGGATGACTTAAATGCGAATGGTTTCATCTTGCACAATGTTTCTCCTTGGCATGACCCGATTTTTTTCGTCAAGAAGGAGAATAGGAGATTGAGACATTTTGTTGACTATCAACATATGAACCAAGTGACTGTGAAGAACAAGTACCCAATCCCAAGGATTGACAACCACTTTGATCAGTTGAATGGAGCACGGTGTTTCTCAATGGTAGAACTCAGATCCGGCTATCACCAACTCGGAATCAGGCTCCGTACCCTCACTTGCTTTCCTAGTTTTTGTGATGTGGCTTTCGGGGATGCAAAGACCTGAGGTGTGGAGAATATAATGAATCAGATATTCCAAGTAAATTATGTTTAAAAAACTTATATGGAAATATTTGAGTCTTCTAAAATTGACAACACATGATTCTGAGGCATGGTCTGCCTAGAATGAATTTCTGAACATTTTTTAGTACGATCAGTAAACGTGTGAGTTGGTTTTTTGTAACATTTGAACATGTGATCAGAATTTAAATCTGAGGGCACCGTTGAACTCACAACACTAATATTAGCTTAAGGAGACCTTCACCTCGAATGTAGTAGGATGAGGGTGGAAGTTTTTTTTTCAGTTTTTTCGTGGAAGAAGAAAAATAAAATAAATAACATATTATTTTTATTTTTGAAACCTCTTTTTTTGAATTATGGAGGAGGGGACCACCCGATCTGGAAATCCTCGCAAATTGTATTTTTAGGTGGGGACCACCCGAACCCCTCTTAATGTGGGAAAACCATTCAACTCTCCATGGTTAATTAATTGATCTACTTAATTTCATTATGTTGGATATGAATTTACTTGGGGTAAAACATTGGAAAACGAGGGTTAGTAGAATCGTGGAGAACCGAGAAGAACATTCTCCAACGAAGAACTCTTCTCCATCGATGATCTTTTCTCTAAAAAAGAACTTCATTGAAGGATCTCAAATGAGGAATGTCTTCAACAACGATGAACTGATGACCATCTCTCCCACTCCTCACCGATGTTAATTAATCATTGAGCTGGGTATTATTTTTTTGAATACCTCATACCCCCTTCATGTCGTTCTTCATGAATCAATAACCACTATTAAATTTTCTCTCATTATAAAGTTGAGGGTGCATGCCAAATGGATATGGCTCAACCCCTCTACCACCTTTGTTGAATTTGGTTGTTTTTAATTGATGGAGACATCCAGAGATGAGTGTGGGAGTCTTCGAAATGACGATCGGGCCACCGGGGCACACCCAGGGACCCGAGGAACGTCATCGGCAACCATGCCGATGACTAGAACCGGTGGGACTCAAGAGAGGTGGGAAACCAAGGGTCGCGGGCCTTCGTCCGTGGTGGAGGAAGTATAGTGTCCAACGCATGACCGGCCCCATGAATGGGGCGGTGGAACGTGTCCGCGTTGTCAGTGTGTAGGGATGCGGCAAGAGGCCACATCAGCAAAGGAAGGGCTGTTGACTCGCTGTAGGCCACTGGTGGTGGCGTGGCACATGACAACACCATGGAGGAAGGCTGGCCGTCGAGCCTACTGGGGAGTCGAGTGGGACCCCAGGTCCTACGTGCCAGCAGTAGGCACAACGTGGCACCGGGCGGTCGGCCTCCCAACCCGAATGATCTAGTCGTTCGAGATGCCCAAGGGGCTCCTACCCCATGTGAAGTGACTAAGTTAGACCCCATAGTAGGGCCACCCAGCCGTGGGCCAGGCTGTACCAACAAGCTGGGTCAGACCGGACCCGAACCGGCTTTAACCTCTTTCCACTCTTTCAGCCATAACTTCAGCTATGAGCGTCCTTTTGGCGAACCGTCTACGGCACCGAAATCTATGGATCAAGGCAGTCCTTTTGGTATAACCCAAAAGAGTTTTGGATAAGGTTGTGGTATATCTGAGTTGGATCGAACAAGAATCCAATCGATCCCTTGGGACTAAAAGGCCAATAACTTACAAACCGAACGTCTAATTGATGCACAATCTGTTGCATTGAGACCCATATTACGAGGAGGTACATTGAGATACATCTTCGTTGGACTTACTGGAATTTGGAGTATCGACATGTGGCTTGAGGAGCGGGACCTTCTGGAATCATGCGAGCATTGTGCGAGAACCCTCTGGCTGGCTGTAACATGAGAAATAGATCTTATGTGGGTCTATGCCTTGGGATCCTATGTGGATATGTGTTCGAGGATCCCACATGGATCCACTCTAGGAATCAATGTGGGAATACTCTAGGATCCTACGTGGGTCTGATGTAATAGGATCCTACATGGGTGTGATGATTTAGGATCCTACATGGGTCTTCTTCGCAATAAAGTGAGATGATTTTGTAGTTACATCTAATCATATTTACTATATTACCTAAGTTATACCTAGTGTGAGCTAAGTCCTTTCATTAGAGGTGATACCTTTGTGGAATTCTTCTATGTGGCTTTACCTTTGTGGTACATAACTTTTGGGCATTACCTTCATGGTAATATTTCCTCTGTGGAAAATTTATTCTTTGGGATTTTGTGTTGGACATTGTGTTTCATCATGAATGAGATTGGTATACATGATAACTTAGTTATATTTATGGGCATATACTTAAGTAGGGTTGAATGTTGTTTCCATGATTTTTTTATCCTTTGTAGATTTTGTGAGACCTATGAGGGTCTCGGGGTCCCTGTTGTATATCGTTATACTCACCCCTACGTGGTCTAAGCCCGCACTGTGTTGCGTCTTGTGCAGAAGATAGACAGTGCTGACAGAGGAAAAGGGTATCAGGACTGGAGGTATCTTGGAGATGGGCATTAGACAAGGTTTACCATATGGAAGACCATTCAAGAGATGTACCTACCCTTTAGGTAGGATCCTTGGTGGGTGTCCACTAGAGCTGTTTCAGTTTTAACTGTACTTTTCAGTTTACTTGTACTTTTTAGTTGGTCTTGTATTTTGGACCCTTTTTCTTTATGTAAACACCCTGTTAACTATATAGTTTCACTTTTTTCTTGTATCCTACTTTTTTACATAGTTGTGTGAGCTAACAGGTTATAAAGGCAATGTCTTCCCAGTTCTGGGGAATACGCCTTTTTGTGCTAGTCTCCAGCCCCTAGCCTATGGAAGGGGAACATTTGGTAGTCACGACACAGGCCCCAGGGGAAGGGTCGTGACATGGTGGTTATAGTAGTGAGAATTCTACATGGCATAGTTGGGCGATGTAAGGGTTTAGATTCCCCTGATCTTATTATGAGGTGAATTTTCTATGGATAGAGCTTGAGGACCTTCCTAAGAGAAGGGGTCTCATTCCTTAAAAAGCTAAGGGGTATGTGTTCCCAAGAGATTCTACAGCTTCAACAGGACCACATGTCAGTAGCCAGGTATTCATGAAGGCATACCAACTAATCTAGGTACTTAATGAATATGATACAAACAATGATTTAGGGATCAGACCTCCAATAAATGTGTATTTAGGGACATTCGAGTTGGAACTATTTCTTCTGTGCAATCATACTTATTTTAGGGTTATAGAGAGAACTAGTGTTGTTGAATGTTGATAGGCTAATCAAATACAACGATTGAATATTCATGGTGGGAAAGTAGGAAACTACTGCCAATCATAGAGAAGTGGGTGTGTAAAATGTTCAAGTAAGTTTAAGTGAAAGGGACATATGAATCTACAGAACAACAGATGTGGAAGAGGGGATAGGAGAGAAACATGAGGTGGTATACATTTCGACATGTTACAATAACCACCCCACGTTGTCCCTACAAGGCTCAATGAGCTGGAAGACAAGGGAAGGGAGTAGCTGCATATGGTCAAGTAGTGTGACCCAAGGGCTATAGGAATGATTCGAGCTACAATATATGTATAATACTAGCTATCGTATTAATAGACATGGGTACTAATCATTCCTTCTTGTCATTAAAGTTTTTCTCAAAATAGATTTTCCTATTAAACCATTGACTTGAATCTTACGCATGGAGATACCTATGGGAGGAGAATCGATAATTACAATCATGTCAACGATGTAATCTGACCCTTGAGGAAGGAGTTTCAGTTGGAACCTCTTGGTGGTAGCATCTAGGCCTTTCGATGTTAGTTTGGGTATGAAAATTTCATTAGTAGTTCATACTTATATAGAATGTTTTAAGAAAAAATGATGTGGTATGTCCACAACATTGGATGTGGGGTTTTCCATGGTCAGCGAAAAAGGAAACCCAAGATGCACGGAATAAACTCATTCATAGGATGGTACAACTGATCACACTTGATTTGGGAATACTTACCCTTGATGAGGTCAATGTTTTGAGTTTTCAGTTCCCAATGGTAGTGTAAATGTGTTGGAACATCCTCTCAAAATATGTATCCACAATTACATCCCCATAGGGAGAGGTACTTCTGCATTGGCATGTACCCAGGGCGGCACCGGTATCTACAATTTCATATCAGATGCGTCTTGTGGATCTCCAAGAGCTGAGAATATAGTTGGGGGACATGCATAGAAAGGTCTTAGTAAGACCCAGTGTTCAAGGTTATTTGTGAATTACCAAAAATTTAACCAAGAGCCCTTGTAGAATGAGTACCCACCACCAAAAGGTCGATGGGCACATCAATCAGTTAAAAGGGGTAGCCATTCATGTGGATGGAAAGGTTCCCATAAGGGTTTTAGTATTTTAGATAGCTGCGATGTTTGGAGTTCCTCTTGTACCATGACCTTGAGATAGTCTACACTCTTGGGAAGGGGATTGTGGTGGAAGATGCACTCAGCAGGAGGTCTATTTTACGTTTTCGGAGTGAGCTTACATATTAACTATTCGCATTACAATTATCCATCATGGTTAGTGATGAAGAAACCTACCTCATGTATATGATAGTAAATCCCCTAATCTTTAAGCAAGTCCCGGAGGCATAGCTTGAGGATGTTGACTACAAGGCACAATGTGCCCAGATATCCTTATGACATACTCCGGAAAAATTTTCTGGAGGTGGGGAGCATGCCACCCTTTTAATAGGACACTCCATGGTAATAGGGACATTATTGGAGGTGGTATTGAGGGAATTCCATACATTCCATTTGGTGGTACATCCCAGTGAGGTGAAGTTGTTTCGGGGACTTGGATGTTACTTTTTTGGAATACTTAATAAATGACAAAAACAGACGCACAAAGACCGTGTTACTTTAATATCTTTGGAAACTCGGAATATATTCTTCTAATCATGGTGAAAGATCGTCAACATCTATCATAAAGATCTTCCCCTTTTGTTTTCTAACCTAACAACTTTATTTATATCATGTGGTAAAGAAAACATTTAAAGGGTGATCTAAAATTCCCATTAAGTGTAATCGTGGAGAAAATTAAACAAAACATATATATTTGAACTTAAAAACCAGAACATAAATCTTAAACATCAAAATATTGAGTTGTGAAATAAATCATGGAAGTACGTAAGGCATAGTTCTTAAATGAACATCAATCATGATAAAATAGCATTGGAATAAAACATGTAATTATGGAAAACCATTATTCACATGATATGATTTCCATAGTAGCCAATGCATTGCTTCCAAGACCATCATAGTGGACAAAGTCCATTACTGAACCGGGTTAACATTCCGTTCCAGATTGGTATTACTAAACCAGATTTCACTAGCCGTTCCAGCCATGACTATCTCAAGAGATATAAATATTTACCCAATGAATTGGAGGGAGATATTGGTCCCACAAATCTCATAATGAAATCATTATTTCGTGTGCCACAAAATAAACATAAATCATTCATCATAACTCAACGAATAAAAAGGGTTTCATAAATATCTTCCCATCACAAAAAAAATCAATATAAAAAATTGGATATAATTTAATAATAAACAAAATCAAACCATGTAAATAATTTGAACATTAAACTTGAATCATGACTATATTAAATAATTTCGTCTTATATGGAAAATAATCCTGATAAAACACTTCACATGAATTCTTGAGGAATATATCCTTTCTTCTACAAAATCATTTTCTTTTCTCAAAATGCCAAGAAATTTTAAAACAAAAGTAAGTTTTTGAAAATAATCATCAAATCTTGTACATGATGCTTCATGAAAATAAAGAGTTATGAAACCATAAAAATTCATTCACACTGTATATGTTGAAAAACATTCTCCTCGTACTTTTTCCTGAAAAGTCAATAAGTACCTCATTTGGTAATCAAAAGAAAGATTCCTTCCATACCTTTTGGTAAAAGTCAAAAGGGGTAAAATTACTTTAAACATACATGTATGAATAGTAAAATTTTTATGAAAACATTTTGAGAACATATGGACATGGATAATAAACATATCCCCAGTAAATACTTACGAATGAACAATCTCAAATAAGAACGATATTGGAATAATTATCCCTTACCTTAGGTCTGATATGCATTGTACATATAAGAACCTCCTATAAAATGGTTTAAATAATGTCATCAGATTATTATAGAATCATATTAATTGTTATGATATCATATATGTTCATATTATTATTTTTTTATTAGTAATATTTCATTGCTACTTGTTATTCGGGTGTTCATTGCTTTATGTTCTTAGGCGTGTTTTGTCGAATAAATTCTTATTACTCTTTTTATGTCATAGATACATCATTTAAATAATGGTATTAGTGTAATATATATCATATTTATTCATTTAATTCATTTAATTTATTTATATAATTCTTATTCAATGAAGATCATGTAGAATGAGTCACATCACCTCGTGGAGACGGTAGACTGTACGTACGCACGAGCGATGATATCATTCCTATGATTGAGAAACTGTATTGAAATGTGTGGTGTATAATATTTCAGAATCAATATCACTTTACAATAATCATATATATTTATTTATTATGTACTTATACCAATCCAAGTATGTTATTGATGAAATAAATAATTACATCACAATGTGGAGACGATATTATGCACGTACGCATGCGCAAAGATTTTGTTTTTCGTAGGATGGGTATAAGGTGAAATAGGTTTGTTTAATAATTATAATAACATATCAGTATATGAATGATACTAATGTTATTACTTTATAATGAAACAAATAAAGAAGATGATGTAGAAGAAGAAATAATTTTGAAAGAATCGGTAAAGGATATTACCTCTTCTTTGACGCGCCTCTTCTAAACCTCCTCTTAGGCCACTAAAGTTGGACTTTGAAGAAGCTGAGGAAATATAGTATATTTTTATAGGGATGTGGAGAAGAGAAATGGACATGATTTTTCTGATCTTGAAGGCTCAAAATGTTATGAATAGGAGAGGGAGGAGGTGCCTTTTTATAAGGGAGGATAGGGGCACTTTTGGAAACCTCTAAAATATTAATTTATAATAAACTCATACCCCACTTAAAAACCACCATCAATGACTCAAATAAGAATATTAGATGATATATAGTTGTAATCGAATCATGAAATAAAACATAGACATGATTGGATTTTATTTTAAGCCTTATCATCATGATTTATCCTTATTTATTATATTTAATTTTATTTGTGGTAATAACATTCTAAATTTTAAAATGTTATAAATAATTACTTATGTGTTGTGAATTGTCCATAATTGTATACTTTATGAAATTTTCTACCATATAAGTTTCAATTTATAATTTTTAAATAATTATGTGATTTTTAATCAATTTAATAATATTTCATTTTTATAAAATAAAAATAGTGTCAATTTTGACACTATTCATTCATTTGAATACAAATAAAATAAAAACAGAGATTATATTCAAACAAAAATATTTAATATTTTTATAAAATGTCATATTAATCTAAAAAATTCGTGGTGAATATTTATTAGTTCATATAATATTTATTTTAATATTTTAAAACCATTTATTTTATATTTCTCTTAATAAAATAATTACTACCACATTTTTGTATAATTATTTAATATACAAATTTTTTGCATAAAAATTAAAAATTAAATATTATGGTGAATATAAATCTAATGTATTTCATAAGAAACATTTAATCGAATTTATCTTCTAAAACACCCAACTTTTAAAATGTTATGTTTATTAAATTAGGAAGGTGGCAACCTTGCCATCATTTAAAATAAACTAATATAAGTGTCATAATCTTATTTATAAGGCTCCAAATGGACAAAAATTAGACCTTTGGATTCTTATGGTTGTCATTTACATGACCTATAAGTCTTGGTCAAGTATTTGGGCCTTTTTGGGTATTATTAGTTTAATAAAAACTATATAATTGATTTTTCACTAAATAAATAATTTCTACATCATTAATGTATAAGCTATTAAGACAATTATATACTTATTAAAAATTACATATAAATTACCATGATAAAGAAAAACATTTTATCTTTAAAATGAGTATTTATAAAAGAATTAATATTCTGTATATCCTTCTATTAAATATAATTTAATTATTAATGATTGAGTGAGACATATTTAACTTTCAAAATAAATTAGAGGTATTAATCACATACAAGTGGGTTAAAATTGATACCATTTCGACACTAGTATATTTTAGGACTAAATATAATCATCCAATTATATTAAGACTTGTGTTAGGGTAATTTTATAATATTTTTTTACCCTTAATTACCTAATTTACATTCAACTGTGGTAAATAAAATTTACCGAAGTTAGTATTCATAATGTCAAAACATTAAATGTAGCCTAAAAGTATATTTTGGACCTACTGATTACAAATATACAATCAATTTTTCCAAATTCATGACACCGAAGTTGCAGTATTTATTTTCTAATTAATCCCACTGTTGAGAAAATTGGTTTCAAAAGATTACACATTTCAAAAGAATGAAATGTTATTACCTATGAATTCAATGTAAAATTAATGATAATGAATTTAATTATATTAAATTTTAAAAATATATTATATTTATACTTTAAAACCACTCAATATTATAATTTAACCATATAAAAAATCTTGATGAAAAAAGTTTTTAATTTAAAATTTGCATATTTTTACTATTCATAAAAATATGAACGTTATCAGAAAAATATCGAAACTTTATCCTACATAAATTTTTATATCCTGATTCAAGAGAATAATTTCATTTTTTAAAACTGAACTTACAAACTTATTAAAAATTATATTTAAAATTGGTGCACCATCAAAAGGCGTCTAAACTAGATTTTTTTGAGAAATATTTATTTTATCCGAAAAAATTATTTTGTTCTCATACCATGATCTAGAAAATGTGTAAGATGAATGATAATGTTATAAAATTATAAATTTAGATAATAATATTCATAACGGCTAGTTCGTAATAATATTATAATAATATATCGTTTAGTGAAACTCGGTATTGCGTATAACACACTCTATTGAGAAAAGTCTCTCTTTCGTGCAATGAAAGCCATGTCAGAGTTGTGTGTAGTGCCAGCTTCCATTAGTGTTGCATATAACATAATGAAATTGTATTTCATTTATACATTGAACAAAATCTATACACAGCGTTGCGTAGAATAATTTCTACCAAAAGAACATGAAACTGTGTGTAACACGATCCAAGAATATTATTGCGTATACTGGAAACTAATACGGTGTTGTGTATAGCGCAAGATAATATTGGTTTAGCATACAACAAAAGAAATCGAAGAAATTAAAAATAATACATATATATCATAAAATCCCCTGGTGTTACATTCTACACCCTTAAAATGAATTTCGCCCTCGAAATTCATCGGGTTTATAAATTGTTTAATATTTGATAGTTTCTATCATCGAAACCCACATCCTAAAAAGAAATACTAAACATTCATTTTAAAAAGGAATGATAGAATCAAAATGGTCACCCAAATTAACTTAGCACTGGGTTTCCACATAGGTAAACATAGGTGAAAACATGTATTTAGAAGAGAAATATAACCATCAACTTTTGATGAAGAGTGGTAGAGGACATGACTATGAATAATCCAACAATCACGAAGTTATAAATTTTTTATGATCTAAGGTACATTCTGATTAATCGGATATGAGGTTACTAGGAAAACATTTTTGGTTTTCATGATCATTCCCCAAATGTTGAATAATTGTTGCATAAGGATAAATACATACTTTATTTCAGTGTAAAATTATCATTTGTAATTCCATGAACAACTTCCACTTAATCTCTTATTTAAAGAAATGAAGATGAATTTTTTATTCATGAAGTATTAGCAGATCATACGATAGAATGATAAGTCATTCCATCTGTCTCTATGACAAAAAAGGTTACCATAAGATATTAAATATAAATAAGTCCATCTATGGTGAGGTTAATCATATATGGTTCCAAAATGGACTTATACTTCTTCTATCATACCACGTAACAAAATATAACTAATTTCTACAAACAAGGGACTTTACGTAGAACAGTGGTAGGTGAAAAAGGCCTTTTTTACTTCGGTTGTTGGATCGATTCCAGTTTCCTTGTCCGACGTGACAGGTTGTCGCCCATCCTACGGGTTGTCCTTTTTCTGTTAATATACTATTTTAAAATTTCAGAAATAATATCAAAAAGTTCTAGCCTTAAACAATACTATATGATGTCTAACTTAACCCATTACGATCTTTAGGGTTATCCAAAATATTTCTGTCCAAATCTCATAGTATAATGAAAAAGATTACTAGATAGGTCATCTACCAAGAATGTGAATACCTTCATTTCTCCCCCACTTATCATAAGATATATCTTGTTGATCACATTCCAAACCTTTGAATACCTTAATCTTCTATTCTATTGCCACATGAATTAAAATAGAACCATATTGAAAACATGAATGTTTTCAATAGTTAACTCCTTCCACATACAAAAATCCCAAAAAATCCTTATAATTAAACCATCATGTCACTTTGTCCTAATATGAGTCATGTCCTCTGTAACACCCTGATAATTTATGAGATATATTCTTTTTAATTTTTTTAATATCTTCTATTGTACGCTACACCAAGATTATCTTGCGCTATATGCAACACCGTATTAGATTGCAGTATGCGCAACACTATTCTTGGATCGTGTTACACACAATTTCAAGTTTGTTTGATTGTAGTTACTCTACATAACATTGATTATATATATATATATATTCAATGTATAAATGAAATATGGTTGGATTTTTTTATACGCAACAACAAAGGAGTCTTTCACAACATGAAATCCTGAATTGGCTTACATTACACGAAATCACGACCTTCCTCGATTGCGTGTGTAGTACGCAATACTGGGATTCAATAAACAAAGATATATTGTTATAATATTATTATGGACTAGAAGTTATGAATAGTATTAAGTAAATTTTGAAATTTATAACATTATTATTCATCTTAAATATTCTCTAGAACATGGTATGAGAACAAAATAAATTTTTCGGGTAAAATAAGTATTTTTAAAAAAATGTTGTTTTGTCTC
Organism: Viscum album; assembly: GCA_963277665.1. NCBI lineage: Eukaryota > Viridiplantae > Streptophyta > Magnoliopsida > Santalales > Viscaceae > Viscum > Viscum album. The sequence goes on along the minus strand of OY728152.1, from coordinate 1,179,795,814 downwards.
CTTTTGATGGCACACCCAATTTAAATCTAGTTTTTGACATGTTTATAAGTTAAATTTGAAAAAATAAAATTATTCCTTGGAATCAGGATATAAAAATTTAATTTGGATAAAATTTTCATATTATTCTGATAACTTTCATATTTTCATGAACAGTAAAAACACACTATATTTTAATTTAAAAAAAAAATTCATCGCAATAATTTATATGGATAGGTTATATTTTTAATTGGTATTAAATATTAATTAGAATATATATTAACCATTTAATCCAATGATTGTAATTATAATTAATTTTACTTTGAAATATGACATAAACAAGTGATGATCTTGTGATAGTTATTGTTTCTTAAAAAATCGTTATTTGGTTTGATAACGGGAATTAATTTCAAAATTAAATAATTCCACTTCTATGTTTTTAATTTGGAAAAATAGACATAATTTTTGAATTCAGAATATCATATATAACTTAGGATGAATTTTTGGTATTTTTCTGAAAAACCTCAATTTTTGATGAATAGTGAAAACACCGAGTTTTTGGTTAAAACCGGCTTTTTATTTAAATAATCATTTATTTGATTTGAATTTATTTTAGGTAAAAATAGATACATTATACTGATATAAGTTCAATGAAATTCATTGGAATCATTTTATAATAATTTTTGATTTATAAAAATTGTATTGAACTTTTCACTGTCTTTTACCCACCTCCCAGGAGCTTTTGCAATTGTTAATAAAATATAATTTTACCACTTCTGTTAGTTGAATTTCAAAAATCATAGTGACACGGTTAATATCTAGGAGTAAAATGAGGTTCAATTAGATAAAAATAATTTTTGGTGAATAGTAACTTTTTACTTTTATTTACCACGGTTAAAAGTAAATACGGTAATTCAAGGTTAAAAGAATATTATAATAATTCCATATTACCATAACACTTGTCCAAACCTTATTTGATGAGTAATGGACAACCATGGGCATCCTTGGGTCAATTTTGGGACCCCATGGAGCCCCTTATGAAAGACAATGACACATTAGATTAATTAATTTAATGTAAAGACAAAATTGGCATTAACAAAAATCTTTTAGTAATTAATTTTTATAAGGAGATATACAAATTATATTTTCAACTATAATTTTTCATTGGAAAGCTAAAAATATTTCCTACATGTTGGTATTTTTTAATAATTTTTAGACATCAAATAAATTAAATTATTTATGACAAAATAATGTTGCAGTATTTACCTCATTAATAAATGATTTAAATAAATAATATTATAATGATTAAAATATTATCCAAAACCCGTCCAATTCCTATTGGATGATTTTATTTTCAAATATGAGTAATCATATCTTCGACATTAATGTGTTTTGGACCTCTTGAAACCGAAGATAAGTTTATAATAAAATAATGTTTTCACACATTACTAAAGAGCCCCTCCTCTCCCTTATAAAAGGAGACCACTTCTATGCAGTTCCTAAAACCTATAAAGCATTTTAGCTCATCCAAACTCTACCCAACTAAGCTCCCTACATCCTTGTTCACTATAACGCCCCGACCCCAGTTACCCAGAGTCGGTGCATTATTACATAACATTGGCATGATCACAAGAAAGAACAAATCTCGAAAGACCGATTGGTTTAGTAGCCTTGGAAACACTAGATATATTCATAAGTTTTACATTACATCATAAAATGAAAAACTACAACAACAACATAATGTTTCCACAATCCACACTATTAACCCCTCATAAAATCCCTGCAGGTCATTCATAACTTACTTCTTCACATCCTGGGAAAAATAAAACATAGAAAAGGGGTGAGCTCAAATGCCCAGTAAGGATAACAATATAGCGGAAACTTTCATAAATAAGAATAAACATTTAAGGAAATGTATATCTAAAACAAAAGCCTTTTAAATATGAACTTTCAACATGGTATGGCATAAATAAAATGAAATAATGCCATTTACTTATTCACATGGATATTCTACTAATCGAATAATCACATGCAAAAATCAATAACCACTTTCATAATGTTGGAATGCATAATGACAGACTATCATAACCACATAGCCAAGGCCTCGTGCCAAGACTACAAATAAGATTTTGTCAAGGCCTTGTTCCAAGACACTAGTTTGTCTCATGAGACCTACCGATGCATCGAGGAGCTATAGCGGGCTCCACCCGTCACATATTAAGTCCAATGCATTCCCATATGAAAAGGTTTAAACATAACATAAACATTCGTATTAAAACTAGCATATGAAATGTCAATACTTTCACCATAAACTATGAATGGTATAAAAATAGCACATCCACAGTCAAACATATCACAAAACCTTCAATACAATATAGAAGTTTTGTATCATAATAAATCAACTTCAAATAATCTTAAAATCCATCAAAGGATGTTGACATAGATGAAATCAAAATTCTTTTAAAAGAAATATCTCCTTTTATTTTGAAATCATTTAAGATCCATATAAAATAAAACATTTTATTTGAAAATATTCTTATAAGCTTGTAAGGGAAGCTTTGAAGATTTTATAACGGCGGAAAATAGCTGCACCCGCCGTATAAGTTAAAAAAAACATTCTTACCTTAATTCTGTCGAAAAGGTTAAAAAGGACATTGTTTTGAAAATGATCAAAAGATTCCTTTATAAACCACTTATAAAAGTCAAAAAGGGTATAAATGACTTTAACTCATATTCTAGTAAATAGTAAAAATGTTTTGAAATACATTTTTAAGAAACATGGATGTGGATGATAAAGAGATCCCAGTAGATTATTACGTATAAACAACCTCGGATAATGAGGAGATTGTAAAGTAAACCCTTACCTTGTACTTTTCCTTGGTTGGGGTAGGTTAACCTCCTGTATAATGGTGAAATAGTTGTTATTAAATTATACAAGAATCATATATAATAATATGATATCATATATGATCTTTTAACATTGATTTGTTAATAATATCTTAGAATTATCGTCGTTTCGGGAGTTAACTTACTCATTTTCTTTTATATGTTTTGTTACATAAGCCATGGTTGTTGTATCTTATTCATATCCAGAATGATATCTAGTCCTTAAACATCATTTTTAAATCATCAAATGATAATTATACTTGAATGGATACGATGGAGAATGAATCTCATCGCGTTCGTGGAGACGGTAGTCCGTACGTCCGCACGAGCGACAATATCATTATTTTGATATTCAAATAATATATAAATGGATGGTATATCATATATACAGAATCATTAACATGTTATATTTATTATTTACATGAGTTACACATCATTATTATACCCATCCAAATAATATTATATTGAATAACAATTACACCACGACGTAGAGACGGTAGTCCGTACGTACGCACGTATGGTGACATGTTATTCAAAGGGTGGATAAAATACTGAATATGGTTGTACCATATTTATAATAACATCACAGTATATGTGAGATACTTGAGTTATTATTTTAGAATGGTAAGAACAAAGGAAGAAGAAGTGGAAGAAGAAATGAATTTGGAGAAGGGTGGTGAAATCATTACCTCTTCTTCGGGTTCTTCCTTTTGATTTGATCAAAAGGGCTCCTTAGGTTGGCTTTCTGATAAAAATATGGCCTCTAGGTTGTAGTGAGGTATGTTGGGAGAGTATTTGGGCAGATTTTGGCCGAAACAAAAGTCTTTTAAGGTGTGATGAAATGAGAAGGAGGAGTTCCCTTTTATAAGAGGGGTGAGGGGCACCTTTGGAAATGCTAGAAATATTAATTTATAATAAATTCATATTCGGTTTATAATGGCTCCAAAGCTTATTATTCAAAGGTTAAGGTGGGTATAGGTCGAAAACCACTCAACCAATAGAATTTAGACAGGTTTGGGTACTTATATTAACCTTATCTTTAAGTATTAACTCTAAGTTAATTAGTTTCACTTTTACAATGTCTCTTTGTATTTTTATATAATATGGTTAATAAACATACTATATACATCCAAGAGACCCCCAAGTGGTACATTAATGATGAACCTATCATGATATAAGTCTCTTGGCCGATCCTTAGATTTTTAGGAATTTAATATCAATTAATAATATAATATTTTTTTTAAGAACACTTTTATGTCAATTTTGACACTATTCAATAGTTGATTTTTGTGAAACTCATAACAGATTTATTACTTCGAAAAAAGTCAATTAAATCAATCCTAATATATCATATTATCCTAGAAAATTAGTTTAATTCATTAAAGGTTTCATATTATATTTATTTGGGTATTTATAATATCAATTATTTTAATTTTTCACTATTATAGTAATTACTGCATCATCATTGTGTCATAAATAAAGTAAATTATTTAATGTCTAAAAATTATAAATAAAATATCATTATGTAGGAAATCGTTTTATCTTTCTAATGAATATTTATAATATAAAATCCAACATATATAACCATATGTAACAATTGTTTCTCTAAAAGATATATGCTTGTGTCATTTTTGTATTCATTTTAACTTAATTAAAATAAAGTGTCATTATCACTTACAAGTGGATCCATGGGGTCCCAAAATAGACCCAAAGATTCCCATGGTCGACCATGTATCAACAAATAGGGTTAAGACACGTTTTAGGGTAATTTACTATTATTATAATATTATTTTTTAACCCTTATTTACCGGATTTACCTTTAACCATGGTAAATAAAATATTTACCGCAGTAATTATTCAAAATGTCTAAAAATAAAAGTTACCTATTTACACAATTTGAACATCCTGATTCCAAATATGGAATCCATTTTCCTAAATTCAAAACACAGAAGTGGCAGAAATTAATTTAAAATTAATTCTCGCTGTCAAAACAATAAGCATGTTTTTAAGAGATAATAACTATCAAAAGATTGACACTCGTTTATGTTCGGATTAATTGTAAAATTATGTCCAATGACCAAAATTATATTAAATGGTAAAAATATATTCTAAATATACTTTAAAACCACTCAAATTCATAATTTATCACTATTAATTATTTTGATTAAAAAGATGTTTTTAATTAAAACTTAGTAATTTTCACTATTCATCAAAATATGAAAGTTATCCGAAATGTACCAAAATTTCACCTTAGGCTAAATTAGATATTCCAAATCCAAAAATGAAGTCCATTTTCAAATATAAAATATATATAATTTCAAAAAGTACGTATTACTATTCATAACGGCTATTTTGATTAGTTATGGTGTGTTAGAACTCGGTGTTGCGTACAACACACGCTATCACATTATTCAAAGAGAAGCGTACCGTAGAAGCTTGGGGTGTTACATTCTCCCCTACTTCAAATAATTGCGTCCTCGCAATTTCTAGGGTATTAATGCATAAAAAGAATCGGGTGGTTCTTCATCATAAGTTCCTCGGGTTCCCACGTTGCCTCTTCCATCTTATGGTTTCTCCATAAAACTTTTACCAGACGCGTCGTCCGGTTTCTCAGCACTTGTTCTCTCGTATCAAGAATCTTGACGGGCTCTTCGCAATAAGACAGATCGGGTTCCAGTTCTAATTCCTCACAGGTGAGTACATGCATCGGATCAGCCATGTATTTCCTCAATAGAGATACGTGGAACACATCGTGAACTTTGGAGAGACTTGGCGGCATTGCCAATCGGTAAGCTACAACCCCAATTCGTTCTAGAATTTCGAAAGGTCCGATGTACCTGGGACTCAATTTACCTTTCTTACCAAAACGTATGACTCCCTTCCACGGAGATACCTTCAGAAAAACATGATCACCGACTTGAAATTCCAAATCCTTCCTTCGATTATCGGCATAGCTCTTCTGCCTACTTTGAGCTGCTTTGATGTGATTTTGGATTACTTTCACCTTTTCCACCATTTCCTCCACCAGTTCTGGGCCTACAAGTTTTCTTTCACCAACGTCATCCCAACAGGTTGGTGTACGACATCTCTTTCCGTATAACGCTTCATATGGTGCCATCTGAATACTCGAATGGAAGCTATTGTTATAGGAAAATTCTACCAAAGGTAAATATTGATCCCACATACCCTGAAAGTCACGTGAGCAAGATCTCAACATGTCTTCTACGGTTTGAATAGTCCGTTCTGATTGTCCGTCTGTCTGAGGGTGGTAAGCAGTGCTCAAATGAAGTTCAGTATCCAGGGATTTCTGAAGACTTTTCCAGAATCTTGAAGTAAAACGGGGATCACGATCAGAATCAATTGATAGGGGTACTCCATGAAGTCTCACAACTTCATTAATATATAGTCTTTCTAGACGTTCCAGAGGTAGATCATCTCTTATAGCAAGAAAATGTGTTGTCTTGGTAAGACGATCAACAATAACCCATATTGCATCGTTCCTTCTAGGAGTCTTTGGTAGCCCCATGACAAAGTCCATCGTAACATTGTCCCATTTCCACTCCGGTATGGGAAGAGGTTGCATGACTCCTCCAGGCTGTTTCCTTCCAGCTTTCATTTGTTGACAAACCATACATCTTGACACAAAATCAGCAATCTCCCTCTTCATGTTGTCCCACCAAAAATGTTCCTTCAAATCTCTATACATTTTGGTGCTCCCAGGGTGTATAGAGAAATTGGAACTATGAGCATCATCCAGCAATTCCCTTTTTAGATCAGGTATATTGGGAACACAAAGTCTCTTCCCGAATTTCAAAATTCCATCTTCATACACAAAGTCTCTCAATCTCCCATCATTCACAGCTTTAATCTTCTTTTGGAATTCTTCATCATCGGTCTGAGAACTCTTAATCCTTTCTAGTAAAGATGGTTTGGAAACCATTTGAAAAAGTATTGATGTTTCACCTTCCCTGGTTATTCCCATGTCCATCTTCACTAGATCCATGAAAATTGGATCCCTTTCAATTCTCATATTGTTCAAAACTCCATGGTATTTTCTACTCAAAGCATCTGCCACCTTGTTTTCCTTCCCAGGGTGGTAGTGTATCGTACAATCATAATCCTTGAGTAATTCAGGCCATCTCCTTTGCCTCATGTTGAGTTCTTTTTGTGAGAAAATATACTTTAAACTCTTGTGATCAGTATAAATCTCACATTTTTCACCATAGAGGTAGTGCCTCCATATCTTCAAAGCAAAGATCACTACTGCTAACTCGAGATCATGAGTAGGATAGTTTTGTTCATGAATTTTCAACTGTCGTGATGCATAGGCAATAACTCTATCATTCTGCATAAGGACACAGCCAAGTCCTTTCTTCGATGCATCACTATAAATAACGAACCCATCATTCCCCGATGGTAGAGTCAATATAGGAGCATTGACTAATCTTCTCTTCAGTTCTTCGAAACAGTCTTCACACTCTTTTGTCCAAACAAATTTAACCCCTTTACGTGTGAGCTTCGTTAATGGGTTAGCCAATCGGGCAAAATTCTGGACGAAACATCGATAATAACCTGCCAAACCAATAAAACTACGTACCTCAGTTATACTCATAGGTGCTGGCCATTCTTGGATTGCCTTGGTCTTAGAAGGATCAATAGAGATTCCATCTTTAGAGACAATATGGCCAAGAAAAGAAATCTCCTGAAGCCAGAATTCACACTTGCTAAACTTCCCATATAATTCATGCCTCCTCAGAGTCTTCAAGAAAATGCGCAAGTGATTTTCATGATCTTCGTAGGTTTTGGAGTATACCAGAATATCATCAATAAATACCACCACAAATTCATCGAGATACTCCTTGAAAACTCTATTCATCAGATCCATGAATACAGAGGGTTCATTAGTCAATCCAAACGGCATTACAGTAAACTCGTAATGCCCGTACCTGGTTCGAAATGCTGTTTTCGGAATGTCTTCCTTCTTCACACACAACTGATGGTATCCAGATCGAAGGTCAATCTTTGAAAAGTATTGAGCTCCATGCAGTTGGTCAAATAAATAATCAATACGAGGTAGGGGATACTTGTTCTTTATCGTTATAGCATTGATCTCCCTGTAGTCGATACATAACCTCATAGATCCATCTTTCTTTTTAACAAAAAGAACAGGGGCTCCCCATGGAGAAACACTAGGGAGAATAAATCCCTTATTACTCAATTCCTCTAGTTGTTTCTTTAGTTCGACTAACTCTACAGTAGCCATTCTATAAGGGGTCTTCGATATAGGCCTTGATCCAGGAATCAAATCAATAGAAAACTCAACTTCTCGTTCTGGAGGATGTCCAGGTAAATCTTCCGGAAATACATCTACAAATTCTTTCACAACAGGTACATCCTCTATTTGAACATTCCTTTCCTCACCGACAGTTATTTCATTCTCTTCCTCCCCAATAATTGAATTAAGTTGAGCTACTGGGGGTGGATCTAAATAAGAATTAGGTGGTGACGATTCTGCTCTAAAAATAAGGTGCTCCTTATCATTATCATCAAGAATCGTAACCTCTTTCTTCTTACAATAAATCTTCGCATCATAGTCCGAAAGCCAGTCCATACCGAGGATTATATCAAACTCAATCATAGGTATGATGATGAAATCAGCAGATAAAGAAAATTTATGTGCTCTAATGGGGACTGATTCACAAAACTTTGTTGCAACGATACTTCCCTTAGGAGTTTTAACTGACAACTCCCTTATTAAATCAAATTGGAAATATCTAATTTTCTTAGCAAACTGGGAAGATATGAAACAATGCGATGATCCAGAATCAAATAATTCATTTGCTAAACTTGAGGAAACCATTAAATTACCGGCCACCACGTCTTTCAGAGCTTCTACCTCAGCAGTAGTTATAGCATAAGCCTGGCCTTGATCCCTTGGCCTTTTCTGAGGTAAGTTCTCCTGACGCTTAGGACATGCATTTGCATATTGCCCCATCTCCCTGCAATTGTAGCACTGAACGTTGGTAGCTTCCTTCTTCCCCTTGCAATCATGAGCTTGGTGGCCTTTTTCACCACACTTGTAACAGACTCCCATTCCCTTCAAGCAAGTACCAGGATGTTTCTTCCCCCATTTACCACAAGATGGATATTCAACCTTTCCCTTCTTCCCCTTATTTCCATTCCCAGATTGATCAGCAGGTCTCTTCTTCTCTTGCTTTGCTTTAAAGTCATAAGACTTAGAGAATTCCTTTTCGGTCTTGATAGCACATGAGACAATGTCTTCGTACGATGAAAAGGATTGTGAGACTAACGCTCGACGGAGAAATGGTTTTAACCCATCAAAGAAACGATCAATATTACTTCTTGGGTTACGAATATAATCACCAGCATACCTCGCTAACCTTGTAAAGTTAGCCTCATACTTTGTGACATTCTCATCCTCCTTTTGTCTCAGACTCAGAAATTGCCTTTCCATATCTGCTCGATGGTCGCGAGGGAAGTATTTTTCTAAAAACAGATCTTTGAACTCCCTCCATTCCATATTTGATACTTCATCATCTTCCTTCGTATTTTGAATCAATGACAACCATTGATCAGCATCTCCAGTGAGGCGGTAAACTGCCATGATAACTTTTTCCCTTTCACTGCTCCCCAAAGCCTGAAATATTTTCTCTAGGGAAAATATCCATTGCTCAGCTACTAAGGGATTTGTATTCCCATTGAACGTTGGTGGTTGTTGCCTCATGAATCGATCTAACATTGATCCTCCACGCTGCAGATCAGGGTGCTCCATACAGGTAAGGTTATTATTCATAACCTGAGTAAGTTGTCCCAGTATGGTGATTAGCTGATCAGCACCAGTTGCATCACCAGCCCCACTATAATTATCTTGAGCAGGAGGGCAATCCCTACATGGAGTGCGTGCATTGATACGGTTTCCATTTCTTCCACTAGGCGCCATTTCTAAACAATGGCATAAACTAGATCGGTTTATGAATCAAAATACATAATCCCATACTTATAAAACACTTAACATAAATTGAACTATTTATGGATATAATCCATAATCATAATAATGTTTTCTTTGAGGAAGTATATACTCATAATCCCTTCAAAATGATTTGTAAAGAAAATGAGAGTTATCCTAAGAATATCCCCCGGGAGTGTCGTAACCAAGAGTGCAACAAGGCCCGTTGTCGTGCACCAGTTCCCGTTCGAGTCTAGCTCAAAGCGGTGTTTCCGGGTTTTACCCCTAGGTACATCTGTGCCAGAGCCGCCTCTACCTGCTCGTATCCAGACAGGTATGTATTGCTTGTAAAACTCACAAAATCTCTACAATACCAAAATTCTAGGAAGTTCTTCTATACTAATCCTCAAAGTTCATCTTAGGTCTACGTGCTCTAATCAGAGTTTATCTAAATCTAGCTTCCAAGGTTTGTACTAAACTTCCTATGATACCAACTGTAACGCCCCGACCCCAGTTACCCAGAGTCGGTGCATTATTACATAACATTGGCATGATCACAAGAAAGATCAAATCTCGAAAGACCGATTGGTTTAGTAGCCTTAGAAACACTAGATATATTCATAAGTTTTACATTACATCATAAAATGAAAAACTACTACAACAACATAATGTTTCCACAATCCACACTATTAACCCCTCATAAAATCCCTGCAGGTCATTCATAACTTACTTCTTCACATCCTGGGAAAAATAAAACATAGAAAATGGGTGAGCTCAAATGCCCAGTAAGGATAAAAATATAGCGGAAACTTTCATAAATAAGAATAAACATTTAAGGCAATGTATAACTAAAACAAAATCCTTTTAAATATGAACATTCAACATGGTATGGAATAAATAAAATGAAATAATGCCATTTACTTATTCACATGGATATTCTACTAATCGAATAATCACATGCAAAAATCAATAACCACTTTCATAATGTTGGAATGCATAATGCCAGACTATCATAACCACATAGCCAAGGCCTCGTGCCAAGACTACAAATAAGATTTTGTCAAGGCCTTGTGCCAAGACACTAGTTTGTCTCATGAGACCTACCGATGCATCGAGGAGCTATAGCGGGCTCCACCCGTCACATATTAAGTCCAATGCATTCCCATATGAAAAGGTTTAAACATAACATAAACATTCGTATTAAAACTAGCATACGAAATGTCAATACTTTCACCATAAACTATGAATGGTATAAAAATAGCACATCCACAGTCAAACATATCACAAAACCTTCAATACAATATAGAAGTTTTGTATCATAATAAATCAACTTCAAATAATCTTAAAATCCATCAAAGGATGTTGACATAGATGAAATCAAAATTCTTTTAAAAGAAATATCTCCTTTTATTTTGAAATAATTTAAGATCCATATAAAATAAAACATTTTCTTTGAAAATATTCTTATAAGCTTGTAAGGGAAGCTTTGAAGATTTTATAACGGCGGAAAATAGATGCACCCGCCGTATAAGTTAAAAAAACATTCTTACCTTAATTCTGTCGAAAAGGTTAAAAAGGACCTTGTTTTGAAAACGATGAAAAGATTCCTTTATAAACCACTTATAAAAGTCAAAAAGGGTATAAATGACTTTAACTCATATTCTAGTAAATAGTAAAATTGTTTTGAAATAAATTTTTAAGAAACATGGATGTGGATGATAAAGAGATCCCAGTAGATTATTACGTATAAACAACCTCGGATAATGAAGAGATTGTAAAGTAAACCCTTACCTTGTACTTTTCCTTGGTTGGGGTAGGTTAACCTCCTGTATAATGGTGAAATAGTTGTTATTAAATTATACGAGAATCATATATAATAATATGATATCATATATGATCTTTTAACATTGATTTGTTAATAATATCTTAGAATTATCGTCGTTTCGGGAGTTAACTTACTCATTTTCTTTTATATGTTTTGTTACATAAGCCATGGTTGTTGTATCTTATTCATATCCAGAATGATATCTAGTCCTTAAACATCATTTTTAAATCATCAAATGATAATTATACTTGAATGGATACGATGGAGAATGAATCTCATCGCGTTCGTGGAGACCGTAGTCCGTACGTACGCACGAGCGACAATATCATTCTTTTGATATTAAAATAATATATAAATGGATGGTATATCATATATACAGAATCATTAACATGTTATATTTATTATTTACATGAGTTACACATCATTATTATACCCATCCAAATAATATTATATTGAATAACAATTACACCACGACGTGGAGACGGTAGTCCGTACGTTCGCACGTATGGTGACATGTTATTCAAAGGGTGGATAGAATACTGAATATGGTTGTACCATATTTATAATAAAATCACAGTATATGTTAGATAATGGAGTTATTATTTTAGAATGGTAAGAACAAAGGAAGAAGAAGTGGAAGAAGAAATGAATTTGGAGAAGGGTGGTGAAATCATTACCTCTTCTTCGGGTTCTTCCTTTTGATTTGATCAAAAGGGCTCTTTAGGTTGGCTTTCTGATCAAACTAAGGCCTCTATGTTGTAGTGAGGGATGTTGGGAGAGTATTTGGGTAGAGTTTGGCCGAAACAAAAGTCTTTGAAGGTGTGAAGAAATGAGAAGGAGGAGTGCCCTTTTATAAGAGGGGTGAGGGGCACCTTTGGAAAAGCTAGAAATATTAATTTATAATAAATTCATATTCGGTTTCTAATGGCTCCAAAGCTTATTATTCAAAAGTTAAGGTGGGTATAGGTCTAAAACCACTCAAACAATAGAATTTAGACAGGTTTGGGTACTTATATTAACCTTATCTTTAAGTATTAACTCTAAGTTAATTAGTTTCACTTTTACAATGTCTCTTTGTATTTTTATATAATATGGTTAATAAACTTACTATATACATCCAAGATACCCCCAAGTGGTACATTAATGATGAACCTATCATGATATAAGTCTCTTGGCCGAACCTTAGATTTTTAGGAATTTAATATCAATTAATAATATAATATTTGTTTTAAGACTCTTTTATGTCAATTTTGACACTATTCAATAGTTGATTTCTGTGAAACTCATAACAGATTTATTACTTCGAACAAAGTCAATTAAATCAATCCTAATATATCATATTATCCTAGAAAATTATTTTAATTCATTAAAAGTTTCATATTATATTTATTTGGGTATTTATAATATCAATTATTTTAATTTTTCACTATTATAGTAATTACTGCATCATCATTGTGTCATAAATAAAAAACATTATTTAATGTCTAAAAACTATAAATAAAATATCATTATGTAGGAAATCTTTTTATCTTTCTAATTAATATTTATAATCTAAAATCCAACATATATCACCCTATGTAACAATTGTTTTTCTAAAAGATATATGCTTTTGTCATTTTTGTATTCATTTTAACTTAATTAAAATAAAGTGTCATTATCACTTACAAGTGGATCCATGGGGTCCCAAAATAGACCCATAGATTCCCATGGTCGACCATGTATCAACCAATAGGGTTAAGACACGTTTTAGGGTAATTTAGTATTATTATAATATTATTTTTTAACCCTTATTTACCGGATTTACCCTTAACCATGGTAAATAAAATATTTACCGCAGTAATTATTCAAAATGTCTAAAAATAAAAGTTACCTATTTACACAATTTGAACATCCTGATTCCAAATATGGAATCCATTTTCCTAAATTCGAAACACAGAAGTGGCAGAAATTAATTTAAAATTAATTCCCGCTGTCAAAACAAAAAGCGTGTTTTTAAGAGATAATAACTATCAAAAGATTGACACTCGTTTATGTTCGGTTTAATTGTAAAATTATGTCCAATGACCAACATTATATTAAATGGTAAAAATATATTATAAATATACTTTAAAACCACTCAAATTCATAATTTATTACTATTAATTATTTTGATTAAAAAAGTTGTTTTTAATTAAAACTTAGTAATTTTCACTATTCATCAAAATATGAAAGTTATCCGAAATGTACCAAAATTTCACCTTAGGCTAAATTCAATATTCCGAATCCAAAAATGAAGTCCATTTTCAAATATAAAATATATATAATTTCAAAAATTAGGTATTACTATTCATAACGGCTAGTTTGATTAGTTATGGTGTGTTAGAACTCGGTGTTGCGTACAACACACGCTATCACATTATTCAAAGAGAAGCGTACCGTAGAAGATTGGGGTGTTACATTCTCCCCCTAGAATCCTTAAATTTGGAAGAAGGCACTTCAAGAAGTCCTTTTGGTTCAAACCAAAGGAAGCTACCCAAATTAAAGGTAATAGTTTCTCTCAAGTTGTTTTCTTTTATTCTACTTCTCCAACCCCTAAACTCTTTTTAATCCTTCCTTTTGTAACAACACCAATATCATAAAAATACTAGGATGTTGTTATTATAAGTATTAGGACTTCACTTACACACACCTCCATCTAATGGATGAAGAACATAATGTTTCTGTGGATGGAAAACTAGCGCCTCACGAAACGATGATTGTTCGATTTTCTCCTACCGCCTATCCTGGTGGCCATTGTGATGGCACTGTATTGATATATGATATATATTATGTTTATTATTTCTTTATGATTCTTTAATTTCCAATTATATCAAGCCTTTATGGTTTCCATAGTTGGTAAATACGATAATCTCATTTGAGGAAGTGCGGACTACCACCCCCTCAAAGTGATGTGATTTGTTGATTCCTTAGGTGGGATGTATAAAGGATGTAGATAATGATATTATATATGATATTATGCTGGAATTATAATATAATTATTTAATATTATGTTTTAATTCCATTAATATAATAAATATAGATTAATGTAGCGTTCATGTATACGTACGACCTACCATCTCCTTGAATGGTGTATTTCATTACATTTATCGATCTATTATATATATGTATATTCTGAATATATATTATAAATAAATAAATTTTTATATTCTGTAATTAAGAAATCACTATCTATGTAATCATATTAATAATTACATGTCAAAACACAGATTATAAATGAAACGATTTTACCCAAAACACTACTTTAACAAGGAATTTACAAAAGAACGGGTAATATAAAGTCGTAGGTGAATCATAAATGAAATCATATATATTATTATGGTTCTGTTACAAGTTATTAATATGTTTAAACCCACTATACAGGAGTCTCAGACACATACGGAAGAAATTGGACATAAGGTAAGGGGTAGTGTTGTAATCTCAATTGCTTTCTATCCGAGATTGCTTATACGTAATTATTTACTGGGGTTATATTTATCATCCATGTCCAAGTTTTATAAATTTTTTTTTCATGTATGTTTAATGTCCTTTTTACCCATTTTTTAGCTTTTACTACATGGTATGTGTGGAATCATTCTTTTACGAGGAACTTTTTGATTTTCCAACAAAAGTACGAGAAGAATGTTTTTTTAACTTACATGACATGAACAGATTTTTATGGTTTCATAACGCCTTATTTTCAAGATGCTTACTCTACAAGATTTCAGGATTATTTTCAACAAAATCTTTTTATTTTAAAATTTCAGGGAATTTTGGGAAAATAAAATGATTTTGAATAAGAAAGGATATTTTCATCAAGAATTTATTTCAAATGTTTTATTAAAACCATTTTTCTATCTAAGATGACATTATTTCATATGTGTATGTTTCAGGTATATTTTATTTATGATTTAAATGGTTTCACTTCTCTTATGATGAAATGATATCCATTTGTTTTATATGCATTATGTTATGATGGCATGATGTTTAAGAATCCCATTTTTATTACATGGGTCATGATATGATTTATGATTTTGTGGAACACATAAGAATGAATTCATTATGAGATGGGTGGGACCTATATCTCTCTCCAATGAATTGGGTAAATATTTATATATCATGAGATAGACATGGCTAAAATGGCAAGTAAATCTGGTTCAGTAAGATAGGGATGGAATGGCATGTAAACCCGGTTCATTAAGGGACTTTGTCCACTAAGATGGTCTTGGAAGCAATGCCTTGGCTACTATGGAAATCATTACATGTGCTTAATGGATTCCACAATTACATGTTTTATTCCCATTATAGTTTTTCATGATTAATGTTCCATTATGATCTATGCCTTATGTACTTCCAAGATTTATGTCATTGCACACGATTTTGATGTTTAAATTTTATGTTCATGTTTTTGCATTAAATTGTTTATGGATTGTTTTATGTTCTCAATGTTTACCTTTACTGAGCATTTGATCTCACCGTTTATATGTTTTCTTTTCCCCAGGATTTAAATAAAGGTTTTAGGTAAGAAAAAAAAGGGGAAGATCTTTATTGGAGATGTTGAAGATCATTGACTATGATTAGAAGATTATATTCCGAGTTTCCAAAGACACTAAACTATTACGGTTCTTGTGTGTCTGTTTTTGTTATGTATTAAGTATTCTGAAAAATTAATGTAATGTCTATGTACGTCAAGCTTCAGGCCTCTAAAGTTGGTATCAAAGGAAAGGTTTAGTTTACCTTTGGAAACTACGACACAAATACTTTAGCGAGATCCCAAGAGATATTTCTAAGGTATATATAGGGATTTCCCTAAGGTTAAGTATAAGTATAGGTTATAGTACTATAATTATATTAATGGTCATTGAATTAAACCTACGATGTTAGATATTGAAGGTACTCCCCCTTTATTATGCTGTTTTCCCTGGGATGATTTTTTCCTCTTACACTATTCTTTTTCGGTTTTAGACAATGGCTGGAACCCGAAGGAACCCTGTTGATCAATGGAATGGACAATTCAATGATTGTCCTCTTGAACAAACCAATGTTATGGGAGATGGAGTACTAAATATTATTCCTATACTTACACAAGCTATAAATCATTATGGACTTCCAAATGAGCAGGGAAGGGAACAATATTCTAGCGAGTCCTTCATGAGGCAACGTCCACCTTCTTTCAGTGGGTCTTCTGATCCACTTTTTGCTGAACAATGGATCAATACCATTGAAAAGATATTTTCCATACTTCGTTGTTCAGAACATGAAAAAGTCATTCTGGCTATTTACCGTTTAGAAGGTGAAGCAGACCAGTGGTGGAATCTAATTAAGAACACAAGGCCTAATGGTAAAATTGAATCCATGGAATGGGATGAGTTCAAGAACTTATTTTTCAATAAGTACTTCCCTCGGAGAGGAGGGATAGAGGAGATGAACCCGTAAAGGGCTCTCGCGATAGGGTTTTCCTCTCGCCGCCGCCGCCCCTTCGCGGCGGACGACGCGGCGTTCCCCCTCACACTCGGTGTGCCGGCCAAGATCTTGACGGCATCGCGCGATTTCGTGGTCTTCTTTTGCTGTGGAGTTCTTTTTTGGGCCTCGAAGGTTGCTGGTGCGGACCGGCGGGTGTAAGACCGGTCCCCGTCGACGGCATACTCTCCGGAGCGCCCCAGGGTTCGTTCTAAGCAGTTCGCTGGTGTCCGGCGGGGTGATTCTCAGTGTCTGATGGTCGCGATCGTGCGTCTGTGGTTCTTGGGGTCCTGGCCTCTCCCAGGTGAGTGCAGTGGGGTTCCATCGTGTCTGAAGCGGTCGTTTTGGTTGGTGGCGGCGGGGTCTTCAGTTTCTGGGTGCTGTTTGTGCGGTTGGGTGGTTCCAGTGATGCATGACCTTCCGGATATGGTTTGTGTTTCTTCCTCAACTCGTTTCTTGGGGAGGTGATGTATGGTTGTACTGGTTTTGCGTTTTTTGGTGCCTTCGGTGAGGCGTTGATTTTGGTGATGGCGATGGCGACGGTGTCACCGGTGATGTTGTTTTTTTTGTGAGTGTTTGCTCCCACTGTGTTTCTGCTGGTGGTAATTTTATGGTGATGTCGGAGGAACATTGGATTTGCGGTGTCGACGATGGCCAGAGTTCAGCCTCACGGCTTGAGATGAATATGATGGTTCCGACGCCGGTGAAGGGTGGCGAGTGACGGTGGAGGGTTATCACTCGGCCTTCGTTTGGCGTGCGGACTGAACAGACAGACTGACGTTGCATACGCACGGCTCGAGGCCTGTCAGCGCAGAGGGGTACGTGGACGATCGGGTCGGCTCGAGGCACCTGGAGTATGAATTTGAATTTGATTTTGAAGTTTCAATGGAGGTTATGTGGTCTACTGGATGGCAGGGTATGATGTTTGGGTACCAGAAACCCCTTAAACCGGCCATATGAAAATGAAAAAAAATGATTAGCGTCAATAAGTACTTCCCTCGTATTCTTCGAACAAAAATGGAAAAGGAGTTACTTGAGCTTAAGGAAAAGGATGATGAATCTATTGGTATATACGAGGCGAATTTTACAAGGCTTTTAGGTATGCATTTGGCTTTATCATCCAAAATAAATGTAAATTTTGTCGATTATTCAGTGGCTTAAAACCAATTCTTCGTAGGGCATTAGCTATAAGAGACATCCGTAGCTATGAAGAAATTGTGCGTTGTGCTATCAAGGTAGAACTGGAAGTTGGTGTTACATATACATCTCTTTTTTTTGACAAGAAATGAAATATGGAGTTCAAGGATAAATCTCATAACAATGGTGAAAATAAGATGAATGTTTCTTTATGTTCAAAGTGTGGAAAGAAGCATGGTGGAGATTTACCAAAAGGTACTAGAAAATGTTTACTGTGGAAAAGATGGTCATCGAGTAGTAGATTGTCGAAGTAATGGGAAAAAGGTTGCTAATGATTGAATAGAGAAAAGACTTCAGAGAACGCTCCACCAACACTTCAATGCTTCAAGTGAAAGGAAATGGGGCATTATGCTAATAAATTCCCTAATCCACGGGTTAATGATGATCAATGTGAGAAACCTCTTAAGGCAAAGGATAAAGGGAAGTCTCATGCAATCACTATTTGTGATGTTGAGTATGAAAATGATGTTGTGAAATGATTAAGTTTTTATGTAATGGAATTTCAAAATATTGTAATGGAATCTCATTTATGGTATTGTGGAATTTTGGAATATCTATGTATTGGTTTTCAATAATTATATGGTACTGGTAACCATGAAAAAGTGATTGAAATATTTTTCAAAAGAAGATTATATGCGCATAATAAATGGATAATGAAAAAATGAAATGAGCTCATGATTGATATAAATACTAAGTGATATTATGGTTTGAGTATATAGAAGTTTTTGGATTTTGTTATGTGGAAAGAATTAACTTTTAACAACATTCATTTTTTCACTAAGGTTCAATGGGTATTCATTTTTCAAGACAATACATGATTATGGTATTCACATGTTTGGAATGTGACCAACAAGATATATTGTATAAATGATGGTATTCACGTGCTTGTTATGTAACATTTCAAGTAATAGTTTTCCTTATACTATGATATTGGACATATGTATTTTGGATAAGCCTAAATATTGAAATGGATTATGTTGGACAGAAGTTAGTATTGTTTTAGGCTAGAACATTTTTCGATATTATTGATGGAATTTCAAAATGATGTAATTTTTGAAAAAGGACAACCTACAGGACGGGAGACAACCCATCGCGTCGGACAAGGTTGTGGGAATTGAACCCACAACTGATGTGAGACATGCCATTATCTCCTACCACTGGCCTACATGAAGTCCCTGGTTAGTAGAAACTAGTTTTTTTTATTAAGAGATATGATAGATGAAGTACAAGTCCATTTTTGGAATCATATATATGGACTTATGTATATTTAATAAATTGTGTTAAACTTTTTGCGATAGAAACAGATGGAATGACCTATCATTCTGTCGCATGATCTGCTAACACTTCACGAATAACAATTGAACTTCATTACATTAAGGGATGAAGTGTAAATTGTTCAAGGAACGAACAATAGTAAGAATGTTCCAAAATAGTGTAAGTATTTATTTTAATTAATCAACTTTTGGGAAATGATCTTGAAAACCCAAAATTTTTTCCCAGTGCCCTCATATCTGATGAATCATATGGTACCTTAGATCATCAAAAATTTACGGCTTTGTGATTGATGGCTTTTTCAGAGCCATGTTCTCTACCACTCTCCATCAGAACATGATGGTTAGATTTTTCTTCTCTATCCATATTTTCACCTATTTTCTCATATATGGAATCCCAGTGATGAGTTACTTTGGGTAATCGTTACGTTTCATACTTTAGTTTTTAAAATTAAGTTTTAGAATTCCTTTTTTACAATGTGGGTTTAAATGGATAGGAAATGATTTATAACCCCAAAAAATTTCGAGGGAGAAATTCATTTAAAGGGGGGTAGAATGTAACACCCCAATATTTTATGAGATATATTATTTTTAATTTTTTTTTCATATCTTCTATTGTATGCTAAACCATGATTATCTTTCACAATACGCAATAAAGTATTAGCTTGCAGTATGCGCAACACTATTCTTGGATCGGGTTACACACAATTTCAAGTTTGTTTGATAGTAGTTATTCTATGCAACATTGAGTGTATATATATATATATATATTCAATGTATAAATGAAATATGGTTTGATTTTGTTAGATGCAACAACAAAGGAGTCCTTCACAACACGCAACCCTAACTTGTCTTGCATCACACCCAATCATGACCTCCCTCGATAGCGTGTGTAGTACGCAATACTGGGTTTCACTAAACAATGATATAATGTTATAATATTATTATGGAATAGCCGTTATGAATAGTATTAACTAAATTTTTAATTTTATAACATTATTAATCATCTTACATATTTTCTAGAACATGGTATGAGAACAAAATAATTTTTTTTGGTAAAATAGGTATTTTAAAAAAAATGCAGTTTTGCCGTCTTTTGTTGGTGCACCCACTTTAAATCTAGTTTCGACATGTTTATAACTTCAATTTGACAAAATAAAATTCTTCCTTGGAATCAGGATTAAAAAATTTAATTTGGATAAAATTTTCATATTTTTCTGATAACTTTCATATTTTGATGAATAGTAAAAACACTATATATTTTAATTAAAAACAACTTTTTTCATCGCAATAATATATATGACTAGATTATCTTGTTAATTGGTTTTAATGATTAATTAGAATATATTCTCACCAATTAATCCAATTTTAGTCATTGTAATTAATTTTACTTTGAATTAGGACATAAACAAGTGATGATCTTTTGATAGTTATTGTTTTTTAAAAACATGTTATTTGTTTTGATAACATGAATAACTTTTAAAATCAATTAATTCCACTTATATGTTTGGAATTTTATAAAATAGACATCATTTTTGAATTCGGAATATCAAATATATCTTAGGCTGATTTTTTGGTATTTTTCTGAAAAACTTCAATTTTTGTTGAATAGTAAAAACACTGAGTTTTTGGTTAAAACCGTCTTTTTATTTAAATAATCATTTATTTGATTTAAATTTATTTTAGGTCAAAATAGATACAAAATACTGAAATAAGTTCAATTAAATTTATTGGAATCATTTTATAATAATTTTAGATTTATAAAAATTGTATTGAACTTTTCATCGTCTTTTACCCACCTCCTAGGAGATTTTGCAATTGATCATAAAACATAATTTTACCACTTCAATGAGATGAATTTCGAAAATCAGAGAGAGACGGTTAATATCAAGTAGTAAAATGTGGTTCAATTAGATCAAAATAATTTTTGGTCAATAGTTACTTTTTACTTTTATTTACCACGGTTAAAAGTAAATAGGGTAATTCAAGGTTAAAAGAATATTATAATAATTCAAAATTACCTTAACACTTTTCCAAACCTTATTGTATGAGTAATGGCCGACCATGGGCATCCTTGGGTCTATATTGGGACCCCATGGAGCCACTTATGAAAGACAACGACACATTAGATTAATTAATTTAATTTAAAGACAAAATTAGCATTAATAAAAATCCTTCAGTAATTAATTTTTATAATGGGATATATAAATTATCATTTCTACTATAAAATTAATTGGAAATATAAAAATATTTCCTAAATTTTGGTAATTTTTTTATAATTTTTAGACATAAAATAAATTAAATTTTTTATGGAAAAATAATGATGCAGTATTTACCTCATTAATAAATGATTTAAATAAATAAGATTATAATGATTAAACTATTTTACAAAACCTGTCCAATTCCTATTGGATGATTTTATTTAGAATATGAGTATTCTTATCTTAGAAATTAATGTTTTTTGGACCTCTTGAAACCGAAGATATGTTTATAATAAAATAATGTTTTCACACTTTCCTAAAGAGCCCCTCCTCTCCCTTATAAAAGGAGACCACTTCTATGCAATTCCTCACACCTCTAAAGCCATTTGGATCATCCAAAATCTGACCAACTAAGCTCCCTACATCCCTATCCTCCCCCTAGAAGCCTTACGTTAGGTATAATGAACTTTAAGAAGTCCTTTTTGTTCAAACCAAAGGAAGTTACCCAAATTAAAGGTTATAGTTTCTCTTAAGTTGTTTTCTTTTATTCTACTTCTCCAACCACTAAAATATTTTTAATACTTCCTTTTGTAACAACACCAGTATAATCAAAATAGTAGGATGTTTTTATGAGAAGTATTAGAAATACACTTACACACACCTCCATCTATTGGATGAAGAACATACTGTTTCTATGGATGGAAAACTAACGCCTCATGAAACAATGATTGTTCGATTTTCTCCTACCACCTCTCATGGTGGAAATTATGATGGAATTGTATTCATATATGTTATATATTATGTTTATGATTTCATTATGATTCTTTTCATCCCAATTATATCAATCCTTTATGGTTTCCATAGTTGTTAAATACGATAATCTCATTTGAGGATGTGCGGACTACCGCCCCCTCAAAGTGATGTGATTCATTAATGCCTTATGTGGGATGTATACAGGATGTAGTTAATGATATTATATATGATATTATTCTGGAATTATAATATACCTATGTATCATTATGTCTTTATTCTATTAAAATAATAAATATAAATGAATGTTGCGTTCATGTGTACGTACGACCTACCGTCTCCATAAATGATGTATTTCTTTTCATTTATCGATCAATTATATATATGTATATTCTGAATATATATTATATATAAATCATGTTTTAAATTATGTAATTATGTAATCATGATCTACGTAATCATATTAAAAATTAAAAGTCAAAACACAGACGATAAATGAAACGAATTTACCCAAAATACTACTTTAACAAGGAATTTACAAAAGAACGGGTAATATAAAGTCGTAAGTGAATCATATATGATATCATATATATTATTATGGTTCTATTACAAGTTAATAATATGTTTAAACCCACTATACAGGAGTCTTGGACACATACAGAATAAATTGGACATAAGGTAATGGATAATGTTCCAATCTCAATTGTTTTCTATCCGAGATTGCTTATACGAAAGTATTTACCGGGGTTATATTTTTCAACAAAGTCCAAGTTTTATAAAAACCTTTTCATGTATTTTTAACATCCTTTTTACCCATTTTTTACTTTTACTACATGGTCTGTATGGAATCATTCTTTTACAAGGTGCTTTTTGACTTTTCCAGAAAAAGTACGAGAAGAATGTTTTTTTAACTTATACAGCACGAACAGATTTTTATGGTTTCATAACGCCTTATTTTCAAGAAGCATACTCTACAAGATTTCATGATTATGTTAATCAAAATTATTTTCTTTTAAAATTCTATGGAATCTTGTGAAAATAAAATGATTTTGAATAAGAAAGGAGATTTTCCTCAAGAATTTATTTCAAATGTTTTATCAAAACCACCTTTCCATCTAAGATGACATTATTTAAAATGCGTATGTTTCAATTATAATGTATCTATTATTTACATGGTTTCACTTCTCTTATGATGAAATTATATCCATTTGTTTTATATGGATTATGTTATGATTGCATGATGTTTAAGAATCCCATTTTTATTAAATGGGTTATGCTTTGATTTATAATTTTGTGGCACACCTAAGAATGATTTCATTATGAGATGGGTGGGACCTATATCCCCCTCCAATGCATTGGGTAAAGATTTATATCTCATTAGGTAGAGGTGGCTGAAATGACAAGTAAATATGGTTCAGTAAGATAGGGCTGGAATGGCACGTAAACCCGGTTCAGTAAGGGAATTTGTCCACTAAGATGGTCTTGGTAGCAATGCATTGGATACTATGGAAATCATTACATGTGCTTAATGGATGCCATAATTAAATGTTTTTTTTTCCAATTCTAGTTTATCATGATTAATTTTCCTTTATGATCTATGCCTTATGTACTTCCAAAATTTATGTCATTTCTCATGATTTTGATGTTTAGATTTTATGGTCATGTTTTTTCATTCAAATGTTTATGGATTGTTTTATGTTCTCTATGTTTACCCTTACTCAGCATTTGAGCTCAGACTTTATTTGTTTTCTTTTCCCCAAGATTTAAAGAAAGGTTTTAGGTAAGAAAACAAAAGGGGAAGATCTTTGTGGGATATGTTCACGATCATTCCCCACGATTAGAAGATTATATTCCCAGTTTCCAAAGACACTAAACAATTATGGTCCTTGTGTGTCTGTTTTTGTTATATATTTATTATTCCACCAAAGTAATGTAATGTCCATATACGTCAAGCTTTGGGCCTCTACAAGATCATTAATAATATCAAACATATTATTTTCTCCTTATCCCTTCATTATGTACATATCATCTTCTTTCAAAAATTATTTCAATCACATTTCATGGTTAACGGTACCATAAAATTATTGAAAACCACAATAAACCAATAAATAGATATTTCAATATTCCACGATACTATAATTGAGATTCCACAACACTATTTTGGAATCCCATTACATAAACACTTAATCATTCAACAACTTCATTTTCATATTCAACATCACCAATAGTGATCGCATATGACTTCCCTTTGTCCTTTTCCTTAAGAGGTTGTTTATGTCAATCATCATTAACTCTTGGATTAAGTAATTGGTTATCATAATTCCCCGTTTCCTTGCACTTGTATCATTGAAGTGTTGGTGGTGCATTATCTATATTCTTTTCTCTGTTAACATCATTAGCTACCCTTTTCCATTACTTTGACACTAAAATGCTCGATGACCTTCTTTTACACACTTAAAAAATTTTCTAGTCCCTTTAATATAATCTCCACCATGGTTCTTTCCACACTTTTATCCTAAAGAAACATTCATATTCTTTTTACCATTTTTTTATTTTTCCTTGAACTCCATCTTTCGTTTCTTGTCAAAACCATGAGATGGATATTTAACACCAACTTCCAGTTCTACCTTGATTGCACAATGCACAATTTCTTCATTGCTACTAATGCCTGTTATTTCTAATTCCCATCTAAGACTTGGTTTTAATCCATTGAATAATCGATCAAAATCACTTTCAGGTTTGACGATATAGCCAGATGCATACCTTGAAGCGTTGTAAAATTCACCTCGTATATACCAACAGATTCATCTTCCATTTTCTTAAGCTCAAGGAAATCATTTTTCCATATTTGTTCAAAGAATAATAGTGAAGTACATATTGAAAAACAAGTTCTTGAACTCATCTCATTCCATGGATTCAATTTCCTTTTGGGGCCATGTATTCTTAATTAGAGTCCACTACTGGTTTGGTTCACCTTCTAAACTGTAAACAATCAAAATGAATTTTTCAAGTTATGAACAGAGAAGTATGGAAAATATCTTTTCGTCGGTACTGATCCACTGTTCGGCAATAAGTGGATCAGAAGACCCATTGAAAGAAGGTTGATGATTCCTCATGAAGGACTCAATAGAATATTGTTACCTTCTATGCTCATTTAGAAGTCTAGAATGATTCATAGCTTATGTAAGTATAGAAATAATTTTTTCCCTTCTTCTCCCATTACATTGGTTTATTTAGGAGTTCAATCATTGCATTGTCCAATACATTGATCAACATGGTTCCTTTGAGTTCCAGCCATCGCTTAAAACCCAAAAAGAATAGTGTGAGAGGCAAAAGTTGTGCTAGGAATACAACATAATAAAGGGAGAGTACCTTAAATATCTAACATCTTAGTTTTAATTCTATGATCGTTACCGAAATTATAGTACTATAACCTATAATTATTCTTAACCATAGATACATACCTTGACATAGCATAGAAATATCTCTAGGGATCATACTAAATTTTTCGCATCCAAGTTTCCAAAGGATGAC
This sequence comes from Viscum album, assembly GCA_963277665.1. Lineage (NCBI taxonomy): Eukaryota > Viridiplantae > Streptophyta > Magnoliopsida > Santalales > Viscaceae > Viscum > Viscum album. The sequence continues at coordinate 1,179,769,732 of OY728152.1, read as the reverse complement.
TAAACCTTTGCTCGGATACCAACAATAGAGACCCAAATATTGACATAAATAGACATTACATTACTTTTTCTAAATACATAATACATGATAAAAACAGACGCCCAAAGGCTGTATTATTTTAATGTATTTGGAAACTCAGAACATAATCTTCTAATCATTGTGAATGTTCTTCAACATCTCCCATAAATATCTTCCCCTTTTGTTTTCATACCTAAAACCATTCTTTATATCCTGGGGAAAAGCAAACATACAAATTTTGAGCTCAAATTATCATTAAGGGTATGCATGGTGAAAATAAAACAATCAATATTCATTTGAACTTAAAAACATGAACATAATGTTTAAACAATAAAATCTTGAGTTGTGAAATAAATCTTGGAATTATGTAAGGCATTGTTCATAAAGGAACATCAATCATGATAATATAGAATGGGAATAAAACATGTAATTGTGTAAAACCATTAAGAACATGATATGATTTCTATAATAGCCAAGGCATTGCTGCCAAGACCATCATAGTGGACAAATTCCATTAATGAACCGGGGTAACATGGTGTTCCAGCCCAGTATTACAGAACTGGATTTTACTTGTCGTTCTAGCCATGTCTATCTCATGAGATATAATTCATTACCCAATTAATTTGAGGGAGATATAGGTCCCAAAAATCTCATAATTAAATCATTCTTTTGTGTTCCACAAAATAAACATAAATCATTCATCATAACCCAATGAATAAAATGGGTTTCATAAACATGTTCCCATCATATCATAATCTATATAAAACAATGGATATCATTTCGTCATAACCAAAATCAAACCATGTAAATAATAGGGACATTAAAAATGAAACAAGACCATATTAAAAAATGTCATCTTAGATAGAAAATAATCTTGATAAAACAGTTGAAATGAATTCTTGAGGAAAGCATCCTTTCTTCATCAAAATCATATTCATTTCTAAAAATGCATTGTAATTTTAAATGAAATGGGTTTTTTTGAAAATAGTAATGAAATCGTATACATGAATCTTCATTAAAATGATGACTTATGAAACTGTAAAAATCCATTCAAGCCATATAAGTTAAAAAACATTTGCCCCATACTTTTTCCAGAAAAGTCAAAAAGTACCTCGTATGGTGAAAAAAAGAATGATTCTTTCCATACCTTGTGGTAAAAGTCAAAAAGGGTAAAATTGACTTAAACATACATGTATGAATAGAAAACATTTTATGAAAAAAATTTGAGAACTTATGGACATGGATGATAAACATAGCCCCAGTAAATATTTAAAAATAAACAATCTCAGATAAGAATGAGATAGGGATAATTATCCCTTACCTTAGGTCTGATATGCTTTGTATGTATCTGAACCTCTTGTATAATGATTTAAATAATGTCATTGACTTATTCCAGAATCATATTAATTGTTAATATATCATATGTGGTTATATTCTTATCTTCTTATTAGTAATATTTCATTGCAACTTGTTATTCAGGTGTTCATTGCTTTAGGTTCTTATGCGTGTTTTGTCAAATAAATTTTTATTCCTATTTTATGGTTATAGATACATCATTTAAAGAACCGTATTAGTGTAATATATATAATATTTATTCATTGAATTCATTTATATAGTCTTTATTCAATGAAGATCATGTAGAACGAGTCACATCACATTATGGAGATAGTAGGTCGTACGTACGCACAAGCGATGATATCGTTCCTATGATTGTGGAATTGTATTGAAATATATGGTGTATAATATTTCAGAATTGATATCACTTTACAATAATAATAGATAGTTATTTCATCCATACTTATACCCATCCAAATATATTAGTGATGAAATAAAAAGAATACACCACGACGTGAAGATGATATTTTGTACGTACGCACGCACGGTGATTTCTTTTTTCGTAGGATGTGTAGAACGTGAAATAGTGTATTTTTATATTTATAATAACATATCATTATATGATTGATACTGATGTTATTAATTTATAAATAAAAAAATAAAGAAGATTATGTAGAAGAAGAAATAAATTTGAAAGAATCGGTAAATGATATTACCTCTTCACTGACACGACTCTTCTAAACCTCCTCTTAGGGAAGTAAAGTTTATCTTTGAAGAATACCTATAGTTTGTTTATAGATAAGTGGATAAGAGAAATGGGCAAGGCTTGGTAGAGCTTGAAGGCTCAAAATGTTGTGAAGAGTAGAGGGATGAGGTGCCTTTTTATAAGGTAGGAGAGGGGCACTTTTGGAAACCTCTAAAATATTAATTTATAATAAACTCAAACCCCAAATAAAAACATCCAAAAATGACTCATATACGAATATTAGATGATATAGGGTTGTAATATTATCAACCAATAAAATTTAGACATGTTCGGATTTTATGTTAAGCCTTATCAACTTGATTTATCCTTATTTAATCTATTTAATTTTATTTGTGGAAATAATATTCTAAATTTTAAATTGTTTTAATTAATTACTTATGTGTTGTGAATTGTACATAATTGGATACTTTATGAAATTTTCTACCATATAAATTTAAATTTATAATTTTTAATATTTTTGGGATTTTTAAACAATTTAAAAATATGTCATTTATATAAAAAACAATAGTGTCAATTTTGACAATATTCATTTATTTGAAGTTAAATAAAATACACACAGAGTGTATATTTGAACAAAAATATTTAATAGTTTCCTAAAATGTCATATTCATCATGAAAATTCATCATGAATATTAATTAGTTCTTATAATATTTATTTTAATATTTATAAAACCATTAATTTGATACGTCTCTTAATAAAATATTTACTACAAAATTTTTGTATAATTATTTAACATACTAATTTGTTGCATAAAAATTAAGACTAAAATATTATGATGATGATAAGTCTAATAGATTTTATAAGAATAGTTTTAATCTAATTTACCTTCTAAAACACCAAACTTTTAAAATGTTGTGTTTATTAAATTATGAAGGTGAAAACATTGATATCATTTAAAATAAAATAATATAAGTGTCATAATCGCTTTTCTAAGGCTCCAAATGGTAAAAAATACGAGCTTCAGATGATTATGGTATATATTTACATGACAAATAAGTTTTGGTCAGGTCTTTGGGCCTTTTATTTGTATTATTAGTTTAATAAAAACGATATTATTAATTTTTCACTAAGTAAATAATTTATGCATCATTAATGTATATGCTATTAAGGTAATTATATAATTTTAAAAAATTACCAATAAATTACCATGATAAAGAAAAAAAATTTAGATTTCATGTTATTATTTATAACTGAATTTATATTCTGTATAACCTTATATTAAAAATAATTTAATTATTTAAGTTTAAGTGAGACATATTTCACTTTCAAAATAAATTGATGGTCTTAATCACATAAAAGTTGGTTCTAATAGATACAAATTCTACCCAAGAATATTTTGGGACTAAATATAATCATCCAATTATATTAATATTTGTTTTAGGGTAATTTCACTATATTATTTTTACCCTTAATTCCCAAATTTAGCTTTAACTATGGTAAATAAAATTCACCGTAGTTACTGATCATAATGTCTAAAAAATAAAAGTAGCATATTAACATAATTTAGACCTACTGATTCCAAATATGGAATCAATTTCTCCAGATTCAAGACACATAAGTTGCAGTATTTAATTTAAAATTAATCTCGTTGTTGACAAAACAAGTTTTAAAAGTTAAAGCATTGCAAAAGATTGAAATGTTTCTACCTATGAATTAAATGTAAAATTAATGACAATTACTTTAATTATATTAAATGATAAAACTATATTATATTTATACTTTAAAACCATTAAATATTATAATTTTTTCATTAAAAATATCTTGATGAGAAAAGTTTTTTTTAATAAATGTTTAGCATAATATTACTATTCATTAAAATATGAACGTTATCCGAAAAATATCAAAACATTATCCAAAATTAAATTTTTATATGCTGATTCACAAGAATACAATTATTTTGTAAAATTTAACTTCTAAACTTGTAAAAAATTAGATTTAAAATGGGTGTGCCATCAAAAGGAGACAAACATTCATTTTTTTAAAAAATTATTATTTTACCTAAAAAATTATTTTCGTTCTCATACCATGATCTAGAAAATGTGTAAGATGAATGACAATGTTAGAAAATTAAAAATGTAATTAATACTATTCATAATGGCTAATTTATAATAATATTATAATAATATATTATTCAGTGAAACTCAGTATTGCGTACAACACACGCTATTGAGGAAGTTCGCTTTTGCGAGTAACGAAAGCCATGTCAGGGTTGCGTGTAGTGCAAGCTTCCTTTAGTGTTGAGTATAACATATTTTTAACTTATTTCATTTATATATTGAAAAATTTCTATACTCAATGTTGTGTAGAATATTTTCTACAAAAAGAACATAAAATTGTGTGTAAGATGATCCATGAATATTGTTGTGTATACTGCAAACTAATATGGTGTTTCATATAGCGCAATCTAATATTGGTGTATCGTACAACAAAAGATATTAAATAAATTAAAAAGAATATATCTCTTGAAATATTGTGGTGTTATAGTGAGATCTGAGCATCAGGATCTAGCATGCTTGAGTACTTGCTCTGTACTTGCGTCCTTGATTTTTTCAATAGTTGGGGGACCAACTTACACTGGTGAAGTTCTCTTACAAAAACAACTATCACTCCACCATCAAAATTGAATGTTTTTTAGGCCTTGAACATGAGACCGTGAAAATCACCACTATGCTGGATAAACCCAGGGGAGTTAGCACTTATGAGTAAATAGTTGGTACGAGCGACCACTGAGATGGTGGGGATAATCCTGGAGTGGATGAAAACAACACAGAGCCAACATGAGTCTTATGGAGATACGATAAAGAGGCCCTTGGAGTTCAACGAGGGATACCATGTCTTCCAACTGGTCTCACCTCCCCCTGGATTACAAAATTTGGTTGGGGCGTCAATCTATCTTCAAGGATTATCAGACCATTACAGATTCTCAGTAGAGTTAGTGAGGTAGAGAACCTTCTAGATCATCCCCCTTAGATGCACCATGTACATAAAAATTTCCATGTGTCACAATAGAGGAGATGTGTGCATGATCCATCACATGTTATCGACTAGGGCGAGTTGGACATTGATGGTGGGGTGAATTTTACGGAGTTCCCAGTGGAGAAAGAGGATTACAGGAGCGAGTCCATCATGGACTATCGATCCCTCTAGTGCGAGTTCGGTGGCAGCATGGGAACATAAAATAGAGCTCATGGGAGTGGGATTCTCAGATTTGTGATGAGTACTATAATTTGAGTGAATTTTCATTTTTTTGGCTTTCGGGGAGGTAAAGCCCTATGGTGGAGATAATGTAATGTCCTGAAAATTTCGTATAATTTTTTAATTATACGGAATTATTTTGAGTCTGAAAAATTGATTCCATGTGATTCTGAGGACCATAGTGGTCAGAACGATCCGTCGAAAAATGTTATGCTTTAAATAGCACGTGTGAGAAGTTTTCATAAAAAAGTAGAATACATATTAAATAGTTACCTGGATCAGAAATTCGAGGGAACTGTTTCATTCATGATGGCGTTTTTACCCTAGGCATGACTTATTTTTAGTCGGCACATGCCTACAGGGAGAAAACCCAAAAATTTCTTAACCATAAATAAAATAATTAAATTATTTTATTTTATTTTTCAAATTCATATAACTCACGAATGGAGACTCAGAATAAAAATTATATACCACCACTATACTCATGAGGGTATTATTTCCTTAGGGAGATCTTAATATTGGCCATCGCGGGCCAACAATGGAAGTTTTTTTTTGTATGAAAATAAAATAATTAAGTAACAATTATTATATTGTTAAATTCTATAAATCCTAAACGGTAACTCAAATTGAAATACGAGAGTATCATTGAGCTCCTATGGGCATGATCTCCTACTGCAAATCCTATCCTCGATCGATGCTGGTCAAGGGTTACTATTGATGATTTTTTGATCTTTTTTAAAGTTATTTCAGTAAATGTGTGAGTGAAAATTTCTATCATTCGAACCGGTGATCGGATAAAAAATACATGGGGACCTTTGAATTAGTACCACCAGGATTCACTTAGGTGAAGCGTAACTTCAACCAGCGAGGGTCGGATAAAAAAGTTAATTTTTGTACATTACAAAAAATAATAATAAATTAACTCAACAAGTTATTTTATTTCTTTGTTCTAACTTTTGAGTGGTTTTGGTGGGACTGCTGGGTTTTCAGAACATTAAATGGCTAGTTACACTTTGTTGTGTAACCTCGCCATTGGGAGAATTAATATGTTCTATAATTCAATTCATTAATGAATATCATTGATTGTGTGGTGCATTGATCATCTCTTTCATCTATTTAAATGAAGCTTATGCATGGATTTTTGGAACTCAAGAGGGGATCCTCTGACGAAGTGGCGTGGTGTCTTCCACCAACCTAGAATAAGGATTTAATGACTGTTGAAGGATTTGATGGGGAGCACCAAAGGAATTGATCCTTCTCCTTCATCTGAAATACCCTCGGATGTGGACTCTTTTTCATTGTCCAAAGTGACTTCTAATGAGTTTGAGGTAGGGGGTTTATACTTGATTTATACCCTTTACCACATTCTTGAATATTATGAAGAACACAGATCAACCATCCAAGGGGTTGTTCCATGATTCGTTCTTCAATGTAGGAGGACATTGTGGGGTTTTGATTATGGGAGTTTTTATAATTAATATTTCCTCCCCATGTTGTTATGATAACATGGAGTGAATGGGTGAAACAAAAAAGGAACGAACCCTTTTTCGAACATGGTTGAGATGGAATTCTCCATGGACCACCAGAAGATTTGGTGGTGAGGTAGACCCAAGGGCCGCACAACGCTGGCACCGCCCCTGGAGGGACATAGGCGCAACAAGAATAAAAGTGCACCATTTGAGATTCATCATTGTCTGGAAGAGGTTTCCTCGACACGACAACACCGGAGAATGAGGAAGGAAGTGGCTGACACCCGCAGGCCACGAAGGAACGACGACGCCTAAAGGTGATGCCGCAGACAAGGGTGCGGCTGGCCTTTGCCGGCCACGTTGAAACAAAGCGGCACATCGTGGGGGATGGCCGAAGCATCAATCTGCTATGGAGGATGGTCACGCATTTGTGGTTCTGTTGTAGGCCGGTCTGTGTGGACTCACTGGGGTAGTACGATGCCATCCGACACCCGTGTCGAGCATGGAAGCATGCTACGGATGCACACCACGTAGGACTGTTGGGGCTTCTATCCACGGCAGAGAGAAAACCCACAATCAGCGGGTCCCACACGTGACCGGTCTAGTGGGACCCACCAATAGAGGTGGATCCAACTAGATCTGCTTCCTTGATGGCCCAAACCACTTCCGTCGTTCGGTAGGGGAGCAGACCCCTCCCGCATGGCCAGCGGGCCACACAATTCTGCGGCCCGATGGGTCGTGCCGAACCTATTGCCTAGTGCGCGAGCCAGGCTCAATCGAACCGGGTAGAGCCTCACCCCTTCAGATCGGGCCCCGCAGGCAGGTTCGGGTCTACCCAACCAGGTCGAACTAAACCATGACCCCCTTTCAAGCCCAGATGCACTTAAAGGTGAATCTCTCCTAAACCATATGTCTATTTGATGAGTTGTTTTTGGTTTCCAAACCCTTAAAAAGGGATGATTATATTGAAATATTGACCAACGTTTTAGTGAATGATGGTGTATGGAAGGGTTGGATCAATCCGGAATCCAACCAGGCCCTCAGTGCTAACACACTTATAACTCACAAACCAGGCATTCGATTGACACACCATCTATCGCGTTGGAACCCTTATGACATTGAAGTCTATTAAGTTACTATTTTATTTAACTTCATGGTGGTTGAGGCATGACCAATCTCATGAGAAATTATTTTCATAGAACTCAGGCACACTGTGTGTGGTGAATCCTACGGAAAACTATCAATTGAAAAGCTACCATGGGTGGATCATCATCATAGTGACCCAGTTTGGATCAGCAACATAGAAAACCTATGTGAAAAACATTATAGAGACCTTTTTTGGATCAGCATCATAGTGACCCTATGTGGATCAACATCATAGAAACCCTGGGTGGATCAACATCATAGCAACTCTATGTGGATCAACATCATAGAGACTCTGTGTGGACCATCATCATTGTGACCCTATATTGATCAACATCATAGAGACCCTGTGTAGATCAGCATCATAGAGACTCTATTTGGATAATCATCATAGAGACCTTATGTCGATCAACATCATAGAGACCTTGTGTGGATCAACATCATATTGACCCTGTGTCGATCAACTTCTTAACCACTCTCTGTGGATCAGCAAAGCGCAACCCGATGATGACCATTCTTAGAGAATCCCTTTGTGGATCAGTGACATACGACCCTATGAGGGTCGAAAATGGAAAAACATCATTGTTGTCTAGTTGTGGAATATCCTAATGTAATAAAAGGATATTGCTTCATACTAATCATCTTTATTACTGATATCTAAGTTGTATACGTAGTTTGATTTGAGTCTTTTGATTTGTGCATTGTTATTGAGATAATGATTTATTGTTTTTACTTTTTTGGAATTTCGAGAGACCATTGGGGGTATCAGGGTCCCTACTGGTTATTGTTATACTCACCCCTACACATGAATCCCCCACACCTTGTCATGTCTTATTCCGATGAAGGGAATCATTAACTGAGTCTCGAAGAGCTAAGACTTGATGGTGTACAGAGGTGACTAGTTGACATGGAGAGCCACAATGACAAGTTGTTCCTATCCTTCATGTATGATCTTTTACAGATGACCTCATGATCTGGTTTGTATTTTTCCTTTATTTCCATTTCAGTTGGGACTGTATTCTGGACCATTTAATAAAGTACATACTTTTACACTCTCTGGTGGTTTGAATTTTGGTTTCACTTTTCTTCTTCCGTTGTGTTTTACTTGTGAACAGTGTACCATGAATTTTCATGTAAATATTTTGAGGAAATGCCTTCACATATTAGAGAAATGCATTTCTGGTGCGAGTCACAAACCACTGGCCAATAGAAGGTGCGCAATGGGTAGTCATGGTACTGGCCCTAGGGGACGAGTTGTGACATTGGATCAAAGGGTAAATGAGATTTTAGTATTCTGTGAATGATACATGGACCCTAGTTGCATTTTTCCCTGGATGAGCTCAAAGGAAATATTATATTATATTATTCCTTGAATGATATGTAGAATCATATTATAGGCTGGGTCAGCGGACTACATAGGTTAAATGATATTATAGTATTATTTAAGAGATACCTAGACTCCTGATATGGATTTCCATGGGAAGGGACAAAATTTTGATGATATTATATTTTTCCATGAGTGATACCTATATTCTGATTCAGAATTCAATAAATGAATTCAAAGGATTAATGACATTACATTATGTTTTTATTTTAATTTGGATTACTCGGAGTCTATATTATAATTTTTTTCCGTGAAATACCATATTTTTTCTTAATATAAAGGGATTACAAGGATTATATTCATGGGGAATAGGATTAAATTATCACTGATATATTATATATATATATAAACAAATTTAGTATAATTACATTATCATTACCGTCAAAGGTAGTTCAGATTTGGATGATGTAGGTATTTCCATTCTTGTGTCCTGTGAGGGGACCAAGCTTGCCAGTTTCAAACTATTTAATTAGTTTCTTATTATACCAATATGATGCTTCATTTTATAATAATATAGTATATTTTATCCGATTTTGATCATGGTCGCCTACTGAGTTTATATCATACCCTTTTCGGGCCACCATTGGGTACTCAAAAGGATTATTTTTATACATGATGGGATCAAAAAATGGCTGAAAAATTAAATTAATGGTTTCTACTAGGATGGGGGATTTTTAGAAGATGTTGGTGACAGTTATTGGGATGTCTAAGTGATAGTATTGGGAAACTTCCCTTTTGTTATAGATGTATGGATTATGTTCCTACTACCATGTATTCTAGGTGCATTTTGTATAGACTTGAAATCATTTGTATATGAAACTGATTTATTTTTATCTATTATTATAACATCTAGATGATTTACTTCCACTGAATTCAGTTAATATTATTTATATTATTTTCTATAATATTTAGAGAACTAAACAACTCTTATTATGATTGTATTATCTTTCCAACAAAGAATCTTTAGACCCTTGATGATAGATAGCCACTTCTAGTGTAATTGGAATAACATTTGAATCCATGTGTCCTACTCTCTTGGGGCATCTCTTTAGTAGATCCTAGGTCTGTATGTCATAAAATAATATGAAATATGAACACAATTTTCTATTAAGGTAAATTTTGGCATGAAAAGACTTATTTCGTTAAAAAATAATATTTATTTATTTTGGGGAGTGAATGTTATAATTAATTTCTAAATAATTTTTAAATTTTATTTGATAAAGAAGATATTTTTTTTAGAAATAATCATATTAGAATTACTGTTGGGTGATGTATTGCGATTTTTTTTAAAAAATACTTCTTTTCTTTTAAATAGTGAAAAATAAATTTTTTTTATAAAATATTCACTTATATTCATTAAATAAACTCATTGTAATGAACCATTTAATATTAACATTATATAATTCTCCTTTAATTTTGAATAATCTAAATAATTTCAAAAGAATAATCATTATACCCGATAAGGGTAGATGAACATTTTTTTTGTTTTAAAACCCCTATTTTTATAAAGAATACATTTTGGTGCATTTTATATTATAGTATGGAATTATATTCTTCCAAATCTAGAAATTAAATCATAAAAAATGGATTTTTAATTTTAAATCAATATTTTCATTTCTAGTTAGTAGGTTCCTTTCATTTGTGATCATTAATAATAGTAACCATTGTATATATTTTTTCACATTGATATGATATAAATAGTGTAATTATGAATAAAAATATTATTATAATGACTGAAAATAAAAAAAAAGTATAATTCATTCTATTGGATGTTTTTCTGTCAACCATATCTATCCAAGATTCGAAATTATTGAAATTTTGTTCCATTTTTTATTGAAATGACCTATATATTATTTCACCAAAATATACTATAAATATTATAATTATATATCTTTTATATAATAAATTATTTTGTGATAGGTTTAGTAAAAATTAAATGATAAATAATTTTTTTCTAATGGTAATTTATTTTAATTTTTTTTCAAAAAAAAATTTCATAAATTATTATGCAACATGTAATAGGTGTCTGCGCAGTCAATAGAAAAACAATGCTAATGATTTCAAAAAAAATTAAAAGTAAATTTTTAGGGTCATTTATAGTGTAACAATGTTTTTGGATAAATATAACTTATTAGGTATTTTTTAATGGGTTATATTGAATTTTAATTGTTGTTATATTATTTTCATAGTCAAATTAAATTAATAATTGAATAAAATGTTATTATTCATATTTTATAATTTTTCTATTAAATGAATTAAAAATACTATAAAGCGCATAATCAGTCAATTGAATGTGATATATGAATAAATTTAAAACATGTTACATTTTTATGTCATTTTTTATTTTATAGAAACATTCTTAACCACTATAGTGAAAAAAATATTGGTATCACCATAATCTTAAAAGGGTTAACAAGTTGAAAAAAATTGATAAGGGTAAAAAATTTATATAAATGTGAAAAAGAACATATTAGATTAGTAGATTTAAACATATAATAAACCAATATGTTCATTATATCAATTTTGAAAAACATTTCTTTGAAATTTTATTTATACATATTTAATACATTATATAATTCCAAAACAACCACTCTTTTCATTTATAAAAGGGCACCCTCTACCACCAGTTAATGACTTAAAGATCAGTTTGTTTTTAGAAAACTCTGACCAAAATCCATTTCTAACATCCATTCCCACATTATATTTGTCTTTTTCTTTGAAAAAATACAATCCTTAGAGGTATTAATGTTTAAATAATACATGGTTGTCTAATAAAGAGGAAGAACCATTAACTAGTTGATTTAGTATTCATTCTTCTTATAACTCAAAGAAATATTATTTAGTAATGTTGAAATTATAATTTTGGAATTTGAATATTTTTTTATGTTACTGACCATACCTTTATTCATCTTCCTCTTTCATCAAATGATAAAATAATCTATTGTTCATCCATATAGAAAACTACCACCTCATGAAGGTAATGTATTTAATTTTTCATCACGTCTTATAATGGATGTTTATAATGATAGATTTAATGTCTATCTAAGATACTAAAAATATAAATATATTTATTTAATGATAATATATCATTTATGTTTTTACATTTCTATCCTTTGAAATATAGTAGTGTTGTTCATGTGTACATTTGGATTACCACATCCACAAAGCAATTCCATTAATTTTTCATAACCATAGAATATGGATGGAATATATGGAGTATTTAAAGAGGAAATATTTTTTATATATATTAATCATTATATAACGATTAGATAATACTTACATACAATACGACATGCCTTTAAAAATATGAAAGTATTAATCAAGCCTATGCACAACAAAACATTTCCATGATTATATCTTTATTAATAGTTCATAACCAAAATTCATGGTGGGATTGGAATGACTGAATGATTTATAAAAATGATGTACACTTTTAATTTTTTTGATGATGGATAAATGTCCTCTTTGACCATGGACAACATAAGGAAGCCATTTTTAATATATGAACCAAAATTCCGCAAAACACATGATATGGACATAATCAATTACATAATTAAATTTGCAAATAATTTTTTTGAGTCTAAGGTATTAATAAAATATATGGTATCAATATATTAAATAAATAATATAATTTCACTAAATAGTTGTAAAAGTACATACATTGAATGTCTGGACTCTAGGAAGGGGATTTCATATCAATTTGTATTCATATAAGCATATTTTATTATTATATTCATAATTTATTTTATATGGTTTATATAATTACCTATTAAATGCTATAACATAATTTTTTTAGTTCATTGAATATTATGTTATAGTTAAAATTATTCATCCAATGAGATCTGACAGTAATGTTGCCACATCATCAGGGATTTCTAAACTCAATTTCATTTCATTATGTTATAACACTTCATCATTGATGTTGATATTCCATGATTATATGTTAATTGATATATAAATTATATTATTATATATTTAAAATTATATTATATGGATTTACCTTTTTATACATAATCACTTCATGGATTAATTTTCACATAAATATTTATTAACAATTTAAGGGTTTTCATTGTCCAAATATAATTTTTCTAGGACGTGATTAATGTCATGTGTTGTGATTTATTGTAAGGATTACATAATCCTGAATTAATATTGGTATATTGATTAATATATTCATTAGATTTATATAGAAATTTCGTAAATCATTTTTCAATGACATTTTAAATAGATGTTAAAAAAGAGGTAAATGCTTTATGTTATAGTCCCCATTCATTTCGAGATTCAATATATTCATGATTATTTATCTAGAAATAATCTAATATAAATTTTTTTTGACAAATATATTTTAATTTACCATTTTTAAAAGTGGTTTACATGTTTATTATGCATTTTTACCATGTTGATTTAGGAAACATCAATAATGTTTCTTATTAGAGATACTGATCATGAATAATATTTTATATCGGGTATTTTTCGCTTCCAAATCAATAATTTCAAAACTGATTTCATGAATATATTTTTCTCATCCTAAATAATTTTTTAATTTTTTTAATATTGTCTTTTAATACCTTTTAAAATGGGCTAAATCGAAATTTCTTATCTTTTTCCTCATTTGTCACTGTTTCCCCTATTTAAAAAAGTTAAAAAATGTTGATTTTTAGCATTTATTTATTGATCATATTTTCACAACACCATTTCTATTATTTCATTTGATGACAAATTTATGATTTTACATGGTTATATTCAATGAAAATGATTTCAAAATTGTTAAATTTTAGTTTTTATAAGTGTAAATAAATGTGGAAGGGGCATTTACCTAAAGAATGTTTTATTTATATTTTTAGGGTATTCTTATTCATCTATGATTAAAATAACTTGTTTTACAAATGAGTCACCAAGGATGTGTTTTTATTATTCCATCCTTATTCTTTATATGGTTTTATTTATATTGTGTCAATTTTTTTTAATGAAACATATTTATTTAACATGCGTTAATAATGAAATAAATGAATAATAAATATTGTAATGTTGAGGAATGGTAGCCATAATGTGTTTATATTATGGTTCTTGGGGATTATTTATGATGTCAGGTGGGCCATATAAATATCATGGTGATGGAAGAATCAAATATAGCACTCCAATGCATTTTTGAATGTTGTAGAAGTTGAAAGAATATAAGTAACTACTAAGAGGGCATAGAGTTAACTGAGTAATATGTTACTCCTAAGAGATTATGGGTATTTCCCATATATGATTATAATATCTAACATGGTTCTTTTAATGGTTATATGAAGCTAATATTTCAAGATGCTGATATGTTTTAATTATTATTTCTAAGATTATATAGTGATTCCTTTGGTCATGAATGATATCACGTGTATTATAGTTATTGATTCATAGACTCTTGAATTTTCCAGTGTTTTATGTCGTATATCAAAATTTATGATTAATGATTTTATTGTTAAATGTTATCTACTATTGTTTTCATGAAAATTTAACATGTCATCATAATCTTATTCACATCTTATGATCATTGATTACATATAATTTTAATCTCTTGTATTTTCCTTTACTGAGAATTTGATCACTCCATTCTAATGATTAATTTTCCCAAGGATGTCAAGAATGGTTTTAAGTATGTTATAAATATAAATGATAAATAAGGTGAATAAATTATTGATACATGACAATTATTTTTATCCATTTCTCATTTACATATCAATGTTTTTTATGTAATATACTTTCCTAATTGAAGAACAATATTGATTTTTAATGTCTGTGGATATGAAAGTTATAAAATAATTTAGTTTGATGTAATATCGATTATATTATTTTAATTTGGAAATACCTAACATTATAAAAACCAAAAATATAAATAGGATTTTTTTATCATCAGATCAAGGAGTTTATTTAGGATCATTATTGTATTGAAGAACAATTTGTTTCCTAATATTATCTTATGGAATAAAGAATTTATTTTTGGGTGCTAAATTTGAAAATATCCATATGAATCATATGATATGTAGGAGTTATAATTTAATATGTGTTGATAATTGTTTGAAAATATTTTTATATATCTAAAAATTCGGTTATAGAGATATTAAAGCTGTTACTCAATGAACCGAACACCACTATGATTTAAGGGGACATTCTGATTGATGTTTTGTTTAAATAAGATGTTTTTTACCCCAGGATAATGTTATTACATAGAAAACTAGTCTAAAAATTAAATAATAACATTTTTTATTTCTATTTTAGGAGCAATACTACTATGAGGAGAAGGATTCCCCATAGTGTGTGATAACAAGATATTCATTATAGAGTATTAAGCTATGATACATGCACAATATATTATCAAATAGTTGTTGAAATTAATTACTCATTGATTTTATAGAAAGGGGTATTTTTCATGTTTTTGGAAAACCTATGATGATTAGAAAAATTGAGACATATGGATATATTTTTTGTGATTGTTTTAAATTTGTTTCATATAATAAAAATAGATGAGAATTTATGTGAAAATATCAATGGTTAATAATATTCAATGTAAAAAAATTATATACATAATATATTTTAAAAATATTTGAACAGAAGGAGATGCATAAATTATAATGAAATATAGATAGAAACAAACCACTGATAATCCTGAAGTTCCTCTTTTTCTTTATGGTGAGAATACTTTAGAAGGTGATGGGGAAAATATTGAGTTCAAGATTAAAAATTTGGAACATATTATTTCATATTATTTATATTATGATATTTAGAAAGTATAGAAATTATGATATTGAATATTATGAATACTTGATGTATATCTTCTATTGATGTTTTATTATAGTACAGCTTGTTAGTGATCTCTTTGGTACTCTTCATATTCTTTTAATATACTGGAAAATTCCAATAAAAATAAATAATTTGTAGATTTTGAAATATACTAGATACCGAGTTAATTGGATATATATAATATATTATCTATTATAATAATTATTATTAATATAATCCGGGATATATATCCCATCCTAAAACAAATATGTTATATTCACCCATATCACGGGTGATCACTGAAAAAAACCATTTTCTTCCCACAATTTCTAAAGACTATTTTCATACATTTAAGAGTAAGAGTTTAAATCAAGAGTGGATAATGAATTTATCCTATTGTATAAGATAATTATAAAATATGGAACAATTCATGAAATCTTACATATGGTTTCTGTGTTTGTTATTAATATCATAGGTTTTCGAGATACATTGAATGATTTTATAGTTATAAAGAAATTTATATCAAATTTTATTGTAATATTTTATATATAGTTTTTACCATTTGATGAAATATTTTAATTTCCTCTTGATACACTACATAATATTCTTACAGGTTATAGAATTATAAATTCTGCATCTTTGAAAAAGAAGATCAATATAGAGGAGGACATGACATTAAATGATATAAAAAATATAAAATAAATAATTATTAAGGAATATTATTTCCTTAAAAAATATAAATATGATGAATAAAATGATTAATAATTAGAGGGAATAAGGTCTCTTATATAGAATAAACATTAAAATTGAATTTTTAACTACAAAATAAAAATCCATCTAAACTTCATTTGGTGGGGTGGAGATGTGAACATTGTGATTGAGTATCTGGATATGTACGTTATTGATTATTATGATGTTATTTTAGAAGAATATTTTCAATTATATAAATAAATAAAAAGTTATAGGGAAAAAATTAACCTATTGAGGGAAGGAAAATGATATGAGGAATAAAATTAATAAGAATATAGAGAAAATAAGAGGATGACTACTCCACTATTGATAGACTAAATCGGAAATTGAAAAAATATTTAGAATCATTGTTTCTCATATTTGAAAACATTGAGAAATCTTATTTATTGATATAACATGTTAATATATCTTTACTAAGAATATGTTGAATGATTAATTTTTCATTGGGTTGTTTGAAATACAATACTCAACAATGAAATCAGGCGATTGTAAATATACGGTCAACAAAAATGGGAGATGAGTTTCTCTATAATGTAAATAATTATACTACAAAATTTTAACCATTAAATGTTAATCTTTAGAATAGATATGAAATTAAATAAATTTAATGATACATTAAATTAAAAATAAATTTTGATGATCAAGGCTTAATAATTGTGTCTTCATCAAGGAAATATTTTAAAGCTATTGAGAAATGATTATAATAAATCTACATAAGTAAAATATGTTATATCTAACTCACATATGAATTTCAAGAGAAATATTTATATAAAATATGTTTTAATGAATTCAAATATATTACATATATTTTTAATTATAGAGTAGGTTTAGATGAAAAATATTTCAATTTTAGGGATGATAAAATGTGTGTGAAAGGAAGTACAATATTAATGGGAGTGGAGAATATTGCTAGAAGGAATAACCCACATCTTGAATGTATAAAAATGATAAAACCTAATTGTTAAAATTGAGATATTCTTCTAAATTGATATCATTATATCATGGATGGCCACTTTTTAAAGTGTATTTTTGGTGTTTCTAGATATTTGGTCAAGAAGCCTATATATTATATCATATAATTTATTATTCATGGATTTAGAGAATACATGAATTTATGGGTATATATTTTCAACAAGTGAGTAAAAATTCAGCGAAATGTGAGGCTCTTAGAATATATCCACAAAATTAGTACACATAAAAACAATTATGTTGTCTTGAAGAAGTATTTAGAATATGCAAAGATAAATGAAATTATAATAAATAATTATCGACTAATTTTATATTACAATCAATTAAAGCCATTGATGATGAATTTTTTACACTAAAGATAAAGCAGTGAAGTCAATCCCTGTTCAAGTGGATCTAAACGACAACTACTGATACAAGACATAGATTAATGATAATTTTTTAATACCCTCATATATGTGATAAAAATTACCAAGGAGAATATAACATTAGGAAGAATTTTCATTAATATTTGGAAATAAATGGAACTAAAATTTATATATTCTATCAAATAAAATTCCAATCCCAAGATATTTTATTTTTGGTTAATTCAATTAAAATATTTTGTGTTTTAGATAAATCTGTGATGATGCTAATGAATTAATTATCATAAGTAACTATTATATCATCAAAATATAAAATTTTGGAAGAAATATAATAGTGGGAGACAGACCCATTGTTAAATTATTCGAAATATAAAGTACTAGTAACTCTAGTTAATTATGTTCAAAAGATCAAGATATGATTTGGAAAATAATAATAGGAAACTTTGGTCAATGGATTATTATTATGACTAAAAAGGGGTATGTGGTTATAGAAATTACATAAATTAATTTTGAAAAACATACCGTTATTAAAATATTTAAAAATTTGGAAATATTCTGGGATGAGAAGAATGTGTGAAAATTGTGTCCACGTAGCCACTTGAATTAGTTCATTTAAATTTATATAGGCATATGTGACATTAATCCACTAATTTTGATCATTATTTCATTACATTTAATGGTTATTTCACTAAAATTAATTATGTGATATCCATAATGAAATATTATAATGTAGTGTACATGACCAAAATCATCAGTAGATAAGTAGAAAAATAGCATGTTCTTTTTATCAGTATGTTACGAAATGAAAATAGAATATAGTTCCTTAAAAATTCTTTTGGATTGTATCTTAAAAATAAAAGATTATTTAACAAAACAATTTTTCAAATATTCACAAGAAAAATTGATTTGTATGGATGAATACTAGAAGCTGGTAAGAATGGGAAGGACCGTGATTTTATACCTAAAAATGAAAAATGTATTTTTGACATAACATGTCATTGTTGCAATGAGTATTTAGAATATGTTTTTAGTTGGGAAAAAAATCCACCATGAATTATTATGTATTTTTTTTCATAATAAATGAAGTCACAATTATTTCAAATTATTATATTGGCTATGATTTATGAAGTTTGTAAATTTATACTATGAAATGATTGAGGAAAAATTTGATGAATGAGTTTTTACGGGATATTTGTCCAATGATAGAGGGAAAAAATTTAGAATCTAAATAATATATAATATGGTAGACTATTATGATATGGAAATAAATTAATTTTAACTAAATCTTAGATATATTCATGATATATATTATTAAAATTAATAAGAAGACAATATGATGTTTTTTAAATGTAATTAAAAATTCAATTAGGTATGAATAAAATCATGTTTATATGGATTCAAATAAAAAAATTATGATATGGGTGCCTCTAGAATATAAAATTAGAATTATTAAATGATAAAAAAAATGTTTAATATGACATTATAAATAGAAAACAAAAGGTGGTATTTTCGAATATAAAAACAATGAGATGTGACAATAAAATAGCTCTATTATGTCAATGTAAGCCATAATCCTTTAATGAAATTATTGAGAATATAGAATGAATAAATTAGTTGAATAACGAGCTAAATTAAATTAAAATAAATGAATCTTGGGATCATGTTTTATGGAACTAATATAATAGAATTATTATAATAAAGTGTCTTTTCATAAATAAGATTAGTTAAAAAGTTTACTTTTTATGAGACATAGATAATCTAGATTGAAATGGGTATTTAAATTTGGAAGGATTTGTTTGTAAATAAAAATTTTTATTTTCAAGATGTATTGAGGAAATATTAATATTTTTTGATATGTAATATCATAATAAGAAAAAAAATTAAGAAGTTATTAAGTATTCTTCCATTAACAAAGATTTAGAAGAAAATGTATTTTTTAAAAACCTGATAGATTTGTCTGCTATTATTATAGAATAATTATATTTATGTTGTTTAATGAATTTTAGAAAATAAAAAATATTTTTTATATCCTAGTATTCGAAGCATAAAAACATCTTTAAAATAATAAGTTTCATTAATGGGTATTTATAAAATAACTAGTATATAAAGGTGACAAGAATAAACTCTTGTAGTATATTTTTTTTTTATTTCATAAATTATATTAAAGGGTAAAAAGAATATATCTATAATTTATTTTAATATATAATGAATATTAAAACTTTAATGTCAATTATTTTTGCGGTTTGTTTCTTATTTTGATAAAAATTTTTGTAGAAATAATAATATATTTTTTATCTAATGTATAATGATATATAATTATATAATAAATTGGAATGGAATTATACAATTATGTTTCAGCCCATGAAAAATGTTATGATGATATTTAAGGATTAGGATGAAAAAATATGAATTAAATGAAAATAAGTAATGTGATTGAGAGCCTGGTGTATATCACAACATCTATACCATACATTTTGTATATAGTTCCACTATGTGAATGATAAGAATGTGATTTAAAAAATCAAACAATATTTCCATCAATAAAATACTCAGATATATCATAGGATATTTAAATTATGGTATTATAAACAACACATTTAAATAAAAAATCTTATTTTTGGGAAATGATTTTTATTGGGTTTTTAATTTCAATGATTGGTAATCATTATCAGGAATATAAGTTTCCTTGAGAAAAAGTTCTATGTGTTTGAAATAGAAAAAAGAAAAACTTGATAACATCAAGAACATAATATTACTGGTATGTGTTTGATATAAAATAATGTTAAATTATGATTTGGATATAATTGAAATTAGTTAAACTAAAAGAGAATGTTATTAATCCATTTAGGATACCTTGTGATAATCAGAGAGAAAATAATTTATGTAAAATAAATTTAAACACTCTTGATTAAAAAATATTTATATCATGTCTAATTTTATCAATGATATGTTTTATAGAATATGTTTCATAATATAATATGTTTCTACACTATATTACATTTTTTGATTTTAAACCATGGTTTTTCTGAGGGATTGATTTTATTGGATGAGGATGAATTTTCATGTTAATTGTATTTTTATTAACTAAATAATATTATAATTACACCTAAATGATTTCTCTACTATATTCAATGGGGAAGAATGGTACAAAACTCACTTTATAAGTATATATAAGATCAAAATAAATTATTACTACTAAAATTGGTTGAATTAATAGAGTTTATTATTAGGGAGATATTATAGACAAGTAACCATTAATTTATTATTATTGCGGTAGGAAATTCACTCAAAAAGATTGGTTTTTATATTAGTCTAGTGTTAATAAATTTATCTTTTATAAATAAATAAATTTTAAGAGTTATGGGGAATTTATATATTATTGTATTTGTAAAAAACATTAGGGAAAATTTAAGAATCCAAATTATATTTAAATGGTTTGTTTTATTTATTGTGAATGTTATATTAGAATATTTGAGATATAATGAATGTTATTATGAATGTTCCTGAGATTTTAGATAATCTAGTGATGTGTTTTGGACATTTTATAATGATTTCGATAAATCTAGAGTTATTCTATAAGAACATATATTTTCTACAATTCAAAATGATAAAAATGAAGATACATCAGGAAAACATTTCTAAAAAAACATGGAAATTGAGACTATAATAAATAAGATTAAATTTTAGGTACATAAAATCTCAATGATGATACATAAGATCAATATCATTATAGATAATATGTAGAAAACATCCTTTTAATTTATAAAAATAACTTATAGTTTTCATGTGATACAAAAGAGAAAATCAGTGCATACATAAAAATATATTTATAATATGTAATTTTGACATGAAAATTCATCTGTATTTGGAATATTAATAATAGGATAAAAAAGATTAAATATAAAGATATAAAAGAGTAACATGTGGTTTTATTTGATACATATGATTTTATAAAGGTCATGTATAATTTATAGGGTTTATAAGTAAATATGTAATAATAATTGAGATAATTATATACTATTATTTTGTTATTAAGAATCATAATGTAATATTTATTGATAAAAAAATCAAGATGATTCATATATTTTATTTTTAAGAAGGGTACTTACCCATTTGATAAATCTACACATTAAAATTCTCATTCTGAATGTGATTATACATTTTTTGATTTATGGCATCGATAGTAATGTATATAAAAACAGTGATATAAAGATCAATTTTTTGGGGGAAATAAATAAAAGAAGATACAATGAAATTGTAATCATATTTTTAGATATTAAAATATGAATATTTTGAATTCATTATTGAATATTGACGCTTGATTATTGCCTAGAAAATGATTTTATTGGTATGAAAAGATGAAGTTCAAATTATCTTATATTATAGTGTTTTTATTAAAAACTTTTTATAATATATATTTTATCCTACATGAAAAATATAGAAAAAATTTAGACTGTGTAAGTAATTAGATAATGAGAAATTAAGTCTAATGTAATTGTGAGACAAAGAGTGATTATATGTTGTTACTTATGCTGATTTTGGATTTCAAAGTTCAAGAATAAGATGAGCACATTTTCATAATAATGAATTAAAATATATGAATGGAATATCATTCATTTTTTAAAATCATCTTGTGTCCGAATGAGATCTTTTTTGTTCTAGTTGGAACACTTATTTAAAACTGGGGGGATCTTGTATACTTTAATATATTGAAACCATCATATGGGGAAATAAATTTCTACTAAGTAGGAAACCGACACTTCCTATCATTATTTTATGATATTTGTGATACCTATATATTTTAGAATCAACCCAGCCAATACGTTGGTGTAGTTACCCACACTGTGGGACAACATTGTAAAAACATTGTGTCTTTTATGTTATTATACATTTCTATTGTATATGTGTGAGGTAGAGATTCAATTATTTTTATGACTATGATTCAATTAAATAACATATAAATATTTCATTATAATGAATATGTATAAAGGGAAACTTTTATCCACTAACCCATCATAGTATTTCACTATCTATTACAAAGGACCTCATGTGGAATACTTCAACTTTCCTATTGAAAACATCTGAAAATTCCAATGATACACCATGATGGTTCTCCACACACATGTTTTATGAATAAATAATCCTAACAAAATAATTAAATGTTATAAATTATTATATTATTTCACTCCATAACCCATATTCTGAACTCATTCACCATTGATTATTGAATAATTCCCTTTTTAGAGTTAAAATATTAACTCTTCTATATTATCAATCCACAATTTTATTAATTAATACAATAAATCCATTCAACAAATTACATCATATAGTTTTATCTAATGCAAGTCGAATTCCCTTATTAACTATTCCATTCCTTCAACTATATTATATATGTTTCATACCACTACTATCCTTCTTTACTGACTTATGAGAGGAGGTAATCTTGTGTGAATATTTAACCATTCTTATGAGATATTCAATAATAGACTAAGATTATGTGTAACAGAGTAATTAAGATCACCAGTAGAAATCCACATTCATGAAATAGTAATAATGATATTGAAAATTCTATAAACAACCCATGATCCTTCCAATTTATTAATATATATTTATTTTTGCTTAAAATTTTTATGTAATTGTTTTCATCTGAAACCTAGATAAATGTCACATCATTCCATATAATAAAATTGGCATTATTAATATAACATGTCAACCAGATTCTGCTATTGAAACCTCCCTATATCAATGATCTATATGGATATCTATCATTTATTGGCTACAATATTTGTTATATATTGAAATATAGTAAAATTTAATCTACTTATTTTGTTACACAAGTATCTAAATTGTTTTAAAATAATGGAACACCAAATATTAATTTTATATACAACCAAAATGATAATAAAAAATTAAATGAAGAATTTTATGTGGATTAAAATTATATTTCCCTGATGTATATCTCAATTAAGGAAATATTCCAGGGTCTTTCATGATCTGGAAGATCTAGATGGAAGGAATTTACTACACCAATCACTATAAACACTATAAAAGAAACCCCTTATGTTATATCTTTATAAACTAGAGTATGATCTACCATGTGTTAAATAAACTCTTCCATCAAAATAACTTTGAATAAATCCAAAATCCATTAGTCACATAAAATTTATTAAGTCTTTATAATGATCAGTCTAAATTCAAAACTCCCAACCTATAATATATATTCATTTTGGTTGAGTTATTTATAAATTTTATAAATGTGAAAAAATTATTACACTAAAAAATTATGTTATTATATTATAATAATTATTATTTATAGTATAAATTAATAGATATTGATAAAAAATCCCTAAAAAATTAACCCTAAAATATGGTCCATTGATCTAAAAATTCCAATATGGATACCATATAAATTCAACACAACTTAAAAAATATATATCAGAGAATTATTATAACTAGAGAAACATGACACTGAATTGATGTTTAAATAAACTAAAAATAAACCCTTACCCATTTTTCACCTATAAGGTTACTAAATATAATTGAAGACCACAATGCTTTGAAATATATGTTAATTTAATTATTATTTTATCATATCCTAAGAATCTTTTTCCACTATAAATGGTTTCTAAAATATATTCCAAATATCCAATGATTAATGAACCTATCCAGATCATTACACTATTGAAAAGCTCTTGGAATATCAATAATTGGTTAATTAGTCTGTCATTATCTATATATGGATGTATATAAATTAGAAAATAAGTATATCCTATGGTTCACCACACATGCTCCGTTATCATATACACTGAACAAACAAGTATCACTATTATTAAAAAAATATATTAAGGGAAATTTTTATTATACACGAATGTTATAAAATGTGATAAATATATACATCATATATTTAATGTACTGAGTTTCAAAAATATTCATACATAATGTCACTATTTTTTTATATATGAGGATATATATGATAGTTATATTAAATTAACATTATATATAGGGTTGTAGTGATGATATATAAGTTGCATATTAAATATAATCATTATATATATATATCTTAACAATTCCATAAAAAGTACACTTTATATAATATTCAACTAAAAATACCATCTTATATTTCTCCATCAGTACCATATATATGATAATTGTATAAATAAACAAAGTATTTAAAAAAACATATTTATGAAAATATTGGTACCATTTAAATAAAATTATTACAAAAAATCTATACATGAAATGAAAATCAAAAATAAATACATAACATCTATATTATCATATAAATTAATAACAAAATATATATTTCAATTTGAATAAAATGATATTGGTATGTACTATTTAAATACAAAGTAAATCCAAAAACATTATTATGAAATAATTTTAAGTGTTATATTTAATACCTGTTATGAAAATTTATTTTCTGTTATAGAATATGAATAATCATCAAGAAAACATTTTAAATATTTATTTATTTATTTTGGATCAAAATGTATTAGATTATATGTCTTAGAATTTTTAAAATTAATATCAATAAGATTATTTCAAAAAAGTTTATGTAATTTAATTTGGATATTTACCAATATTTATATAAATACATACTGATATTATCATTTTTTGGAATATTTTTACTATAAATGAATGGTTTTCTCATCCACATATTACATCACAAAATATCCATAATCAAGGACTTTTTGTTTAAAATGTAAATTATTTAAATAAAATAAATAAATAAATAAATAAAATTTTTAGATTTAAAAAATATATTCATCAACTAATAACGATTACCACAAATGATGTTACAATTATAGGTATTGTGGTAATATCCAACCCATGGGATAGACTAATTCTTTTTTGTATGGTAAAACAGAATATCATTAAAAATGATTGAATATTAATAATTCTAAAAATTGTATATAGTAATAATATATATATAATTAAATATAATTATGTATAAAGTAATTATATCTAAAATTGATGAATTCTGGGTCCTTTTCTAGACAATTCATAATAAGTTGTTACAATGTTGAATTTATCCATTATGTCAAAATTGATCAACATCTAGTGGAACTTATATAAAAAATAAATATTATGTAAAAATGAATATAAAATATTACATTATAATTTTTTTACCATATTACTTAGTTTAGTTGGACTATTTTATATGATATAAAATATAATTATGTATAAAATCTTATGATTATAGGATAAGATTTTTATAGGATATATTAATGACTACTCCAATGTCATGAGTTGGGATGAAAAAATTATTTTTTAGGATGGTGGGACAATATAAGTATAATATGTGCATCTATATTTTTAATAATTCAATCTTAGAGTGTAATTATGAAAAATGGTAAATAATTATATATAATAACAATAAAATACCATATCCCCATATTTATGGTATTTACACTACCCATTTTCTATTTATGGATGTCATCTAATAATATATACAAAATCATGTCTATGTTGGAAATATTTTTTTTGTAAAAGATCACCATTGTTATTGTCTAGGTATCCCTTAAAATTGCAATATATGCATTAAGAAGATATTAATTCTTTATTAATGAATGTTTATTACATATTTAATTGACTATATACATTCAATTTAGAACATTTCAAATATTTAGTTCCTTATATTATTTGTTTGGTCACATTTATATATCATTTTTTAAATAGAAGAGACAATTGATTGTATAAAAGATAATCTATGAAACTTAAGTACGTTTGTAGAACATACAATCCAAATATGATCCTTAAGAAATATGATAAATCTTCTTATATTGTCTACTTATATTATGAAATCTTATGATTTCTTAGGAAATATGAAATTATTTTGCTAGTTGATTACAATATTATACCATACATGACTATTACAGAATAACATATATGTGAAATTTCACATAAGATGTTATAGATCAATTCATAAGAAACTTTATAATAATTTGTGAATCCTATTAAAAATTTACATTCATTTTTTACTAAGAAAAAATTTATTTAAATAAATATTTTAATAATTTAATTTTGAACCAAAATTCAGTATATAAAAAAATTGAGATCCCAGTATTGATACAATGATGGGATGGCCAAGTCATGGTATAGTTATGTGGATAATTTTATCTATGTAATCACCCTAATTTGGTATAGTATAGATTTTTTAATAACTTATTTATAAATTCATATATCCTTCCTCAAATCAGAATCATTTTATGAGGTTTCAATACACTTTTTTTTCATAATTTTTCAATATTTTTTTATTCCAAATATGATGTGTAATAGATTTGTGGTATAAAAAAAATTTTGTAGTGGAAAAATCAATACCTATATTTCTTCATGGATGATCTCTTTTTGAAACATCCACTGATATTTACTATTTTAAAATAGTTTCATTACATTAAATAATTTATCATTGATTATAATATTTTATTTGTATATTTTTGAAATAAAAAAATACACATACAAGAATTACACATCAGTTGGATACCTCATTAAATATGTCGTTGAAAATATGTCTCTTCTCATTGGTTTTATCACCAATAAATAATAAATAGGTGGGGGGGGGGGGGGTACTACCCCAATCCATATTCAAATTAAATTAATAGTTTCTAAATAGTTTATTATAACACTCTCTTTGCCCAATCAATCAATTTCAAAAACAATTTATAAATATTTATATTACAAACTATTTCATATAAAATAATGATGATAATTTTTTATAAAGTATATACATACTCATAATAGTATAACAGAAAAATATTCTAAATGGAATATTTATAGATTTATTCATTTGTTTTGGGAACAAATATTTGTTTTTTAAGAGTAAAAAAAAGAAATATATACAAAAATTATAGGTAAATATTTGTTAGGTCATTAAAAATATGGTATTTTTGAATTGAATGCCTTCACTTTGTTTCTAAACCAAAATATTCACAAATGTGTCATAGGAAAATGAATCTCGTCTTTTAAGGAAAGTCACTATGTTTATTTATCTGGTAAATAAAAAATATATAAAAAACATAATTGAGGTTTGGAAACATGAGGAACGTATTTTTGGTAATTATTTCAGAAAAAAAATTAATAATAAAAATACTATTTTGAAATGAGTAAGAATTTATATTCAAGATAATAAAATTCAACTTATAATTAACATTTTTTATTAACATAATATTCTCTCATATATAATATTTATCCTTAACATATACCATATGACAATTTTAATTTTTAACTGTTACATTTCCCTAGCCAAGTCACCAAGGTAACTAATAAAATTATAATTATTTCCCATAACATGTGGTAAAATTTTATTCCTTGGAATAATATATTTATGAGCTTTTATTTTTTATAAACATTTTTAAATCAATTTATGTAATTTTGGTATCTTTTCGTATATTCAATAAAAATAAATTTTTAGGAATTTTATGAGAAGAATCATCACTATGAGTAGCCTATAGTTATGTGTGAATTAAAAAAAATTTCTTTATTGTTTTATAGAAAATAAATGCATTAAAAACTAAAATTAGAGGCATCATATTTAAATTAATATTAAAAATAAAAATATTTAGAAATATTTTCAAAATTTATGAAAAAATAAATAAAACTTTAGTTTAATGTAATTTTCTAAAAAAATTCACTGAATACTCTTTACTCAAATAAACCACCATAAACATTTTTTTTGAAAATATATTAATAATTAATATTAGTGTCAATATTATTATCAAAATAACCAATTACATTTAATAGAAATAAGATATATGAATAAAATTTTTATGATTATAATTAAATAGAAAAATAATTAAAAAATTATTTTAACAAATAAATATATAGCATATCAATGGTGGACTAGTTACTTTGTTTTCCCTTTTAATGTTCCACTTTTTTTTCAATTTTACATTTTTTCACATATTCCCTTCATATAATTTTTTTGAAAGACCATTTCAAATAATTAAAATGAAAATTTATCTTTAATGATCATTTATTTTTTTGATGTAATCAGAATCTGTGGAATATAATTTGAGAGATGATAAAAGTAACAAGTCATTATCATTTTGAGAATTATTCACCCTATTATCTATTTTTTTAAAATTAAAATAATTGGAAAATTTTGAGTTGTAGTATTAAAAATATTTAAATTTTATTTAGACTGTGATGTAAACATAAAAGAATAACGTCCCCTGTTATTATTCAATAAAAAAATATTTTTTATTGATATTAAATATGTCTAACTGATATATGTCATAGAGAACCAAATTGATAGTTTCCATAGTATTCATTTCTTATGAGATTTTTATAGTTAAGGGAAAGTTAATATATAAGAGTAAATAATAAGAGACTTATGTAGAGGTATTTTCATTTAATGGATGTTAGTCATCTATTTTTTTCTCATGATGTGTGGTAAATCACCCTTTAATGTTTGATCTCGATCCTAGAAATATATAATTGATAAAAAAATATCCAAATATGGAAAATATTACACCAAATATAATTGTGAAAGTGAGTTGATTATTTTTCCACTTTAGACCACTTAATGAGATAATTCCTATAGAGGGAGACCCCTCACTCCATCACCATGGATTCAACCATGATAGAATTTCCATACAAATAAAATGAACCAATGTCCACCTATATAGACCCATAATAATCTTGGATAGTGTATCATACCCTAAATATATTTATATCAATGAATCCATATGTATTAGGAATAATACCATACCTGGGGGATCTCTAGGGAACATATCATATTTGTCTAATAATTTTCTCATACCGTAATGAGGAATACAAACATCGATGGATAATGGAATCTCCCACCATTTTAGTTGATCACCTAGAACAAATATCAGTGATCTTGTCTCAACATACAAAAAAAAGGAATGTAGTTCCCATTATCACACCTAAAACAATATCTTTATTTCTATATTATTCAGAACACTTCCTTGATGATGAGGCATAAATCATTAACATCCATTGGAGTTTCCTTGGTTGCATTAAAAATTTTGCCTAATTTTTTAGGTAATCAACATAATAATAAATCCCCCTATATCCGCAATGAAATGTGATATCATCAAATCTCTATCACATTCCAAGAAGAGATAGAATACAACTTCCCCATTGGGGAGCATACAATAGTAATATTTCAAAGATATCTAGATACATTTTTAATCATCTAAATCTATGATAATTTCATAGTTTCAGATCATCCATTGTAGGAAATTGTAGTTTTCTTAGATTCCATAATAGTATAGTCTACAATCCCAGTCATTTTTCCATAATAGTATAGCCTAAAATCCTACGAGCATGAAGTAGTGAAAAAGTGGTGATTCCAATCCTTAGAGAGGGAAATTACATTTCATAGGTTCTTTCATAAACACATAGGGCAAGGGTCCAAATATTTTATTATGTTGTTTTTTATTTGTATTAATAAAAATAAATTGTAATTATAAAAGAATAACTAATATAGTCACAAGATACCAAGGAATGCTTTGAAATGAGAAATCTTATGTATTTCAATTTATAGATTAATATTCATTTTTAAGAAACTTGTATAATAATAAATTTAATTGTTAGAAAGATGTTCTCCCAAGATAATCCCTCTAACTAAAATAATTAAATCAATATTCCCCCTCTAAGGGAGACAATGATCCATGAGGATACATAACACATCAAAAATATGACACACATCAATGAAAAGAAGTCATAATAACACATAATTCGTATAATATAAGTCCATTCTAGGATATCATTTTCCATATCTCTTTGGAATATGATATTTTAATCAACTGCATTTTTATTGATATCTTCAGTCAATTTTTATGTCTTCATGATTGTCACTCAAATAAATTTACATTTAACTGAACCATTATATTATTCAAATATCAGTACTTCAGTAAAAAAAATATTATATTGTTTTTAATGATAGATAATATATCATATTGAATATTTTATAGTAAAATCATATGATATTAAGAAAAGGATCTAATTTTCATATCCATTTAGGTAAGGGAAAATATATAATCCCATACCAGAAACAATAATTTTGATCTCATATACAACTAAACAATAATATAAATAGTTTCCCATATTTAAATTCAAAAATATTGTTGAATGAACTCTGTATCACTGTTTTTTACATGCATTTGATTTATGTATGAAACACTATATATTTAAATTAACATTCAAAAAATTTTCACAATCATATTTTACCATAATTTTTGATCCCCCATAGTTTATTACAGAGCATGTTCTCAATAGTGGTATAACCCATGTAAGAAGTGAGTTGTATTATTAGTACTCTAAAACTATCTCAATATTTTTGAACCAAAATCTTGATTAAAATTTTACTTTAAACATTCATATCACATAATTTGGCCAATAAATTTTTTTATGTTTTTTAATTCAACAATAAACTCTATTTACGTTATTATTTTTTGTGATCCATAATATAATTATTTTTATAAACATTTACCTATTTTTACATATCAATGTATATTAAATATTTTTATTCCTACTATCGACAAAATGAATAGAAATTTTTACCATATTATCCCTTATATATATTTTCTTCCATTTTATTAGGATAGAAGAGTCACAAAATTATTGATACATTTAAGACAATCACTAAAAAATGAAATCTTTTCATCACTAATTATATTGGAAATGATTAGTCCCTCAACAAATCTCCACTTATAGAAAATTTCATTAAATATTTTCATGAAATTAGTAGTGGGTATCCTCCATATTATATAAACTAGACCGTGAATTTAAAAATCCTTTTTCAGGTAAACTATGTTAAAAACATGACTTAATAGAAAAAAACATTGAAATTATATATCATGTATAAAAATTTGCATTGAATTTGAAATTTCATTCATATTAGCATCACCAGATTATTCATATATATATAAATATATTTTTATAAGAAATAAAATATTTTTATTTTGTGGCATACCTTATCTTTTTTAACGTTACACATAACAACTAGAATGAAATTATGTATCATCATATTATAATACTGAAATTTAAATCCATTTAGAATAAGGAATTTCCTTGAATAATGGTTTATAATATATAAATACTATTTGTTTGAAAATTATATTTAAATAATAAATTCATAATATTTATTTTCCATTATCTATATTTTTTAAACTACTAGATGATGAAATGTAGGTTATCATTTTTCCATCAATGAACATTTTTCTTCTATTCACAAAAAACTATTTATAATATTTTAGTATTATTGCCAATGTTTTTTCTACAATTTTCAATAGGGAACCAATAATTATATCACATAAATTATATTTAATATGATGTACGTAAATAAAATAAATTATATATAATGATTTGTAATATGTGAATTCAATGAAAAATGTCTATTTTATCAAACCAGTTATCAGAAGTTCCTACATAAACATTTTTCAAAATACCAAGTTCAAATATTGACATTTTCAAAATGGATTCAAAATAGATATGTCAATCAATCATTAAATTTATTTTATGTTCTTAGGTAATAATATCCTAGTACATGAAATTTTTTATTCTGAAAAATATTATTTCAATTATTCTATATAAATTCAACATTACACGACAAAAAATTATCAATGGAATTATCTTTTAATTAAATTGAAATTATATTTTCCCTTTAATGACCAATATTAAAAAGACTATAAGTTTATTTTTATATATTTGACCAAAAAATAATCCTCTAAAAGAAACATTTCATCAATTCTTTTATCTTGAACACTTTTTCCAATACATAATTTATTTTTTAAAATAAAATGATCATTGTATACCTCACTAATATTTCTGGGTAATCATAACCTAGAATCTACTATCGATGAAATCATATATCTTTTTATCATACATAACAATGCATCCAAATTTTTAATTATTCAAATTAGTAGACATATATTATGTTATCCAAATTAAATACCATAAAGATTCATTCTATGAATATAATGTTAAAGGAATGTGTTTCTATATATTTTTTAGAATATTATATAAAGTAAATCTTCCACGTTTTACATCGGATAATAAAATTCATGTTATGGTTCTTAATTTTTAATACTACATTCACATTACATTTTAATTTCTTAGTATAATAAAAATTGTTATACGACAATCCAAATTAAGACATAATACAATGTATCATAATATATGTTCCCAACTCTATTAATTCTCCTTTTTGTGTGATGCACCACATCTAAGAGAAATACTTATAATGATTAGAACCGAAATTCTCATTAACTAATCTTATTATATTTGACATATTTTTCAATCATATTTTTTCTAATGGTAGTGTATATCCATTTTAAAAAATCTATTTTAAAAGTAAATATAAATCAATGAAATATGTATCACCCAAAAATGACTTTTGTTCTTAGTAATATTACTTCAACACTAACAAAAATTCATTAAAACTAATGAAACCAATTTATAAGGTTGTCTCTACATCACCATTTAACGTTTTTGTAATTTCATTTTAAAAATAATGTTTCTCTTAAATTATAATGGTAATGTTATGAAGATAATTAGTTTCAGCGGATTATTTATCAATATCATGGGAAAATTGGTATCACAATACACATAGATATAATTTATTACCAATAATTTGTCCATTTTTTATTCCAAAATCAATATATCTATCCAATTACATGACACATTATATGATATTCTAGCACTAATATTTTATCTGACATTAGTATATGACATGTAAAAAGTATATTAAAAAATAATCATAGTTTAATAAGTGGTGTAGTAAACATTTATAGGGATGTTTCACCACCATCATATATTGTTACATTAATATATTATCAATCATCCATTTATTTTCTATTATATCAACATTAATCAATATATATTGAATAAAATTAATAATTAACACATATTAATAAACAAAAATATGAACCCACACATAATTCAACACCAACACAAACACACAAACACAAATGTGTGTTGCAAATATACATAAGAACAAACATATTTACAATAACATATTCAAAATAAAACACATAGATTCATATTGACACACATATACAAAAATTTGTTCCTAGATAAACACACATAGAAAATTAAAGCGCACATAGACCAAGTAAAACACTTAGTTTCAATATAATCACACTAAAATATGGGTGTATGTATATTAAATGGAAACAAACAAAAACATTATAACATAAGGAA
Organism: Viscum album; assembly: GCA_963277665.1. Taxonomy (NCBI): domain Eukaryota; kingdom Viridiplantae; phylum Streptophyta; class Magnoliopsida; order Santalales; family Viscaceae; genus Viscum; species Viscum album. The sequence continues at coordinate 1,179,735,411 of OY728152.1, read as the reverse complement.
ACACACTCAAATATATCCCAAAAAATACAATTTCCCCAAATTATTCGGAAATACATTTAAAATTCAAAAAAATGTATAAAAAAATTAATTATTTGGAAATTTATATAAAAAATTAAAAGTTATTTTAAAAAATATATTAAAAAGAAAAAATCAAAGATAATTTGCTGATGATGAAAATTAAAAAAGTTACACAAGTAGTGGTGGATTTTATACAATTATGCTTAATATTCATGGTGAGTAATACATTGGATTTCTGTGACCTAGATATAGGATACCAAGAATAATAATCATGGTGGTTGATCAATAATTATAAGACAGTGAAAAATTTTGAGAGAGATGAAAAAATTAAAAAATTAGAGTTATAGTAGACAAAATTGGAACTAGATTTTTTGTAAATGATTTTATATATTAGACTGTGTGTTTCTATTAAGGATATATCCATTTTATTTAAACAAATGATGAAGGAATTTTATATTAGTTAATTATTTTTTGATTGTGTAACTATATTATCAAACATAATAGTTATAATAAAGAAACATATTAGTCATATTCATTCCTATTTAGTAATTTTAGTTAATCAAAATAATGTGTTGCCAATTACTTCTTATTAAATAAAAAATATTACTTATTATATATGATTTATGGGGGTTTATTTGATACTAGTATAGATTTATTGACGCTTTTTTGACATATTTTCATATTCCATGATAGAATCAACATAGAAGGGAGATCAAATTATTTATCCTATGATATTAAATAAATAAATTGAAGTCATTAATAAATAGTTAACTTCAAGTGTAGTTTTGATTCATTACAAATTTACAGTTTCATATGATATGTACTATGAAACAACTAGTTTTTGTATCAAATGTGTTTTTTTGTATATAAATATTTTCCTAGAATATATGAATTATAAATTAAGACCTTATAAAACGAATTACTATACATAGTATCAATAAATTGTTACAATTCCCAATCATGGTACACATCAATGTATTAAATTTTTGTTTGGAAATTTTATTTCTATATAATTCAAAAGTGTTTGATGAAATTTTTTAAAGAGTTTGATCTGAATAGATTTTTAAAAAATAGGTATAGTATCAATAAAATTTTTATATTTATATTTGTATGAATATAAGGTATATACATGTAGTGGTAAATTATATTTTTCTAAAGAATACTACACATTTTGTAAATTAAGTTCCTAAATTATGGAACATGATGTTATTATTATTATAATCTAACAAGGTGGTTGTGGAAACAATAGTTATTGTGTTCAAACCAGTGTCATTGTGAGAAAAATATTTAAAAAAATAGTGTAACTAATGATGTTATCTAATAAAAATATGTGTGGATGAGGCATGCATATCTTATTTGGTAAACATGTTAGATTTAATACTATAATAAATTTTGTTTATTATATTAATGACCATTGTCTGGTTCCTATACATTCATGGAATAATCATTTGACATATTTTCTCCATATGAGTTGAAGAGTGAATTCTAAAACTATCATATTGTATTATTAAATTAAATGGGAAATCATGTTCTCCATAATTACGAAGGAAATTATACAATTATTTTAATAATTTAGTTTTTTTTATAATTAATTGAAGGGAATAAATGATTATTGTGGTTTTTATAAGAATTAATAATGTTGAAATAAAAATGGGATATATTCTTATATCAATTATATTATTTTGGTAGTGGGGTCACCTTATAAGAATTATTGTTGTTTTTTTGGTGGATCAACACATGAAATCAACTATTTTTCCTCAGTGAAGATACATATTTAGTCGATGATCTTCATAGGACATTTTAAAGTTAATCCATAGATATCATGGATTTTTTATACATAATATCATAGAAATGTAATCACTCTTTATATATTGATTTTGGAAGTGAATCTATAATTATATGGGGAAAAGGTTCAAGTTTAATTTATATTACCATAAAAATTTATATAGAAAAATTAAATAGGTTATTCGCGATATAGATGATAATTTTTATTAATTCTTGATTGTTTTTGGAAAAAATATAAAATAAAATTTATAAATTAAGTAGTGTAACTATATTAATAGTTTTCAATAATATATATATATGGTTAACTTCGTAGTGTTATATTATCTACCATGCTGGACACCATTATGTTTGATCGAGACAAGTTAAAATATACAGGTGAGACATAGTTTGGTATTGGAGATGATAAACATGGAAATATTTAATATAAATGGTATTATTTTATCTCATAGATAGTATAATTTATACAGCAATGAAAAATTATTTCACATGAAATTTAATATAATTTATTTTTTTTAAAATTACATTAATATTTGATGTTGGGATTTCATAGGTTTATTAAGTAAGGAAAATTGATCCCAAAGTATGTGGGTTGTTTTGAGGTTTTGTAATGGAATATTGATGTGTTTAACTAGCCCTTTTTCCATAATTTTAAAAAACTATTCATTTCATATTCTATGATTCCCAATTAATGATGTTTTTAAGAGGACACTGATATTTTTTATTATATGATAATCAAATGGGAGTATGATATGTCTCATGTCGATGGACTTAATTTTATTATGGATTCAAAATAAAATATTCTATAATTATGGAGTATTAAAAGGATATATATTTTTTATAAAAAACCAACGATTCAAGAAGAAACATCGGATGGATAACATCACATGTGATAGATGTGGAAAATTCATTTTGAGGATAATGTTGCATATTGAATTATGAAGAATAAAAATTTTTATGTTGTGGATTAATGTAAAATCCATAATTTATCTTCTAATTTTATATAGATAATGAATTCTATATATGAATTTGTATTTCTGGATATGGTATTTTTATTTAAATTTATAATTAAATGTAAAGGGTTTCATTTTTTGTTTCATTGTATTTTTTAGTGATTTAAAAATTATTTTCCCTTAAGACTAAATTAATGGGAGTAAAATTTGATTATTTCATAAAAACATGATTGTGGATATTTAATTGTAATTATGTATACCAATTAAAAATGAATATTTCACATCATAATGGAAAAAATAGTGACCATATTCCAATGAAACCAGAGTTTAAGAAATGAGATCAATAAAACTTTTATAGACTCAAGGACGGAGTCGTGAAGAGACATATTCTTTAAGATGTACATGAATAAGATATCATTATACATACAGTCCGATTATAGTTTTACGAATCGATAACAATCAGATTGTTGAGGATAATTATCCTAGTAATTAAACAACCACCCCAAAAAATGGAATTAGGTATCAAATAAAAACAAGGTTATAGAAACTATTATTGGAATGAATGAGATCGAAAAAATAAATATTGAGTTTGGAAAAAAAACAAGGGATGTCTAACTATATCACTAAGATGTATATTGTTTAACAAACACTGACACTTTCATCACATTTAGGGGAAAATGCATATTGAGTCTCTTCCACTAAGGGTGAAAAAGAATGATGGTTTAAATTTGTTTGAATGATTGAAACAAGTCTATATGACTGAGGAAAAAGAAAAACAGATCATTTATCAAGGACTCATATTTATATGTAGTTTCAATATAAGGATGATTATCATTGTAAAAAATATCTTATCATGGGAAAAATGATTGATTCTATTGAATCAATCATATAATACCACCTCAATAATAATTAAAATAACCATATAATGGAATTTACAAAGGGTCCATGGATCTAGAGCTCTAAGAAATCAATGACATTTTCATTTCTTATAAGGACAAACACCTATATTATATTTGGATCCTAGTGATTTTCAAACTAAACTTATAAAAATTCCTTCAATGAAATATAAATATTTAATTTAATATCATTACATGGAAATACATTTTACAAGAGTGTAATAGTAGAAAATTAAATGGAATGTGGTGATTTTATTAATAATTGGTTGGGTGAATAAATACCTTTACCCTGGATTTATGATGGTGATACTTTATACACATTTGTTAGGGATAAAGGAAAAAGTTGTATGACCAAGGAATTAAAATATTATTAAGATGTATATATACATGGTGACTTTTTTTGGTTAATTAAGGTATAAAGAGGTTGATATGGATGTCATTATATACAATTTTAAATTTGAGGAACTAAAATGGGGAATTTTATTCCTTTTAATGGTAATTAAAACATAATATTTATGGTGGAATTAGGTAATATTTTCCCAAAATTTACGATTGTGTTGAATCATTTTTCCATCTCATAACTCTGTATATTATTAATTATCGGTGTTTTGATTTATGATTTAATGTTATCCATAAGGTATATGTATATTAGTGGTCAGTCTGAACACTAACGTCTATAGACTAATGTAGCTAATTTATTAGTTTTAAATTATTCTATTGGTCAACAACATGCTGCTAAGAATTATATCATTAGTTGTCATGTACACGTGTTTACGACGTGATTTTTTTTATATTTGATATAGATTTTTTAAAAATTATATAGGGCTACAATAAATAACTTCTGGTTGTTAGGAAATAACATAGGACAATTCCATAATTACATGATTTTTTCTATTTTCATAATTTATTAATTTTTAATTTTCTTCCTCTATATTGTGAAACCACTTACTTATAACATGAAAGCTTCAAAATTATACTACATATAACTATTATTCTTCAATACCTATAATATAGTGAGTTAGATGGGGCTAGAAATCACACCGGTGATCAACTACTTTTAAAATTTGTGGAACTATTACATGCCAAAATGGTATAGTTCATTTTCAAATATATATATATATATATAATTGAAAACTAATTTTTAGGGGGGGATATAACCTTTATATCAATAATAATGATTTATAGTGTATTTTTTTGATAAGAATTTATTGTTAATCATGAAATGATAAACCATTTGAAATATATCAAAACCCTGGGAAATAATATTCATATAGGTGGATACAATGTTTTATCATCTCTGGATAATCATTATGTGTGACTTTAGTTGTTTTAAAATAATTATTATATATTCGTATTTTATCAAGCCATTATTTTTTTTGGGTTTCAATAAATATTTGAAAAAATATTGATTTTTTGTAAAATTTGTGGTTCATATCAGCCTTTTTACATATACAATTGAGAATTTAGTTGAAATATATTATTTTATAAAATTGTGGATGTTATAATTTATTTACATTTAATTGGTATATAAATTGATTTTTTTTGAATTTTTATTTTTGTAAATTATTTTTCAAAATAGCTTTATTATAAATCACCTTTGTTAAGGGAGAACAAGTAAAATGGTTTGTTATAGTTTTTGTAAACATATGACTTTTTTTATTTTTATTTTATTAGAAATTTTGAAGCATATGAAACCTCATAGTGGAGGTTGAATCATTTATGATATTTTTTTAGGAATGTGTTTAAACTTATTAATCTTCATTAATTATCTATTGTCTTTTATCAAATAATATATTTCTTTATAAGTTGAATTAATATTTTTTTAAATCTTTTTAATAATTATTTGTTAGTTTTTTATAATTTTTATATACATATGGGATATTTTATATAAATGGTTAATATATAAAATGTCTTGAACAATATGATAATTTTTAAATAGGAAAAAGCTATTTTAAAATCATACAATGTTTTATCATAAATTCCCTATGTGTAAGGATGTATGATTACGAAGGAAAACTAATGTATTTTAAATTATTATTCCTATTTTATTATCATAGTTTTTTGAATTTTACATTGTGTGTTTGATTATTATTGGACCATTATCACTTACATGTTATCTTTTACTTTTCAGTATTCATGTGAATTAAAAAAACCTATAAAAACCCTGATACAATATCTTTAAACTGAATTCTATAGAGTAAAATGATGCTTTAATAGAAATATTATGTTCAAAGGTAACATTTAGTGAAATTTTTCCAAAAAACATTTTCAATATAACATATAATGGGATTAATTTTATTTAATTAAGAAATAAAATAATTATATAAATAAAATTGTTTATCGAATCATTAAATAGATTTAAAATTTTAATAAATTATAGACAATATGACATTATATGAATGAACATAGATGCTATTGAATTGAGGGGAAACAGATAGAATCATCATAATGAATCATTATTAAGATATAATACAGATCAATGAAGTTGAGTTAACACTTATCAATGTTCAAAAACTAACAAATAATTATAAGGAAATGGTATTATCATTAATTGTCAATATTCTATTCCAATCATGGAGTTCCACATCATGAACAAATACATTAAACAAAAACACATGAACAGAATATCTAGCGATATATCATAAGGAAAACTCATATAATTTTCATTGAGTTGTTTATAGAGGTGACATCATAAACATAATTCCTCATCAAATCAGAACATTATTAAAAATAAAAATTCAATGTACTAAAGAACAATGAAAGCTTGGAAACCCTACTGAATTAACCATTGATCTAAAATATGTAAACCGATTACATTTATACAGTGAATGAAACTATTATTTCTTTCATAAAGAGAGATTGAAGGAAACACATTTACATACAATTACTAAAATTAATATGATACTATTATGAAGGAATTATATTTTATTTTGGGATAAATCATTCTATGTGTTATCATGATCCAATAATTTTCAGGGCATCATAGTTCAAAAAGAAGTTTATTTATTTTTTGAGTGGGAATAATTTCAATCATTTTGCATCACTATACTTATGTAGTTGGTTTGGAATTTTGCAACATATAAATGTTTCCAATATTGGTTATAACCATATTAAAAATGCATATCAATGCATTCTATTTTTCTAAATGACTAAAAGTAGTGAGTTATTTATAGTAACTCTATATGAAAATAAAGAGTTTAATTGGATTTTTATCTCCAAAATAATGTAAATACTTATTTTTATGAAAACATATAAATGGTATAGTGGCTTGGAAGAGTATATATGGAATTTAGTATCAATCCAATCTAAAATTAACTTCTTTTTCTTTTATTCTATCTATATTTACATTCTTTTAATATGTCACTTCACACCACTATTGGAATTTTCTTATAAAAATTATATATTAAAATAAGGGGTATATAGTAGATTATTTTATTAGATATATATATATAACATTTATTATTGAGTGATATATTATACCCTAAATTTTTCAGAGAAATATATCATTTCATGGATTATCCTGGAATCTGTGATTATGGGATTCCATTGAATCCATCATACATTGATTTAAATACTTATGGATATAGATAGACTAAATGGAAGAATATAAGAAAAATTAAAGTATTACACACTATAATTTCATATTAAAACCATAAAAACATCATGTAGTATATGTTGATAATATTCATGGTAGTGTTGTATCTTTTAATATTTTGAATTAAATAATTATGTATATTATTTTTATTCAATAAATGAAATGTTTTTATCCATTTTTTATTTTGTATGAAAACTGATGAAAAATGAGAAAGTCTTTATTGAAATCAATATTATACAAAATTAGGTTAATAGGCTAATCCTATAATTCTTTATGCTAAGTATATAAAATCTCATGATGTATAATAATGAATCCAGAGACTATTTGATAATAAAATGATCAAGGGTTATTCAGTGAACGAGCATAGTCTAATTCACAAAAATGTTATTAGTGCCTAATTTTCCTATTAAGTACCTTTATTATATATTATGTATCTTAAGATTTACATTTTCTTGTTATATTTGAGTTAAAATTCGCATTGAGACTCAATATGTGGGTCATGAGTTGGAGTTTGATTAGAACCCTTCATGACGATGCTTGTGATCCAACATTTGTGGGGTTTGGATTTTTTTTTGAATTTATTATTTATTATTATTGGAAATGGAATGATCCTAATTGGAATAATGTCATTTTCCTAGGGGGTTATGTTTTATTTATTTAGAAAAATGAAATCCAATCTCTTTCATTTTGTTTGTTTTCATTATTTGAAACACTAGTCGGAGACTGAATTCTTGGCCATGGGAAAATATCTTGTTTTTTTACAAGATTGATTTTGGTCCATAGAACCCAATGCCGGAGTTGATCGTGGATTTAATACCCATTTGGATTGTGGTATAAAACACACTTGAGTAATTCCTAGAGATAATGGAAGAAACCATGTTAGTACTTGTGGTATTTTTATTACATGAATTGGACATTTCTTATGTAACCTTTTCATGGTTATTGTGAATATTTATTTGTGTAAAAGGGATTTATTTTATATACAATTTATTTGTAAAAAAATTGAATCTATCAAGACTATTTATAAAATTTATTCGTCTTTTCGTATTTCTTTGGGACATAATAATTTGTTGAATTATATTAATTTCTTATGATGTATGGAAAATGATTTAGTTTCAAAATTGACGTATAATTTTATTATATGGGATTTATTTACCTCTTCAGGTGCTTTTTAAATTTTATATTAATTATTTATAAAAAATGACGAATGAAATATTTTTTAACCATATCAAAATGGGGTTATGTGTATCGATATTTGGATTTTTCCACATTAAAATGTTTTTTAAGTAACTTATTTATAATATTCCTTCAAATTACCTATTTGAAAGAGTAATTACCGAGCTTTCTTAGTTGGGATTATTATTTAAAAAATCCCTAGATAAATTGTCTTTTAAAATAAATATTAATTTATTCGTTTGATTAGATGTTTCTAAAATAATATTATTCATTGAAAATGTATCCAGATTCTTTCAAAAATGTGGTTATTATAAATATAATGGTGATTGGAATGTGTTTTTCCATGATTAACACGTTCATTTATTTTTTACCATTTCTTGATGTTGTGAAAATGTGGTGTGATTTGGTAAATATTATTGGATGGAGTTAATTTTTTATTTTATAAAATATTTACCACCTATAAAGGATTTGTGTCTCTAGGGTCATTTTTTCTCATATGTATATTTTCCTTAGATTCCAATGGAATGGAATCAAATGTTGTTGCATTCATATGGTGCGGTTGTTTGATATCTATTGTATATTTTTAGGATATTGGGATTGGTTATCCTAAGCTTGCTAGTTTGGATAATTTATGGGTACCTCTTTGTAAAGACCCGGAACTTTCAAGGAAGATTTTTTCTTGATTTATTTGAATTTTACAAGAACGCAGTTTCTGACGGCGCCTGATTCTGAGGCCCGATGTTCCCGGAATCAATTTCCGATGTTTAGCTCGGATACCTTCAGTGAACGAATCAGCGGGTTTTTCTAACTTTTGAACCGATGCGAGGAATCAAAATCTGGGGGTACCGATGAAACCACAACGTCGGTAATTGGTTAGGAATGCATATTCTGAATTTGCGTTTGTGCGGGTGGAGAAGTTAAATTTGTGGATTAATTGAGGAATGAATAAAATTGTAAAACAATATTATTGTTAAATGTGAGGTGGGGCCCACATGTGCCCCAACCTTTCACATTCCCATAACTCTCATAAACTCCCCCTTTAAACATGTTAACTCCCTTTAATTAAGTAACTCTTCCACTTCCTTATTTAATTTTCCAACCTACCTATTAGTTAATTATGTGAATTGGATTTGAATTATGTAAATTTGAATACATGGCATGGGTAAATAAAATAAGGTGGATCCTTATTTTATTTTGCTTGGAAATCGTGTGTCAAGATAAAGGGAAGAGAGCTCTAGAGTTTTGAAGAACTTCTTCCTCCATAGAAGAATGCTTCATCTTTTTTTTAAAGAACATGAAGAACACCGAAGCTTCAACGAAGAACACCGTCTCATCTTGCACCTTATCTCCACGTCGAAGGAAGCGAGACGCCGCATTCTTCATGTAACGCCCCAACCCTAGTTACCCAGAGTCGGTGCATTATTACATAACATTGGCATGATCACAAGAAAGATCAAATCTCGAAAGACCGATTGGTTTAGTAGCCTTGGAAACACTAGATATATTCATAAGTATTACATTACATCATAAATTGAAAAACTAATAGAACAACATAATGTATCCACAGTCCACACTATTATCCCCTCATAATATCCATGTAGGTCATTCATAACTTACTTCTTCACATCCTGGGAAAAATAAAACATAGAAAAGGGGTGAGCTCAAATCCCCAGTAAGGATAACAATATACCAGAAACTTTCATAAATAAGAATAAACATTTAAGGCTATGTATAACTAAAACAAAAGCCTTTTAAACTTGAACTTCAACATAGTATGGAAAAAGTAAAATGAAATAATGCCATTTACTTGTTCACATGGATATTATACTAATCGAATAATCATATGCAATATCAATAACCACTTTCATAATGTTGAAACGCATAATTCCAGACTATCATAACCACATAGCCAAGGCCTCATGCCATGACTACAAATTATATTTTGCCAAGCCTTGTGCTAAGACACTAGTTTGTCTCATTAGACCTACCAATGCATCGAGGAGCTATAGCGGGCTCCACCCATCACATATTAAGTCCAATGTATTCCCATATGAAAAGGTTTAAACATAACATAAACATTCGTATTAAAACTAGAATACGAAATGTCAATAATTTCACCATAAACCATGAATGGTATAAAAAAGCACATCCACAGTCAAACATATCACAAAACCTTCAATACAATATAGAAGTTTTGTATCATAATAAATCAACTTCAAATAAGCGTAAAATACATCAAAGGATGTTGACATAGATGAAAACAAAACACTTTTTGGAGAAATATCTCTTTCTATTTTTGAAAGCATTTAAGAGCCATATAAAATAAAACATTTTCTTGAAAATATTCTTATAATCTTGTAAGGAATGCTTTGAAGATTTTATAACGGCAGAAAATAACCGCACTCGCCATATAAGTTAAAAAAACATTCTTACCTTAATTCTGTCGAAAAGGTTAAAAAGGACCTTGTTTTGAAAACAGCGGAAAGATTCCTCTTATAAAAAGTAAAACAAGGGTATAAATGACTTTAACCCATATTCTTGTAAATAATAAAAAATGTTTTGAAATACATTTTGAAGAAACATGGATGTGGATGATAAAGAGATCCCAGTAGATTATTACGTATAAACAACCTCAGATAATGAAGAGATTGTGAAATAACCCTTACCTTGTACTTTTCCTTGGTTGGGGTAGGTTAACCTCCTGTATAATGATGAAATAATTGTTATTAAATTATACAGGAATCATATACATTAATATGATATCATATATGATCTTTTAATATTGATTTGATAATAATATCTTAGTATTATTGTTGTTTCGGGTGTTAACTTACTTGTTTTCTTTTATATGTTTTGTTACGTAAGACATGTTTATAAAGGAGAGGTTGTATATTATTCATATCCAGAATGATATCAAGTCCTTAAACATTATTTTTTAAATCATCAAATGATAATTATACTTGAATGGATACGATGGAGAATGAATCTCATCGCGTTCGTGGAGACGGTAGTCCGTACGTACGCACGAGCGACAATATCATTCTTTTAAAATAATATATAAATGGATGGTATATCATATATAAAGAATCATTAACATGTTATATTTATTATTTACATGTGTTACATATCATTATTATACCCATCCAAATAATAATATATTGAATAACAATTACACCACGATGTGGAGACGGTAAGCCGTACGTACGCACGTATGGTGACATGTTATTAAAAGGGTGGATAGAATACTGAATATGGTTGTACCATATTTATAATAACATCACAGTATATATATGATACTGGAGTCATTATTTTAGAATGGTAACAATAAATGAAGAAGAAGTGGAAGAAGAAATGAACTTGGAAAAGGGTGGTGAAATCATTACCTCTTCTTCGGGTTCTTCCTTTTGATTTGATCAAAAGGTATCCTTAGGTTTCCTTTATGATCAAACTAAGGCCTATTGGTTTTAGTGAGGGAAGTTGGGAGAGTATTTGGGCAGAGTTTGTCTGATCCAAAAGGCTTTGAAGGTGTGAAGAAATGAGAAGGAGGAGTGCCCTTTTATAAGAGGGGTGAAGGGAACCTTTGGAAAAGCTACAAATATTAGTTTATAATAAATTCATATTCGGTTTCCAATGGCTCCAAAGTTGATTATTTAAATTTTAAGGTGGTGATAGGTAGAAAAAAACTCAACCAATAGAATTTAGACAGGTTTGGGTACTTATATTAACCTTATCATTAAGTATTAACTCTAAGTTAATTAGTTTCACTTTTACAATGTCTCTTTGTATTTTTATATAATATGGTTAATAAACTTACTATATACATCCAAGCGACCACCAATTGGTACATTAATGATGAACTTATCATGTTATAAGTCTCTTGGCTGAACCTTAGATTTTTAGGAATTTGATATCAATTAATAATATAATATTGGTTTTAAGAACTCTTTTATGTCAATTTTAACACTATTCAATAGTTGATTTTTGTGAAACTCATAAAAGATTGATTACTTAGAAAAAAGTAAATTAAATCAATACTAATATATCATATTAACCTATAAAAGTATTTTAATTCATTAAAAGTTTCATATTATATTTATTTGGGTATTTATAATATCAATTATTTTATTTTTTCACTATTATAGTAATTAATTCATCATCATTGTGTCATAAGGAAATTAAATTATTTAATGTCTAAAAATTATAAATAAAATATCACTATGTAGGAAATCTTTTTATATTTCTAATGAATATTTATAATATAAAATCCAACATACATAACCCTATGTAAAAATTGTTTTTCTAAAAGATATATGCTTGTGTCATTTTTGTATTCATTTTAACTTAATTAAAATAAAGTGTCCCTATCACCTACAAGTGGCACCATGGGGTCCCAAAATCCACCCAAAGATGCCTATGGTCGAACATGTATCAATACATAAGGCTAGGACACGTTTTAGGGTAATTTAGTATTATTATAATATTATTTTTTAACCCTTATTTACCAGATTTACCCTTAACCATGGTAAATAAAATATTTACCACAGTAATTATTCAAAATGTCTAAAAATAAAAGTTACCTATTTACACAATTTGGAAATCCTGATTCCAAATATGGAATCCATTTTTCTAAATTCAAAACACATAAGTGGATGAAATTAATTTAAAATTAATTCCCGCTGTCAAAATAAAAAGCGTGTTTTTAAGAGATAATAACTATCAAAAGATTGACACTTGTTTATGTTCGGTTTAATTGTAAAATTATGTCCAATAACCAACATTATATTAAATGGTAAAAATATATTCTAAATATACTTTAAAACCACTCAAATTCATAATTTATCACTATTAATTATTTTGATTAAAAAAGTTGTTTTTAATTAAAATTTAGTAATTTTCACTATTCATCAAAATATGAAAGTTATCCGAAAAGTACCAAAATTTCACCTTAGGCTAAATTCGATATTCCGAATCCAGAAATGAAGTCCATTTTAATATATATAATATATATAATTTCGAAAAGTAGGTATTACTATTCATAACGGCTAGTTTGATTGGTTGTGGTGTGTGTTAAAACTCAAGGTTGCGTACAACACACGCTACTGTATTATTCAAAGAAAGCGTACCATGGAAGCTTGGGATGTTTCATTTTAAATTTTTGATGTCCCCATTTAGTCAAAAAGTTTAAAATATTGTATTTAAAAAGGGTTCACAATTAAAAGTTGATAAAAGTGCAATACTGAAAATGAATTTGTTCTCGCATTATATCTAAGAAACTCATAATATGGATTCTAAAATTATAAGGATTATATAAAGTTTAAAATTTAGATAATACTATTCATAACCTCTTTTGAATGGATTTTTTTTGTAAGTCATGGTGTGATTGAACTCGGTGTTGCGTGTAGTGCAAGTTATTGAATTATTTTGAAGAAATAACACACTATGAAATCTTGGGGTTTTACACTTCATCGGGTGAACATCGACGATGCTTACGGAACCTCGTTCCGCGACGTCGGCTTCTGCAACATCTTTTTCCATGACAAACCTCACTCGACGACAATTCTTGAGGTAAGGGATTATTTTGTTTGTTCGTGATTACATCTGTCGCCGTTCTTCGTTTTCAAACGGGGCAGCCTGTTATCGCAATAATGGGAGGTGGTTGGACTACACGAACATAGCCGACCCTCCTCCCCCTTGATTGTTTGAATTTGTTGCAGCACGTGTAATGAGGCGCGATGCCATTACACCACATGGAAACTATGAGAATGGGTGAAGAAGCACGACGCCGTTGCGCGGCGTCATTGAAATCGAACAAGCCGTGGCGCCGTCGTGCCGCGCCGGGGAAACTAGAAGAGACCGCGGCCGGAGCGGGGCCACGGCGGATGGGCGCAACGCCTTCGTGCTGTGCCGGATGGACCAAGGCTGCGGCCTTTGGCTGTAGCAGAGCTGGGAGCAGCGATCGGCTTCCGGCTGCCAGAGCAGGAGGGCGGGACCGCGCCAGTCCCGTGGCGGCAGCAACCGGCCGGCCGAAGCGGGTCGACCGTTCAAGGGGGAGACCGGGGGTTCATAACGCCCGGCTGGAAGGAGGAGCACCCCCCCCCCCCCAAGTTGTGGTCGCATTTCAATAAAGAGGGGGGTAGCCCCCCCCCCCCCCCATCCGCTCAGCTCAGCCACACCGAGCTGGCCAGCGGACCGCGCCAGCGCGCCGGGCTGGGCCGCCCAATCCGGCGGGTCGTGCCGCACCCCAGCCATACCGTGCCAGGCGGGCAGGGCCGCACCCAAGTGGGCCGAACCTGGACCCAGTTCGGGTCGACTCGGTTCGGGGCGACCTAGGGGGTCTCGGGCCAGGTCGGTTCGGGCCGAAACCCCCGATTTTCAGTCTATTTTCTGTCATTCTCCCATATCTTTGGCTACAGACCTCCGATCGACGCACCGTCAGCTGCGATGCGATCTATGGATTGAGACGGTCATTTTAATATATTACACTCAGGGTTTCAGAGAACGTTGGGTACGACCGGTTTGGTTCGATCACGAAACAAACCGGGCCCTCTGAGCAGAAACTCTTATATCTCGAGCTCTGGACGTCCGATTGTTGTGCCGCTGATTTTGTTGGATTTTCCTTGTTGAGACGGAACTTTTGGTATACTTCGCCTGAGATTTGGACGCAGTTGGATAGTGGCTAGGTTGGATTGAACCCGAAATCCAATCGGGCCCCTTGAACGAAAAGGCTGATAACTTTCACACCGGACGTCCGTTTGACGAACCGTCAGCGGCGTTGGTGATCACGTTGAAAAACAGTCCTTATGTGTATACCCTATGAGAGTTAGGGGTAGAGTTGAGAAAATTCCGGGTTGGTTCGCACATGAAACCAACCGGGCCCTTGGGACGAAAAGGCTAATAACTAACAGACCAGGCGTCCGTTTGACGCGCCGTCTGTTGCGTTGAGACCCCTATGATGAGGCGGTCCTTTGAGATACATTTTCGTTGGACTTTGTGATACTTGGAGTATCGACCTGTAGCTCATGGAGCGGACCCTCCCGGAGACGGGCGCACGGAGTACAGAGACCGTGTAGCTGGCTGAGACCTGATGACTGCTTGTCTGATTCGATTCGGAGTGACTAGCATAGCCCAGTGGGGAGCACTACTTTGTGAGGTGGCAGACCCATGGCGGAGGAGCACTACTTTGTGAGATGGCAGACCCGCAGTACTCGACAGGAGGAGTACCTCTGTAGGCTATGAGGGGGAACACTACTATGTAAGGTGGTAGACCCGTGGTACTCGACATGAGGAGTACCTCAGTAGTGTTAGGTTAGTGATTAGTGCCTCGGTGTCGTGACATGATCACTGTACTCGTCAGATATGGACCTCTTCAGCAGTTACGGTTTCGATAATGAAAATCCTGGTTTGAGCTGAGTCTTTGACCTTTGTGTTTACGTCATGATTGAGATGGGTCACTTGATAACTTAGGTGTATGTATGATCATATACCTAGGAAGTGGTTATCTATTGATTTCATAAACTTTGTGTTTCCTCATGATTGAGGTGGGTTACTTGATAACTTAGGTATAAGTATGGTCTTATACCTAAGTAAGGTTTATCTATTGAGATCCTTCTTTGTGGTTATCCTTGTTGGATTTAGTGAGACCTTGAGGGTCTCAGGGTCCCTACTGAGTATCGTATACTCACCCCTACATGGGCTATGCCCGCACCTCGTTGTGTTGGTTGCAGACAACGGGCAGCGCTGACGGAGGAGGATGACGGGCGAGAGCGTTGAGGAGGGTATCTGTACCTACCCTTATGGTAGGATCCATGGAGGACGATCCAGGAGCTGTGCTATCTGTACCTACCATTCAGGTAGGATCCGTGGTGGGCGATCCAGTTGTTGCACTATCTGTTCCTACCCTTCAGTTAGGATCCGAGGTGGACGACCCAGGAGCTGCATCTCTTCTTCCAGCTGTTCGTCTTTTCTGTTTTACTTCCTTTCAGTTGTACCTGCACTTTTCAGATGGGTTTTTATTCTGGGCCACTTAATTTTCAGAAATTCCTTTTTGTACTTAGTGATTACTTCCACTTTTACTCTGTGGTGTTTTGTTTACCTTTATAAAGGTAATGCCTTCCCAGTTTACCGGGATTTACGCCTTTAGTGCTAGTCACCAGCCCCTGGCCTATGGAAGGAGGGCATGGGGTAGTCGCGGCACGGGCCCCGAGAATGGGTCATGAAAAATTGGTATCATAGGATTCAGTTCTACCACAGAACATACAACTATGATATTTTCTTCTGTGAAGCAATAGTGTTAAGGGTACCGAGTGTGGTTTTTTGTTCAAGGAGTCCAGTGTTGGTGCGGGCGGCCGACATATCCATACACCAGGACCCTGACAACTGATTTATGACTTTGTGCATGAAAACATTGATTTTGTGTGTGTTTTAAATGGTTTTACCTTAAAACATCTCAAACCAGGTCAGCTCACCTGGTATAAATTTTTTGACTGTGTCACGTTTTTTTTCTTTCAGGATGCCTCCCCGCGGACGACCAGCTAGAGCCCCGAGAGTTGTATATACTGAAAGCCCGGAGAGCGACATGGCCTCAGTACAGGGCTCTATCCCAGTCGAGGCACCAGTGGAGGAACCAACGATACTACTACCCATTGGGCCACCGATTCCATGAGCCCCAACAGCAGAGGGTGCACGTCGCTTGAGCGCACTGCACGAGTTCCAGCGCCAGAGGCCACCCAGGTATAGGGGAGAGACGGACCCACAGGCGGCTGAGGATTGGATGGAGGCTATGGTGAGAGTCATCAGGCTAGTGGGGATGGCAGGAGACTTAATGGTGATCATTTCTCCTAGCCTTCTTTTGGTAGCAGCAGGCAGATAGTGGAGCCTGATGCTCCAGATGCATGACGAGGCGACACTTATGTGGGCAGATATTGAGAGCATGTTCCGGGCAGAGGTTATACCAGCCACCCTTCGAGTGGTGCGTATACAGGAGCTGCTGCATCTACAGCAGGGTAGCATGATGGTGGCACAGTACTCAGCGAGGTTCACTGACCTCTTGCACTACTACACAGATATGGTTCGAGACCCGTTCTTCAGGGCCCAGACCTTCGAGCATGGTATCAGGCGAGAGATTAGAGATTCTGTTGTTTCTCACAGCATCCTGACATAGACATGAGAGTTGGAGCGAGCCCTCTTAGTGGAGAGTTTCCTTTCTGAGCAGTCTCCATCAGCAGGACCCACCACTAGTCGGCATGCAGCAGAGTCTTCTATAGCAGGCAGTAGACAGATGACGTAGAGGTCTAAGAGGACCAGACCTACAGGTGGTCGACCGCATGACTCAGGGTCAGTAGTACAAGGCACCAAGGGGAATGACAAAGACAGACCTTCCATGAAGTGTTACTCCTGCAGAGAGATTGGTCACATGACACGTGACTGTCCAACCTGCCATGTAGATGACCAGCAGTTAAATGAAGAACCTCTCAGGCAGAGGCAGAGGTTTGATCGAGGCGGACCGCTAGGAGCAGAAGGCCGAGGGAGGGGAGTTGGCCATGCAGCTAGAGGTGGACGACGCTTCGAGGTGTTTCCACCACCACCACCACTAGGTCCACCTCGACCATAGGGAATAGGTGGACATCGGAGAGCTCAGCTTCAGGCAGTAGAATCATACAACTACGGAGGTCTGGAAGCAAGTGGACTGTAGGGGAACTAGTGGATTCCTTTTGTTCTTCGTACTTCTAGTTCCATGTTGTTGTTACATTTGTGTCATTGTACTATGAGATGCAATAATAAAAAGACACCTACCTTTGTGACATTTGCTTCCTTCCTTTTTTAGTACTAAGTGGTTCTGGTTTAAATTGTTGACTTGAACCTCACTTTCGAGATTCCTACTGGAGGAGACCCAGTTACCTCACGATGATTCCGATAGTGTGACTCGACCCATAGAGGTGAGAGTGATGGTTTTATCTCTTGGTAGTAACGTCGAGGCCCTACGACGTCGTCCATGGCATGAATACATCATTCATGTCCGGATTGACTGTGTTAGGCAAAGAATGTGGTTCATCCAGTGGATGAGACTGGGTTTCTCTTTTCCACAAAGAAGAAATATTAGCTACTCTTGTGGGACCAGAGATGGTCCAGGCCATGACAAAGTAGGTCCAGGTCACCCAGGAGCGGATGAGGACAACTCCAAGCCGACAGAAATCTTATGTTGATAGGAGACAAGACCACTGGAATTTGAGGATGGCGATCACGTTCTCCTACGAGTCTCACCACGACGAGATCTATGGAGATTTGGCTGAGGTGGCAAGCTATCTCCGAGGTTCAGCGGACCTTTTCAGGTCCTAAGGAGGGTAGGTGAGGTGAATTACCGTTTGACCCATACACCTCAGTTTCACCAGATGCACGACGACTTCCACGTATCTCAACTGGGGAGACACGTTCTTGACCCTACGCATATCATCGACCATGGGGAGCTGGACATTGGCGATGGGGTGGCTTTTGCGGGGTTCCAGTAGTGGTTGAGGATTGACAGGAGCGGGTCCTACGAGGATGGTCGATTCCTCTTGTGCGCTTTCGTTGGCATCAATGGAACCTCCAGGTGAGAACATGGGAGCGGAAGTCTCAGATGTGTGCTTAGTACCACTTTTGTTTCCCTAGGTTGTGTTAAAGCTTTACGGGGTCATAAAGCCCGGAGGTGGGAGTAATTTAATGACCTATAAATTTCAAGTAAAATTTTTTCGTGATTACTTTGGATTTTAGAAGAACACAGTTTCTGACGACGCCTGATTACGAGGCCCGGTGTGCCCGGAATCAATTTCTAAAGTTTAGCTCGGGTACGTTCAGTGAACGAACGAGCGGGTTATTCAAATTTTTGAACCAGTGCTCGGAATCGAAATCCAAGGGCACCGATGAAACCGCATCTCCGGTAATTGCTTATGAACACCTATTCCAGAGTTGCGTTTTTGCGGGTGGAGATGTTATATTTGTGGATTAATTGAGGAATGAATAAAATTGTAAAACAATTTTATTTTTATGTCTAAGGTGGTTTTATCCTACATGGGGAAGTTGGGGTGGAACCTAACTACCCATGTGAGGATAAATTTGAGGACAAATGTGAGGTTGTTCCCACACGATCCCCAACCTTTCACATTCCCATAACTCTCATAAACTCCCCCTTTAAACTTGTTAACTCCCTTTAATTAAGTAACTCTTCCACTTCCTTATTTAATTTCCCAACCTACCTCTTAATTAATTAAGTGAATTGGATTTGAATCTTGTAAATTTTAATGCATGTCATGGGTAAATAAAATAAGGTGGAGCCTTATTTTATTTTGGTTGGAATTTTTGTGTTAAGAGAATGGGAAGAGAGCTCTTGAGTTTTGAAGAATTTCTTCATCAGAAGATGAATGCTTCATCTCCTTTGTTGAAGAACGTGAAGAACACCAAAGCTTCGTTGAAGAACGTCATCTCATATTGCATCTTCTCTCCACGTCGAAGGAAGCCAGACACCGCATTCTTCTTCGGGCGAACACCGACGACGCTTACAGAACCTCGTTCCGCTATGCCGGCTTCCGCAACTTCTTTTTCTGTGAAAAACCTCGCTCTACGACAACACTTGAGGTGGGGGATTATTTTGTTTGTTTGTGACTACATCCGTCGCCTTTCTTCATTTTCAAATTGGGCCGCCTGTTATCGCAATAACGTGAGTAGGTTGGACTACACGAACAACGACCAACCCTCCTCCCCCATTGATTGATTGAATTTGTTGCGGCATGTGTATGGTGGCGCGGTGCCATTGCACCGCGCAGAAACTATGAGAATGGGCGAAGAAGCGGGACACAGTCGCGCCACACTGGAGAACCTGGAAGAGACCGCGGCCAGAGCGGGGCCACGATGAATGGGTGCGGCACCATCATGCCGCGCTGGACGGACCAAGGCCGCGACCTTTGGCCGTGACAGAGTTGGGAGCGACGACCAGCTTCCTGCCGCCGGAGCAGGAGGGCGGGACCGCGCCGGTGTCATATTGGCAGCAATTGGGCAGCCAGAGCGGGCCGACTGTTCAAGTGGGAGACCGGGGGTTCATAACCCCTGGCTGGAAGGAGGAGCCCCCCCCCCCACGTGGGGGCCGCGTTTCATTAAACATGGGGGGCAGCCCCCCCCCCCCCCCCATCCACTCAGCTCGGCCACGCCGAGTTGGCCAGCGGACCGCGCCAGGGCACTGGTCCGGGCCGCACCTAGGCCGGGCCGGGCCGCACCCAAACTGGCCGGACCCGGATGCAGTTCATGTCGACCCAGGGGGGTCTCGGGTCGGGTCGGTCCAGGCTGAAACCCCCTATTTTTAGACAATTTTCAGTCATTCGCCCATATCATGGGCTAAGGACCTTCGATCGACGCACCGTCAGCTGCGATGTGATCCTTGGATCGAGGCGGTCGTTTCAGAATATTACACTCAGGGTTTCGGAGAACTTTGGGTACGGCCGGGTTGGTTCGATCATGAAACCAACCGGGCCCTCGGAGCAGAAACACTTATTTCTCGAGCTCCAGACGTCCGATTGACGTGCTGTCGATTTTGTTGGCTTCGTATTGTTGAGACGGAACTTTTGGTATACCTCGCCTGAGGTTTGGACGCAGTTGGATAGTGTCCGGGTTGGATTGAACTCGAAATCCAACCGGGCCCCTAGAACAGAAATGCTGATAACTTTCAGACCGGACGTCCGTTTGACGAACCGTCAGCGGCATTGGTGATCACGTTGAGAAACGGTCCCTATTTGTATACACTATGAGAGTTCGGGGTACAGTTGAGAAACGGCCGGGATGGTTCGCACATGAAACCAACCGGGCCCCTGGGATGAAAAGGCTAATAACTCACAGACAGGGCGTCTGTTTGACGCGCCGTCTCTTGCGTTGAGACCCCTATGATGAGGCGTTCCTTTGAGATACATTTTCGTGGGACTTTGTGATACTTGGAGTATCGACATGTAGCTCGTGGAGAGGACCCTCCCGGAGACGAGCTTATGGAGTACGGAAACTGTGTAGCTGGCTAAGACCTGATGACTGTTTGTCTGATTCGATTCAGAGTGACTAGAATAGCCCAGTGGGGAGCACTACTTTGTGTGGTGGCAGACCCATGGCGGAGGAGCACTACTTTGTGATGTGGCAGACCCGCGGTACTCGACAGGAGAAGTACCTCTATATGCTATGAGGGGGAGTACTACTGTGTGAGGTGGCAGACCCATGGCAGAGGAGCACTACTGTGTGAGGCGGCAGACCCAAGGTACTCGACAGGAGGAGTACCTCAGCAGTCTTAAGTTAGTGAGCAGTGCGTCAGTGTCGTGACATGATCACTGTACTCGTCAGATATGGAGCTCTTCAGCAATTACGGTTTCAATAATGAAAATCCTGGTTTGAGTTGGGGTTTTGACCATTGTGTATACCTCATGATTGAGATGGTTCACTTGATAACTTAGGTGTATGTATGGGCATATACCTAGGAAGTTTCTATCCATTGAATTTATAACCTTTGTGTTTCCTCATGATTTAGATGGGTTACTTAATAACTTAGGTATAAGTATGGGATTATACCTAAGTAAGGGTTTTCTGTTGAGATCCTTCTTTGTGTTTATCTTTTTTGGATTTAGTGAGACCTTGAGGGTCTCAGGGTCCCTACAGAGTATTGTATACTCACCCCTGCACAGGCTATGCCTGCACCTCGTTGTGTTGGTTGCAGACGACGGGCAGTGCTGACGAAGGAGGATGACGGCCGAGAGCGTTGAGGAGGCTATCTGTACCTTCCCTTCAGGTAGTATTTGTGGTGGATGATCTAGGAGTTGCACTATCTATACCTACCCTTCATGTAGTATTCGTGGTGGACGATCCAGGAGCTACGCTATCTGTGCCTACCCTTCAGGTAGGATCCGAGGTGGACGACCCAGGAGCTGCTTCTCTTCTTCCAGCTATTTGCCTTTTCTGTTGTACTTTCTTTCATTTGTAGCTGCTCTTTTCAGATGGGTTTGTATTCCGGCCCACTTACTTTTCAGCACTTCCTTTTTTTACTTAGTGTTTACTTTTTCTTGTACTCAGTGGTGTTTTGTTTACCTTCATAAAGGCAATGCCTTCCCAGTTTATCAAGATTTACGCCTTTGGTGCTAGTCGCCAGCCCCTGGCCTATGGAAGGCGGGCTTGGGGTAGTCACGGCACGGGCACTGAGGACGGGCCGTGACACTCTTACATTGGGTAATTTTGTGACTGTATGTTTCTATGAATTTTTTCATTATTTTTGTAGAGCCTTATATCCATTTGTTGGTTTATTCCTAATGTTATATATATGTATTCTTATTTTTTAGATTTATGGAAATTTATTAACTTTTTTCTTCACATTATTTGTTATTTTTATTTATCATTTTGATGATTTTGTACACTTGGTGATTGCCTTTATGGGTGTGGGTTCATTATTTTTTTGGTGGAAAGCCTTAGGTTAGTGATTTTGTAACGACCCAATGTTTTGCAATGAAAATTACCTTCATAAAATTACATTATAAAATCACATAAATGCACAACATAATGAACTACTATGTGATAAGTGACCATTAAACATATGTTTGTCACTTCTGTGTTTGGAATTTTAAAAATCCGACATACACGGTTGTGTTCAAGATGATTTTTGAAGTCTGATAAAAAAAACTTGGTTTTTCAGTGAATAGTGACAGACCCTTATGAATAGTAAAATGAATAGTAATATGACCCTTCTGAATAGTAAATAATAATAACATTTTATTTTCGTAAGGAAATAAGATAATAAGATCTTAATTAATTTTTCAATGAGAAATAAATCTAAGTGCACCTTTAAGATTGTTATTTTTTGAATTAACTATGAATTTATTTAAAAATTAAATTAATAATATTTAGAAAATTAATTTTGAAAAATGGACTTCATTTATTAATTCTACACGTTGAAAAATGGTTAGGGTTAATTTTTGGTATTTTTCTAAAAAACTCGTATTTTTTATGAATAGTGAAATACGGTAATATACTGTATATCCAATTTAACTATTAAATACAATATTAATGACATCACAAGTGATGCAAGGCCACTTGGTTAGAACTCACATGAACCTATTACTATTAGGGGTCACATAAAACAATACTATTTGTTGTCTTGAGGGAAATAAAAAAATAATGAATTAAATATTCAAAATTTACCCCTCCCCTCCACTGTAAAAACCACCCTTCAAACCCTCATTACCTCACACCTCTAATGCTCCATGCCTTCTCTAAAGTCTGCCCAAACATCCTCCCTAGACCCTCCCCCATTTCCAATATCCTCTGGTCTCATCAAAGGACCAAGCTTAGGCCCTTAAGGAGGTTCTCTAGAGAAGGATTCAAGAGGTAATTTCTCCCCCTCTTCTCCTTTAATTTCCTTTCATGTTCAAGTTCATTTCTTGATCTCTACCCACCTATCTTCACCCAAACGGTATTGTAACTACAGTATTATACATATAATGGAATTTTATGATGCTAATGGGATACTATATCATCCAACCTCCATATCCCTCATTCTTTTATTTTATTAAAGAGAAGGTTGTTCGTGATGTGTTAATTTATATCTTCAAGAATGACATGTTTTATTCTTCCATTTATACAATCATATCTGGTCATGAAACCATTTTTATGGGTGAACCAGAATATGTTATATGTATTATGTCCTATTTAATGATCTGGAACTGACTTATGAACATATTACTAAGTGATAAATTAAAACAAGTTTGTTGTGATCGAAAAACCCGACCAAAAAAACCCAAACAATCATCATTTAATTATATGTAATGATTCATCCACATTAATATAATATAATTAATTATAAGATCATTAAAAAACCTGTAATATCATTAAAAACATGTAAGATCAGTTCTTGATGATTACCCATGTTCTACCCGAACAACAATTTAAGAATACAAGTGAACCACCCAAGATAACCATAAAATCTAACATTTCCGAATAATGTTTCTAAACTCTATAACTCATTAAAAGGAACTTAAAATCACATAATGAAACAAAAAAGAACTCTATTAATGTAAAAAAGGTTCTAGAATTACTAATTAATGAATATATTGTCATTATACAGGTAATTTAAGAGAAGGAAGCATTCAGATACAAGGTTAGGGGAAATCTCAAACTCGATTTTCTTCCTTCGGGTTCTCCCTCTTTCAGTCAATTTTTTTATGGTTAGTCCTTAAAGACGATTTCTTAATAATTATCTTACCTTTTCTGGGATATAAATTTTTTCTAATGAAGTTTATGTCAATCCAAATGTTTTCCAAAATTACTCTTCTTTTAAGAACTCAACTTTTACCTCTCATTCATGGTTGATGGTTCATGTATCAAGTATGTTATTCCCTCTTTATTTTGGGAACCCAAATCATATGAATTTATTCTAATGAGATGAAAACCATTCCTTTACATGGGTTAGTTATGTTCACTTTTGATATGTGTTCTATCTGGAAATAATGATAATGATAATGTTATGATGTGACGGGTGCGCCCGGAATTATATTGTGCAATATGAATGTTTCAAAGGGATGGGTGTGCTCGGAATTATACAACACTGAAATGCACTGGGTAAAGTGATGAATCTCATTAGTATAAGTGAAATGATGTTTAAACAAGATTCTAGCTTGGATCACAAGTATGGGTGGTAGTTATCCAGTAAAACATGATGTTTCATTTTTATGCATTTCCACATTTCAAGTCTTTTATTAATGTTCCTATCATGTTCATGATTTCTTTACCTATGTCATGATTATGTTCACCCCATGATATATTATTCATATCTATCCTCTTACTGGGCTTTTACCTCACCTTTTTAAAAATATATCTTCAGGTGGCTACATATACTAAGGAGAGGACAAGTGACAATAAAAATCTAGAGAAGAAGAAATTAAATAAATGTTTATGCTTGATGTTGTAATTGCTATGTATGGTCCTAGTGTGCCAAAGACACTAAACCGTTGGATCCTCTATGTTTAATAAAACTATGATTTTTATCTTTAAAATGATATAATATTAATGTAAGAAAAGGATGGGTTGCTATAGTTGGTATTAGAGGAATGGTTTAGTTAATTTGTGAACCCTAGAGAAAACCTCTAGCATGAGACTAAGTACAAGTAGTCACACAAGAAAATCTACTTAGGGATCCCATATGTTATGATTTTGGTATAAAATTTTTAACTGAATAAGTTATTCATAACTTGTTTACTTATGTTTTGTTCTAACCGTTTCTATTTTAGAAAATGGCGGAAACGAGGAGAAATCGGGCCAACAACTCGTGTGAGGGCCAATGCAACGATTGCCCGAACGACATCCCCAATGATTTGGGAGGTGGAGTTTATAACTTCATAGTGATTCTTTCCCAATCATCTCAGGTTATCAACAAGAACCATAATAATGGAGAACGTCCTCCTTCTCCAAAGAGGGATCAATTGGCTATCCAATGTTTTATACGGCAACGGCCACAGACGTTTAGTAGATATTCTGATCCAGTAGTTGCAAAATAGTGGGTTAACTCCATGGAGAAGATCTTTTCTGTTCTTCACTGTTATGAGATGGAGAAGGTGACCCTAGCCATTTATCCTCTTGATGGAGAAGCTGATCATTTTTGGGATTTGATTATGAACACCAAGCCTAGGGAGGAAATTGAATAGATTGAATGGGAAGACATTAAGATAATGTTTCTTAATAAGTATTTCCCACAAACTCTTCGTACGAAGATAGAGAGAGAATTTATAGAGCTCAAAAAAAATAAGGGGAATCTGTCACATCCTATGAAGAGAATTTCACAACTCTTTCAAGGTAGACTTCGGGTTTTTTATCAAAAATTATAGCAAAATTGATATATTCTTTAGTGGATTAAAACCAAACCTTCGAAAGGCTCATGCAATTCAAGACTTTGGGATTTATGAAGAAGTTTTTTGATGAGTTCTCAAAGTGGAGGTGGATTTTGGAGAATGATCCCATGGATATGTTGACAAGAAAATAAAGATGGAGTTTCAGGATAGTGGATCTAATGAAAAAGGTGGGAAGAAAAGTCAACGACCCACATGCCAAAAATGTGGGAAGTTGCACCAAGGGAAATACCTCAAAGGGACATGGAAATGATTCAAGTGTGGGAAAGAAGGAAACCATGCCTAAGAGTGTTGAAAAGACATGAAAAGGAAGGAAAATGTAGACGATGAATGAGAGAAACACTCATGGTTAAATGCTACAATTTTAGGGAGTTAGGGAACTATGCAAACTAGTGCACTAAACCTCGAGTTCTCGAGGTTAATCAGCGTCAGTAGCCACCGAAGCCAAAGGAACAAGGGAAGGCTTATTCCATTACTACTCCAGAGGTGGATCTTGATATTGAAATCGTAAAAGGTACATATCCTATTCACTCAAGAATTTAAACAGTCTTATTCGATTATGATTCTACACATTCCTTTATATCTTGCAAGTTTTCTAGAACTATAGAATCGATGTCGCGAAACCTTGAATTAGATATATCTAAAAAAACAAAAAGTGGTGAAATCATTACAATCCAAGTGTTTGAATCTTCTCCTTTTGGCGTATGTGGGAAGATTCTTCCAGAAAATCTTGTAATACTTCCCATGGTGGAATTAGACACAATAATGGGAATGGATTGGATCCCATCATATAGAGCACATATCAACTGTCGGTAGAAGGAAATATCTTTTCATTTTCCAAATCATCACAAGCTCTTATAAAAATGGAAGGAAGATCATGAATATCCTTTGAAAAATCTTTCAATGGTGTGGGTGTTGATTCCCTAGGAAGAAGAATTCCTCGCCCAAATGGTTGAGTCAAAGGAAAGTGCCAACCTTGAGAAAATTCCCATCGTGAGGGAATACGACGATGTATTTCCTGAAGAGTTACCCAGAATTCCACCGGATCGTGAGTTAGAGTTCTTAATTGAACTCATACTTGGAGCTACTCCTATATTGAAGTGTCCCTATAGGATGTCTCCTAACAAACTGGAGGAGTTAAATAAGCATTTGCAAGAGCATCTAGACAAAGGGTTCAAACACCCTAGTGCATCACCTTGGGGTGCACTAGTGCTCTTTGTGAAGAAGAAGGATGGAACAATGCGGATGTGTATTGATTATCAGGAACTCAACAAGATCACCATAAAGAACAAGTATCCTCTTCCAAGAATTGATTTCTTGTTCGATCAGTTAAGAGGAGCTCAATATTTCTCAATGGTGGATCTTCATTCTGGATATCATCAGATAAAGGTGAATAATGAAGATATTAAGAAGACTCCCTTCCGTACAAGGTATGGGCACTATGAGTTTTTGGTGATTCCTTTCAGACTTACTAATTCCCGGACAATATTTATGGATTTGATGAATAGAGTCATTAGACATTACCTCGACAAACTTGTGGTAGTGTTTATCGATGATATTCCCATCTACTCGAAGAGAAAGGAGGAACATGAAGAACATCTAGGACTTTAGTTGGTGACATTGAGAATGTAGAAGTTCTACAACAAGTTCAGAAAGTGTGAATTTTGGATGAAGAAAGTAACGTTCTTGGGGCATGTGATCTCATGTGGGGGAATTTTTGTGGATCCTTCAAAGGCAGAGGCGATTGAGGAATAGCCCAAGCCCTCTAGTGTCACAGAAATCCGTAGTTTTCTTGGATTAGCTGGGAACTACTGACATTTTGTGAGAAACATCACACGATTGTCAAGCCCGCTAACTATGTTAACAAGGAAAGGGGTAAAGTATGTCTGGACAAAAGAATGTGAGGGAAGCTTCAAGGAGATAAAGAGAAGGCTGATCACTGTTGTTGTACTCACACTACTTAAAAGTAGAGAAAGTTTTGTAATATATAGTGATGCTTCAAATAAAGGTTTGGTTTTTGTACTCATGCAAAATAATAACGTGGTAGCGTATTCCTCACGATAATTGATGGTCCATGAGCAAAACTACCCAACCCATGATATAGAGATGGCAGCCGCGATTTTTGCCTTAAAAACCAGGCGGCACTACCTTTATGGTGAGAAGTTTGACATATACACCGACCACAGAGAGCAGAAAGTATATATTAACACAAAAGGAGTTCAACATGCGTCAAAGGAGATGATTAGAGCTAATCAAGGATTACGATTGCACTATTCATTATCATCTTGGAAAGGAGAAAAAGGTAGATGATGCTCTAAGTAGAAAATAACCTACTACTCTATCCATGATACGAATTGAGAAAGACCATATCATCATGGATATGAAAAGAATGGATTTGGAAATCATAAGGGTAGGGGATACATCCTACCTTGCCCATATGATTGTGAAACCATTCATCTAGGAGAAGATTAAGGAATGATAAAGGGATGATATAGAGATAAAAAAGAGGTTGAATGAAGTAAAATAAGGGATGTTGCAAGAGTTCCATATTGATGATGATGGTGTGATTCGGTTTGGAACACGGCTTTGTGTGCCTTCATCACCCGGTATAAAGGAGTTATTGGACAATCAACATAGCTCAACTTTCTCTATCCATCCTCGGAGTACCAAGATGTAACGTGATCTCCAAGAACACTTCTGGTGGGAAAACATGAAGTAGGAGATTGCAGAATATATATCATGGTTCTTGGTGTGTCATCAAGTTAAATCTGAGTGACAAAAGTCCAAAGGTATGATGCAGCCATTGCCTATACCCATGTGGAAATGGGAAAATGTTACAGTGGACTTTGTCATGGGTCTCCCAAAGAAGTCAAAGGGAAATAATGCGATATGGGTTGTGGTTGACTGACTCACTAAGACTTCCCATATTATCGCTATTCAGGATGATCTCTCACTTGAAAAACATGCAAAGATATATGAAGGAAGTGTTGATACTGCACGGTGTTCCACCCTCTATTGTCTCTAACTGTGATCTGAGGTTCACATCTAAATTATGGAGGAACCTTCAATATGCTTTGAGTACTAAATTTAATTTCAGCACAACCACTGAACCCCAAACTGATGGCCAATCTGAAAAGGACTATTCATATTCTTGAAGATATGCTTAGAGCCCGCTCTCTAGAATTCAAAGGTGTATGGGATCAGCATCTCCCATTAGTTGAGTTCTCATACAAAAATAGCTTCTACTCGAGTATTCGGATGGCTCCATATGAAGCTCTGTATGGAAAGCGATGAAGAACTCCAACCTGTTGGGATGATGTTGGAGAAAGAAAGGTACTTGGACATGATCTTGTTCAAGAGATGATAGAGAAGGTTTATGTCTTTCGAAAACACATCAAGGCTACTCAAAGTTGGAAAAAGAGCTATGCTGACAACTGTATAAGGTACTTGGAGTTCGACATTGCAGAGAAAGTCTTCCTTCGAATATCTCCATGGAAGAGAGTCATGGGATTCAGGATGAAGGGGAAGCTAAGCCCAAGGTTTGTTGGCCCCTTTGAAATCCTCAACCACATAGGTTCCATGGCCTATTGGATTGCACTTACACCAAATATGGCTCGAGTTCAGGATGTTTTTCACATATCAATCCTGGGGAAGTACATACCTGATCCCTCACATGTACTAAACTCAGAGGTGGTGCAGATGGAAGATAATATCTTCTATGAGGAGAAGCTATTAAAGATTCTGGAGCAAAGTGATAAGGTTCTACGCAACAAGACAACCCACATTGTCAAAGTGTTTTGGAGGAACCATAAGTTTGAGGAAGCAACTTGGGAACTCGAAGAGGCGATGAAGGAGAAGTACCCTCACCTGTTTTTGTAAAACGAAATTTTGAGGGCGAAATTTCTTATGGGGGGGGGGGGGAATATAACGACCCAAAGTTTTTCAATGAAAATTCCCTTTGTAATTTTTTTTCATAAAATAACATAAATTCACAACATAATGAACTACTAAGTGATAAGTGACCTTTAAACATAAGTTTTTCACTTCTGTGTTTGTAATTTTAAAAATCTAATATACACGGTTGTGTTCAAGCTAATTTTTTGAGTCTGATAGAACAAACTTGTTTTTTTGGTGAATAGTAACATACCCTTATGAATAGTAGAATGAATAGTAATATGACCCTTATCAATAGTAAATAATATTATTATTTTATTTTCATAAGGCAATAAGATAATAAGATCTTAATTAATTTTTCAATGAGAAATAAAACAAAGTGCACCTTTATGAATGTTATTCTTTGAATTAACAATGAATTTATATAAAAATTATATTAATAATATTTAGAAAATTAATTTAAAAAAATGGACTTCATTTTTGAATTCTACATGTCGGAAAATGGTTAGGGTAATTTTTTGCTATTTTTCTGAAAAACGTGAATTTTGGATGAATAGTGAAATACGACAAAATCCCATATATACAATTTAACGGTTAAATACACTATTAATGACATCAAAAGTGATTCAAGGCCACTTGTTTCGTAATCACATGAACATATTACTATTAGGGGTCACATGAAACAATATTATTTGTTATGTTTAGGGAAATAATAAAATAATGAATTAAATATTCAAAATTTACCCCTCCCCTCCTCTTTATAAACCACCCTTCACACCCTCATTCCCTCACACCTCCCAAGCTCCAGGCCTTCTCTAAACTCTTCCCAAACATCATAACTATCTCCTCCCCCACTTCCAAGAGCTTCTGGTCTCATAAAAAGACCAATCTTAGGCCCTACGGTGGTTCTCAAGAGAAGGATTCCGGAGGTAATTTCTCTTCCTCTTCTCCATTAATTTCCATTCATGTTCAATTGCATTTCTTGATCTCTCTCCACCTATATTCCCCAAAATGGTATGGTAACTCCAGTATTATACATATAATGGAATTTTATGATGCTAATGGGATGTTATATCATCCATCCTCGCTTTCCCCCTTTCTTCTATTTTATTAATGGGAAGGTTGTTCGTGAGGTGTTAATTTATCATCTTCAAGAACAACATGTTTTATTCTTCAATTTCTACCTTCATATCTGGTCATGAAACAATTTTTATGGTTGAACCAGAAAATTTTATATTCATTATTTCCTATTTAATGTTCTAGAACTGACTTATGAACATATTACTAAGTGATAAATTAAAACAATTTTGTTGTGATCGGAAAACCGCCCAAATTAACCCAAAAAATCATCATTTAATTCTATCTAATGATTCATCCACATGGATATAATATAATTCATTATAAGATCATTATAAATCCTTTTATATCATTAATATCATGTAATATCAGTTCGGGATTATTACCCATGTTCTACCCGAACATCGATTTTAGAATACAAGTGAACCACTAAAGAAAACCATAAAAACAAACATTCTAGAATAATGTTTCCAAAATCTATAACTCATTCAAAGGCACATAAAATCACATAATGAAACCATAATTAACCTTATTGATTTATAAAAGGTTCTATAATTTCTAATTAATTAATATAATGTCATTATATATGACATCAAAGAGGAGGAATCCTTCAGATACAAGGTAAGGGGAAATCTCGAACTCAATTTTCTTCCTTCGGTTTCTCCCTCTTTCAATCCATTTTGATATGGTTACTCCTTAAATATCATTTCTTCATAATTATATTAAGATTTCTGGGATATAAGTGTTTTATAATTAAGTGGATGTCAAACCATATGTTTTCCAAAATACCACTTCTTTTAAGAACTCAACTTTTACCTCTCATTCATGGTTGATGGTTCTTGTATCAAGTATATTGTTCCCTATTTCTTTTGGGAACCCAAAGAATATGAATTTATTCATATGAGATGAAACCCATTACATTGCATGGGTATGTTATATTCTCTTTTTATATGTTTTCTATGTGTCAATCATGATAATGATAATGTTATGATGTGACGGGTGTGCCCGGAATTATATAGCGCAATATGAATGTTTCAAAGTGACGGGTGTGCCCAGAGTTATAAAGCGCTCCAATGAATTGGGTAAAGTGAAAAATTTCATGAGTATATGTGAAATGATGAGCGAACAAGATTCCTGTTTGGTTCACAAGTTTGTGTGTTAGTTAACCACTAAAACATGATGTTTCATTTTTATGCATTGCCACATTTCAAGTCTTTTATTTATGTTCCTCTCATGTTCATTATTTATTTACCTATCTCATGATTATGCACACCCCATGCTATATTCTTATTATCTATCCTCTTACTGGTCTTTTAGCTCACCCCTTTTAATGTATATCCTTAGGTGTCTACATATACTAAGGATAGGACATGAGACAATAAGAAGCTAGAGAAGAAGAAATTAAGTAAATGTTTATGATTGATGTTGTAATTTCTATGTATGGTCCTAATTTTCCCAAGACACTAAACCATTGGATCCTCTATGTGTAATACTATTAAGTTTTTTATCTTTAAAATGATGTAATAGTAATATATTAAAAGGCTGGGATGCTATAGATTTGGGTTACAATTATATGTATGGAACAATTTTAAATTATGACCTACTTGGTGTTAATTGGATATTTTCAATTTCAACATTAGAGGGTAACCAAGGTCTGAGGTCCTAGTTTGGCCCCTTCTTTTACTATGTGTTATAATGTTTTATAAAACATCATTTCCCTGATAGTGAGATGTTTTTATTTGTCGTTGGCATTTATTTTTTTGGAATTTTATGGATTTATTGACTTGGTCATGCAACCATTGGAGGTTTTTTTATCTCATTCCACTGCCCACTCAGTATGTATCAATTTTGAATGATTTGGGTGACTTGATAAAATGCAATTGAGTGGTATATCCCTCTAAGAGTTCTCATTGTTTTTTGATGTTTATCATAGATTTAATGTAGTATATTTCATTATTGAATTTTTGAAACATTAGTTATCCATAAGAAATTCATTCAATATTAGTGGAAATTGTTTCCTTATCATTTATATGAATTACATGTGTTTAGGAAGGAGTATTCAGTCTCCCATGCACTATACATCCAGGTTTAGTGTTTTGATTTATTCTTTCTTGATGTTTGTAATGTTAATTGAGTATTTTATCATGATTTTTAGAGGTTGAATAAATTTTGGTGTTTCTATGATCCATGGATCTGCTGTATTTAAATATGCTTTTTCATTTATTTAGAATGAGTGATGATATTTTCCATTCCATTGATACCATTATTTGTACATGGGATTTCTAGTGGTATAATGTGGAATTATAGGGATAATTTTGAAATAAAAATTTAACTATTTCCATATATTTTATATTATTTCCACTTATTTTGACGTATTATATGTTTTTAAGATATTAGTTTCAGGAAAAATAGAAAATATGTAATTTATTATTCAGTGAACTATTTTACCAAATTGTAAATGAGAAGTTGTGACATTATTATATCATTTGAAATTTTCAATAATTTTTTTTCCTAAACAGTTTATTCTAAAATAGTAGAGCATAACATTGTCCACATAATTTGAATCTCCATGAAAAGAATGAGTAACATTTTTAGAATAGAGTAATAACATAGGGTTTTAATATATTTTGGAATACCATGGAATCAATTTACAACTGGTTCTACAAAATGATATATAAAATTCATTCGATTTGTGCATAATTTAAAAAATTTGCATATAAAACATGAAATGAATTTTCAGACGGGTAGTTTCGTCCACATGGTAAGATCATGGTTTGGAAAAACATAAAAAAAATTGGTCCAACACAAATTTCAATAATGTGGTGAAATTCCACATTTTACCCTTGGGTTATTATTCTATTGAACTCCATTGCCATTTTATTTTCAAAATATGGAGTGTTTATCGGGAAATTACATCCTGTCCATTGTATCATTGATTTTAATGTTTTTTGCTCAGATTTAATTTTTTAATCCATCTATTTTACCCCATTATTCAACATAATATTCCCCTTTCCCTCCCAATTTATTTATCACTCATCCAAAGACACTAATATATATTCAAGTTGAGATAACGGATCACATATGTTTTAATAGTGGGGTTTTGGTTTTTTATAGGCAGAAGAAGATGTCTCAATATATTGTTGATAAATATGCAGCAAAATTGATGAGTTCTTATTATGATTATTATTGGATTAGGTAAATTTTTCTTTGTAATATAATAATAATTAATTTTATTAATTTCATTAAAACTATTATGTTATTTACAATTACATTATAAGCATATGGTATGTCTTTTTGTGTTATTTTATTAAGTGTTTTCA
This sequence comes from Viscum album, assembly GCA_963277665.1. Taxonomy (NCBI): domain Eukaryota; kingdom Viridiplantae; phylum Streptophyta; class Magnoliopsida; order Santalales; family Viscaceae; genus Viscum; species Viscum album. The sequence goes on along the minus strand of OY728152.1, from coordinate 1,179,700,812 downwards.
AAACATTTCCTGGAAATGTATTGAATTCCAAGTATTTAATCCATTTACCCTATTAGATTTTAATTTAATGAAAATGTATCAAAAGTTATTTGGGAAATAGCTTTAATTTTTAAATGGTTAAACTAATAATTTGAAGGAAAAGTTTGTAGAAAAATGTGTGGTGTCCATAAATTTCATTATATATATATGATACTATTGGGTATCATGGTGGTTCAAATTGATTTCAAATTAGGGGAATTAGTTTTTTTAAATAAATAAGGGTTATTGACACGTTGTGAATTATTTTATTTAGATAGGTTTATTTTTTAATTTCAATTATTGAAATTTGTTTTGTTTAAAAGTGATTTTTATAGTTTGACATGATAAATATATTTCATGAATTATTGTGAAATTGGATTTCAAATTGTATGATGTGGCTTAGAATCATGAATCATTGAAGAAATTCTATTTGGGTATTTTAGAGTGTTTATTTATAAAAATTCGTGATGCCACTGATTGAGCCCCAAATTGTTTTTTCCTATTTGGAGTGTGACCTTATAGTGGATTTTTTATATTTATGTCTTTCATTTCAATTATTATGGATTATATTTTAATAGTAAATTACATGAAAGGGTGTTGTAGATTATATGGGGTTTAGTTTCAAAGAAATTAAATAATTATTATTTGATGGTGTATTATTACAATGCTTCTGTGAAAGCCTATATTTTAAAAATAGAATTTTTTCTTGGAATGAATGTTTATTAAATAATATTTTATAAAATCATACATTTATAACAAATAGGTAATCCATAATTAAATTATTTCATTTATAAAAAACATTATATAATCAATGAAAATACCCTTTTAAATTCCAGTTATTATGAGGGGATCTATATAAAATAGGAAAACGTAAATTGGAAAATATGGATCACCCCAATCTGCAAGAATCATCCTTGCCATGAACAATACAATTGAAATAAAAAATAATATTAATAAACCATTTAACATCATGGTGACTGAAAATGTGACCAAGGAAAGAATAATAGAGAATATTTAGTGATATAATAATTTTGTATTTATACGACGTAATGTGATTTATAAAATAGTAATGTGACTGTTGGAGTGTCAAAGACAATATTTTGAAGAATACGATGACTATTTGTAATAGTAACCTTACTGCTGGAATATTAGTTTAACCTCAAAATAATAAACTGTGACATAAAAAATATTTTTAATATTTAATTTAATTTAATATAAATAGTTTAATCCCAAAAAATGAATATTAATATTAAAAATAATTGAAAATATGAGAATATTTTTAATAAAATCTATTTTATAGTATTTTATAAAATCATAATTTTTTTAAAAAAAATTTAATTAACCATGATAGAATTTATTTAGGAAAAAATGAACATAACGTTTGAATTAATCTCAATATAATTTTGAGATGGTGGTATTTTGGTAGTTTAATGAAATAATTCAAATTTTTGGAAAACTGTAAATATATAGATTTACTAAAAAATTATCTATTCAAATAAAATGACCAAAATTTCCATTCCTAAAAATGAATTGTCTACAATCTTTATTTAAAAGTGATCACCAAATATAACAATTTTCTATTTATTTCCACTTTACATATTAATTAAATACTAAATAAGAATTATAAAGATGTTTACTATCAGAATGACACATATATAATATTTTTATCTGATTTTTAAAATGATAAATTCACTATTATTAGTTTACATTTGATATATTATTTTATTTAATATTTTATTCTAAAAATACCTCAGTCCTAAATTATAAATAACTCATATCCCTCCCCTTTGAAAACTTATTCTATCTCTCATTCAAAATAGAAATTTTAAATCTAATCCTTCCACTCAAAACCCTTTTTTTTATAAAGGGATTTCATGGTGTAATCAATCAAAAAATATCAACTATCTTTTATTGTCGTATATGAGAAGCTACACAGATGAACAATTAATTTTTTTCAATCTCATCACCCATTTTCGTAATTCCACTCTCCTTCCAAAATTGATTTGAAAATAACATACTATAATATTGATTTATAAATAATTTTAAAATTATAATAATTATGTTAAATGAATAAATAAATTATATTTTTTATCTCTTAATATTTTATTACAATTTTTTATTCATATATAGAAAATATTTTTCTTAACAGTTGGTTATCCACCAATTAGGATGTTTCCAATTAGTTTATTATAAAAATCAATATGTCAGGTTATTATAAATTATTTATGATATATATAAGCGTGTAAAAATATATGTCTTTTATTATCTAATAATTTATTATACTAATGTATAAATTATATTTCATTAAATAGGGAACTCGACGAAAAATGTGATATTTTTATGGAACCCATCATATAAAAATGTCTTCTCATTGACCATGTAAATTGTATAAAATAATAAAATAAATAATATTTATAATTTATGGAAAAAATAAAATAAATCCCTTCTAGAAAAATTATTTTATAAACATATGTTTTCTTTTTAAGAGGCATAAAAGAGAATAAATAAAGCTAGAAGTAAGGTAATGGGATTCTAGATCCCAACTCATTTTCTTTGGGTTATCCTTCTTTCAGATCAATTTCAAAATTTATATTCTTATAATTTTTATTAAATATCATTTAAATATTATTACCCATTCATATTAGGATATACATGATACCTCCTAGAGCTAAAATCCAAATAAAAAAGATTTTCCAAAAAGGATTTTCTTTCTAAGACACATCTTATACTCATTTTTAGTTATTTCTAATACATCAAATAATGTTAATTATTTATGGTAAATTAATTTTACGTTATAAATTTGGGAATCCCATGTTAATTTTTGAAGTTATTCTTCATTAAATCATTATGAAAACCCTTCCTTTATATTGGCTATTTAGTGACTATGATTGTTAAACATTATATTTTAAATGCATGATTTTGTATATATTATGATGTGAATGTTGGGATCAGAATTATATTTCCCTCCAATTCATTGGGAAATATTATGTACCTCATGAGATAATGTGTATTATGTGATTAAATGATTTTATATATTTTACACAGTAATGATGTTAGGATTATAATAATATTTTTTCATGAAAATAATGATAAAATTATTCCCATCAATGTGTCGTATTTGACCACTATGATAAGATGTGTCATTTTTATGCATCACCTCATTCTGTGACATTATCCGATGTCCCACTATTTATTTTTATGATCATCCTATTCTAATTATATACAAATGATGATTATTCTAAAAATTGTTCCACCGATTCATCAATTTTATTTATGGTAATTTATCCTTCTGCTCACTGGATTTTATGGTCACACATTTCATTGATATATAACCTCAGTTGACTTAATGTACTAAAAGGAAATTGAAGTATTTTTGTGGATAAAAAATATATTTTTTTAAACGTTATCTATTTATTATGTATAAGTGATGTGCCTTCCAAATTTTATATTTACATAAAACCACTTGATCCTTAAATGTATGACTATTGTGTTTTTATAATTAAAATGATAAACTAGTCATTTAAAAAAGTAGGGTCACAATAGTTGGGAGGGAAAATATATTTTAGAAATTTTGGAATTATTATTATAATATTTAAGTGAAAACAATAATTATAAATCTATGTACATATTAACAGACAATGTTTGGTAATGTATAAGATCTTGTGGATTCTATGAAATTAAATCCCTTTACAGATAATAGAAATTGATGTTTATCTGTATCATATGTACTACGGGTAAAAACCCTGAAAAACTATATTAATATAGACTCAATGATGAAGTTGTGAATAACAAGTGGTATTTCCCAAATCCTATTTTGACACTCATTGGACATATTAATATGTTAATAAAAAACTTTAATAGAAAACATCATGATGGTCATATAGTTAGGGTAATTATTGCTTTTAATGTTAGATAAGTAATAGAGTACATGAAACTAGAAGCTTAAAATATAGAATATGATCACTATAGGAATAATATATGATGTGAATGTAGAATTATGTTTCCCTTAAGAATAATTTAATTATTCACTCCTTGTTGACTTATGATTGTTAAAAAAATTTATATTCTGGAAAATTTTGGGATCTTGGATAAACTACACCAACATCCTATGTGTGGGACAACAAAATTATTGCATGAATGACACCCTCAATGAAATGGGAGGTGGGGTACAATACATTATGGAGCTTCTAAGCTAGTTTTATTAGTCTATGATATGTTATATGGATAATTTGGAACATTATACTTCACCTCATAAAGATAAACAAGCCATTTCATTTTTTATGTAGTAGTAACCACCGATGTTTAGTGGATCCACTAATTTTATTTTCATAGAATAATGGTTAAACTCAATAATGTAGATATTTTCTGTAATATGCTAATCTATGCAGGATAATTCTAATCTGAGATATATTTTCTATATAAAGATGTTGATCAATGTTTGGTACTACTATATAATACTAATCTGAAATATATAATGGATGAAATGGAGTGGGATGTCTTTGAGATATTTTTTCTTAATAATTATTTCACTTTAAATCATTGAACTATGGTGGGGAGAGAGTTCATAAGGATTAAGAGAATGAATTTTTAATCATTCACTTATTATAAAGCAACATTTATCTGTATGCCAGATATTCATTAGGTTTTTTATAAAAAATGATAGAAAATAAATATATTATTCAGTGGGTTAAGAAACACCTCGAAAAGATCTAGATAATAGAGACTTTGGAAGTTATGAAGAATTTTTTTGATGTTCTCTAAATGTCGAAATATATGTTATATAATGGAGCCCTTTTTATGGAAATATGAAACAACAGTTGGAGTTTCATATTGTAAGATAAAATAATAAAGATGGAAATAAGGCCTATACACGAACATGTAAAAAATATGGGAATAAAGTGTAGGATCTAAATAATGATGTAGATGCTCTATATAAAAGAGGGGGGTGAATTGTATACATTAAAATTATTTTGGAACCTTTAAAATTAGTTATTCTAAAAGTAGGTTCTGGAAATATGGATCCGGAAATTGAAACTTAACTAAAGATTACAATATGAGGTTCTACCTTAAAGTGTATAGAATCTAAATGAAACAGAGTACAAGTAAGGAAGTATAAGAAAGTAATAATTTCCTTACAATACAAAATTCAGCGGAAACAAACATGTAGTAAGACTACAAGTAACAAGATATAAGTCTTTTAACACAAAGAGAAGGGTATCCAACAACCTTGGATAGAGGTCCCTTGATTTATACTTTTAAGAAAGTCTGTCTTACCAACTCTAGGGTAAGCCCTCGATACAAATATCGGAGTCTCTGTCTTGCTATACCCGCAAGCCCTCAACTTCAAGGTAGTTGGCAACCTTTGTCTTCCTTAGCAAGGAAGCCCTCGAACTTCAAGGTAGTCGGAACCTCTGTATTCCTATCCCCGGAAGTCCTCGAATGTAATCACCAACATTCGGAGTCGCATGAAGCAAAAAACTGAACGAGCGGTTCAGTGCACACAAGGCATGAAAATCTTTCTCTCTCTAGAAATCACCTTAGCAGCGTGTGGTCTCTAGATTGATCAACTTCTCTGAGCTCCTATTTATAGGAAAGGTCGGCCTCCATTCCAACGGTCATATTTTCCTAAAAATTCGGAGGGACCTGTATACGTGTAACTTAACCAACGGTTAGTTTATAATAGAATAGATGACATCGTTTTATAAAAAAATAGGTTAAACAGAATGTTCAACATTGTTTAATGTTTAACACAAAAGTTCAGAGTGAAGATTCGGATTGTAAACAAAAAATGTCAAGGAGTACACAAATTAAAAAAGTGTGAGTAAAATGAAAGTTCGGAGTCTAACCAAATATAATTTTTTGATTCTAAAATAAATTCGGAGTGTATAAATAAATGATGATCAGATTCTGTTCAATAGGTGAATTCAGAATGGGAATTCGGAATGAGAATTCTTCATCAGAATTCGTAATGAGAATTCGTCATTAGAATTCATAATGAGAATTCATTATCATAAATCGTAATGAGAATTCATCATTAGAATTTGTAATGAGAATTCGTTATCATAATTCGTAATGGGAATTCGATGTTGATCTTCATGAGAATTCGTATCTAGAATTCGGAGTAGAACTTTATCAGAGTTCGTATCTAGAATTCTGAATGGAACTTCATTACGGTTCTCATCTGGAATTCGGAGTGAAGCTTCATTACAGTTCTCATCCAGAATTCGGAACATAAAACATAATGCTTCATATCAAAGTTTCAAACTATTCCGAGAATATAGAAATGAATCTGAATCTTATACTTAAGAAATATATTGATGAAAATATGATAAGGGTAATTTTTCTTCCAAAAGCGATCATCCTTATAAAAGAAATTTTCCTTATAAAATCAATTTTCCTTATAAAACCAATTATCCTTATAAAAGAAAATTTCCTTACAATAGAGATTTTCCTTATAAAAGCGATTTTCCTTAATGATAAGGTGTTTTTGATTTTCAAAACAAGAAGGAATGAAAAGGCCACAAGGAAAACCTTATTGACTCAACAACATCCCCCTTTTTGGAAAGCACAAACATCCTTACGAAAAAGAAAGTCTGAGAAGAAAGAAAACATTAAGGCTTATCTCCCTTTGCTTATGGATGATGATGAATACGACTAACTCCCCTTTATGCTTTGAAACTCTAAGGATCATATTCTAGATTTCCGGTATGATATTTCATTAAGAATAAGAATGTCTTCTTTAATGAAAAACTCACCCTTAGATAAACTCTATTAGATTTCTTTTTCTTTCTCACACTTAGTTCAGATTATTTTTCCTTTTACCCCTTTATTAGGGTTCTTTTTCTTCTCCCCCTTTGTGATTTTCAAAAATAATTCGATGGAATGGAAAATATAACAACGTACCTGAAAAAAATTAGTAGCAGCAACAAAAGAGACGAGCAAGCACAATTTTCATTACGTTTGAATGTTCAAAAACAAGGAAGTTAAGATACAACAAAAGACCGGATTTGTCTATTTTGGATCTTTTTTCCTTTGCCATGGGACCCTTAAGAATAGTCTTTATCTTCTTCAAGTCTTTATGGTATTCCCCATCTTGCTTCTCTAACACATCTATTCTTGCACTTTGAGCTTCAATCTTTTATTTTTGGGCTTGAAGTTTTTTTTCCTGAGGTTGATGCTTTTATTCCCGAGCTTGCAGCTTTTCTTCCTGGGCCTTCAAGATTTGTTCTTGCTTTAACACCTTCTCTTAAAACTGAATCTGAGGATCCCTTTCATATTTCCAGTTTTGAGCAACAGAATTCAGCTTCCCATTCAGATCTCTGACTTCTTGAATCCAGAAATTCTTTTCATCTGTCAACTTTTCTTCAAAGGATGAAGTAAGTTCATTTATCTTCCTATCTTCTTTCTCAAAATAATCTTTAACATTATCATGTAATTCATCAAATAGCCTCATCTCTTCTACAATATTCCATGACAAACTAGTAATTCTCTTGAAAGATCTTTTGTGGGCTTCATAGCCGAAAAATAATGTTTTGAACTGAGCCTCAATCTCAACACATTTGTCCATAACCATGGATACATAGTCTGTTTTATGATTCAAAGTATGGTGAAGCATCTGGCATCTTGAATCAATACATGAGAAGGTCGGAATAGTACCTACCAACTTCTTTAATGACTAAACAACAATGTCATTCCCCAACGAAGATGACTCCGAATCCGAGACTTTTCTTAGAGAATTTCCTTCTTCAATTTGCACACCCTTCTTCTTAGAAGAATCACCAACATACCTTCTCTTTAAAACAACTGAGCTCGGGGTATCAACAAAAGTTGTTTTCCCTTGTCCTTTTTTAGAATGGATTGTTGTTCTGGGGTTCTCTTTTCACTGTCAGACACTTGATCAATATTTTCTTCATAATCAGCAACTTTCTGAGCACCATCCTTTACATTATCCATTTGAGAAATATCATGTAGAATTTGTTCTTCCTCTGCATGATAAGCGAATTCTTCTTCTCCTTTCTCCTCATCCTTCACTAGAGTGACTAGCTTAGATGATTCATCTTCTAACGTTTGGAGCAACAAATGTTCTGAAGGTGTCCCCTTATAATCATCCACTTGCTTCAAAACAACTCCTGTCTCACCACTACCTTCAGAAACTGATTCTACCTCTTCTACTTGCTCAATCTACTCAACTTCCTCAACATGCTTAGCAAATGCCTCTTCCGGAGTGACAATGTTTCATCCTGGAGTCTCAGGTAGAGATTCCAAAGAAAAATATCTCAGAACGGGGATGTTTCCGGAGGCCATCTCAGTAAACTTTAATAAAGTCTGAACCACCTCATCTTCAGATATCTTCTTCTTGAGCTTCTTTTCTTTCACTTGTTTTTCTAGCTCATCCTCTATTCTTTCTTTCAAGGACTTAGCCTCCGCAGGATCCAAGCTAAACTGAGGCTTCCATTGCACTCTCTTCTCTTTAATATCCCTCTAGATAGCAACTACCTCATCAGGGTAATCTTTCTTCTTCATTGGTTTTGGAGGTGTGGAATGAACTTCCTTAGATTTGGGATTCTCTGCATCAACTACAACTTCCTTCAACTTTCTCTTCTTCACTGGCTTAGAGGATTCAGGTTCAGAAACTTTCGGAACCAATTCTTCTTGAACTGGTAGATCAAAGAACTCACCGGTCTTCTTGTCGAAAGCAATATCCATCCTTTTGAGGGTACCATCACTTACCAACATAATCTTGAAAACTATTGGCTTATACTTTCAAGCCTCCTTGAAAGACTTAAGGCACCGAACTGTTAACTTTGAGATGATTGCTGGATACATTATAATCTGAGCTCTCAAATTCCCTTTCTTAACATTCTCTATGGTGATAAGAATGTGTTTCATCAGATTAAACTTCCTCAAATTTGTCAGAAAATCTAGGATGTAGATCTTGATCTTCTTCAAATTTTCTTTGTCACCCTTCCTCAGTACGATAATACCTTGTATCCATAATTCTAGAATCCGAAAATTCGTAGATAGTGTATAAATCTTCGGAGCCTTGTCATCTACCAGTCCGAGAGTTTCCAATGCCTTTTCCTTGTTGGAGATTCCTTTTGAATCTGGTAAAACATGAGATATGAAATCGGCTTCTCCCTCATAGGTCAGCCCTACCAAGCTAGCTGCCTTGACATAAGAAATATTATAAGTCTTTCCATAATACTTGAACATAAATTTTTCCCTACCATCTTCTTTAACAAAGGAAACTGTCTCATAGAACTCTCCAAGAAACTCCGAAAATACTTCAACTTGATTTTCGGGCTTAGACACAGAAACATCTTCCCATTTGTTAAGATTTATATTCTTGGATATAAGAGAATCGTACTTGTTGAAGAAATCAGGATGAACCAACCATTCTCTATATACTAACCACTTGGAGATCGGCTTAGAAGATGACATGTCTTGAGAAGCTGCTTCCACAGACATTCGGATCTGAAGACTTATGAGAAATTCGGAACGGAGAAAGCTGAAGTTCAGAACGAACTTAAAATAGAGATGCAAAGCTTCGGGACGCTGGAGCTTGAAAAACCGATGTGGGACAACCATTTTAGGTCCCCTTTATATAGGCAACGATATGACGATTCATCTTCCTCGGTTGATCGAATGGTTGTAAGAGCTGAGATCAGATCTGACGGTTGAAAACCAATTCTCAAGAAAACTTGAATCCGATATTTTGAGTATTTTATTAAAACAAAGATTTAAGAAAACTATAATTTGAAAACAAAATATAAGAAAATACCAACAAGTAAAGTATTATTACGTAAACTTGAGTAAGGAAATCATTCCTTTCCAATTGGCTTAGAAGTATTATTCGTAATGGGTAATATTCTAAAAAAAATGACTACAAAAAAAACTTTATTACGAAAAGACATAGATCGCAAAACTCACTACAAAAAACAATATCAGTACGGAAAACTCAGAATGAAAAAACATAATAAGGATTTCATTATGAAAATTTCATTACAAAATTTTGAATACGAAAAGATCATTATGAAAGGCTCGGTACGAAAATCTCGTTATGGAAACACCAATACGAAATTTTCCATTCCGGATGTTTTCAATACAATAATTTCTATTCTAGAAGTTTTCTATATGAAAATATCCATTCTGGAAATCCCCATTCCAGAAATGTTAGTTCCGAAAAGTTTGAAAAACTAACTCAGAAAAAATTTTGTTTTTCTAACAATCAAATGTACTCCCCCTATGAAAAGGAGTTTATTATTGTAAGGAGACTTTTTCAATAGAAAGTTAATGAAGAAGGATTACCTTATGGTTATCATTCCTAACTTCTATTTAATGTATTCAAATCTATCAGAAGGCAATGATTTTTTGAAAATATCAGCAAGTTGATCTTGCATTCCAATAAACTGAAGAATGATATCTTCTTTTAGTTTGTGATCCCTAAGAAAGTGATGCGTAATATCTATGTGTTTTTCACATGAGTGATCTACATGGTTTTTACTTAAGGAAATGGAACTTTTGTTATCAGAAAAAATTTGAGTTTTAGTAAAACACAAACCATAGTCTATGAGTGTGTGTTGAATCCACAACACTTGAGCACAACAACTTCAAGCTGCTACATATTCAGTTTCAGTAATGGAAAGTGCTACAGAATGTTGCTTCTTGGAGGAACAAGAAACTGAAGAATCTCCTAAGAAATGGAAAGTTCTGGAAGTTCTCTTTCTATCCATTCTATATCCACCAAAGTCATTATCAGAAAAGATTTTTAGAACAAAATCATTTCCAAAAGTATAGAATAATCCTAGTTCCATGGTTCCCTTAGGGTAGCGAAAAATTCTTTTTACTGCTTTAAAGTGAGATTCGTTAGGATTGGATTGATATCTTGCACATAAGCATCCTAAGAACATTAAGTCTGGTCGACTAGCTGTTAATTAAAGTAAATTTCCTATCAAACCTCTAAAAGATGTTTGATTTACTGGTTTCCCAGCTTCATCAAGATCTAAATAGTTTGAGGTACCAATGGCAGTACTTATACACTTAGTGTTCTCATAACCATAATTTTTGAGAATATCTCTAATATACTTATGTTGAGATATATAGATTCCTTCTGGTTGTTGAGAAATTTGAAAACCAAGGAAAAAAGTTAACTCACCCATCATACTCATTTCAAACTCAGATTTCATTAGACTTGAAAAAGAGTCAGTTAAAGATTGCTGAGTTGAACCAAAAATGATGTCATCAACATAAATTTGAACAAGCAAAACATTTTTATTATCTTTCTTTAGAAAAAGGGTTGGATCTGCATTTCCCTTAACATAGTTATTTTGAATCAAACATCCAGTGAGTCTATCATACCATGCTCGTGGGTCTAGTTTAAGAACATACAGAGCTTGGTAAGTCTAAAACATGATCTGGATGTTTTGTATCTTCAAAACCAGGAGGTTTCTCAACAAAAACATCTTCTTGGACATAATCCTTAAGAAAAGCTCCTTTCACATCCATTTGAAAAAGTTTGAAATTAAAGAAAGCTGCAAAGGCAAGTAGAATACTGGTAGATTCAAGTCTAGCTACTGGAGCATAGGTTTCTTTATAGTCTATTCCCTCTTGCCAATTATAGCCTTTAGAAACAAGTCTAGCTTTAGAATATTCACTCAGCATGGTTCTAGTTATCTCTTGAATAATTCTATTTCTTCTCTCAACAACACCATTTTTCTGAGGAGTTCTAGGTGCTGAAAAATTGTGAGTAATACCTTATCTACTACAAATAGTTTCAAAATCAGAATTTTGAAATTCTCCTCCATGATCACTATGAATATTTTTCAATGGAAGGTTTTTCTCATTTTTATCCTGAGCTCTAAAACTTTTGAAATAAGAAAAATCTTCAGATTTCTTTGCTAGAAAATAGACACAAGTAAATCTAGTGTAATCATAAACTAGAACAAACACATCGTATTTTCCTCCAATACTTCCAGTTTGTGTTGGACTAAAAAGATACATGTACACTAACTGTGATGCATCAGTTGTTGAGACTTCACCGATTGATTTAAAACTATATTTCTGTTGCTTTCCATATTGACTAGGATCAAAAACTTTAGAAGAATCAAATCTAAGCTCCGGTAGATCCTTAACTAGTATCTTCTTAGAGAGTTTTCATAAGTTTCTAAGGTTACAGTGTCCTAGTCTTCTATGCCATAACCAGTAATGATCTTCCATTTCACTTAGGAAAGGTAAATCTTGGCTCCTGAGGTCTTCTAAATTTATGGTGTAAACATTCTCTAGCCTTTTGGCTGAGAGAATAAATTCTTCCTTGGAATTGTGAACTAATCACTTATCATTCCTAAAATTCACAAGGTAACCTTCATCACATAACTGACTTATGCTAATGAGTTTGTGCTTAAGACCCTTTACAAAAAGAACATTTGAAATCAATGTTTTACCTAGAAGAACAATATTACCAATACCAACAATCTCTCCCTTAGCATTGTCTCTGAAAGTTACCTTTCCTCCTTTCGTTTTGATAATCATTTCAAAATAGCTTTTGTTACCAGTCATGTGCCGAGAACATCCACTATCCATGTACCATACGTTGTTGCTGGTACACTCTTTATTTTCCTAAAATCAAGAATAGAATTAGACTTTTGGAATCTAAACTTGTTTGGATCTGAGATTTCCAGATAACTAAATTTTAGGTACCCACATCTTCTTAGAAAAATAATCTTTATTAAAACCTAGAGATTGGGTTTTGTTTAAAGAACAATTCTTTGCCCAGTGACCACCACATTGACACTTAGTACAAAATGGGGCACATTGAAGAAAAAAATAATTGTTACTAAAAATTAATTTTGCATGGGTATAACCCAATCCATATTTACTTCTTAAAGGTCGCATTTGGGAATACAATTTATCAAAAATTTTTTTACAATGGGTAAAGATTGATAAACACTTCATTTTGGAAAAGATTTCATACTTGAGTTTTATAACCACGTTTTTATCTTTAAAATCATCAGATTTAGAACTAGAGCTAGGCTCGAAAACACTTTTCTTAGAAATTACTTTTTCTAATTCTTTAGAAAGTTTGTTCCTCTCAGAACTTACTTCCTCAGGATTTATTGAAATACTTTCCAAATCAGCATTTTTCTTATCATGATCTTTAGAATGATCTGATATCACTTTAGTATGAATATAATTCCTAGAGTTTTCTTTATCAAGTTTTTTATTGAGTTTGGAATTCTCAATTTCAAGAAGTTCATCAAACCTAGAGACTTCTTCATAAGTAGGTAAAGTATTTTCTTCATCAGAAGAGGATTCTTCATCTGAGGAGTTATAATACTAACTATTATTGGAATTTAAAGATACATTGTTCAATGATTCAGAATTTCATACCTTAGCCATAAAACAATGATTTTCAATAGGTATTTTGGCTAAAAGACCAATATTCTTCTGTCCTGAAGATTCATAATTAGAAGATTCATCTGAAGAGTCACCACCACTGGCACTCCAGGTGTCACTACATTTCAACACTTTCTTAGATTTGTCTTTATCATACATCTTTCTTTTCTTGTCTGAATGCCTTTCTTCCCATTCTTTCTTTTTAAGCAAAGGAAAATCTGGTCTAATATGTCTAGCTCTCTTGCATTCATAACATGTGACTTCTCCATCTTTCCTATCATTCCTTTCCTTTTTCTTATACTTGGATTGGAAATTTCTCTATCCAGCTATCTTGTTCATCCTTCGGGCAAGATTTTCTAACTCATTTTCAGATACTTCACACTCACTAGATTCGGATTGGAAAATAACTTTCTTAGACTTGGATCTGGTTATTCTTTCAGGAGTCTTAACTTTCATCTGATTTGATGTTGTTGTAAAAGCAACAATACCATTTCCATTTTTTTTTCATGATGTTGTCAATATCTCTCTTCATTCTGGTTTCATGTTGGAGAATAGTTCCGAATAGCTCATCAAGAGAAATTTGAGTGAAATTCTTGTTCTCATCTATAGTAGTTCTTTTGGATTCCCACTCATTGGGCATGATATCAATTATCTTATCTACAAGTGCTTCAACATCTAACCCTTTCTCATCCATAGACTGTAAACTGTTGACAATAGTCATAAATCTCTGTTGAACCTTAGATATTGGTTCACCATAAGGAAAATTGAATCCATGGAATTCAGCTATAAGCATATCTCTCCTAGTCTAAATCTCATTAGAAGTTCCAAAGTGTGTAACCTATAACTTCTTCCAGATACAATTAGCTGCTTCGCAAGAAGAAATTTGGATATATATATTTCTAGTAATTAAACAAAGTAGAGTATTGCGTACATTATAATTGAGTTGATACTCTTTGTTTTCTTGGTTAGTAAAAGTTCTAACTTCCTTTTTAGGAATTTTATAATCTCCAGTAAGCATAACAAAGTTTTCCACTCCAGTATTGATAAAAAAAGTCTTCATTCGATCTCTCCAATACTCATAGTCATTACCATCAACGATTGGTGGTCTTGTAGGATTTAAATTATCAATGCAACCAACATTGATCACTGTTATACTTAAGAAAAAAAACTTTTGGCACAAAAACATGTTAGTAGAATGAAATTCGTAATCACAAAGTTTGGAATGACAAATTCGGAATAAAAAAGATCGGAATGACAAAGTGAGCAAGAAAAACTTATACGTGAGTACAATAATTTCAGAGACCTCCACTGATACCAATTGTAGGATCGAAATAATTATGTAGATGCTCAATATACAAGAGGGGGGGTGAATTGTGTACATTAAAATTCCTTTGTAACCTTTAAAGTTAGTTATTCCGAAAGTTGGTTCCTGAAATATGGATCTGGAAATTGAAACTTAAATAAAGATTACAATATTAGATTATACCTTAAAGTGTATAGAATCTAAATGAAACAAAGTACAAGTAAGGAAGTATAAGAAAGTTATACTTTCCTTACAATACAAAAGGCTGCAGAAACAAACAAGTAGTAATACTACAAGTAACAAGATATACGTCTTTTAACCCAAAGAGAAGGGTATCCAACAACCTTGGATAAAGGTCCCTTGATTTATAATTTCAAGCAAGTTTGTCTTACCCACACTAGGGTAAGCCCTCGATACAATGATCAGAGTCTCTGTCTTGTGGTTCCCGCAAGCCCTCAACTTCACGGTAGTTGGAAACCTCTGTCTTCCTTAGCAAGGAATCCCTCGAACTTCAAGGTAGTCGGCACCTTTGTCTTCCTATCCCTAGAAGTCCTCGAATGCAATCACCAACATTTGGAGTTGCACGAAGCAAAAAACTGAACGAGCGGTTCAGTGCGCATAAGGCATGAAAAGCTTCCTCTCTCTAGAAATCACCTTAGCAGCATGTGTTCTCTAGATTGATCAACTTCTCTATTATTGTGAGCTCTTTCAAATGAGCTCCTATTTATAGGCAAGGTCGGCCTCCTTTACAACGGTCATATTTTCCTAAAAAAATAGAGGGACCTGTACACGTGTAAATTAACCAACGGTTAGTTTATAACAGAATAGAAGACATCGTTTTATGAAAAAACAAGTGAAATAGAATGTACGACATTGTTTAAATTTTAACACAAAAGTTAGGATTGAAGATTCGGAATGTAAACAAAAAATTTCAAGGAGTAGAAAAATTATAATAGTGTGAGTAAAATGAAAGTTCGGAGTCTAAAAAAAAATAATTATCGGAGTCTAAAGTAAATTCGGAGTGTATAAGGAAAAGATGATCAGATTCTGTTCAATAGGTGAATTCGAAATGGGAATTCGGAATGATAATTCTTCATCAGAATTCATAATGAGAATTCGTCATTAGAATTCATAATGAGAATTTGTTATCATAAATCGTAATGAGAATTCGTCATTAGAATTCGTAATGATAATTCGTTTTCAGAATTCATAATGAGAATTTGATGTCGATCTTCCTGAGGATTCGTATCTAGAATTCGGAGTAGAACTTTATCAGAGTTCGTATCCAGAATTCGGAATGAAACTTCATTACGGTTCTCATCTGGAATTCGGAGTGAAACTTCATTACAGTTCTCTTCAAGAATTCGGAACCTAAAACAGAATGCTTCATATCAAAGTTTCAAACGATTCTGAGAATATAGAAATGAATCTGAATCTTATAATTAAGAAATATATGGATGAAAATATGATAAGGGTAATTTTTCTTACAAAAGCGATCTTCCTTATAAAAGCAATTTTCCTTATAAAAGCAATTTTCCTTATAAAAGCAATAATCCTTATAAAAGCAAAATTCCTTACAAAAGCTACTTTCCTTATAAAGGCAATTTAACTTAAAGATAAGGTGTTTGTGATTTTTAAAACAAGAAGGAATGAAAAATTCATAAGGAAAACCTTATTGACTCAACATAAAGAAATTGGGAACTCTCTCAAAGGGATATGGAAATTTTATATGTGTGGGAGAGACGTACACCAAGCGTATTAATGTCAAAGAGACATGAAGAAGCTGACCAACATTTAGAGGGAAAGAAAGGCACCATATAATGCACTACCCAAGGTTTAGATCTTCATCTATAGTAAGTAAAGGGACTATACAATATAGTTCAAAAAACCATGATTACTTTAGGGTAATAAATTTCAACAACTATCCAAGCCAAAGGTTCCTTGAAAATCTTATTCAATATATATTGTTGAAGTGGATCATGAAAGCGAAGTCATACATGGTACATTACCTATTTAGTAATGAATGGAAAATATATAAATTATCATCTCATTATACAAATTTCTTTATATCTTTAATGTTTTATAGAACTATTAAATCAATCCATAGATACATTGATGTATGTTTATGTGTAAATTGATCTTCTAGTGTCATATTTGAAATATATGTTTTAGATTTTTCTCCTATTATATAATGTGGGAATATTATTGCATCAAGTATAAAAATCCATCCCTTGTTATAATTTTATTATATAGTGATCATTGATTAGACCAAATTATATAGAAAATATATCAATTAATAGTAAAATGATATTTATTTTTATATTCATAACTATCTTATTCTCCTCTAAAATTATAAGGAATATCATTAATCTACAATGGAAAATCCCTTAATGGTATGCATGTTGATATCCTATAAAAATAATTCAATGTACAAATTGTTGATACAATGGAAGGTATAAACCTAAAGGAAATTCCAATCATGTGGGAATAAAATAATATATTTCATGAAGAGTTTCATAGACTTACCCGGATTGTGAGATGTTATTTAAATGGTTATTATACATTGAGACACTCCAATATATAACTTCCCCAATATGATGTCCCTAATAAAACCAAAAGAGTTAAACATATAGTTGTAATAAATATGGGACAAAGGGATAATTTTACCTAATCCATATCCTTAGGGTGTGTTGGTTCATTTTCATAAGAAAATGGATGGATCAAAGAGGTTATGTTTTGATTACCAGGAGAATAGAATAAAAAACATAAAGAAAAATTGGCATCTTCCAAGGATTGGTGAGTTGTTCGATCAAATATGAGGATCTCAGTACTTCTCAAGGGTGGAACTTAATTATAGTTATCTTAATCTCAAGGTAAATTAGAAATATATTCAGAAAACTATATTTTGTAAAAGGTAGGGATAAAATACGTTCATTATGATTCCCTTCAGTCTTACTAATTTTACTTCAATATTAATGTATTAGATAAATAGAGTCT
Source organism: Viscum album (assembly GCA_963277665.1). NCBI lineage: Eukaryota > Viridiplantae > Streptophyta > Magnoliopsida > Santalales > Viscaceae > Viscum > Viscum album. Next base: position 1,179,683,102 of record OY728152.1, on the reverse strand, counting down.
ATAGACAATAGGTCGATATTTGTTTGGTAGTACTTATTGATGATATTCTTATTTACTCTGTGTATAAGAAGATAAATGAGGATAATGTAAGAATTGTATTGGAATCATTATGCAAGGGGAAAATGAATGCAATGTAAATAAAGTTAGACTTTGGATGCTGCAAGTGAAAGTCATATGGGGCATGATCACATGTCATATAATTTATTTGGTCCCTTTAAAGGAAATGTAAATCGATGAATGGATTATTCCAAATAGTGTAAAAAATATATGGTTTTTGGGCTATAGTTGAGTACTATGAATTGTATTTGAGAAATTTATAATGTATATCTAGCCCAATAACTATTTTAACACAAAATTTAGCAAAGTATATCTAGATTGAAGAATGTGGGTAATGTTTCTAGGAGCTCAAGGAGAGGTTAATCGTTACACTTGTACTCACACTACCATATTTTTTCAAGGTTCTGTGATATATATGGATTACTAAATGAATTTCTTTCATTTTTACTCAATAATAATGATAAATTTGATATAATATGACTCGTTTAAGGTTATGATACATGAACAAAATAGTTTTATGAATGATATGGAGTTAGAATCTATGATAGTTTCCCAAAATATGTTTTCGCCCTACCTCTATGGTGACATGTGTTAAAATTGAACTGACAACATGAGCCTAAAGAATATATTAACAAATAAGGAGCTAAAAATTCTTAAAATAAGAAGATTAGGAAAAATTAGGGACTATGATAGCCCTATACACCAGCATACAGGAAAAGAGAACAAGATTTCAATTTGTATTGTCATAGAAGAACCTATTACATTATCTATGATGTGGATGGAAAAACATCATATCTAAATGTATATAAAGTGTATGGATCTAGAGATCATAATGATGTGGACAAAATCCTAACATTCCCAAATTATTTCCCTACCGTATATCTTAAATAATATCATGAAGGAACAAAGTTATAATATAGAGATTCAAAACAAGGTAAAATTAGTCATGGAAGGGTAGATATACGAGTTCTAAGTCGATGAGGAATGTGTCATCTAATTTGTAACTAGAAATTATTTCCCTTCATCTACTAACAAAAATAATTATCTATTATATAATGTGCATAGATTATCCATCACTATCCAACCCTGTTATATGAAGATATATCACGCTCTTTGAGAGAACTTTTGTTGGAAAATTTGAATTTAGATATTCCATAGTATATCTTAATGTACATGTTATGTCATTAAGATAATGTTTAGTGAATGAAGTAAAAAAGAGACGATGAAACCATCTTTTATACTCATGTATAAATAGGAGAAAATCACCATGGACATAGTCATTGTTCTCCTAAATACATTTTACGGAAAAATTGTGATATTAGTTTTGGAGGATCAAATCAATAAGACTTCCCACTCATTTCCATTTAGGAATATTTCTCACTAAAACCATATTCCATGTTATACAATAGGGAAGTGGTGAGCCTATATTGGTTTCAAATATTTATAATCAATAATTTTTATCAAAGGTTCAAAAAAATAGATGCCTTCAACATACTTTGAGTATTTAATTGAATTCTATTAAGGATGCTCACCCCAAAAACGATTGAAAATTCCAAAGAAATATTAAGAAGATTGAGGACATGATGATATCCTTCAAAATAAAATTAAAATTAGGATGGAATAAACATATCCATTTAGTTATGTTCTTGTACAACAACATATTTCCATTAATTATTAAAATGGATCCATGTGAAGCTCTGTAAGGTAATAAATGTAGAAATACAACTTGTTGGGATGAAGTTGGTGATTGAAGGAAACATGGTGATGATATACTGCAAGGGATGATAGAGAATATTCAATGTGACTAAAATTATTTAAAGGATCCCTAGATTAGAAAAATTGATTTTATGAATACTATTGAAGAGGCTAGGTTTTTGGTGTAATAGAAAAATATTTACATTGAATATAAACATTACAGAGATTCGTATAGTTTAGAATGAATTATATGCTTACCCTAAGGTACATTGGCTACTTTGATATCCTTGATCCCATTAAATCAGTGTCCTATCATGTTTCACTTAAAAAAATGTGGCTCACGTACTTATAGTGATACACATATATCTCATGATGATATAAATACCTAATTTCGTATTTGTCTAAAATGAAGTGGTTAAAAGCAATAGAATATCCTCTATTACGAGGTTTAGAGAGAGAAGATCTTTGAAGTTAGATAATGTTTTCTATGTATAAAATGGAAATATCCTTGTAAAATATATTTGGATGAACCATAAGTATAATGTGGTGAAAAGTGAACCATGTGAAACAATGAAATAGAAATACCATCACCAATTTACAACATATAATATGAACTGAAATTTAGGGAAGAAATTTATATATAGGGGAATAATGGTACAATTTAGTGTTTATAAATGGTATTTGTTTCATGTAATGTGTGTGTATTATATTATATTATAAAATATAAAACACATATAATACATAGATAATTTTATGACACATTATTTCATTAAATAAAATAATCATCTAGTCAAAGAATTTACCCCTTGAAAATTCAAATTAATATAGGTTGTAAAATAGAAAATAGAAATACTATAATGGGAAAATATGTATCACCCCAATAAACTACAATAGCCCCTCCCATGAAGAATACTATAGAAAAGAAACAAAACATCTGTAAAACAATCCATACATAGAAATTTAATATATAACATTGGGATAGATTTTTGTGAATATTTAGTGAAATAATGACATATAATTTAAATGGGGTAATGTGACTATTGGAATAGAACTTTTTTATCTTGATTAATGAAATTTCCATTAGAAATAGTAACCAAACTATTGAGAAGAGTAACTTTACCTTTGGAATAGAAATTTAACCTCAAAATAAAAAACATTTATTGTAATAGTATTTATCATTTTTAATTTAAATAAATATAAATATAATAATTCCAAAAAATAAATATCATAATTAAAAAACAAAAAAAAATACCACATTTTTAATAAAATATATTTCATATTATTTCATAAAATCATAAATTTCTTATAAAAATCAAAATTTCCAATTTTATTAATTTATTTGGATAAAATGAATATTTTTTTAAAAATAAAAACACCTAATTTTTTCAAGGTTCATTTGTTTGTAATTATTTTAAAAAAATCGATTTTCAAGAGAATTGAAAAAATAGGGTTTTTCTCATAATTATGGTATCTTAAATTAAATCATTCATGATTTAATAATGACCTAATCATTTTTACAAAATTAATTTTTGAAAAAAAATATTTAACTTCATATATGATTCATTAAAATATAAAAAATTAAATTCCCATCCAAAAAATAATTTTCAATAACCTAATTTCAAAAGTGATCCCCTAAACTAACAATCCTTCTTTTTTCCACTTTCATTTCTAAAAAAGTAATTAATTCAAATTATAAATACTTTTAAAGTCCTATGAACAACTGAATTATATTTGAATATGGTTTATATTGTAATAAATTAATTCTTTAAAGGTTTACCTTTGATGTAATATTTTATTTAAAAATATATTCAAAAAAATAGTCTCCTCATGTACATATGACCCCTCTCTCTACCCCTAGATAGCCACTCTTATATCACTATTGTAAGCCAATTTTCTACTCAAATCCACCCTCTAATGACCCTTCAAATACATTCAGTTGTTCTAGAGTAATAAAAATCAAAACAATGACGGATTTATAATGTTCTACAAGAGAATCGACACCATCAAAGTTGTATGTTATTTTCATACTCTTCTCAGGTCTTCTTATAATTATCTTCATTTTCACAATTTTTTTTAAAATAAAATCAACTGTGATTTATTTATGAAGAATATTAAAATTATTTTAATGATGATAAATTAATGTAAAAATTAAATTGTTGTTGTGATAATATTTAATTCATATTTTCCTTTATATTTGTAAGATGTTTCTATTAACAATAATTTAACCACCAATAAGTATGTTTCCTAATAATTTTGTTTGGGATTTCCCTATTTCATTTATATTTCCGTTTGCACATTCCTATAATATTTCATAAATATCCATTCAAGATTATTTCTAATTATTTTAGGTATATATATGTTATCACATTAATTTATAATATAAATAAAAAGATTTGAGATAATGTATTATTTTTTGAAACACATATTTTACTCCATTTTTATTTTTTTCCTTAACCAATAAATCATTATTTTTATTCCAAAAATGTCTTCCCATATTTATTTAGGAATAAAATGTTTATTAATTAAATAATTCTTTTTGAGATCACTATGAAACCCATTCTTTTTCATGATTTTTTATATGAATATGATTGTTATACGTTCAATGTTGCATGCATGGTTACAAAGATATTATGATGCGATGTGTTGGCCAAGAATTATATAGTCGTCCAATTCATTGGGTAATGTTATATATATCAATATGTAATTTCAATTAGGAATTAAAAAGATGATTTAATTTTTCAAATGAATGATGTTGTGATTATGAACATATGTTATTCTTGAACAATATGCAATATTTTTTCATAACTTTTCATGGTATTAGACATCTATGACACACTTTTTAATTTTAATGAATAACAAAATTCCATGAATTTATAAAATGTTTCCCACAATATTTTGATGGTGAACATATTCTAATGATATGGTAATGATTATTATTCTCACCCATGTTATATTTAGTAATGTATATTATTTATTTTGTGCTTTTATTCCCCATACTAGGATTTTAGTTAACCCATTTCTTTAATGTATATCCTCAATTAACTACTGGTACTATGTTGATCCTGATATATTTATGGGGATAAAGAATAATAATTTTAACAATTTGTATAATTGTTTATGTATATTTGATGTATGTTCTTATTTTTTCTAAGATACTATACCTTTAATCATTGAATGAGTAATTATAAAGATGTTTTTGTTTATAAGGTTGTTATTGGGATGTATAGAAAACATGGTTTTCTAAAATATCCCATATCCATTATTTAAAATGTCATGGATGACCTAAGAATCTATGTAGGTATCCATATCAGTCCAATCCACAATAAATATTAAAATTTTACCAGGTTAAGTTTCCTCATTAGCCCATGTAATCTAACATTATGATTTATATGGTCCCGGTCAATTATGAATGATATATGGTTGATGTTAGGATCTATAATCATAATGGATCCCAATATGTTCTTTATAAATACCGAGATATGGATATATTAGTTATTTTTAGTCTTTAATCCTTTTCAATTGTTTAAGTTCATGAGTCATGTTGTCTGGGGGTGTATCCCATAATTCATAGTTCATTCTCAAGATAATTTTTGTATATAATTTATTTTTTAATTTTCACTCCCCTTATTGTTAAATTAAACAATTCCATTAATTTATTTTTCTACAGTTATATTCTTAATTAATAAAATTATTTCATGTTATTACAGTATATCATCTTAAGTGTCTTTTATTATACATTGGAATGGTTTTTTCTAAAAATTGAATAAAATGTATTTTTTTGAATATTAAAAGATTTTGTTATTAAAAAATGGGTTTTAGGAAAGGTTTTTTTATATTCATACTTCATAAAAATGAGTTTTAATGATTTGTTTAAAATGAAGGATAGATAAGCATTTTTCATGATTTCTATTGTTTTATAGGCCATTAATCATTGGATTGAAAATATTTTATAAAATTTGAATCCATAAATTTTTTTTCGGAAAAGTGTGGTATTTTAATTTTTTTATGATGTATATTGTTTGACTTTCGTTATAAATCATGTAAAGAACATAGTTTATATAATTTTTTTATTTTTTTTTATTTTTTTTTATTTTATGATCTTTGATATGAAGGTATTTACAGAAAATCCTAACTGAGATAGTTTTTGCAATATTTTCACACACTATGAATATGTATTGATGCCCGGTTGCATAGGAAGATCTGATTAATCAATTTTATAAAGCATGTTCTATTCCACTCTCATGATTTTGGGTTTAAACATTATTGGATAGTTGGAAATAGTGATTGGGTAGGTGTAACTAGTAGATGTCAGAAGAGTTCAGGATTAGTTATTTTCTTTATTTTTTGGCCTATTTTATCATCCAATTATCTAAGGATATTTATTTTTAAATGCTTCAGAAAAAATTTATTTCATTTTATCCATTTGATGAATTTATATTTTTATTTTCCATATTTGTTTGTGATAATTTTTAATTTATTATTTTTTATGTGAATGGATTTCCACTACCTATATATGTTATTAAATTATTTTTAAAATATTTCATTGTAAATTTATTATTTTATTATTGGTGAAACAATTTTTATTTTTGAATTTCTAAGCTCCAGACACTAGTTCTTAGCCTGAGTGGTTCGAGAAAACCCTTAAAAAGGATTGGTGGATCCACTTGGGTGGTATTATAGAATAGTTTTCATTTGAAAATTCATATCATGGGTAATGTTAGAGAGACCCCAGAGAGTTTTTCTATTGTATATGGATTGTATATATTAATTTTAAGAAAAGAAAAATATCATATTCTTTTCATTAATTAGAGAAAAATGATCAATGATTACGCACTAGATTAGTTGATTAGGTACTTAATACAAAATGAACTTGAGAAAAATAATATATAAGAATATTAATTAAACCTAAAAAAGATGTGTTGATTTTAAGAGGTTTTTTGGGATGATTATTAACACTTAAGGAGAATTTTTTTGGAATTTAGAGTAGAATTTGTTTCTTCTAGAATTTGTTAATTTTTTGTTGAATATGATTTCAGTAATTGGATTAGTGGATATGTTTATGGTGTGGTTTTTTATCAATATACATATAATATTTAAAAACATATTATCTTTCCTATATAATTAATTTTGAATCATATTCCAAGGTTATAAATATTTGATAGTGATTTAAAGTGCTATGGGGATGTTTTTTATTTTTTGTTGTCTATCTAAAGTGAAATAGTTGTTTTATGAAACATGAATAATATCATAGAACATAATAAATGTGTTTTTATGTTAATCAACATGACTATAAAACATCATAGGTGATGTTTCAATCATTGTAAGGATACCCCGTGACTTTTTAAGGACATCAGGTTAAACTAATATTCAAAATAAAGAAACATAATGAATTTTTAAGTATAACGAAATACAACATTTGAAAAATGATTCACTTTTTAATAGTCATTATTACATTTAATTGATGATTTAATTAATTTTTAAGGAATAAATCATTCATTGTAAATTTTGTTTTATTTATTTTGTATGATTAATTCAAATTTTTACAGTATAATTTGGAAAAGGGAAGAAACCTAATGTGTTTCATAAATATATTATGATATCATTTAATATCATTATGCTTCAATAAGGGTTAATTTTATTCTATAAGGATTCCCTTTCAACACTATAAATACCATTCTTCAACACTATATGTTTCATTTTTCATCATCATAAGTTTCATTTCTCTACATCATAAGGATGATTTCTAAGTCAAAAAAAGTTAAAATCATGGAATTGTTTTTGATATTCCTATATTATATAGAGAATAATTTAGGTAAAAAATGAGGAACTCTATGAATAAATTTTTTTATAATTTAATGATTATTCCATATGTCATAATTTAATGTTTCTAATTCTGCGCATTCATGGATTGAATATCCTAAACAGACCGAATTTTAATTAAGAATGAGGAAAATGAGGAATTATTATTAAAATATATCGATGTGAGAGAAAATCATGCGACATGAAAGATAGTATGAATTATGATTAAAATTATCGATCAGGATATAACTATACTTAAGAAAAAAATGTTGAATATATATATATTTTAAATAACTAGAATGAAAAAAAGATTATGAAAACATTAAAATCAATTAAAATCAATAATCCATATATATTTCAAATTCATAATTTGAATTTCCAAGATGAATACAGAATCAACTATAGAGTGTTATATTTACAATCTTTAATAAATTAAATTTGATGTATTTTCTATAAAATAAATAATTACATAAATTTCCAAAGTGAATGAAGAAGTGGATGATTAATATACTTATTGAATTCATGAAAATGAATAAGATTTATGTGACCAAAACATAGTGAAAATATGATATAAGTATTATATATAATTTTAAAATCATTTTTTTAAAATCATTTTACATCATTTTATATGTATTGAAGGAAAAATAGTCTAGAATTTTGTGTGTTTTGAGTGTTTTGGGATAAGCCCTACTCCATTTTATACCAAAATATGAAACAAATGGTCCTTATGATCTCAGTTGAATGCAAATCATTCCCAATATTAACCATCAATTTTTTAGAGGAGAACCTTTTAATAATCTATATTGTACTCGATGTGATTATTTTTTATGTCTTACAATGATCAGAGGAATAAATATAATGGGTTGTGAAATTTTCATCTAAAATAGATACAAAAATAAACATTAATAACAAATTGACACCATATATTTGATTTCATAGGTTTATGTAGAGACATTTCATGTAGTTTAAATGACAAAGATTCCATAAAATTAGTTTTCTATTTTATTTGTAGAGAGAACATATTATTTTTTGTTAGGAGAAATTGGTACTAAATTACTAAAATAAATAAGTACAACCAGAATTCAATGAGTCACATTGGGATTTCATCTTGCGATGCAAATATTTATTTTATATGGTATTATTGGATGTTATTATAATTTTATTAAATAATTTTGATATAATGGAGGTCGATATAAGTGATTTTATTTCATGTACGGAAGTTGTTTCTATATATATAATCAAAATAAATAACTAATATAAATAATGAAATTATTTGAAGTCCATTTCTTCATCTTCTTTATATAAATATTTATTGATTTTTAAAGAAATAAAGTTAAATAAATTTATGTATGATAAAATAAAAAATAAAACCCGAACAAAATAAAAATGTTTATCAAGATAATCTAAAGGTTTTGATGTTGATGTGTTATTACCCCTGAATGAACATAGAAAAAACAACGGATTTATTCTTCCCTTGAGTAAATATAATTGTTAGAATAATTATGATTTTTTTAGAGAACTGATGGATTATAAAATTATTTTTGGTAATATACTAATAATTTATCTAGATAGTGGTCAATATAAACACAAATCATTTAAGTATTTTGATCATGGTACATTTAAATTTGATGACATATAGTACATCCTAATTTTATATAAAATGTGTATGGGATATTTTTTCATTGAGTAAGTCAGTGGTTGAAAAGGAATTTTATATTAATTAAAAATTAAATATATATATCATAAAGATGATTTTTAAGAATATGATGTATGTTCAGTATCAATTAAATATATAGAAGAGAGGATTGAAAAACATGTTTCCCAAATCGCTTTAAGTGTGATAAAAAGAAATGAATCATTTATGGGGAATCTTCAACTAAAATTCTTCATGTGTGGAGTAATTTTATGATAAATGTAATAATATCCAATGTTTAAAGAGTATGAGGATATTGAAATGAGTATGATAACCCATATTTATCTCTTAAGATGAAATATGTAATATTTGATATTTTAGTGTTTTTTTAAGAGGAAATGTAAATAATATTTCTAAATATAAGAAGGTAAATTTATTATATGAGAATGATGATGGTGAATGTTGTTATGAATATTTGGATGTTTGGAATTCCTAGGTAGTTGATGTAAAACTCTTTATTTTAAGAGTAGATGCCTTGGAATTTAGTAGAAATGAATGTTGT